>JAWWEU010000040.1:10823592-10878266 GCA_035583155.1 Acropternis orthonyx
CATTCTCTGCATCAGCATCCACATTCCATTTATGACAAGAATCTTTCCATACTTTCAATGGTGCATTGACTACTACATTGATGTACATTTCAGACCAGCTACCACAAATATAGTAATATTCTGATATGTATGGACATCTCTAAACAATGTTGACATAGGAGGCAACAAATTCTGAAATAGATGTATTTTTCATAGAACGTTATCAAGAAATCAATATAAAATTAACAGTACAGACTGACTACAAAGTATCGCATGCTTCACACAAAACTTGACTTTTTCTTTCTTTTCACAAAAAACTGGTGATTTTAATATTAAACTATTATTGAAGTCAGTGAAGTTGCTGTTTGATACAATAACTTATCCTTGCTGATAATGTCATTTCAACTGAATGAGTAAGCATGTGACACTGGGACTTAGATCTTATTTTTTCTGATAGTGTAGTGTCATTTCACTGGATTCTTCTCATATCAAATGCGTTAAAATGTGGACTGTTATAACTGGACACACTAAATTACTGTTTTGAATCACAGTCTCATTCACTTTGCTTTCAATGAGTATATTTTTGAAAAAAAGTCACTGCAAATAAGCTGCTTTTCTTCTGCTCAGAAAGCCCATGCCCTAAATTTTCAGTAGTCACATTGCATCCTACAGTTCATCAGCCTGAAAGGGAATCATCTAGCCAACAAAACTGCCAGACATCCTTGGCTTAAAGAAAAAGCTATCCTGGCTCTCTGCGGATGTCCTTCAAAGACATTTTACAAGTTATTTCTTAGCAAACTATTTCCTGAATTGGATGGGACTTATTAATGAGTGTAACAAAAACCAAACCTGAGATTGTGCTGCTGAACCTTACAACTATACAGGATGTTCAAATCTTATTGAATATTCTGCAGGTAAATCAGCTGAGAAAGGAGTTCATGGAGGAAGAAAAGGTTCTTGTGCACCTTGTCCATCCAAGATGGCCTGTTTACACAATCAGCAACAGCCAGTCTTTCCCAGAGTGCTTATGAAATGTTGTATTTAATCTCTGTTCTCTCAAAAAGCCCTTAACATTATCTCTGTGACAAGGGCTTTAAGGTGTGTTGTTTCTCCCACACCACAGTGAAAGCAGCAGATCAGGGAAGGTGCCCTGCCAGCTGTGTCCTCCAGCTCTGCCTGTGGAGGATCAAGAAGCATATCCTGAAGAAAGGCAGTGGGAAGTGCAGCACCATGCTGCCAGGAATCAGGATGTCTCTTAGAAAAATGCTTCTTTGAAGTCCACACAGGAAGAAGTTATGTTTCAAGCTTTCTCCTGGGGCAGTCTGAGGGCAGGTCTAGTGCCCTTCATGGTGTGACCCCAAGGACTGTCCTGCCCACCACTCCAGAGCCAAGGAGAATACTCTGTTCCAAAAGCCACCCTTGGAAATCCTATGACTTTACTGATTCACAATGTAGATACATGAAGGGGAACCTGCAAAGAAGGGAATGGTCCTAGAAAATAATGTGCCTGACAACGTTTACTCCATCGCTTACAAATTTTCTAGGAAGGGGTAATACTCCCATGCAAGCTTTTCACTCCAGTCCTCAACCCCTTACGAAGATCATCAGAGATGATCTGACCCCACTTTAAATTTTTAAAAAAAAGAGATACTTCAGTAAAATTTTCCAGTTCACCATGCAGTGATTTAATTATTAAATCTTAATAAGTAAAGTACAGAACCTGAGTTTTAGGAGTGGCAAGGAAATGGGAGAATGTCAGGTTTTCAGGAACATTTCTTGCAGCAGCTAGGGTTTATTTTGAGGGGCTGTCATACAGGAAATATATTCAGCATGTCTTGCATTGTTTCAGACAGCCCAAATGCAGGGTGATAAAACTTGTTCTATGGGTTCACATCCTTCCACTTTGCAATGTGAATTGCAAATAGTATGTCATTTGTCACCAGGCACAGGATTGATTAACTGTGAACTTGGCAAAGATCCAAGTTTCTAAAATAGGGATAATATCTACTTTAAACAGATTTTAGAAAGCCTTACTGGATAACATTTAAGAAACTAACACAAAAATAGCTGAAACATACTCCATTAGGATCACTGATTTAACTGTGTTCCAAAGCTGGTAGGAAATACTTGGCATGATCTATTAAAATATCTTTGAAAAGTATCCTGCTATTACTAAAAAAAAACCCACAAAGAATAAAAATGCAATATATGTTACAAATAAATAATAATTTTCTTTTGACGTAAATAGACATACTGGGCATATGGAAGTGCTCAAATAGGGTTTGGGTTTTTGGGGTTTTTTTTTGTTTGGTTTTTTTTTTTTTTTTTTTTTTTTTGGGAGATGCCCTCTTTTGAGTACAGCTTGTTTTGGGCCAATTGTTTGGAATATTGATAAAAAACAAAGCTTGATAAAGAGCTGAATGCTAAAATAAGTGGGGAAACCACATGCAAAATAGTAACAGAATAACAGAGTACTGAATAGCAGCATGCAGAGTGCAGTAGGAAAGGTGGTATGGGTGAGATAAACTTTTGTGTATCTACCATAATTTAAGATAATTAGATTTTGAAAATTCAAATTAGTATTGATAAAGTAGCTAGATACAGAAGAAATACCCCATAAAATAATTCTGAGAATTTACTAAAAGCCTGAAGCATCAAAGTCTGTGGTACCACTTATACCAAGTAAATTATACAACTGATATTACTTGGCATATTATAATCTTCATATTAGTCCTGAATGTTACTCATCTTCAGAGTAGTCCTTTTTACTTTATAAATGTCACCAAGGACATGAGATTATTCTCAAGAGGAAAGTCTGTACCACTAAGGAATTGATTAGCGGTGCAACAACTTCATAATTGCTAGGCCATTTATCTAAGCAATCAAAACAGATCAGCAAACAATATACCTCCCCAAATAAAGTTATTTTATTTTCCACTGAAACAGTTTCTACGCACTTATTGCAGCAACTCTGATTAGTCTGTTTTTTGTTGGTTTGGGTTTTTTCCCAGGAAAATTAAAGATATAAATGGTGACTTGAAAACAACTTACAAATCCTTAGGTAAATTAATTTAAGTTCATTTCTTTAGTGACTATCCCTCTCAGAAGAAGAAAAATAGGTCAAAAATTTAAAACTGTTATTTCTTTACATCAGGAAAAAGGTCCTCAGAAATGTGCTCTAAGTACAGTAGTTCTGTGTTTTATTCTAAATAATGATAATCTTTTCTACTTTCCCTCTGTCCTCCTCAAAGCACCCAAACCACAACCTAACAAAAATTCAGTATTTTGCTTAAAGAACACATAATTCCCTGCAAGACAGCTATGTACGATTAAGAGCCTCTGGGCAGATTTTGACCTTACTAACACCAGTATAAATGAAGTGTCCCTTTTGTTGACTGCAGTAGATTTACAGTTAACTATGATCAGAATAAGACCTAAAACATTCCTGGTTTGGACTGGGATGACCAGCCAGATGCTGCAGTTCTCACTGCAGACAATGTTTGAGCGCTAGCACAGGTGGCCTTGGACTAGCCATGGTCCTGGGCAATTTGAATGACCCTGCTTGAGCAGGGAAGCTGGACCAGATGACCTGCAGAGTTCCCTTCCAAAATTAACCATTCCTTGATTTTCTGTATTGTCTACTCATGGATTTTCTGCTCGGTCAGTACTATTCTGTCATTACAGATAGATCAAGTGACTTCTCTTCTTAGCCCAAACAACTATGGGAGTGATAAAAAGGGAAAGTCTCATATTGGTTTCTAATCACCAGGGAAGGAAAGAGTGCACTGAGGGAAGAACTAATGGCATTAAAAGAATAAATGTGGACTAAGGGGCACAGAGGTGTCTACATCTGGGGTAGGCAGAGTAAGAATGCAGGGTAAACACCCAGAGCAAACCAGACTTTCTGTACTCTCAATGGAACAAATTGTTTACCTCTTAGCTCCCAGGCAGCACAGATATCTACTGATCCATGCTAATTTCCCATGAAGAGCTAATATTTCCTGAAGGTTGTTCCTTGAAATGAAGGATAGCTCCTAATGACAGTCCCTGTTAGCCAATACTGTAGTGTAGGCTGCTGTATTGAACAAACTGAAGTAAAAGGGAGGCTTTAGAGATCAGTCATTTCTGTAACACTTCCTTGCCCTTGCTTACATCATGACATTTAGCAGTCCTCGTCTTCTAATGTGCAATTCAAATGAGGCCTTGGTCACAATTGTCCTTGTTAGCACGAGGATGAAATGTCCAGCTGATTTTGGGGGAGAATAGCAGGAACTAGGGAGCTAAACCTCAGGATTTCAAGTGGTTATGATCTGTTCAGGATGTAGCAGATGAAGTAAATAGAGGCCTCACAATTTGTTGTTTCATAGCAGGAAATGTGTTTGAAGGAAAAAAATCACATAATTTTCCAGACTGATTTTAATGTAATATAGGAGAAATATCATTACTGAATAAAAAAGTGCAGGAAGATGAGGGAATGCGCATGGGAAGAAATTGCTAACGTGGGAAGAGATTGGTAGACATAAAAGAACAAGAGTTTTGCAATAGCATGATATGTCAGGGAAATGTTAAGAACCAGGACAAAAAATATGGTTCTGTTAAAATCCATTGCTGAAAGTATGGTAAGAGGTGTTTGGATGATATAATGACTCTTCTGAAGCCTTTGTTGTCAGACAGGGACATAGAGCAAAAGCTCTGCCATGAAATGGGGAGGGGTGAAAACTGCAGTAAATTTGGTCACGATGGAATATTGTAAACGTCCAGCTATATCCTATCGTTAGTAATAAGAATATTAGCTGTGCGGTTATGCGTCTTTTGTCACCAGTCAACAGCCCCTAGAAAGGTGATTGTCTTTTGAACTTTTGGCAAAATATTATAGAAGTTGCTATAGAAAATGGATTGAATGGTCATGACTTTATTCAGTTTAAATTAAATGGAACAATAAACAAAAATAGGTCTGTAGTTAAACACTCTAATTTTGAAAAGGAAGACTGAGAGATTAAGAAAACTAATTAGTGAAGTCAACTGGAATGAAGAGCTAGAGGATTTTAATATAGACAAGACCTGGAATGTAGAGGCTGACCTAGAGTGCATGCAAATATGAACAAATTTTGAAAGAAAGAATAATTAGGGATATAATCGTTAAATGGGAAATGCATCATGGGTTTACTCAGGTTGATCATGCTAAGGTTGACTGTTTCTAAGATAATTCATCTTTCTGGAAAACAGAAGCAAATAACTTACTACAAACAAAGCTAAATTTAATTTGTCAGAATTTCAGAAAAGCATTTAATATGGTGTCACATAGGAAATTATCAGGTAAACCTTAGAAAACGAGGATTAATAAAAGAATTGTGGGGTAGTGGACCATAAAGGAATTCAGCTGACAATAGCAGGCTTTGCTAAAAGGGCACTATTGGTCTGAAAGGGATTTTATTAATAGAATTAATGAGGATCATTATTAGGACAAATTGTATGTAATGATTTCTTTGATGGTGTTGGTGTAAAATACAGAATGTAGATAAATTTTCTGTACAAAGGATGAATGAATTATTATCAAAAAGTACAAGATGAAACCTTAGAATATTTGATTAAAAAAATCACATAGCTTTGCACATAATATCTCTGCTATCATTTGGAGACACATCAACATGAAATGTTGATGGAGATAAAACAGAACAGATTAAACAGCAAAGACTAATTGAACTGATGTGACCACGTCTGGAATTTTATGCTTAGTTGGGGTAATGAATATTTGAGAAGACAAACTGGAATTGTGTTAGGAACAGAGAAGGATATTGTTCTACCAGTTGTATTAAAAGACTATTTTATGACAGAAAAGAGAAAGAGCTTGATATGAAGAAAAAAATGTGTGTTAATAAATGATAGCTCTGTTCCAAGGTGCAAACACAAAGGTGGTAAAAGATACTTGACTGAAAGAGCAATCTTGGCACAAGGATAAATGGGAATAAATTGGCCATGAACAGATGTTGGCTGCAAATTGGAAGATGTGCCTTATTACTCATAGGTGCTAGACCAGTTTTTCCAAGGGAAGTGTAAGGATAAAAGCTTAGTTTTAAATGAAGCTGGTAGCCTTATGGAAGTGAAAATAAGACCTGTCTTTTCAGGAAGAGTGCTCTTGATTTGGTAACTCTTTCAGTCATTTCTTTTGCTTTAATTATGCAACCATAAATGCGGATAGATATTGTGTGTCTTAACTGTATGCCTTCCAGGTTTTTTATTCCAAATTGCTATGAACTTGACAAAGGAGAAGCATTAAATTATTTCTGGAATTATTTACGCATAGTTTCAATATAAAGCTTAAGTTTTCAAAGTATTCTGTTAACACATCTGACATTCTGACATCCCTACAGTGGGCATATATTGTTCTCAGTTTCCAAAACACATTAGCTTGCTCAAAGTTACTACAAGCCAGTGGCAAAAATCAAATTGGAGGTCCATCACACAGGGATGGCAATTTTTAATTTTAAGCCCTGAAGTACAGTGTGATTATTTTTCAGGAACAAGGTATGAATGGTTAAGAAAAAGGTTGGCATGAACTCTTTTTTCCTAATTAGGGATTCCACAAAGCAGGATTATTTCACTTACAGTCCTTTTCTTCATTCTGTATCAGCATTACCCAAGCATTGTTCATTGTTAAGCTTAGAAGGTAAGACTACAGAGCCTATGGATAGGTAAGCAGGCACCACTAATTCCAAATAAAATTATAGGTATGTAAACCCAAGATGATCTCATTAAAGTAATAAACTCAGAAGGATATTGAAGACCAGATGGAACTCCAAATAGAAAAATCTATAATGGGACATAAGGATGCAAATTACCCAGAGCAGAGTTATTCCACATTTGAATATAGTTCCTTATGTCATAAAAAGATATATACATAAAATACAATCTGTTAAAGTATTTGTATTGAAATCACAATTTCTAAATAGATACATTTTTGAATGCTTCCAAATTAATGAATATGTATGGAAATGTTACCTTTCCTCCAAAAATTCATTTGAAAATATCACACTTTGTAGGATGTGTGGAATGACGGTTTCACATTTAATCTCTGCAGCTTTTCAGAGGCTCTGTTACCTGTTTACGTATATGCACATAAAAGTATATTCACTGAACAGTTCATCTATAGGATATTAAAGAACTTATGGATAAATACAGATCAGTTGGAGACTTCTTGTTTAGTCAGTGTCCATTATTCTCCTTTTATGTCTCTCTATTGAGCTTTGATAGTAGGAACCATGCCAGAAGGATTTGTTCTGGCCAGAATTTTGGCAGTGAAATGCAGAAAGAGCCATCATACTGGCTTTAGAGATCCATCTGTTCTTCTTATGCAAATAATATTGCAGTACTGGAAAAACTGGCTACTTTGAACATCCCTTTATGACTATCACAGATCTTGCTTAATTAGTATCTTACAGCAACTATCAGAATGTTTCAGTGTTGGAAAAAGTCCTGCACATCTCTCCCCAAAGACTGCTAGTGCCTCTGTGTGTCAAATTTCAGACTTGTGTCCTACAGCCTTGTTCACAGTCCCTCTCCAGCAGTCCATTCAGGCTTGGTGGGGTTTTATTTGCCTTTTCTGTGGGAAACACATTTGTAGTAGAAACAGTGGAGAGAACGAAAGAAGTGGATTTGGATGTCTGCTGTATGAAAAATTATTTCCTCAGAATCAGTTTTTCTGTCATATATAGAAAATATGTAAGAATAGGGCACAAACAGGTGTTTGCTTGAATTTAACCCTTTGAATCACAAGAACCAATAAAAGGGTATGTGCAACCCCACTCTTAACAGCAGAGATCAGATGAAATAGGAAGCAAACACTATGAAGTGTTGTTCACTCGCTGGGTAGTTTGTGGTGTCATTCTGTGGAGGGCTCCAGGGGAGAAAGCAGACATGTTTTTTCAGTAGAAGATTATTGACTTCTAACAGTGCAGACACAGTGTTTAGCACATATTTTCAGTTATTAGTATGACTGAAAAATGGTGCATTTAGTAATGGCCCAAATTCTTGAAGTGTGGTAGCACTTGCTCTGATTTTGTTTCCCAGTCATGCTGGCTGGTCCTGGCCTGGAGATCACCCTTAATAACACTTTTGCATTAAGAAGGGAATATATCATGTTGCATAGAAATGTCAGGTGCAAATCTTTTTATGCTTCCTTCCCTTCTGCTACTTCTTTCCCTCAGTTACCAGTTTTAAAGAAGACTCCCTTGGGGTTTTGGCACAAGGTAAAATAGACCAGCTGGCAATCCCTAAACAGCAGAACAATCCTTGTAGTCCTTTTGCATTAATCGATCTTAAGTAATTCTTTAAACTACATTGCTTTACACTAAGGTTAGTTTGGTTTTCATTCAGTTTGTAAATCATGATAGCAAATAGATGTTTTGGAACCGGCTAGCCCTGTTGCTGTAATCTGATCTTGTTCTGCTTCATGGGAAAAAAAAGTGACACCACATATAATAATAATGGCCAGACTTCGTGAACGAAGATCTGGGGAAGGGCTCTCCCCCCGTGGGTGTGCCCTTCCAGCCTGCGCAGTGGATTTTTTAGGTGAGGCACAGCGTGCGCAGAACTGGCCCCATCGTTTAAGTCCTAAGGTCCATTTGCCACGGCCGAGCGAGCTTGGACAGTGACAGTGAAATCCTCGGGACTGTCTACAGCACCCAGTACTAACACCGGGGCTGACCCTGCGCTCAGCATCTGAGATCTGACAGGATCAGATGGAAGGGAGGCATTTAACTGCCATGGGGACGGTCTACTACTGAGACTCGAACTCGTGCTCTTAGGATTCAGAGTGCTAACCATTACGCCCCGGGACTGCCCCTGACACCCCGTGTAGTGTGAAAAGTATAAAAAGGCTTGGGAACATATTTCTTAATTGTTTTCGTAATGGAGAGCAAAATAAGAGTTGAAGTACATATTTGGGATTATTGTTCTGGGTGGTAAATGTTCAAAAGTAGCTTTCAGCCTCACTTTAAATTATGTATGAAGTCGCAAACCACCTCCATCAAAAAGACTACAGTAGACAGACTGTGTATTTTGTACTAACCTCAGCTAACCATCTTACAGTAAGATTGCTTTTAGAAAGCAGTCAGCATGTGGTGTGGACAGCATTCAATAATCACCTGCCAGATTCTGACCTCACCCTGGTTTTGCTCCAGTAGGAAGTCCAGTGGAGTTAGAAGAAGTCAATGGGACTATCCA
Source organism: Acropternis orthonyx (assembly GCA_035583155.1). NCBI lineage: Eukaryota > Metazoa > Chordata > Aves > Passeriformes > Rhinocryptidae > Acropternis > Acropternis orthonyx. Next base: position 10,832,794 of record JAWWEU010000040.1, read on the forward strand.
AAATATACACCAGAGAATATTAATTTGCAAGCTGGCCCATGCCTGGTTAGCATGTCCTGAAGCAATTTTTCTATTCTAGCTGCCCTTTTAAGATGGTATTCTTCTGCTTATAGGGGTTAAAACATTACTCTAACTTTATTTCAACAGAAGGTGGTTATCCGGAAAAAAATGGAAGATTAAGAAGAATGGAATTAATGGAAGATTGTCCATTTTCAAATTTTGCATGCTGGGTTCTGCTGTTAAGCCACAAGCGATTTGGAATCCTGTTTCAGGTTCAAAACATACAGAAAGGCTAATTTCAGAACAGGGAATGTATAATCACAAGGAAAACAATTAAAAGCAATATTGAGTCTAGTTTCTTCTGAAAGCACAGATTGGACAAAAGCACTAATCAATACAAGTTGATAATTCTAAAAATGGTGAAGCATTCGTTTCATGAACTGCACTGAATAGTGGATTTTAGTCTGTTAGTTCACATGACTCTTTCTAGATTAAACACGTCAAATATATATTTCCTGCAACTTTAAAGCCAAAGAATACCCCAGAATTTTCCCAGAATTCTAGATCTCATGAGTTAGGGAAACATGAATGTATGCTATTGGTCATTACTATTCATAGTTATAGATTATGAGTAAAGATTGCAAATTCTCACATAACAAAAATGAAGGTTTTCTAAATTTTTAAGTCACAAAAGCAAGTAAAAGGACTGTGGATTTATTTTAAAATCTCTTTTTTAAAAAATAATTTTCATTGTCTTGTTAGTTGGGATTGGTGGAGCCTGAGGAGAAGCAGAGTATGGTCTGATGATGTGAGGACCCCAAGTAAGCAAAATTCTTTGCTTCTCTGTGCAAACACCTCACCTTACAGGCTCACCTGGGTATTGATTCTCATGGGAGAGAGAACCATGCTCAAGAGTAAATCAGGAGAGTTAGTCACTCTGCAGAACTCAAAAATGCATTTTAAACACTTAGAGAGCAGGAAGATTTTCCTTTATACCTTTGCAAGTCTGTCAGTGTGGAATCATGGGAGTATGAATTTATATTTGCCATCAAGGATGTAAGTGAATATTTTACCACGTGTTATTTATTTGCAGAGTTAAACTTCCCTAAGGATCACTGGTGAGCACTTGAGAGCAGAAAATTAGTCTTACAATGAGGTTTTAAATTCTGTTCTAAATGTTTCTTTACTCATTTCTTTCTTCGTTTACCTTCAGAATCCATTTACAGCACATGCAGACAAAACTATTATTTTCTGTCTTTAGAAAATAAAGCTTGGATAATTGAATTAATTGATTGGGTTGTATGTAATAGCTCTTGAGAGAGAAGGCATTCATTTGAATATTGTATTAGGATTCATACTTTAGTTGTTTGCTGAGTCACATAGTGCACTGGTTACATAGAAAGAAACCTCTAAACAAAGTCAAGATATGGAAATATATATCTAATTTTACTCTTATGTATCTAGTCTTCCAATTGCATGAGGCTATTCTGACATCCAAAATGACCAGCTCAATTAAGGTCTATAGAATAGGCCTTCATAGTTTCTACACCTCCCAGCATGAGTATTTTCTGAATAGTAACAATATGCACAGGACTTTCTCTGACACCTTCCAGGTCTGATGTCAAATTTAGTGTGTGACTGGATGCAGCAGAGGTATAAGGTCCTAGTTTCCCAAAGTTTAAATGGAATCAGCTTTTCTGGAAACACATGTACATATGTCTTGGGGATGGGGACAGGCTTCTCTGCGGTGGTTCATAAAAGCTGTATCTTCTTCTAATAATACTGTTGATATTTCTTCCCTATATAAGATCTCTTTTTAATGTGTAAGGTCAGACTGAAGAGGGGAATAAGAATGAGGGGTCTGGGAGTGTATTGATGCGGTTTTACTCTCTCAAATGACACCACATCTGGATCAGTAATTCTGCCCCTTTCTCCCTTCTCCAAACCATGGTGAAATGTAATAATTGCGCAGATTTTAGACTAGTTAGAATGGTTGACCTTTAAGCAGAAAATTATTTTCAGTCCTAGTTAGAGAGGAGATTGTACTTGGCTGTGATAATTAAGAGAACTGGGATATTAAAGTTAGTTTAAAGTATATTCATGGAAATGAAATGCATTAATATTAGAATTTAATCATGATGCAAGAGTATGATTGAGAATTTTCATATGTGAGGAAGAAATAAATGTCTCTCATCAGTACTGGGCACACCAATGGCTTAAGTTAACCCCTTTTCTTCTCATTTCTTCTCATTTTCTTCTCATTGGGAACATTCAGATGTTCATCTACTGCATGTCGTCCAAGCCCTGGCACTTTTCATCTGGGAGCTGTTAATTTCTCAAGATGAGCTAACTCAGTTGCTTAAAATCATGAAAGTGTAAACTGTTGGATAAATTGCACACAGGTGCATGTTTGTACTCTTGTTACTCAAAGAGAAACAATTGTATTTTGGAAATAAAGAGAAATGAGCAATGTAACATCAATTCAATTTGAAAATGAACTATCTCAGTCAGTTGCTGGATTTTTAATTGATCTCTCTGATGCATTTTCCTCATCTTGGAGAGACATAACTTAAGTGCTTAGCAATGTCATGGAATAGGAAAAAGATAGTTTGAAAGCATAGAAAAGTGGTGAGGGAGGTTTTGGTTTGGTTTTAAATATTTGACATATCTGATACGTAAGATGTTTTGGACAGGCAGTGGCCCGACTTGTCATGCATACTTGTTGGATCCTCTGTTGGACCTTTTTCTGTGATCAAGTCCATTTGCTGCAAATGTTCATAGGCCCTGCAAATCTGCAAAATGAAATGTCATTTTAATCATCAGTTGTGATTTACCACAGGATGCAAACCCCAAACTTCCACAAATGTTTTGTGCCTGAACCTCTCATCTTCTGTAAGTGTTACACCCTACTTTTGTTTTAAAGGCTTCATATCAGGGAAAACCTCCAACATGAAACTTGCTCTCTGCCTCTTCACTCTTGAAGAAAATTTAAACTGATGCTGCACATTTACTGATTTTCCCCCTCTTCAGTTATAACAGATATACTAAGCAAATTTGTCACCAAAACGAAATTAGTGAAGCAATGTTGAAGAGAGTTATTTCTTGAAGAAAAAAAATCTGTTAAGAGACTATTGAAAAGACAGAAATTAGGCAGTGTTGTCTGACTCTTTTCCTGTAATACCAGGCTATTTAAATTTTCATTCAAGTGTACTGAAATTGAAGCAAAGGTGATAAATCATTGACTGAAGCTCTCAGTACTAGTTGAAGCCCTAAAGGCAGACCTCATAGGCCCGTAGATTGTGTGGGCCACAAACTCTGGTTCTGTGCAGGCTGAACTGGTCGTGCCTGGGCAGTTGCATCATATTAACACCTGGCTGAGCTTTCAAGTTTTGCTTTTGGGCTGTTTTTCTGGCTTGTTGTCCCCAAGGCTGCTCAGTGACCACAGAAGAGAGTGCTGGAGTGACACTCTTTCGGATGGCAGTGACACACAACCACACATGTATTCAGATCTGCAGGTTGAGCAAAAGATTTTCTCCCCAAATTTGGCTACTTCCCTCCTTCAGTCCTTCTCTTCTCCAGTCACATCCAGAGCAAACTAATGAAAGAACCAGCAACCAACAAAATAAATCAAAACTGGAGACTGTAAGAAGAGAACAGGTCCAGCAGAGGTTGTCCAAGACTTCAAAAATTTTCCTTTTACAAACAGTTTCACAGTTTCAGTGTATGATTCTTGTGATTTGCGGATTTTAGCCTATGATTCCTGTGGGTTTCAGCCTGAGTCAGGCTGAGATAGTGCTACAGCTAAGATAGATATCTCAGCTAACCCAATTAGTCTCAGTAATACTAGATGAGGATTTATGAATTGGCTTGTTGATTCTGAAATGATTCATCCCTGCAAGTGCACATAGAAAATTTACAACTTTGATCAACTTGTATTCAAAACTTCTTTCAGATGGGACTTTATAAACCATAAAATTGCTTTTTCAACTTACTACTTAGAAACAAATATAACAAAAAAAGAAAGATTATTTTTAAATGTGCTAAGAAAATCATAGCTTTTTTAAAAAGAGACTGCTGTCCTTGGAAATGCTGTTAACACAATCACAGAAACTCAGAAAGCCACACAGTAATTGTCGGTTTAAAATCTGCAGCTCTTTCTCAAATTTACTCAGACAATTCTGCATATAAAATAAGACAAAATACATTCATTAGTAGTGCTTTGGAAGCTGTCTTGGACTTTGCAGGTCTTGCTTTGGCATTTCTCACACATGGTAGCAGGCACAGAGAACAAGGGTGCAGCAAGTTTTGGAAAAGAGAATGGAATGTATTTTTCTCCTTTGCTCCTTTCCTTCTGTCTTTCTCTTTCCTGTCTTCCTTTCTTTCTGTTCCTTTCACCTTTTTCTTCTTTTTCTTTCATACCTTCTTTTCCTTTCCATTTCTTTTATTCTTTGTCTTTCTCTTTTTTTCCTCTTTCTCTCTTTTTTTCTCTCTTTCTCTCTTTCTGTGCTCTTTGGTTGGTTTGTTGGTTTTAACTGTCCTATGGCTTAGTTATTTTACTTTGAAACTATAAACATTTATGAAATAACATGGAAAGTCTTTAGCCTAAAAGGAAAAAAAAAATCAAAAATGTTGCTAAAATATTTGAAGAATTCTATTTCAAAAATCTGCTTCTATTGAATGGAAAGATGAAGTTGATCAAGCTGTTACTTTATTAACCTGTTATAAGCTTGGAAATCGAAATTCTGTATTTCATTTTGATTAACAATAATTACTCGATCCACACAATGTAAAAGTGGATTTTTTTTACATGTATTTTTCAATTCATCCATAAAAAGCCAATTATTTGCACAGCTCTAATCAGAATTCTAACTCTGTGTGCTTCCTTTGTCAACTTCCCATCCTTCCTTTCCTTTCTCCCAGAGAATTGTGCTACAGTTTTGTTATACATCAACTGATCTTTAAACATTTTTTGTTGCTCTCTCTGTATGCTCTGTTAAGTTTCCAATTACAGAAAAAATACCATTTTTAGTCCAAAATATGAAGTTCACTAATTAGCTGATTTTTGTTCCATAAGAGAAGAAACAATGTTAACTTCCATAGCATCAAAACTGAATATAAATGCCTCATTAATCTCAGACATATCAAAGTAAGTATCCAAGGATGGATGACAATGTAGAAAAATAGCCCTAGAGAGGAAGACACAGAAAGATTACACAGTGTTTATTATCATGAAGACATTCTTACATGCTCTATAGACTGTGTGATACCAGGGCACAATGCAAGGTTTCGAAGAAGTAAAGCATTGTGTGTAAATAGCAAGGTTGATTTCAGAATTCCTTCCTAAGCAATACCAGAAGCTCCCCCAGAGAAATGCTTGGCACCTTAGCAGTTTTTGCAGAAAGTATAGTTAATATACTCATTCAACAGAAAGCTTCCTCCTAGGACAGGGTGCTTCCACTTGGTTGTCATGTACTTTATTGCTCTCTTCCCAGAGTTTCTTTGGAAGTGCATTTTGGAAACGCTCAAAGTCCAGCTGGACTCAAAGCAGTGCCCTGAAACAAAATTTGTGCAAACACAAAGCACCATCCCATCTGGTAGAAGCAATCTGCAGGTGATTCAGTGTTCATTTAAATGAATTAAACAAATCAATGGATCATTTTGATTTTACGTAATCATGTATAAGTCAGAGATGAAAACTTATTCATTAAAATTGAAAGTTTTTAAAGGAATACTCTGTTTATAGGAGATTACACTAGAAAGGTACATAAGCTTTTTTACAAATTAAAATATTATTTTATTCCTATCATACCTTTCCTGCCATGAAAAGAAATTTACAGTGTGAGAAGAGACCACAGTTTCAGATTCTGTTTTATTGACAAAACTGTAAAATATAGTTCCCTAAGTGAACTGAGAAACTTTTTAAAAATAAAAAAGGAGACTCTGGTCTCTTATATAAATAGCCTTTGTCTATTACATCATCACATTGTAATTAGATTTATTATGGCTGTATGCTCATGGCTTGAGTAAATGGAATATGTGTTGTGAGTTTAACTGGCTTATGTGTTGTGCTAAGTTCACTAGTGCATTAGAGCCTGCCTTATCCTGCTGCTGTAGGAAGCATCTCTTGTAAAAAAAAAATCAGCCATTCCACCACAGTCTTTCAGAAATATTCCACTGCAACAAATGTCTGTGTTTTCTAAATTAGATTGGAGACAACCCATCCAGCAAAGTAGCTATTACCTCGCATTTTTCCCCTCCTTCTCATCATATTTGAGAAATCTCTGTTCTTCCAGGTCTGGTGCAAAACGTGCTCATCAAAAGCACAAATTCTCTTTTTATTCCTGCCACAGGCTTCAGACTATTTCTAGCTGCTCGGAGAATGAATAACACTGGGCAGCTCATTTCATCTGTCTGTGTCTTTATATAGCAGTTCTGTGAATAGAAGGAATAGATCTTAACCCATCCCAGAGACCGCTGAATGAGGTATGCAGTAAGAACATAATTTGTAATGAATGTTACGGATACTCAGAAATAATCATGTGTAGTAATGGCATAACATACGCGCCCATATTTTAAGTCTTCCTGCATGTACATCACACCAACCATATCAAGGTGAATTATGTCTAGGGAATTGGAATATTCAATTGAATGGTCTGAATTTGTTTCTCATTTCGATGTACTTACAAAAACAATTGTGAGGTCTATTTTAATGTTGCTAAGAATAATGGTCAAGTCTAAATGGAATTTAAACATAAACAGGTAAAAATAGGGGGAAATGAACAAACCTGATCCAAAGAAAATGTTCATATACAGTACGAGGCCTTATGAAGACTGAAACCAGCTGATAAATTGTATGACTGTTTTTGAGTGATCTGTTACTATTAATAGCAGGTGCTCACTGCATTTCTGTACAGCCTTTTAACAAATTTCTCCTATTTATACTACAACATCTGAGAGGTTTTTTTCCACAAGTGGGTAGTGAAGGGTGAATCACTAAAGTACAATTTTTTGGTAAACACATCCTTGCTCTTTAGAGAGAGAACTGATGGCAATTTGCCAGTTGCAGCCTCAGTTAGTACAGTATATTGATTTTATCATCTTGTCTTAGGAGTGGAGGGTGAACCTGTATTTCAATCATGCAACAATAATTAACAAATAGATAAATACACAACATTCAAATATTTGTCAGAATCTGTGAGTAATCTAGACTGAACTATGCTCTGACATCCTGTCTGGTCAGATGAGATCATTTGAGTTGTCTTTGTGCATCCTGAGTTCAAATTTCCCTTTTGTTTGAAATCAGTGGACTTGCATGGATAGTAAAGTCCTGTCTGTTCCCTTAGGACATCCATTATATTGAGGACTTTAAAAAACAAGCAGAAGTTAAGTCTTTGGTTTTGCCGGGTTACTTTATGATTATGAAACAGTTCTCTTTATTTCTTCTTGCTTTTTTCAGAGAGTTCGGTTTTGGTTTTGATGAGCTCTATACATAGCTCTGTCTGGGCTTTTTGTTGCAGGATTTATAAAAATATATACATGTGTTTGGAGTAGATAGTTTTGAAAATGCCATTCTAATCAACTATTTAAATAAGCCAATAAAATGCAGAGGTCTTTATTCTCTAGAATGCATATAAAATGCACATAAATTGAGCACTGAAATGAAATTCAGTGATGAGTATAACCTGTTTAAAATAACCTGTTTAAAATAATATACTTTGTGTAGAACTGTTTTCAGTACTATTTTGACTGACTAGGAGTATTTGTTGGATTGTTTGAAATATCCTTAATGTCTTTGGTGCATGATGGCTTGTAGTTTTCCCTTGTCTACTTTGTAGGTAGTATGGTATGACATCGTTTACTTCCAAAAATATAAAATTTAGTAATAGAAATGTCCTAGTCTTTGCTTTAGAAAGAAATCAATTATGTACAAAAGTTGAATGGCTGTTACCTGGTTTTGAACAAAAGGTAAATTATGCCTTAAATTAAAGAGAGATCTGTGTGCAAACTGTGCAACATGCTGCGCTCTGTGATTTTCTTTCTCCTTTATCCCATATGGACTGAAGACAATGATAAAGTTCCCATGATTTCAGCAGTTCAGGATTGAGACATGGTTTGCAATACTCAGCAGAGTAATTTAAAACAAAATTTGCCATTGCTGATTGCATCATAGGTAACTTGCTTTTAATACCCAATTTCTAATGTGTCCTTAAAATCTCAGCATTAGGAACATAACTCCATGTGCTGAGGTCCAAGAGGGGCATTCGTTCAGTGCTGGAACACAGTCCTCCTGTCTGCTTTCTGTCCCCTGTGCTCTCTGCTCTGCACTTCAGGGACCTGACCCACAGTGACCAATACCAACATACCTTTCTCATGAAAAGACTAGAGAAGGTGAAACCATTAAGTTAAGAAAGTCACAGTTCCACTAACCCTGACTGTCACCCCACAGCTCAAACTGAAGCACTTACTCTTTCAGAAACATTTTCAGAGATAGTTTTTCAAACCTACACATCCATAAGTTGCACAGACTAGTGCTAGTGGACTTCAGTTCTCCAAGCCTTTTGAGACCAGAGTGGGTCACCACAGTGGCTGGGACAGGAGTGTGTATGGGAGATAGAGGATAAGTCAGGCCTTCCCCAAAGGATTTCTGCCGTTCTTTAACACCCAGCTTGCACCCTGCCAGATCTATGGTACTGCTCCCTTCCTGTTCTGCAGGGGTTTATACACAGTGTTTTTTGAGCAGAAGGACACCAGGCTTCCTTGAAAATAAAACCTAAAAATGCACATGCACCTGTTTGGGAAGAAGTGGTTTTGAAGGTTCATGTTGTCTTGTCTGTCTGTGAGGTTTAGAGATGCGGTCTGTAATTAATGTAACACCATATTGTCAGGTGTTTGCAACCATGCATTTCTGTCTGTGAAAATATAGACTGTCCTAAATCTGAGTGGAAGGCAAACGTTTTTAAAAAGCGTTGAGCTGAACCCATGGGATGAAATGTGAAGTTTTTTTGAAATGTGAAATGTAATTTATATGTAAGGAAAGAAGGAATCATGGACTTAATAGTTCTTGTTGTTTTGAACCCATTGGATTTACACCAGAAGTGGATTTGACCTTTATACGTTATCATTTAGAAGCTGTTACAACTCTCAGAGTCTTCTTACAGAGGAATAGGTTCCCATAAACCATGCAATCTCTTCCATACAAGACTGTGTATTTGATTTCCTGCCTCTCTAGGAAATAAAAAACTGATGTCTGCTATGTAGGATAAGGCCAACACATGAATCAGCACTTCAGTATGTCTAGAAAAGCGTCTGACTACTGCTTCTGGTGGGGAATGGCATTATTGTTACTTTCTTCATTTTATCAAGGAGATTAAATAGATTTGGAAATTCCTCAGTCAGTAGTAAATAAACAGAAATAGCATTGCAAGATAGGAAACCAGCTAAAGAGCTGCACTACTGCCAGTCTCTAAAATGGCACGAAGACTGCCAATGTAATGGAGGCTTACTAAGACACCTGAACCAGTGTGAGTGGTATTTGTATCTCTCAGAGGCTTTGTTAAGGGAGAAGAGATGATGATAGAAACTATTCAGCTGAATATGTCTGCTCAGTTAATGTTGATGTTGTAAATGTTCTAGCTATTGCTCTTAGCAGTATCATACTAGCCGTTACTGTGTTGTTATTCTACAGTAGTCATCAATGTTTTGCAATTATTCATCCCCTGAAGTGTTTGTGTGCTACGAGAATTACAGGATGGGTGTTTTAAAATGTGTGCAATTTTTGTAAAAATGACTGTGCTCATATAGGCGTAAGACTAAAGAAAGTTGATAATCTTTATTGCCCACTACTTGCCCAGATGCTTTACAAATTAAAATAGCAAAGCCATAAGAATTAAATGATAAAGAAGAGAGAGGAGGGGGAATTGAGAATAAATGAGGTAAGTAGTGGTGAAGGGTGTTTTCATTTGGGATTGTTACATGAAACAGAGAGTTGCTGAAACAGAGACAGAGCAGGAGTCTAATCCAGACAACATGATCTGCAGGGACTAAATTGTCCATCAGTATTTAGAGAGGAAATTCGTGTATTGCCATTTCTTTAGTGATGTTTACCTAAGTGTATTAGACAGGTAACACAAATGTTTAGAACCAAGGCAGTTGTAATAGTCTATCGATATCTGCAGACATCTCAAAGTCTAAATTGTTATTTTTACTATTCTATGCTTGACTTCTATATGTAGCTTGAAATGTTTCTGATTTTGGACTCCACACATTTTCAGCAGAAGAAAATAATGTCGGTGTTTTAAATTTCTCATTTCTGTGAGCTAGAGAATGTACAAGCATTTAGATACATGATCCCTTCAGAAGAAGAAGGTCACAGAGGAGGTGAAAGCAGAACTGCCTTAAAAATTACAGCAGTGACAGTAAATGTCTGTAGAATTGCTCTACAGGAGAGAGAACTTCTTCCTTCTTACAGTGTGCTCAAGACCTTCATACTCAGGAGTGAGCTATTTGTGCCCATAAATTGGTGTATTTATAGTTCCTCTAGCTGGCCATAGACATGCAATCTGAAGTTAGTCCTCCTTCTCTTCCTGAGTAGGTGGAATTATTTTCAGACCAGTCAAAGTCTTTCAAAGTCTCAGGAGAAATATTTTGTATGGCCAATGCAGAGTCCTTAAATGGAATTGCCTTCAGGGGGATTCACGTATGTTTCAGTTGATTACGTATTTAAAATCCAACCTGATGAAAGCAGACAATCATGTACACAGTGAAAAAAGTTCAAGAAAGATCAGCAGAATTTATGTTTTAAGCCAAAAAGTACCTGGAACATTCTTCTGGTTATTCTGAAGTCTGCCCAAAAAGAATTTTTGCACCGTTTCCACCTCTTAGCACTTTTCAGCATGTCTTCAGTGTACATATTTTACTCTGCTCTCAGACATCATGGTTAACTAGATTCTGAGCTCATTTTTTACTTCATTATTCATAGGGAAAGTAATCTGAACAAAAGGTAGTCAGCCCCAACTTACTTGCACAGTTAGACAGTGGGTGGTACTTGATCCATCACATGTAATATGATCAGAGTCACTACACTTAAGAAGATGCATTTCTTAAATGTTGGGTGCAGGCTGGACATCACAGTGTACATGATCATATGAAAATGTTTTTGGAGTTGATAGAGTGTTTTTTATGATCTTCCTCTAATGAAACACCAGCTCTTGTATTCACTGCCTCTCACACATTATTTCTCTAACACTACAGGATAACATGAAGATATCAAGAACGGATTATTATAAATTTTTAGCTTGAATAATTTTTCAATCTATCCCAGCATTTTCATGCTGTGGAAATAAGTACTGAGTTAATAATTTTGCCACTGTTACTGACATAGTATAATGATGGAAAAAAAAAAAACTAGACTAGAGTAGAATAGAACAGAACAGGCTTTCAGAGGATTTTTCAGATGTGAGGGTGGTTATATGCTAAAAGTTAAATGAAAGCATAACTCAGTTTGTGCATTCAAAGTCTAGGGGAAGATCCCAGTAAGGGTTGAAACTTTGCTGTATTTGTGCTGTATTTACCTATGAACCTATATTTACGTATATTTACCCTGAACCAGTGACTGTCATGATATATATTTCCAAAATAAAACTTTAAAATACAAACCCCAGAATTTCTGATAATTTCATTTCAGGCTTTTTATCCTACTTCTCAAACTCAGCTGAAATCTGCAGTGATAGCTCTAGGTGGCCCATTCTAACTGTTTCAATGCAAATGGCTTACGAAGGTGTCACCTCTGAGTCAGCAGTTCAGGCTAATGAGTGAAAGAAATGTAGTGAATGTACATTGGGTATACAGGGGTGAGCTCATTCCAGTATCTGTTGGATGGACACAGAACATCACATTTAGAGGGACAAATCAAGAAGGTAGTGAGAAGAGACTGAAGAGCTGGTCCTTTCAATAGCACATGTGAGCAGCAAGCACAAGACATTTTTATTTCTGCAACCTGTTTTGTTGTTTTCTTATGTGTAGAAGAGCATTGTGGTTGCAGTTTTCAGAGCAGACCTATCCACAGGTATTAAATAAGAAAGGAGTTTTATAAGAAAACAGTGAAAATAGACAGTAATTTCATAACAGGTGCAGTATGTGTATTGCTCCCTGCCTTGCATCTATTTCAGGCCAAGTTTTGTGTGTCAAACTGCACTGTAGGATGATTTTTTTTAAGAACACTTTTTGAGCACTTAACTGAAAGCATTTGTGCTAACACAGTATTTTTGTATTGCAATAAAATATTGTAAAAATAATAACAGTGAAAAAAATTGAAGTATCAGAAGCAAAATTTCATTTTTAATTTTCCCATTCATTAATCTTAAAATAAACTAGATTTACAAACTGGGTTTAATTTTTACCTCTTTTTGTATAGTGCTAACCAGTCTGAAGTCTGGACTACTTCTGGTTACATGACATAAAATAGCATAATGGTACATTTTATTGCATGAAGGTGAAATGATTTCCCTTCATGCTGTGAACCAAATTTAGAAGATCGTACTGCAACTACTGTAGAAAATTTACACAATGAATAGTCATTATATTTCTGATGGAATGGATGTTAGGGGGAAAAAATACGTGTGATATGAAAAAGCCCAGTATTATCAAGGAAGGACACTGGGTACCTCTAAACACAGTAGAGGAAATGTTTGTACTTCAGGCACAACGTGATATTTTCTTGTTCACCTTTCAAGCCTAAAAAAGCTTCCAATTCTGTAACTGAATTCCTCTGAACTCTGGAGTTTCAATGTTTTAAGTAACACTTTTAAAATAACTTTGCTTATATTCAGTCTTGTGCTGTTAAAACCAGAGTTCCATTAGCTGTATTACCCATATTTTACATGAACTATTGTCTGCACTCGGACTTCTGTTGTCAACTTCATGCCATTTTCTGCTTTCAGACATTTTTATGAAATGCTTTGCTTGTAGTTTTATGCTGTTCACTTTACACTGTTTTTTGTTTTTGTTTTTTATTTTTGTCTGATTATTGTTTTTATTTAACTTTATAAGTTACAAACAGGGCCTATATGAAAGAATTAAGTATCTTAATCTTAGCCTTGGTGAAGCATCAGTGTATAATTAATTAAATTTTTTTCCTGCTGGTCCATGTTTTTGTGACAAAACAATGTGAAGTAAAATCATTCTAGAGCACCTTGTGGAAAGTGGATGAAAATTCTAGCATGTGAAGTGGGAAGAAGGGTGAAATTACAGAGGCATTCTCTTTTTTCCAATTAGAAACTAATTTCCAATTAGAAGGTAAATAGTACTGTTCCTACTGGCCAATCTGTAGACATCATTCAGTGAATAAATATAACATAATGTTAAGTTTTACAGGATCTGCCACACAATATTTATTTTGCCTCAATAGAAAATGTCAGCAAAAATATTATCTCTTCAAAAAATAAAATAGCCATATATAAACACTTCATAAAAAAACAAAGTTGTGCATTTAAGAAGTATCTCTTCATATATAGGATATATTTTTATGCCAAAACAGCTGCATTTTAGAGATTGGTTGCAACCAACATAATATTGGGTAGCTCATTCAGAACCTTTTTAACAGAAGTGTAGACTTCTCAGTAATGATCTTTTACAAACCTTCTTCAGTTCATCATCAAAGTATCTTGTTAAATAAGCTACAGAATAAAGAAGTCCATGGAGAATGAAAAGTTAATTTCAAATATGTTAATTAAAGAAAAGCAAAAAAGTCTGTTGCCGGTGGGAAAGTCTGTGTCTCCTTCACATCTGTACCATCATGCAGGTTAAGGAAAATGGAGAAATTACATATTCCCTCTTGGACCTTTTCATGCTAATGTGTTGTAGTGCCATATGAGGTAAACACACAGCCAGTCATTAGTTTTCTTTGACAGCATAAAATAAATTTATATATATGAAAAAAAAAAACCCACATAATATTCCAATAAACCTGTTTATATTAGTTCTGTATTCCCTGATCAACAAACCTGAATCATTATGTCACAGCACAAAGGAGATGGCTTTATAGGTTGAGATTTTAGGTTCATCTCTGTCCTGTTCCTTATTATGAGTATCATGTAACATCCCCATGTCTCTGAAAACATACAGTTGTGTACAGGCTGTTGTGTTGGTAGCATGCCTTCTGTTAATACCAATTATCAAGGATGAGTTCCTCCAGGGCTCCTGCAGGGCTTTACAAAAGCAGAGTACTGAAGGTCTTATGTATCCTCTTTCAATAAACATTACTGTGGCTACTTTTCTATAACATTTCACTTTTTATTACAGCACTTCTTCTGGTAGCAGAAGGCAAATAGACATTGTTTTTCATAAAGAATCAGATAATTCTTTAACATATAATAACCTTCATTTTCTATTTTTGATTCCCATTGATTGGCTTACTGTAACCAAATTATAATATATTCCTTGGCTCCATTTTTACATGAGGGAACATTTTCTTAAGTATTCACGTTTGTCAGCCAGCTGGGGACAAGAAGGCATAGGTGTAATTGAGCATTCAGGATAGACTTCAGTGCACATGGCAAAGTTAGTGAAAAGTGCTATGTGTTTTGGGAGTTGTGTTAGACACTCTCAGATGTCTAGCTGGAAAGGAAGAGGAATGTTCTCTCCTAAATACAAGTTTTTATTCTAGATTCAAAAGCACAAAACAGATCTCAAGCAAAGTCCAGCGCTGCTGATGCATTCGAACTTTGCTTGCATCAAGGCTGCACCCCCCTGGGCATTTGTAATTGGCCACTTCTTTCATTGACAAACTTCATTATCACAGGATCATCTAATAATTAGTCTGGAAAGGAACTCTGGAGATCATTTGGTCCAACACTCCACTCCCAGGAGGAACAACTGCAAGGTTATAACCATCTTGGATGGTAGGTCATGTTGCTCAAGACTTTGTCCAGCTGACTTTGAGCATCTACAATGATACACAGTCTATCTAGACTATCTGTTCCAGTGCTTTATGACTTCTGATGTCATTTTTTTACCCCTCTTAATATTTTCATTAATAGTGTTTGCTACTTCTTCTTTCTGTGTATTTGGCATTAGGCTGAGAAAATTAATTCCCAACTCACTCTCTGAAAAAACCACTGTATTGACAGATCCAGTTTTGGTTGGAAGCAGTGGACATTTTCTATAGGTGAAGGAAAAGAGTGACCAGAGGGTGACAGTCAGCAGTCTGACTGGTCACAAGTTCTTGAGCTGCACTGAAAAGGTTTTAGACTCTGCGACTTGAAATCCATGAAATACAAGTATGCAAGATAAGTGCCATACATCTTCCAGACAGTAATTTATCCCTGGCTGGATGGAGGTATGCTATCCATATGACTGGAAGCTGGTGCTTGTATGTCCATCTCATCCAATTATCTGTCTTTGAGAGAGGCAGCTTGAGGAAGAATAGAGGTACAATACCCAAAATGAGTGTGCTAATACTTCTGTAGCTAAAATTGTCACTAACTTCATGCTGAATTCATAGAGTCAGAAGTTCTACAGCCAGAGGGGATCATTATGTTCACCTTGTCTGACCTTATGTTACATAAAGGATAGATTTATTCAAGCATTTTTAACAATTAAGACATTTCCTATGAAAATAACAGTAATGATACAGATAATCTACTACATGATAATAATTTAAATTGTTAATTAACCTCTGTATTAAAAACATACACCTTTTTCTAGTCTCAGTGCATGAATACACAGCTTCCTGCTACTAGATAGATCATGATACTAAAAACCTTATGAAACACATAATTATTCATTAAACCAAATGTCTGGTTTAAAACTGTTTTATACTTGGAGACATCAATCACTCTTCCATAATGTAAAATTTGAAACATTAATTAAATCTTTCCATTGCAAGATCCTAGAACATACATGCCCTGGACCTGCATCTGATTTCACTCTTACTCATCTTTACTCTTCTGTTCTCATCTTCCTGTTATTTATTTACACCCTACTTGCTGTAACAGTCAACATATTATGAGTTCATTTACTTTCCATGTGTTTAAATGTATTCCTATAATAGCACAAAATCTTTAGGGAGTGGGGGATCATTTAGATAAAGAATATGTATGTGATTCTTGCATTTTTCCTTCAATTTTTAATGGCTACTACATTTATTTCTAGTACATAACAATGCATCGGGTTTTACTGTACCTGTGTTGTCATTACCATTATGGAATCAGTGAATTTAAGTAAGACTGACATATGTTTCAACTTTTGGATCATTGTGACTTTCAACTTTTTCAAGGAAAAACAACAGTGAGATGTCACTGTTAGTTCTACTTTGTTAGAAGGGCAGTCATAATTACTATTAAAATGTCTAACAGTATAAACTTACATGAGACTGTCATCAAAAATTAACACATCTACGTAGTCAGCAACATCCAAGGGTAGAGAATTAAATAACAAAGACAGATCCATAGTGCTATAAAACAAAACCTTCTGGGGTAGTGCAGCTTGGGGTGATGGCAGAGAATTTGATGCCGTACATTTGTTATTTATTCTTGTGTCTTCCGATTGAAGCTACCTTTGAAAGAGTTTAGGATCCATTATCTTCACATATTTCCTTTGAGCTTTTTCTTTATTGGCTGAAATGAGTTTCATTTCATTCAGTAAAATCCATTTCTTATTGAGCTGGCCACCATACAGAACCTTTTGCAATACTAACTTCTTTATCTTCCTAACATTTTCTCTGCGAAGTCTGCTGCTTCTGCCAAACACTTCTACTTGTCTACATTTCAGTTAGAGGGCACATTTATGGATCACATACAGTTTACTTACTCTTCTGAAAAAACAACAGCTCCCAAGAAACCCCACACAAGAATCTATGAAGGTTGAACAGGTGATATAGTAGTGCTTTGTGATGTTAGAGAACTAATTCACCTGCAGTGAATTCCTTGACTTTATTGGATTCTAAAATAGATAAAGCAGTATTAAGATAGAGAGCATTACTTATTGTAAAATTTTAGACTGAAATTAATCTTAAAGCATGAGGAAATTGTGCTGTGTGATTTATAACCTTGATTTCAATTACTTGATTTTTTTTTAAGCCACAGGTCGACTTCTTGGCTGGTATAAATCAATAAAATTGCTGTTATTTATGGTAGTTGCAGATATGATTACATAGTGTCAGTTTCTTCATAACTCTATTCGTTCCTTCATATATTTCAGATGAAAAGCCCCATGGCCGTACTTCAGAATGTCAGGAACTGTAGAATTGGTTCCCATGAGATTTGCATCAGCTGAGCCCATTTAACTTGATTGGTTTTTATTTGTAGCTGATCAAAAATTAAACAGTGATACTGTGCCTTTACCTTCTTAAGCAGTGACAGTTTGGGACTGCTTTGAAAAGATAAGAGATGGATGTATAATCATTTTAAACTTTTGTTAAATTACAGGGAAGAATGTGGAAGTGACACAAAATTTACATTGTTAATAGATCATTTCAGATAGGAATATAACATATTCCCTCAAGTGCTGAACAGGTCATTTCCAAAATCTTCATAAGTTTATAAGATGACTTACTCAAAATGTTTTTGACTAGTAAAACTTAGAAGCAATTTTTTTATGTTCTGGTGGCATGTGGTATGCAATATGCTTTATTGCATGCATATTTTGAATAATACCTGAACAAGGAGTTGAAATGTTTCATTCGATGTACTTGAATGCAAGACTTATGGACATATATCATCATCATTAGATACATTTTCTGTGAAGGTGCTGTGAATCACAGAACACATCAATGGTGAATTAATTTTGTCTGTGCAGATAAAAAATTCACGAAAAGAACAATTGTGAGTTAAATAATAAATAGGCCAATTTGCACTCATAATTCTTACATCCTTAAATCTTCATAAAGTGCCAATAAAATTCAATGTTCCTTATAGAGATTGATGTGCAAGCAATACATAGTGCAAAAATTAGATTCAATGGATATGCAAGAGGTGGGCTTATGCAGTAATTATAGCATTACTTCATTTATAATTATTATCTTTATTAGATGTAATTTAGCCAACCAGTATAATTTAGATACACACATGCATCTACTACTTTAATAAAAATATGCTTGCTAACCTTGGCAGTTTTGTGCCTTAAGCAAACATGATGTATTGAAAACTCTTCTTCTTTATGCTTTCTTCCTGTGAAGTTCAGCAAACAAAAAGCTCTGTTGCTGCTATCATTGTTTTATTCTACTTTCAGGAAACTGCTTATTATAGCTAAAAGGAAAAAGACCTTGATTCTAGTCATTTTTCTTTCTCAAGGTTAACTGATTTACCAACTAGTTCTTGACTAGGTTTTCAAAACCTAAAATAGTGTTACTATACTTATTTTTTTTTAATTCAGGGAGCCTTTTATACTGGAATTAAAATTAAATTCTTTGAAACATATCCTTTAAAAACAAAAAACAAACAAACTAAGCAAATTTCTTAAAACCAAGAAAAACAGATAATAGATCGATGAGCTTAGTGTTAAACTGCAGAGATTAAAGTCACAGTGTGATGCAAGCTCTAGTTACTTAGTCATGGAAGATATGCTGGGTCTTTTATGACTAAGATGCTACACCAGTGGTACGCCTATATTTCCTGTGGATTATGAGTTTTGTCTGGAGAATTTCTGGAGTTCCATGCTCGTTTGTGGTAAACTAGTACTACAAAGTGGGAGTTAAGGTTGAAATTCAATCTGGTAACCTGTCAGAGAAGGTACATGATTTAAATGTTAGTCCACGTGAGCTGGTTCAACAGCTGTATGAAAGAAGTCCTACTGAGTGGCAAACCTGAGACTTGTTTGTAAATGAGGAGAGAAGTCACTCCCCATGGTGCTGATGCACAAGAGTTGATGTTGATAGTGTTGGTGTGTTCATGTGTTGCTGTTCCTGTAAAATACTGAAGCAATGCCTTGTCTTTCCAGAGCTCATTGCTGTTCTCCCCTGGAGAAATAATTGTAACAGCAATATTAGCTGAGGTTTGGCAATTGTGCATAGAGCAGTATATCTGACTAGTATTGAGTGAGCACAGCAGTATTCATGTTTAAACAGCTTAGTGACAAATACTGTGTGCTGCAAAAACACAAGGAAGAAGTCTGAGCCAAAATAAGCTGCCTGTCTTTCCGTTCTTCATCACACCAGTGGTGGCAAGTCAGCCTTGCAGTGTAAGTGTAGGGACACTACCTTTTCCAAGAAAGGGTTACAGTGCTGAAAGATGTCCCGAAGGAGACAACTCTCTCCTACACATTCTTCAAGATTAAAAAAAAAAACATCTAATTTTTTTTTATTCATTCTGTGGATTTTCATCACTATTTTTTGTGAGTGCAAATTTTTGTACTACATTCATACTATATGTCCAGACTTTATTAAACTTTGGGCTTAAAAGTGGTCTGAGACATATTTCATGTCCCTGACTTCTCTGGAGTAAATTTTGATTTTCACTGATACTAGTAAAAATTAAGCCAAAATTAAATCTTATAAATGATTTCTGAGCAATGGGCCATCATTCTTTGAGTTTTCATAGATGTATCTTTATGATGTACTGTCTTGCTTTCATTAATAACACTGAAATCAAGTTTCTACTTCAGTTTCACTGAAGAGGGGAAGTGCTCCATTGTTACGTAAATGACAGGCAAACGTGACTTCATGACATAGCTCATGATATGGTGGATACAGCACGCTCTATTGATGATTAGGATGTAGTTCTCATTTTTAGTGTTTGTTCCCAGTCATGTTCTCATTTCAGTTAACTGTAGGTTTGCTAGGGACCACAGGAGTAGAAAGGACAGGTTTATTATTATTTCACTTGTTGACTTTAGGGAAATCCCTTCCAAATTATCAGTTATCAGATTATCAGTAGCACAACATTGTCTCTAATGCCTCCTGTGTTATCTAGGAACAAAACCATAGTTTGGTGGATAAAAATCAAACAGGAGAGGTGGTAGGGAGCAGATTCTGAAATCATCTCTCAGTTTTCTATAACCACATTTTAATTCAGTTTGAAGTGCAGTTAATCTGTTCAACTTAGTCTCCAGAACTTTTTTTAAACTGAGTTTTTATCTCTCTGCCAAAGGAGTGGAGTCATTTACATGCTCAGGTGGAGCTGATGTTCTCTGGCTCTTTAGCACTTCTCAAATGCTCTTTGCTGATTTAGCAGCCACCCCATAACGTTGACGATGTATCAGTACAGAGCTCTTGAGGTAAGCAGTGGGTATCACTGAGAAAAAGCGCTGTGTTCCACCTAAGGCCAAACATGCACTGTGCATCCCTTCTTTTGGGTGATTCAGAGATGTTTGCTGATGACATTTTGGTTTATTATTGCTTATCCTGCTTAGAATTTACTTTCAGACTTAAGAAGCTTTACATTCTTGTGGCTTATTGCTGGTTGCCTATCCTGAAATGCTTTGATTCAGATTCAGATTCCGTTCATAGAGAAAGCTCCTAGAAAGCTATTATTATCTGAGTGTATTGGTAATAGGGTCTACTTCTTGGATTGGCACTGGCTAGAAATGTGCCAGGTTTGTCAGCAGTATGGGTTTTGAATGAGTTTAAGGAGACTATCTCGCTCCTTGTAACTTCAGAGATCTTTTTAAATGATCCCAATTCACTGAAGTTGTCATTCTTAAGCCAGTGGAAAAGTTCCCACAATGATCAGTTTGAATCTGACTCATTGACAGCTAAATTGATCAAAAGTAGAAGCTGTCCCCTTCTGATAGCTGGGTCCTTATGTCAGAGGAGTGCTTTCCAAAAAGTGATGTTTGGATAATTTGAGAAGCTTCTTGGTGGGGGAGAACACCACGACCTGAAGGGACTTGACTGAATTTATCTGGTGAAAGCCCCTTAGCTGGGACCTTGTGCTAAAACACTTCAGCTTGGGTTCACCTCACCTAACTTTAAGTACATACTGGAGGTTAATAAGCAGGATGCTACTGGTCCTAAATGTCTTCTGAAGTCAGTGGAGGATTCAGAAGTGTTAGTCTGACTAAAAATGCCCTCTGCTGAATGCATAGGAAGCCTTGGAGGTTAATTTGCACAGCACAGGCTTGTACTCTATTGTATCAATGCACTTGTGAAACCATCAGTGAATATTAGCCATTCCTTTTAGAGCTTTAAGTTAGAATGGAGTAGCAGAACCGTAGCCTGTCAGTTAAAAAATTTTTAAAATCAGAAGGAAAAAAAGGAGAAAAAAAAAAAAAGAGCTTCCCATTTTTTTGTGCAAAAAGAAAAAGGTGATGGGGGACTTTTTCCAAAACAGCTGGAAGAATGATGAGAGGCATTCAAGGGCCAGTAGAATAGGAAAGTTTTCCTAATATTGCTGAAGCATTTTGGTGAAAGTGCACATAGTGAAATAAGTAGATAAGTTTCAGTGGAAGCTATAGAACCAGTTTACAAGGATGTAGGAATAAGCACTTCTCCCAGCTTCTCTGATAGCCTCTTTGTGTTTCTAAATATGGATTTTCATTCTAATATGTGGGATCTATGCACACTTGTGAAACATTACCACTAAAAATTAAACCAGTGTTTTGCTATAGACAATTCATGGAGGAAAATTGGGGTGTTTGGTGTAGCATCACTTGTATCAGTTGGGAAGAGTTGGGTCTAACATGCATATACTTGTTGATTTAACCGAATTTTTCCCAAACTGTAAATAAAAGTATCGCTGGGAAGTGTGTTAGACAATAATACCACAATTTCAACTTAGAATTTAAGTTCTGTCATGAGTGAGGATAAGAACACATGGTTCTGTTAGCCAAAGCACCACAGACTACCTTTAACAGTTGTCAGAAACTCAGTTTTAACAAAGGTGAATTTGAACACCTACAGCTAACTATTATGACTGCTTGTTATTCCCTTACGCTGAGAGAGCAGCTGCTAACTCTCAAGAGGTCACAAGAAGAGGGATGAGACTAAAAGGATAATACCCCCAAAACAGTATTTTAAATCTTTTAGAGCTACTAGATATAATAGGAATAAGAACACACCCAATAAAAGTACAAATATTATGCTGCACTCGTTTCATGAAGATATTTTAAGAGGAACTTTTCAGCTAGAGAGCTTGACCACTGCTCAAAGAAGGAGAAGCTAGGCTGAAGATTTCTATAACTGAAGTGTCTAGCATGAGCCACACTTCATGACAAGCACATATTTGTGCGTTTGACAAGCACAGAATGAGATGTGTAGCTGTCAATGTATGTATGTCATGGGCACCACTTTCAGTGAATTGACAAGTTACAAATTCATCTCAGATTTTACAGCTATTGAATGCAGTGGCACTTTCACATGCTGGGATGAACGGACCACTGTATTAATGGCATGTGCTGCCAGAAAAAAACACATCCAAATAAACAAAAAACAACCCACAATGTGTTAGGATTTGGATCAAGAGAGATGATTAATATGAAAAAGCGATAACAATACTGTATGCAGCTATACAGAGCTCAGGAATTGAACTTCGAAGAAGCAGAAATGCTAAGATGCTTAAAAGGAAAGAAAGTGTATCATTAAATGTAAGGAATATTCATATTTCCTGAGAGCTGGGGAACTAGAATTATTGACCCACATTCTTCAGGGAATTCAGTTTCTAATACTAATTATTAGAGCTACAAATTCTTAAATAGTAGTTAATTGCATCCCTAAAAATAAAAATAGGATAATTAGACATGTTTCAATTTGATATAGGTACTTCTAATTTGCTCTGTTACCATCAGTAGGAACAGATGCTAGTTCTTGCTATCTGTTTGGAACTAAAATTACTGATCTCTAGTGACTACTGAATTGAATGTTGTAAGGTTGATTATTACAATTCATCATACGAGAAAAGGAAGCTTCACTGTACCTGAAAAGCATCGAGGTTAATTAGCCAACCAGAGGAACATTTGCTACTCACCAAGAAGTTTTCTTTCAGCACTATGGAATACCAGAAGAACACCAAGGTCACCCCTGGGACTGATATCTTTCAGGTTGTTACAAGCCCTTCTTTATGCAGACACAACCTTCCATGTAACACTTAATGTTTTTCTGGAATAAGGAAACTGTCCATTAGTAGGAGCATGTAGTCCTCATGAAATGACTGTCACCAATCTGTAGTTACATCTCAGAAATAATTCCTGTAGCAGATAAGAATAGCAATGGGCTTCCCCACATTCAGAATTATGTGACAATTATTTCCTCATTTTCACTGTATTTGACTCCTTTGAAGTTAAATCTAGGCTTATTTTTTGTCTACCTTCAAAAGAAGAATGAACAAAGTTTTTAAATTTCTTTTTTAAAGAATGAAGATACTCATAATATGTAAATATGCATCATGCACTTTTAAGTTTGAGAGTATGCTATAAAATAATGACTTTGTATAAATAATTTATTCAACTTGTTACTGAGGAATAATTTTTTTTTTTTTATTAATGTGAGTTAAGCTGAAAGTAGTTTTCTTATCTAAAAACAGATGGGAAAAAATGTGTCCCAAATTTTTTATGGGAAGTAATGTTTTTAGAGAAAATAATTTAATATAAAAACTAAGATGGTTTCAAAACAATAGATTTCTGAATACCATGGTAGAAGCGTTCCATGATGCATTCATTGATCTGAAAGAACAGATTTTCTCTTGACTGTTTGAAACTGGACTTTGTAGAACAGATCATTGTGTTTCCTTGGAATTTGCTGCATAAGATCATAGTTCAATGAAAACTTTATGAGAAACAGTGGAATAAAAAGACAAACAGAAAAATTTTTTTCCCCAATGAGTTCACATGACTTATTGTGTATGGTTTTTGTACTGGAAAGCAAGAGGAGGCAAGAGGGAACAAGATGTTTTGTCTTGCTCTACAAGCAGAAGAGAAAACATGTGCTTGCTCTGCCACTGTGTCTGAGAGGTTCAGCCTGTAACCTTCAAACGAGAAATGTGCTTCCACAGGGACAGGGCAGCACTGCCACAGGAAGCAATCCCGCAGCATGACTTTTCCTTCTGCTCAAAGCCTTCCACAGCATGTGGTGGCATCCCACAGAAAGAAATCCTGTCTAGCACTGATGGGATCCCTGCTGAGGGAAAATACCATTCCCTGTGTCTCAGCTTGGCATTTGCTCTGCTGTCTGGGTAGCAGTTGGCCACCAGGGATTTCAGCTGTGAATCTGCTGGAGGTGTTGCACATATTATTGCACAGCCACACATTCATTTATTTGAACTCGTTCAGTAAAAATGAGTGCAACAGTTCTGCTGTTACATATGAGCAGGTTTTTGTCACCAAACCAAGGTCTAGTCCAGTGTCAGGTGAATAGTGCAAAGTTTTGTCTGTATATATGAACTTTTGGGCTGAAAGCCAAGGAAAACAACCATTGAAACAGACTGTGAATGGGAAGATAAAGAAGCCCAAGTAATCTGTAACCCTATTCTTCTGTTCAGACATCATCCATTGGAGTTTTCCAAAGCACTTTTTGATTCAGAAAAAGATATGTGCTCTGGATTGGCTCTTGCTGCCATGACTTATGGACAGATATTGTTCAGAGGTACAGCAGAATGCAAATCTGAAGACTGTGGAGAGAAAATAGACATATCTGACTCGTTTTAAATACAGATTTTTTTTTTCATTCACACATATTAAGTACTTCCTTATTTTAAGCATAAGCTCTCCTCATTTTTCTGTATGTCATCTGCCCCAATCACAAAAAAACCCTTAAAATTGTTTTATTGCTTTATAGTATTGATTAATTAATTAATTGTTCTGCATTATTAAAAAAACCCACCTGAAGTGAGTTTGGTTAGGAATACATCTGTGGAAGGTTTCTATGGTAGCCTATTCCACAGTCCCTTTTTTAATGCCTCTCAAAGTAAGACTGTAGATTTAGTAAAATCCATTTTTAAATATTTTGAGAGATTTAGTAGCAACAGCGAACAACTTCACAAATCCTTTTAGAATGCACTATTAAATAGACATTATACAGAGTGACTGGCTTCCTAAGTTTGAATAAAATGTATTGAGCGAATAAGAATATTAGTGGTTTTTTCAGTTGAAAAGTTATTATTGCAGGCATTGCAGAACCTTTCAAGGTACCCTGTGTATGATTTAAGAGTTCTTCAGCTCACAGTGGTAGTAAGTACAAGCTGCCTAACAAAAGTCATCCATAGACATTTATGAATAAACTTAATAAAATCAACTGGTATAAAAACAGGTTCTGTTGTTGATAGGAGAAATGCTGTCCCTTATCCCAGAAGTGGTGTGTTTCCGGGATTCTAGAAGTATATTTGAATGATATGCAGTATAAATAGATGTTTTAACATCACAGTTTAACAAATTATCCCAAATCTCACTTAGTAATATTTCCACTGATGCTCCAGTCAGTTGGGCTGTCAGCAGGAATAACAGTTTTGCTAGTACTGGACAAAATCTCAGCTGTAATATCTGACTTTTTAGCAGACTTACACATGCCAACAGACTACCATGCAAGTAATTCTCTAGCCATATGATCTGTCCTCTTAAAGAGCTGCAGCCATCAGACATTTCCCAGAAAATACTTTGTTCCTCTAAAGACTGTAAGAAATCGTGTTCTAAATAAGCTTTTCTAGTAGTAGAAAGCATTTACATGTAATTAGGTGTACCTTTATTTTATTAGTAACATTAGAATTCTCTGTCTGGATCTCATTAGCAGATGATTTTTATAAATCTGTATGGAAACATAAATGTTCATGCATACGTGAATCTCTCATAGAGATGCTCTAATGTGTCTTCATTCTTCAGATAGTTCTCTTGTGCACATGTATTCATATCCATGTAAAACTTGTTGTTTGTAGTTATAACAAAGATTTATGGGCATGGAAACAACTCTGCACAATAGGACTCAAAGTCTAAACTTCCAAGAGAGGTAAAAGTTTGTCATTATATTTTAGTTGATATCTTTACCTGAAAGAGTGGAAATCCTTGAAAGAACACTGAATTATAAAGCATGTACCAAAAAAAAAAAATACTTTGGACGTTATTAATTATATATTAGCTCGACATGTTCCTAATTAACCACGATAAAATTCCCGTACTTCCTACCACCACAACCTACCACCCATTTATCATCAGATTTTCAAATTTTCATTCTCAAATGTTGCTTGTTAGTGGTTCACCATTTTCTTTCCTGTTTGGGTAGGTGTTTTAGTTTCATAATAAGCATGAAAGATATGGGGATGTGTTGGAGGGGTATTTGCTAAGACATTAACATGTTTTAGGAATAAAATCCTAGTGTCTTCTAGAGCTTCATGGCTGGTACTGAGCCTTGCCTTAAAAAAAACAACCAAACAGCTGAACAAACAAAATACAAAAACCTTCTGAGGCAATAATGTGTAATCCAGAATTATTCATAACTGATGTTTCTTCTTTTCATCTTTTCACTTTTTGACCACTGAAAATCAGGTTCCTTCAGGTACTTGGCTAACCCCTGTAAGATCTATACTTCCAAATGCCTGAATATGCATAATTCCACAATTTGTCATTTTTCAAGAATTATGGAGAATATGTGTTAAGGTTTCCTGACTTTTTTTACAAATAGCTTCTGCAATCTTCCATGCCTAACTTAACACAAAGTATTCACACTTCTCTGTTATTAGCTCTTATCTCTGAAGTCTATTGTTAACGTTTTGGAAGTTACTCTTGCCAAAGATAACGAAAGAAAAAAAGGTGTTTTATTTGCTCAAATGCTGTATTGGTAATGAAACTTGGATAGCTGGGCTTGTTGCTGGATTGAAGTTCTTCTTAAAAGAAAGTACCCTGCAGACTTAATGAGGAATTCACCAACAGCAGGAAAGTGGCCCAGTTCATGCCACAATTACCAGGCACTGAGTCACGTACCCTTGTAGAGGGAACATCCAGTGTATCAGTGCTTCTCACGGGATAAGAGCACAAACATGCAATGATCAAATCATTGCATTGTGTCATGGGTAGCTCTGGATGTGACACAGTTTATTTTATAGTCTACAACTATCTGTCTCAGCCTATGGCTGTTGTGCTGCATTTCTTCTCTGGGTTCTTCTTGCTTGTTCCAGTGGCCTGCTCATAATTAACCAAATAAATAAATTTTCTACCCGCAGTTCTTAGCTAGAACTACTGGCATTCCCATCTCTCAGTTTTACTTTTCTGTTCAACTCCAATATGACTTAATTTTTACAGTGCATAAATTATCTTTGGGCTGTTCAGTGTCTGTCACATTGCACAAAACCAAAAGAATAAATAGAAATAAATAGAAAACCCCCTCTGTATTTACTTAAAACCTCCTGAACACATATTGAATCTATAAATAAATAAATAAATAAAAGCTATTTCAAAGGATATATGCATCTGGAATCTAATGATCCTGGTACCCACCAGGCAGGTGCTTATCTAGCTTACCTAATGCATATGTCTCAAGTTTAGAAAAAGTCAAAATCTAAAGAATTATGGACTGAATGCATATTTTTCCATAAAGGACATACTTATCTGTTCCCATGTGCATTGTAAATCTCAAATTCAGGCATTCATTGTCTCTGTTTTACACTATTAAATATAAAATACATTGTCCTAAAAATTATGTGGTGTTACAGAATGTGGGCACTGCAACCTAGGGCAGAGTCCCTTAAGACTGCTTTTCACAATCTTATGTTTTGCTTCTTCAGCAAAAATCAACGTGTATCAATCAATGTCATGAATCCCAAAGTATGAGAGGAACTGTTAAAAACATAGCTCAGGCATTTTTTTTAAATCTTTTTAAGGGTTTCTTTTGAGATTATTCAAATTCACCTAATTTCAGCAGACACTGGATTGAGCCATGTAGTTAATCTGTTATTTTTGCTGCTATCAGTAGATACTGATCATGCACAGGGATTGCAACACTTAGTTTTAGTTTGCATGAATTAAACATCTAGAAATGAAGCTATTAGTTCTGTGATGAAGTATGCCTAAGTGCTTTTCGCTTTCTGCTAAAACTTGGTCAGAAAATCCTGGAGATGGTTAAAACACACAGTTTCTTTCAAATAGTGTCCACTTCTTCTCTCTGTGTATAGGTAACTTTGCAAATAATGTTGCAGTCTCAGCAATTGCTAAATGCCTGGCTCTCACAGAATCACAGGGTGGTTGGGGTTGGGAGGAACCTCTGGAGATCATCTTGTCCAACCTCCTGCTAAAGCAGGTTTACCTACACCAGATTGCACATAATCATGTCCAGACAGGTTTTGAATATCTTCAGAGGGGACGTCACAACCTCTGGACAGCCTGTTCCACTGCTCTGTCTCCTGCACAGTAAAGAAGTTCTTCCTCATATTCACATGGAACTTCCAGTGTTTCAGTCTGTGCCCATTGACCCTTGTCTGGTCACTGGGCAGCACTGAAAAGAATCTGGTCCCCTCCTCTTGATTCCTGCTCTTAAGATATTTGTATGCATTGATCAGATCCCCTCTCAGTTGCCTTCTTGCCTCTCTTTAGAGCATTTAGCATCTTTGCTAATGGTCTTTGAATTGATTAACATCGAGATCTTCAGGATCACATTTGCTAATAACCTGCTTATTAATGCACTTTGAAACTATTACCCCTGGAAAACATTTTCAGAAATCCGGAATTCATTCTTTTGCTTCTTCAGTTATTTTTATAGGGATGAGTCAGAGAAATTGCTG
This sequence comes from Acropternis orthonyx, assembly GCA_035583155.1. NCBI lineage: Eukaryota > Metazoa > Chordata > Aves > Passeriformes > Rhinocryptidae > Acropternis > Acropternis orthonyx. The sequence continues at coordinate 10,861,419 of JAWWEU010000040.1, forward strand.
GTATTGCATGCTTAGAAAGAGGAAAAAACTTTTCTTCTTCATGACCAATTGGCAAGAAGAGACTTATGCCATTGTGGTTTATATTGTTACAAGAATTATCATAAACACTTGAAGCTTCCAGCTTTGTAGTACATCTAAAATCACTTTACTTGAAAATTATGTTTATTATTCTCTTCAGCTGGGAATTCAGTAGATCAAGACAAATGTGGTGTTTCTCTGCTTAATGCAGTAAGTAATTTGACAGGATAGGTATAATTTCCCATACATTTCAGTTCCTCACAGTAATAGTGTTCCAGAGTAATTTGGCAAACAAACAAAAGAGCTAATTAAGCATTGTTGAATTTTTCTAAGGCAAAGTGTATACAAGGTCGTACCAAGGGCTCAGCTGAAGTTTATTAAGGATTAGCAGTCTGTTTCTGCAGGAGGGATCCCTCCAGCTACTGTAATGTATGACAGGCTGGCGTTCCACAACAAGCTGTTGTACAGAGCAGAATTACAGAACAAAATTTCAGTAGAATGTCTAATAAGAGGGCTTTATATATTAAAGACATTCTTCTCTCTGTGTTTTGTTACATTTGGAACGGATAAGCGCAATAATGCACTATTTCCTTCCACACATTTGTAAAATGACTCTGGGAGTGGGTCATTATGCAAAAAAGGACTAAGCTGTTCCTGTGCCTTTAATTCATACTGTAAATCCTTGTGGCAAAGACACACCTTTGCTTTTGAATTTACCTAATTCAAAAAGAAGCAATCTGTGAATTTAAACACAAATCAGGTGAATACCTATATGAAGATGTTTGGATAATGGTGTTCCATGTTTGCCCTTAACTTAAAAAACTAAAGTAATAATTTATATATTTGTAATATGCCTGTAAGCTTGGAGCATTGACACCTGTGAGCACAGTCTGTGAATAGGTATTGGACCATGCAGGCACTAAGGCCTTTACTTCTGCTTTTCTGATCATGATACAGAATGTACAACACTACTAGTGCAATATTATCTTTGTGATGCTGCTAAAGACTGTAAAATATAGATTATTTACCATGCAAGGATGAAGGGGTCTTTAAAATGTGTCTGAGCACAGAACATCTTTCTGTGTCTTTCCTGTCATAGTTTTAACTAACATTCATACTCATATGCTGACACATAAATAAATAAAAAAAATTACTTCCTTCTCTTTTCCATAACTACATGGGGTTAGCAACAAAAGAAATATTGAGAGAGCACTTTTCCTACTTCTGAAAGTAGCAGAGCTGGATAGAAACTGTGAAGACCCAGTGTTTCTAAGAAGTAGAAATATTTTCAAAGTCAAACTGTGCACTTTGTCCCCAAGTAAGCACTAAAATATTGTAAATCTGTAACCAGATACTGAGATTAAAAAGACATGTAAATTCCTAGTTGTTCTCCTACCTGTGCAAACTGTTGTAGAGCTTTCCAACTCTGCAACTCTTCCAGAATCAATAATTCTGTACTTTTTTATTAATAATGGGAATCTTGTCTGAACACTATGTGAACTGACCATTTTTCCAACCTGCAGTACCAGTCAACATAAAAATTCCATGCTATTTATTGTTCCCCAAGCTCATATGAGCAGTATTTCAAAAACAGTTTATTGCTATTAAATCAACACACTCCATTTTGTATTAATTGTAAAGATTTCTTAGGTGTTTAAATGTATACCCTCAGGTGCCTTGAACTCAGTTAAAGGAAAAATATTCTTTCAAAGGCTATTTATGTAAACAACACCTCATTCCTCTTGTGGAATATAGCACTGTCACGTAACACTGAGCATGGAAATCCTGCACTGAAGTATATTGAATCACCATATTTCCCCTGTAGAACAGAAGAAATAAACTGCGAAGGCCGAGGGTCGTTTGAAAAAATAATAATGAAGATAGAGCACGTAGCTTAAATATCTCTAAACTATAGCAATTATCCATCTTGAAGCTATAAATACAAATAAAGTAGTGACTTTCTGAATTACCTTGATATTGGTTTTGAGAGCAGATTGATGAATGATGCAAGTAGTGGTCATGAAATCAAAGGTCAAGATCAGTCCAGATTTTGTAGACCAAGATCCTGTAATTTCTAAGGTACCTAGATGTTGTGTGGTCAGTACTTCCTTGAGTGGACTGGTCGTGGTTACTTGCAAGATACTCATTTTGTGTCTTCAACAGCAACAATAGATTGCATTTGTGATAAATATGCATAGTGCAAATATCCCTTGCTGGTTTTGATCCTGAAAGATCTAAAAGTATCATGCTCTTTCATTATGGAATGCAAAGATTACTTTTTCATAGGTTACCATGGTAACAAAATGGTAAGTGGGTTCTTATTTTCATTTTACTTTAATAAAAGGCTAAGTATTATAAGCAGTAGCAAGTGTGTCCTATTAAGCCTTGATGTCATATAACAAGAGGTGTGTTTCTGTAGAAATGTGAGGCTTGTAATTAATCCTTTGGTTTAAGTCTTGAATCACCATAGTTTTCAGGTCTGTTTATCTGTCTATATGAACGTAGTTAAAGACAAAATCTATTAAAAAGTGTAACTCTACATTAGGTTAAAAACAAGGAAAAGAAAATTTACCTATGATCTATAAGATTCCAATATATAGATCTCAATGTTCCAACCTTGATGGGTGTTTCAGATGCTCTGGTAACTGTGTCCAAGTCTGTAAATCTGCATGTTACAAAGTCTATGGTGCTTACAGAAAACTATAAAGGATGGCAGAAGTATTATTAGCAAGAACTCAGTTCCTCCAGGGTAAAGGAGTAAAAGAAGCAATAACCAGTGATTATTCTGTTAGCCAGGGAAGTGCTTTAACCACTTCCAAGACTTCAGGTCCTCCAGGCTGAGGGAATTAGAACAGATGCAGGAGAGAAATGGGACTCAGTAAGAGGAATAAAGTTCTGTTTGGGATGGAAACAAACTGCTGTACCTGGGGTAAGAGTCACCCTGAACTCAGGCAACTATTGATTATGGTTTGCTCCTTTCTCCATTTTTTGAAGGAAGTGAGTACTTGACCTCTAACAGATGTACAACCCTCAGTATACAATACAGTGCAGAGCTCCTGGAGCAAATTCTCTGAGGATTATGAGACGTGGAAGGGTGGAACCTTCCATGTTACCATCCGAGTGACAGTCTTATCTCCTGGCATTGTAGGACAGACATGGCAGGTGTAAGTAGAACTGGCAAGAAATTTTCTAGAAAATTTGCTTTTCCATAAAAATGTTTATTTTTGTAATTTACCCATTTTAATTCAACTTTGAGGAGAAAGGATTCCTCATCTCCATGCTGGAATATGAAACCATGGATTGCAAGAGAATTGGAGAAAGGAGAACTTGCTGTAGAATAACCAGTGGCTATTTAGTCACATAGGAAAATCAGTGGGTAACTGAGATCCAGGGAGGTTAAATTAAGAAGCTGCTTTGTACAGTAGCATACTGGCAATTCTGAAGTGGAGTTCTAGGTCTTTTGGTTTTGCCATAAAAATCCATTAGTTTCATTTTGAAGTAAAACAGGAACTATTTGAAATCTTGGAGTGTTATAGAACAAGGTAGTGATTACATTTGCAGGTCTAAAAACAGGGCATCTCATGAATACCATACATGTAAAGGTAGATGACTAGCAATTTGATTGGGGAACAGGCAGACTAGAGTTAAGCTGTGTGTTAAGGGTACAGAATTAGTCTATAATTGGACAATGCATTTCATTTGAAACAGGCGAAGCAGATTAGACAGAATATTGAATTAATAGTGCAGAGCATATGCAAACATTATTGTATATGTACAATACCCAAAGGAACATGACTAAGTCACGCAAGGGCAGAAAGGTCAGGTCTTTAGCTTCCAACTTAAGAGAGGGATTCAGAAACTAAAGTTTAATCCATGACACTCTTCTAGGCAAGTTGACCAAAGATTGTGACCAAATTAGAGAAACACAGGGATAACCAAGGTTGTTGTTGGACCTCCTGTGAGACTTTGCAGTCATCCCTCATGAATGACTGCTGAATATCCATGTGTTTAAAACAAACTACAGTGTATTAACACTTAATAGCATAGAACAATTGGAAATTTAGGTTGTGAAGAAGGTTACTAGATCATCTAGTCCAACTTTCCACTCAGAGCAGGGCTTACCTCCACATTTTATGTAACTTGTATTTTTGTCTGATTGATAAACTTCTGGTAATCCTAGTTTGATTGAAGAAAAATATTGAAGAAACAATAACCTAGAGATATTCATCTAATATGCCAGCTTTTTCCCTGTGCCATGTCTGGAAATAGCACAGCCTTGATTTGCTAAAGTGTTTTATGAGGAAGATACAGTTCCTGTCAATAGGAACTTTTCACTTGAGAGGGAAACATTTCTCAGGAGAGAGCATGCAGATCAAACATCTGATGTCAGTGCTGTTAGCAGAGCTCGCAGAAGCTCAGGGGCATACCAGAATCCTTGTGCTTCTACATAGTTCTCTCAAAGGGCTGGAGATCACTGGGGATGCTGCTGCATCCCCAGGGGTCAGATTTCATGGGAATGGATTAATGGCAAGTAAATTCAACATGTTTATGAACAATCCAAGTGTCTGAGTGCTTTAACTATACTGTCTCTGAAACAGAATAGTAATTATAGAATCACAGAATTGATCAGGTTGGAAGGGAGCACCGTGGGTCATCTGATCCAACCTCCCTGCTCAGACAGGGTCATTTTAAAGAACATGGAACAGAATTGAATCCAGATGGTTCTTGAATATCTCCAGTGAGGGAGACTCCACAATGTCTCTGGAGAATCTCTTCCTGTGTGTAGTCAGTTGAACAGTAAAGATCTGCCTCATGTTCAGATGAAATTCCTGTGCAAAAGTTTCTACCCATTACCTCATGTCGTAGTGGTTGGCACCACCAAGAAGAGCCCAGCTCCATCCTCTTGGCATCCCCCTTTTAGGTATTTAAAAATACGAATGAGCTCCTCTCTCAGTCCTCTCTTCTTGAGAATGAACAGGGCAAACTTCCTCAGCCATTTCTCGTAAGAGAAATGCTCCAGTCCCTCAGTTACTCTTGTTGCCCACCATTATACCCACTCCAGGACCTCCATGTCTCTCTTGTACTGCCCAGGTACTTTAACCTAAAACTGCCCAGAACTGCACACAGTACTCCAGATGGACACAGTACTACAGATAATAATCCTAATGCAGCCATTTCTGCAAATATGAAGTTCCCAGAAATGAACAGCCATATAAGATGAGTTTTCATTTTAAATGTGGAGATGAGAAGGGAATTGGAATCAGATAAATGAAGGAAAGGGTCTTACTGATTTATCAAAATACATTCCCATGTTAGCTACCAAAATACTAGCTCCAAAGGCTCATTCAGCCTTTTCCATAGACATTCGGGCTGTCTGTAAGGAGAAAAAGGTCTCTTTGACAAGCAGTTGAGTTAACCTAACTAAGGTACTTTTATGTCTCTGTGTCTCCAACTAACAGCAAGGAGCTTGGACAACTCTGAAGGCCATCAAGTGCTTTGGCAAAGCTGAGCACTGCCCAATAGGAATCACTGATGGAATGGGAGTTCTGTCATTGTCACTGAGAGAACCTTGGCACTGCTAATGTGCTCTTTGTTGCACAGAGGTCTGCATTAGACCTAGATCTAGAGTGGGATTCAGTATGAGATTAGGACAGCTGCATTTTGCTCAGTGCAAAAAATAATTTTGTGCGTTTAGGGCAATGGAAGGGAGAGTCACAATACAGTGTTTAAGGTGGTGGATTAATAACTGAGGAAGAGACAACATCTCTTGCACAATTACGTTAAACTTTTGCCCAGAAAGTGGAAGATGTGGTTTCTAGCCACTACTCAGTCTTTAAATCCAAACCCTGCATGTGTGATGTAATCAATGCAGTATTGATAAAGAATTGATTGATTAAGATGTTACAAACACTCTGAGACTGAGGAGAGTCTCAAACTCTCTCATTCGCAAATGGAATTTTGAGGCATATTTAGTGGTTTCAAAGTAGGGATAGCCCGAACACAGCAAACTAGACCATTAGGAAATCAGGTCAATTTCAGATGCTTCCCTGCTAACAGCTCTTCTCTATCCCATAACTTCTGCTAACTAAGACAAGTCACTTCTCAGCATGTATGAAATATTGCCTGTCAGCATTTACAGAGTTCTCTCATCCAGAGATGACAATAGAGGCAATAACTAAATATAAACACCCTTGCAGTTCAACAGTGTGGTTAGCAGATGATTTCAATCCCACAGGCCCTAAAGCCCAACCATTTGTCAAGTCTACTTATGGCTCTGAAACAAGCAATGTGAATATAACCCTTACAGATTTACTTATAGAATTATTATTTTGTGTACTAAATAAATGACTAAAATATCATGGAGTAGATTAATGGCAGACAAGACTTTGTTTTGTGTTACCTCTGAATGCCTAGTGTCAATGAGCGTCTTCCTAGTAATGTAAGAAGAACAACAGTATGACAGGTTTTCATTTGTGAGAATATGGATCCAAGTAATGTCTGGCATGATCATAGGCATGGGTGTCATATACCTCTGTCAGATTCAACAGACATGGCTATATTGTTTTGAAAGACATCCTCACAAGGAAGATGTGCTGGTAGGATGTTATGTAAATGGTTTACTTTGTAAATTTTCCAAAGCTTTCAAAAAGATCATTCCACATTTAGGCCATGTGCTTGACACTGTCTTTCGTCTTATTTATAGGCACCACAAGGCCACATAAGGAGGGGGAAGTCCCTGGTGTGGACTATATTTTCATCACTGTTGAAGATTTTATGGAATTGGAGAAAAGTGGTGCTCTTTTAGAAAGTGGGACATATGAAGGTAAGCACACTTTTACTGCTAAATTTGTATCATGTTTCCATTGTACTTTTTTCTAATTTTATGAAATTTCTCTGGGACATTCTGTTACAAATGTGTCACTGCTACTGTTATCCAAAAATTGTGAATAGCCATATTGCCATTATGAAAATATTTGCATCTGTAAAAGCTAAATGGGTTCATTGTAATTTTAGTATATTATAGTGGTTAAGCGAAACGTGGTAATACATTGCACTTACAGGGTAGGAACTAGCTCTTTTCACCAAATACTGGAGACATTTCCACAAAGTGTCAGCAAACAGCTCCTTTTCTAACATAGGACAGTAGTCAAATGTAAGGCTGACACTTTTCCTTTGCATGGGTGACCCTGCAAATAGCTAGCTACATCAGAGGCTGAAACCTCACTTAAGTAAAAAAGGAAGGATTTGCTATGTCACATCTTATGGGCTTTGTAAAGTTATTGAAAAGAACTCATTCATTCTGTAATATGACAGAGGGATAGGAATTGTCCTAATGACTGTATTAGAAGATGCCTGTCTATGGGGCAAACAGCCAGCAGCTTATTGCAGAACATTGCTTCCTGGGAGAACTGATGATTCATCTGATTTTAAACCTATTCCAAAATACAGCTATCCTGAAAGTGAAACTACTGTAAATAGGAGGGCAGTTACATAGCACAGTATTTTAATAAAACCAGAATAATTATACACTATTTTAAACCAGATATTTCTTAGAAATAGGGTAGTATTTGAAATAGCTGAGTAATGAATAGTGATTTTTAGCTGTAATATACAAAATTACAGGGAACAGCCTTTATATGAAAAATATGACCGATACATGTGGGACCCATACACTGGGTGAGTGGAACCATTTTACAGAAAGCAGCCCCATATTTTCACCTTGCAACAAAAGATACAATGAAGACCTTTTTTGTCATGACTTTATCCCTGTCAAGGAAAGCATCTGAAGATAAATAAGAAGCTGTTCACCCCAAAAAAAATCATTAGTTGAGTTATAAATAGCAGCAAAGAAGATAATCCTTTCTCTCCTAATGAGCACAAAGTACCCATTGTGAATTAAATAAATTTTCATTAAGAATTATATCAATACAGAACTTGTAACAAAGACTTACATTAACAAAGGTCAGATAAAGGAAAGTCTATAATCTTTTGACTTTTTTTCACCACTGTCTGACACATAATGGTACAACTTACATAAACATTAATACAACACCACAGTTTTACACTTACTGAAGATTCATTAAAAACCAAGTTTTTCTTGAAGTGTCTTTTTGTTACCTTACGTGTTTGAAACTAACATTAGAGGAGCTTAAGTGTAGCACAAGTCTGTCATTGCTTGACCATGTAATTTCATTAGTTTGTAGCAAGTTTGTAAAGATTGAACTGCTAGGTTAAATTAATTCAGTGTTCTTCTGTCCCTCGAGGGATACTGAGAAGTGTCTTTAATACCACCTACCAGAGCTGAGCGGACAGCAAGGTGAAATATTGGTTGAGGAAATCTGCATAACTCCTCAAACCCACTGAGGACCCAGCTGAAGAGAGGTCCAAGGTCATGACTGTGCAATGTCTGTCACGTCATTTGCCTATCACAGATGACAAGTTCACTGAAGCCAAGAAGTCAGAAGCTAAACATAAAACAAAATAAACTCAACAGATCAATTCTGCCTAAACCCTGTCTTTGATTCCCATGTTTCCTAATCACCATTGTGATTGCATTCAGACCAATAACAGGTAATATATTATCTGTCTATGCATTGTGGTAAATAATGCGTTACACATCAGAAAATGTAACTAGTTTACAGATACTGTTTCTCCTGTTCCCATGAAAAGACTTTTGGACATGACCTTACAAAGTTACACTCCCAGTCTCCTGATTAGTTCTTGACTGTAGCACCTTCCTCTGGGAAGAATTTTTGTTAATCATCCTGACACAAGTTTTCCTGAGCACATTAAGTCGGTGGTGATTAAGTTTACTGGTGACAATTATACCAACCAGAACAAAGAAATTTTTGATTTCCCTCATGAGGAGATGATTTTTGAATTCTTCTGTAGATCAAGCAACTTATGTGAGCATGCATATTCTGGGAAATGAATTTCCTGTCCTTATCAACACTGGTTATCAGATCTCTGAAACAAATCAGCCTTCTTTTTAATGATTCTCAGTGTTAATAGATTGGTTTGCAGTTTTCTTTATTTTATTTTTTTTCCTTAAAAAAAATCATTCTGTATTTAGCTAAGTTTCTGTAGTGTAGCTGAGTCAATCTATGCTGATTGTCTAACCACAACCACTGTGTACCAGTTTGTCACTACCAGAAAAAATGTTTTAAAGAGGGGATTTCTCATTTAGTTGAGATAAAAAGACAGTGTGCATGTGTTGGTTTTCACCAGTTCTTGACTAGAAAGTTATTTTCAGTCAACTTACCTTCTGGGTGAATTCTGAAGAGAATCAGAAACTTCCAGGTAAAGCAGCGAAGAAGGAGGTCAGGTGGAGATTTAGCTGACACTGAAGGTTTGTATTGTTCATTGTAGTACTTAGTATTGGGAGGGGAATATTTTCTCATAGTAATGACAAAATCAGTGAAAAAAATCAGAAATGTTTTGTTCTACTGCAATCAGATAATAATTGTGATTCCAACCTCTACATGATATAATCAAAAAGTAAAAGCAGTATGTATTCTTAGAAAGGTATAGTTACACAGTTCTTTTTTTTTTTTTTTAAGAACACATTATATTTTGAGTTTTAAAATAGATCTCTAAGTTATAAAAATGTCAGAATTAAAAATAGAATACTCTGTGACCTCCTTACTACTTCAGGCTTTGAATACTGCTTTCTTTGTCTACCACTTTTGTGACAACCATGAATGAATGTAGTATTGCAAAGTGCTGTAGAAAAGCAATAGGATGTTCATAATAAAAATTCTACAGATTTTTTTATCAATTTTGCAAATATAAAAATATTCCATTTCAGCAGGGCTAAATCCATTATTATTTCCGTTCTCACTCAGATTAATAGTCCAAATCACATTTACTTCTGTGACATTGTCTTTGAGCTCTGAATTTATAATAAAATTACAGTTTTTATTAAACACATTTATATAAAATTAGAAAATTATTATAAACCAGCACCTTTTCATTTGGGGCAGGGGGTGTTTGCCTCAAACTCACCAAACTCCTTTATTTGTATAATATATTTGTCTAGTAATTTGTATAATATATTTCTTTGTATAATAGTGCAGCCAAATCCTAAAGGTCTCACTTTGTTTCCTTTTTAGCAGAATTTCAATTTACTGTACTGATTAAGGAAATTCTGGTTTGTCTCATAATAACTTCATTGGAAACAAAAATCCAACACAGCTGAATATCCAGCACAGTATTGGGATACCATAAAATAACCATGTTTCTGTAACCAAGGAATGAAAGCCACTGTCATGCAAACTCCTGTTACACAGGAAGATATGCCCCAGAATAATAATCCACATTCCTTTCCTCATTTCTGGAATGAATCTAATAGATGGTATTTGAATTGACACATGTCAATCTATAAAACACAGAATAACAAAAGCTGTGATGAAATCTACTGGTCAGTGCAGCACATTAGTAGACTGAAAACATTCTTGAACTGTACATTGTTTGAGAATGTCTATGCTCATAAACAGAATGTAAGAGCTTCAGTATTATTTCCAAAACCCAGGTATGTTAAGGTACATGAATGAAGGTTATGGTAAGACATTGTTATGAAGTGTTAATAATGTAAGAGTATAAGAGCATGTCATGGCTGGAATGGCCTTTTAAAAGTAACATATGCAGTGGCAGTACCAGAAATAATGAGAAATATTCGGTGTATAAATGCTGTAAGAAAAAGAAACATGGTTGTTGATAACCCATAAGGACATTAACTTATTTCAAATACACAAAAGCAATGGGGATTTTAGCAATGTGGAGCTCTACAGGAAATGCAAACATGAAATAAAGCTTCTTCATAACTGTTAAAGATGTGACAAAAATAAGAACATAAGTTAATTCATCCAGTACACCTATGAATAATGAACTAAGTAGAACTCTTTTTTCCTATCAAATTCTTGTTTGCCTCTGAAGATCTCTGTAACAGGTGTTTTGTAAAAGGCATTTTATTTGCTATTAATATAATAACAGTTCTTAATTTATTCCATGAAAAGCAATTATTTTTGCTATTGTGCCATTAATTTTGTCCAAAATCCACATTTTATTATTTGTTTGATTGTAGGGAATTGTCTCAAAATCACTCACTGGTGAAAATTAAAAGCTCACTGAAGCTGTTTAACCACTTCCATGATCATGGACTTTCCTTGACCCCACAAAGTCCATGGTAAATTCCCAGCTGGTTTAAATAGAAACAGAATTTAACCCATATTTTTTAACTGACAGAGTATTATTTGGCAGAAGGCTGAGTGTTAGCTGGAATTTTCTTAATATTCCAGGCACCTTAGTGTTCTGTATTACTTGTTTATTCAGGGACACAAAACTTCCAGTTGTTTCAGGCACAGTTTTGAGGGGTCAGCTCACATGTTTTCAGTTAAGTCACCATTATGCTGAGCTCCATTAGGAAAGTGAGTGTGGGCTGAAGCCAATGCCTTGCCTGTAACTCTTCCAACACACTGGCACATAAGCAACACTGGGAGGTGCTCTGATTCCATTCACCTGAAGACAGTCCTCATACTGTCTCCTCAAGAAGACATTAAGTTTTACATGGGCTTTCATTTCATCTCTCAAGCTGAATTTAGCCTAAAACCTAAATGATCTAAACCATTCTGTTCAGCTAATGCATTTTCAATTAACATTTCATTTTAATATCTGTAAATTTAAAAGATGAGTTAAGGACTGCTCTGTGTAGGCAATGGAGTTTTTAATTACTGCTTTGTGAAGAAAATGGTTTTATAAAGAGCTGGTGTTTGATTCCAGTAGTTTTGATTCCATTCTTCCTTGTAAAAATTGTGAGGTATTCAAAATTCCACCCATTTACTGTATGCAGTGTTCCCTTGTGTGCAGGACATCCTGAGCACTCTACAGCAGATGGATATAAAGGAAATTAATCATCATAAAGAAAATAAAACATTAACCTCCTAAGACATAAACAGAGTAGTTAATGAAATATTCTGATTTAAAATGGAAAACAAAGGAATCATGAGGATAGATGCACAGAGATAAAAATAGAAGTAGCCCTTCAAAAGCCATGTCTTTTAACAGCAGAAAGAGTTGTCAAGGGCATATAAGAATGAAATGAGATACTTCATAGTTAAGATCATATTCCCGTTGAAAGTGTCTCTTGAAGTGGTAAATCTCATATTAATATGTCCACTTTTCACCACTACATTCAGTGAACATGTAACTGTGGATATTTCAACATTTAGGTCAACAGATAGGAAATCTTAAATACAGTCAGTGACTTCATGGTCTGACTTGGGTCTTGTACCTGTTCTATATTAGTAAGAATTTATGGGTTTTGCCATGTTTCCTCCCTTACTCTCAGGGCAGAAGCAGGAGTTGAATCTCATCATTAAATACAAAATGTGAAGAATTAAATGGTCAGAAGCTCAAAAACGTCATGCCAGTGAATTATTGACATGTATAAGGTATCCTGTCAGCACTTGTTAATGCACTTTAAGTTATAAAATATCATATTTCCTTCTTTCTTTAAAAAGTTTATTTAAGTATTTTGTCATGATAAGGAAGGAGTCAAAATTGAATAAATATTACTTCCTTTTTGTATGAAAATCAGCTGCTTTTAGAAGTTATATGTTTGCAATATAAAGGGTGACTTTCATAACTTCCATATTGCCTTTTTTAACTTCCTGAAAGGTAGGATTCATGTGGCAGAAAGTATACTTGTCTGTTCTGAAGCTGTATAAATGCTCATTATTTTGAAAATTGGTATTCCTGGTGTGTGGTTGCTTCTACCTCTATCTTCACTAGCATCCAGAGAGGGGAATGGGAACCCAGGTGACATCAAAGTTGTTAGGATGTGATGTTTGCTTGTGTGATGTTTACTTCCTGCTGCTGGGGTTGTCAGGTGAGGGTGATTATCCACAGTCCTGATGTGGTTCTCACTCCTGCAGCTTGAGCTCCTCTCCCTTTTCTGCAACAAGGCTTATGGTTAAAGGGTGCCCTCCCCTCTGTGGGTCCCGTGGCAGGTCACCGTCCTCCATAACTGGTGACTCTTCAACAAAGCTGCTGGAAGGCTTACAAACACCTGAGGCTGCAGATCATGTCAATGTACAAATACTATTATTTCATAAAAACTGAAGATACAGTCAGTTTTGATCTACTGCAAGAATGCAACTAATAAAAGATGACATCCAGATATACATCATAACATGGCATTAAAAAGGGTCACCTGGGCCACATATGTCAGTATAGGTCAAACCCATTCCCATGGGCATCCAGGAAATAGAAGCTTATGTGACTACATTTTTATGCATGAAATTAGAGGAGAGGAGTGGGATCATAATGCCTTTAAATGGACAGCAGCATCCTGACCCAAAGATGTGTCAGCTCCTGCATCTGGTGCACTTCCAGAGGAATCAAAGAGATTGATCACTGGCTTCCCCAGGGCCTCTAACAGGATTCAACTGAAACTAAAACAACAGTCATTGGAATTGTCTCTGTCTCGAGGATTCGACAGCTCCGTTCCTTGCCCAGCAGATGGCCATGGATACATTTGTTCTGTGTGTGAGTTTAGTGGGCTGTGACTGGCATGCACTTGACTGAGGCGTGGTGCAGTCAGCACCTAGACTGAGGTCCCTGCCTGGTCTGTCAGACAGCTCTGCTGCTGCCTGGGGAGAGGGTGCTAGAAGGCTCCAGAAACCCTGTCTGCTCAAACAGGCTCACAATAACAACTGTCAGTGTGCTTTATCAAAACTCGATCAACACCAAGAGAATCTCAACTGCAGGGAAATCAAGAAAGAAATTTTTCCTTAATGCCTTTTTCCAGGCTGGGTTGACCATTTGTCAGCTCAGCCCAGGACTCAGCCCTAGTCTTTACAATTCTGTGCAGTCACTACCAGAAAGGTATTAACAAACTGAAGTGTCCAGGCAAAAGTAATGCAAATTAACAGAAGAGCTGTAGGGAATAAATTTAGAGAACTCATCAGGTAGAGTTTTTTTGAGTAATGATTGAGAAGCTCAGAGAATTTAAAATATGTGAACCCAATGGGTGAATAAAGGTAATTCAAAGTTGGGCAAATAAGTAGCCAGGGCTAATGTGACGAAACTGGAAAAGGTGAACATTTCAATTCAATATTGGGAAAAGAAATTTCTCATACTGATGTGATTTAAATGTTAGAAAAACCTCCAGAGGTGGAGATCCAGGTTTCATCCCCTAGAAAGTTTGAAAGTAGTTACTAGTGGAAATATTCCTGCAATAGTAAAGGGATTAATTAAAGACTGTAGAATAGTACTGTATACTTTATTATAGTACATATTAATGCTGTCTGTGTGATACATTAGGTTTTGATTGTCAGGTTTTTTATGGAACAGGTCACAACAAGTTCATATTTGCATTTCAGTTATGTTTCTAACTGAACTTTGCCTGCAGTATGTATTGTGTTGTTTTAAATGCAAACTGTATTAGAAAAAAACCCCAAACTTTGTACAGCCTGAGTTACCAGTCTATTACACTGATATAGCACATGTATCTGTAGTTATTACAAAAGATGCAAAAGTATTTAATATTTCAAATTACAAATCATTATGATGTGCTCTGGGGAAATATTTAGCTACATTGCTCAGTTACAGAGATCTCAATTTTTCAATACATTACTGGAAAGACAATATTTATTATATCCAGTTTATGTGCATTTATCATGTTATTATGTCTTTGTGAAGTTCCTCTAGATTTTATATCCTCTTGGACGCTACACATTCATATTGGTGATATTCCTCATTTATTATCAGAATTTTCCAAAACTATTGAAACAGTTATATTTTTTAAAGACAAGGTATACTGAAGCTTTCATAACACCTTTCTATAAACATCTTCCTATGAATCGAAATAATGGGTTTTTCCTGAGTATTTTCCCTGCATCCTTCTTACCTTTTTTGAAGACTAACTGCCTTCTCCAGTCTTTGCTCCCTTAATCACCACAAATTTTCCAACATGGTGGAGAATGATCCCAAAACAACATCAAGCCAGTTTCCCAGCATTTTCAGATGCATCCTAACCAGTCCTATGGACTTGCATATACCCAGCTGACCTAATTAGTACCTAATTTGATCCTTCTGTACCTGTCTCTGCCATTCTTTGCTCCTGAGTAAAGACCTGAAGGGCCTGGGAGTGAGCAGCAGACTTTGACAGGAAAGGCCGAGGGAGTGAAGACACTGAGTCCTTCACCAGGTTACCCTTTCCTATGCTCTCCATCACTTGGTCACCTACCACATTGGGCATCAGGTTCGCATTCTCCCCAGCCTTCCTTTTGTTACTCCTGTGGCTGTAGGAACCTCTCCTGCTGCCCTTGATGTCCTTCAGTAATCTCAACTCTAGCTGTTCTTTGGACTTCCTAATTCTGCCCTGTGTATCCAGGAAATGATTCTCTATTTCTACTTGTTTGCCTGTCCATG
The DNA here is from genome assembly GCA_035583155.1 of Acropternis orthonyx. Classification (NCBI taxonomy): domain Eukaryota; kingdom Metazoa; phylum Chordata; class Aves; order Passeriformes; family Rhinocryptidae; genus Acropternis; species Acropternis orthonyx. The sequence goes on from JAWWEU010000040.1 coordinate 10,876,869, forward strand.
CCTCTGCCTTCCTGACACACCTATTGCTTGGAGTTTCCTAAGAGCAAAACTGACCCTCAGAGTCTTCCCTTGTTTCCACAATGTCCTATAAAACCAGAATAAGTCTTCTCTATACTAGCACGGATTTCAGTTTCTGTATTTCTGTTCTTTTAGCAGAAATTGCTTTGCAGCAAGACATACATAATTCCATTTTATGGCCTTGGGAAGAATTATGGGGGTTTTTTATATTTCACTTTTACTACTCTCTTTTAATAGCAAGGTATGGTAGGGCTTGGCAGTCCTGCATGCAACCCTGCACATGGTTGCTATGGTGGACTCCAGACAGGTGAACAAAAGTGTGCATCTTTCTGCCTGCTGGCACAAAAAAAAAAAGAGAGAATGAGCTGCTTCCTGTCAAGATGAACTTGAAATAATGAAGGACTTTGAGAGAAGCAGGTTGTGCCAAGTGCAGAATAATGCAGTATGAGTGTGGGAAGAAGGCCTGGATTTGTATGGTTAATTGAAAAGAAGGATTCAGCTACTGATACAGCTTTTTCTGCAATAGAGTCACATTACATCCCAAGTGAGCTAATTAAAGCTAGATAAAAGACCAAAAAACCCACAAGCACTAGAAGAAGTGTTTGTGTTTCAAAGCAAGGAAGTTTCTGATTAAAACAAAACAAAAAACCCTAAAGATATTAAAAACAAATGAACAAAACCTTTCAAGTGTAGGGAAATCTGTATATTTGGTTTACACTGTTTTCAGAAATAATTACTCTATGTTTTACTGTGTGTGAATGAAAGCATAAATAGATCTACAGGTTTTCTTGGCCAAAGACTCCCCTTGTATTTCTAATAAAAATAATGGAGAAGCAATGAGAAATCAAAGTTAAATATGCTTCTAGAGAATTGCTATATGCTGTATTTTCCAATAAAAATAATGGAGGAACAATGAGAAATCAGTTAAACATGCTGCTAGGTCATCAGGTGATGACCTACATTTACAGTTATTTTATTTTGCACATACAGAAAATAAGGTAGCCAAGAATATAGAATTTCTGAAAGTGGTACAGGAGAGGTGCTGCAGCATCTGCAAACTGAGTGGCTCTTCAGGATGTAGAGGTGTTTCCAGACTGAGTTAAGGGTAAGTCTAAGCTCCTTCAGTCATCACCAGGAAGAGGTATGATGTGAGCTAGCCATGACCACTGTGGGTTGATATTTGACATAGTTTAGAGCATCCTCAAGGCTGCAGAAGATCAGAGGAATACAAAGACAAAAATCTTGCTTTGATCTAAGTTCACCCCCAAATTATGTTACATATTCTCTCAATGAATTCAGGACTTGTGATGGGTTTGATAAATCCCAAAAAACTCAGATTAAGGTTTTAGTTTTAGCTAGGCCCCAGTTTTGTGGGTCATG
>JAWWEU010000040.1:10878366-10926231 GCA_035583155.1 Acropternis orthonyx
TCACTTCTTTTAACTGAAACTCTGTCACATTGGGAAGTGGTTGGCATTTTGCCAAGAGTCAAATCAAAACAATAACAGGACTACAGGAGTAAAATCTACAACAAAAAAAATAATCTTTAAGGCCTTCTGAATTGCATCGTGATGTGTTTGATAAGAATACTGAACTTTCAAGTTGGTGATGGGGAATCAAATACTCTTTTTGTCCATGGGTAGACACATTTGCAGGGTCTTCCACAGACACTGAGGTCGACTGTAGGGAAATGATACAGTGGTTCATCCTTTGTATTCTGTGCATATGAATGTTCTTTCCTAATAAGCACAGAGGTTATAGGAGTTATAAATGAAAGAATTGTCACTATTTGTATCTACATGGTGTCAGAGACCCCCAGGCATAGACTGGAAATCATTGCCTAGGTGCCACAGAAGCAGAGAAAGGTATAGAGAAAGCCCTTTCCCTTGGGAATTTATGACTGCATCATGGGATGAAGGACAACAGATGAAAGCAATCAGTAGTGAAAGCAGCTGAATGTCAAGCAGTGTACATCACATTGATGTCACAGCTGTACATTGGAACACTTAGAGAAAGACATGAAAGAGGTGCAAAAGAGGTAAAGAGAGGTATTGAAGATGCAGTGGGTGCAAACAGAAACACATGTTACATCTGAATACCATAAAACACTTTTTTACTGTGAAAGTGACCAAGTACTGGCCCAAGGAGGTTGTGGAGTGTCATCTCCAGAGATATTAAAAAGCCATCTGGACATGGGCAGCCTGCTCCAGGTGACCTTCTATAAGAAGGGAGTTTAGATGAAATGACCTCCGGATGTCCCTTCCAACTTCAGCTGCCTGAAGTTGGTGACATCATAGTGTGGTTATAAGTAGTTCCTCCTGAAGGCATGTCAGGAGCAACAGGGAGATACAAAGAGATTTTGTAAGAACTGCTGCTAATCAGAACAGGAAAGGTGAAAGCAAATGCTGAGTTGAGTTATGCAGCTGGAAAGGTAAAGCCAGTATGGGAAAATATGGGAGGAAGGGAGAAGAGGTGAGTACTGTGATGAATAAAAGGGTGCTGGTAAATTAGCCAAAAGTGGCAGAATGATTGTTTAAAAGGTAGGCAAATACAGTGAGGATTTTGAATGGCTCTTGCAGCTGGGAGTGCAGTGTTTTCACACTCTGAGGAGGTGGAAGGTCCTGTCACTGGGAAGATCTGGGAATGGCGTAGCTCACAACTGCTTTCGTGCTCAGTTTAGTAAGAAATATGTTATATTTATTTAACCACATGGATAAACTGAATTATTTCATCACTTAAAGCTTCAGTAGGGGACTTAATTCTCAACTAAAAAAATTTAAACTACAGATTCTGATGTGGAACAATATTATTGTCAGCATTTTTAACACATTCTGTTACAAAGAATTATATTCAGTCTGGTTCATATTAACTCCAAAAGGATTTATCTAAACCAAGCTAGTTTACCTAGTTTCTGTTACAGTAGGCTGCATAAGCTGCTTACTATCACAAAATATCCCATTAAAAGTCTTCTATGATAAGGCTATGAAAGGCTTTTGCACAGAGAAATGGAGGAAGGTGCAGGTCTTTCCTCCTCCCTGTGCAAGGCCTGACTCCATGGCAGATGACACAGGATGCAGAGCAAATACCACACTACCACTTTTTAGAGGAGCACTTCACTTCCCATAGATAGACAGAGTGTGCCAAGGGAAGGAGTATCCTCCTCACCAAGCTGTCACTTGGGATATGTCAGACAGAAGTTTGCTTTCTCTGTTAGACCTAACCAAAAGCTGCTGGCTGTTGTAACTTCATAATTGAGAGTCCTTGGAGAAAAATTCTGTCTAACCTCCCTGTGGAGATTTTGGTTGCAGGTACTTGTGTTGGTAATCCCCAGCACATGTTTTGTTGTCGTGTTTTTCCCAGCTGTATTTGGATACCAGTCTGTTGAGCATAAAAACTCAGCAGCTAAAAGAAATAGAACTGAAATTTCCTACAGGCTACTGAAACTGTTATTATCTTTGGAAAGCCTCTACTTCTCTGTCTGAGACAGGATAAAAAATTCAAATTAAAACTCTGACTTATTCAGCTATAAAATCTATGAAAGGAGATACACTATGAAGATGTTCATGCTTACATGCTCATTGGTAAAATGTAGCTGGAAAGAGAAAGTAAGGAGATGAAAGTGATAGAAATGAAGGAGCTGCCCCTATAATACTATTAAACAATTTCCCTTCATAATCTCAAGTGGCAGTGCTTTTACAACATCAGCTCGAAGCCTTTTCTACCCCATTGCGACTCCCACAGTGAGGGGTTACTGTCAATATCAGGGTGCATTCTTCTCGCTAAAGGAAGATCCTGGGGATGAAGGCAGCATTCTTGGTTGGTTAGGGTAAAGCAAAATACTAGTTTGTCACCCATAGGAGGGGTGGTGTTCTTGCCTTTTCCTTACTGGTGTTATCCCAAAGGGTAGGGTAGAAATCACTAAGGGGAGCACAGTCAACAGGGGGTGCTTTTTGTCACAGGGAGGCTGAGCTGACCATGGCACAGTAACCCTTTTGCCTCACCTTTAGTGAAAGCTCAGAGAAGTAAGGAGAAAGATATTTTTAGGGACTGTGAGGTGAAAAGTTGGTATTATCTTCTTTGTTGAGGCTTATGTTGAATAAGCTGTAGCAGAGCTTGCATCTGTGACCTTCTGGGCTTTAAACAGTCTCTACTAAATTCTGTATGCTTTTTTGTTTTTATCAGTTATGAGTAATTTGCTGCATCCTAAACTATTTTTGACCCTTGATACTGCCGATTTATATCAGTGAGAGTCACATGGGGGAAAAAGAAAGTCATTCCAAGCACAAGATTGAAAGATAATATCTTAGGAAAATTGTTCTGGTGTTGAACATTTCGTGACCTCCTCATTGTATGTATATAGAGTGTGTATTTGGAGCATTTACCTTAATGGAACATGGCTTGTACAGAGCCTAATTTTTATGTGTCATTTCAAATGGTGGCACAGCCAGAATGAACTCAAGAGACCCTTTTTTGAAGTGTGGCAATCCAATCATATAAACAAGATTCGGAAAGAAACTTGCATTATATAGACAGCAAATTTTTTGAGATGGGTTTTTTTCCCCTTCTAAATGCGTTGTTCTTACAGAATGCTGCTAACGTATATAAAAATGGGGTGGGGAGAGAGGGGTTGTTTTGTTGTTTTAGTTACAGGTTTCAGTTTCCCCTGTTTTCAGCACTGCCATAACTTTTCAACTTGTCAGTGTAATCTTTATTTGCCAAAAAGAATTGGGCAAAGCATAGTGATACATTTTATAGTAGTCTTCATGCAGCTGCTTCACTTTGCTTTGCTGCTTTATCTCATTCTTTCCACTCCTCATTCTGAAGGTACTCAGTAATACACTGGTTTGTGGGATAGCATTTACTTTCAGAAGTGCCATTCCAAATAAGTATCAAGACTATAGAAAGTAAAACAAACCAGCTACTTTAAATGCTTTCTCTGTATTTTTTTATTCTTCACAGCACCTCTACTTCATCAACTGCAAAAGTTTGCATGATGTGTGTTATGAAGACACACAACATTCAGATAAAAATAATTACTGAATCCCATTCTTTCATTCTGTACATTTTCATAGTGTCAATGAGTCAGAAATTCAGCAGAAACAATAGCATGTGACTGAGAGGTTATTCACAGTATGTAACATTAAGTGTTTAGCTTAATGCTCCTAATAATTCCCTGGAGGCATTCAATTCTCTTTATATTGAGAATTTCAGTTCTTGACTTTGTATGTACTAAATTACAGTGCACGTGCTGAAAGAGTTAGGTAGATGAGGTGAACACTCCTGTACAGCTAGAAACCTGTTTAAGATCCCAGAAGAGGCCCTTAGCAGAACAGGAACCGTATTCCAGGGCTGATGATGAAACAGAGGACAGTAAAATGCATCAGTGTTTTCATCTACTGGGTACAGATACAGAGATGAGCTACCATTTTTATCTATAAGCCCTGATGAAGATAAATTCAAAGGAAGTCAGCTCTAAAATTCCCTAGGATTGCAAAAGAAGCCTGACAGGTAGGGGTCAGGTTCCAGGTTTACCCGTATCAGTAAACCTGATATTACTCAGCACCAACCACTTCGACACTTACAGTGGCTATCTACTATCTGACAGACAAATTGCCACAGTCTGTCTGCTTGTCTTGTCTGGCACAGACAAAGGGTCATCTGGGTCATCTTCAAGATCACAGGCTCGCAAAATTTTTTTAGGTTGGAAGGAGCCTTTTCAGGTCATCCAGTGACTAGCTCTGTGAATGAAGAGAGGGCAGCAAATGTTTTCCTACCCAGGCTTTAATAACCCTGTTTCTGACAACACTCGGATAGACAAACCAGCAACATATGGATTAGATAATTGAACAGTATGGTGGATTGAAAACTGGCTAAACAGCCGGGTCCAGAGGGTTGAGTGGTACGAAATCAAGTACTGGTGGTGTACCCCAGGTGTTGATACTGGGGCCAATGCTGTTCATCAAACATCTTCATTAATGATACAGAAAATGGGACAGTGTACCCTCAGCAAGTTTGCAGATGATACAAAATTGGAGAGACTGATATAGCAGATGGTTTCACTGCCATTCAGATGGATCTGGACAGGCTGGAGGGTTAGGCTGAGAGGAAACTCGTAAGTTCAGCAAAAGGAAATGCACCTGGGGAAGAATAACACAATGCACCAGTACATTATCCCCAGGCAGAGCTTCAAGCATTCCAACTGCAGTCTCACTAAAAGGTCACCTTGCCTTCCCAGACTCTCCAAAAGAGTCTGTATCCAGCTATTACAGAAATTTAGTTCTGTGAGTTATTACATCGTGTCTCCATTCATTCAATGACTTTAAGTGCATCTAGATTTCTAATTGCTCTTGGTGGTTCCCCTTGCTGCATCATTATTTTCTAAGTATTTCAGGGAGATACACAGCCATGTTCATTCACTAGAAGTCTCTAGACTTTTCCCCATAAGATTGTTTCATAGGCACTTCCTTCTTTATGGGCCTATGCTGGAAGTGATTCCACTTCAACATTGTTTTTGTTGATTGCTTTGTCCCTTCTCTTCCCATCTCTCCTGCCTCTTAGCTTGCCTATTCCATCCACAGCTTGCTCACTTGTTTTTTGAAGAATCTCCACCTCTCCTGTAATTCCTAGTTTAAATCTCTCAGTTTGGCTGTCCTTGTCACACATGGTATGTCTCTGGTGGTGTGCTCTGGCTGCAAGAGCCTCCTCCCTCATTCTGCAACATTATGTTCTTACTAAGAAATGGATTCCAGCCTTCTTGCTGTCATAAGTTTATCAAGACCAATCTTGCAATCATACAGTACCATTAATGAAGATTAATGAACAGCATTGGCCCCAGTATCAACACCTGGGATACACCACCAGTACAATATCTTGTCCTTATTTCATATGGAAATATTACTCTAAAACATCACTTCTGTTCAACATAGAAAATTATCTCTAATTTCTGGATTTTGTTCCATATAAGTCAACACCATTCACTTTTACATCAGCTTTGGATTTCCTTTACATGACTCTTTGCTTTGGTAGCAAATCAAAAGTCTAAACTCTTTGCATTTCTGTTATAACCTGAGGTAGGAACAATATCCAGCATAGTTCCCACGTGGGACTGGAAGATATTACAGATGACCTGCAAGTATTGCACTTTTCTGTAACAGTTTCTAGAGGCTACACATGATAGCCTATGATGTCTGAAGTGGCATTAAAATTATTTTTAATTACCAGTTCATTTTTCATTTCACTCTTACATCACCCCGTGCAAATGTAGCATCTTTGTGTTCCACCTCATTGTTGTTCTGCTAAGCTGAATGAACCATTTCGGTTTAGTCACTTCCTAAGCAAGTGTCCACATAGAACTCTCACAGTGAAGAGAGATCGGGTTACCACGCCTCGTCTTCAAAGTATGTTTTAAAGCCCTGCATAGTTTTGAGGCAGAATAACAGGTCACTGTGTTCTTGAATATTCTTTCCTAAAAATTGATATTTTAGTTGCTTGTCTTCAAACATAAAATTTGATAGATACATTTTAGTATCCTCACTACTAATCCAGGAGGTCATATACTGGTTTTCTACAATGAAGGTTACCAGTTATCCCTGCTTTGAGAACACTGAACTTTTATTTGCCATTCCACTTTTCCCCCTACATTCTGCAATATATAATTACAACTATGTTAATTCCTTTTCAATCATGGAAAATAGCTGTAAAGAATAATAAAGAGAAGAATGAAGTGAATTTCAATAGCAGAAGTAGATTAAGAATCAATTAATCAATTAGTTCCCTGTGTTCTTTTCATGCAAACTCCCCCAAAGCTTCATGCTAAATCTTCTCTTTTCTCTGTTTAGCCCATGATGGCTGGAACTGGAAAAAAAAAAAAAAGGAATTGAGGTATCCAGACCACTGAAATACATGCTGAAAAACTCAGGGAAGCAAATTTAGAATGTCTTTCTTCTCAGACATGAGTGTTTTCTTATCAGCATTATCTTCTTTTCTGCTGCTACCATTTTTGCTTTGGCCTTTCTCAAGGAGTGTCTGCAAAGGTAGATATTTCAAGCAGTAGGAGTCCAAAAATAAATGCCCTAACCATAATCATTCCAGGTATAACTAAATCTTGTTTATGTATTTGATTACCCCTGGCTGGTTCACCTTCTGGCAAGGAAAATTTGTCATTTCGGTAGGGGGGAGAGGGAGAATGTTTTAAAATAACTTCCTAAATAGTAACACAAACCAGAGTTAATAGTTTTACCTATCAGATGTCTGAATATTTATGACAATTTATGTATTTTTCATTTGTAATCAGTCACTTGAGGAAATGAATTTATGAGTTCTTCATACAATGCTATTTTTTTCTTGTTTTACTTGATATGAATAGACTAAAATTCAATGGAATGATAGAAAGGAGAGCTGGCTAAGTCTTGTCAGGTCATTGAGGTTGTCTGCCTGCCAACAAAGCTATGTTGCCCGAGGTATCTGCAGGTGCTTTGTTTCAGTCTAATTTTAAATGACTCATACAGTGAAGCTCCTTGCACCACTTCCCCTGAGAGACAGTTCTGTGATCTGACATCCTAATGGGGAGAAAATGCTTCCAGATCCTCGGCTGGAGATTTCATTTTGCACAGCACCAGTCCACTGTTCCTATTTGTATCCACCGAAAATCATTTTTTTTCTTACTCTGGGTTTGACCCTCCTAAGAGAGGTAATGATCATGTTCCAACCTGATCTCTCCCACACAGACCTGTAATTAGTTTAGTCTATCTATTGCTAAACTATTCATAAATACTCTCTAAGTATTCCTAGAGTCATTGCATATACTCTGATGCTATTCTTTCATGATATGCTTTCTTTTTACCCACTTGTTTTTTGGCACTGAAATGTTTCAAATTCTGGATCCAAGGTGTAAGTTATCAATCTGTCATTTCACTGCAACTCCTCCAGTCAGTGCTCACTGTCATTTCTCCACCAGCTTCAATAAGACAAGAGAGCGCTAAGACTCTCCTCACTAGTATGTGGATAGGTTTGGTGCATGTAACCTGGGACGTCATCACAGAGCATCGTAGGAAGGGAGAAGAGGAATCAAGCTGAAAAAGTTATGAAGAGACTGAAAGAAATTAGTATTTACAGATTGAATTAGATGGAGTAAAGTGGTATTAAGATTAAATGTCCTTTGACAGCAATGGGAAATTGCAGGATGTTTAGTCTGGAAGAAATTAAAACCTTGAGGTACCACAAATTCATGCAGGATGGCTGGAAATTAAGTAGATAATATAAGGGAGGGCAAAGTGAATATAGATTATTCTTATTACAGCAGAAAGTAATACTTTTTTAAAAGCTATCCCATCTGTGCTTTAGTTCACGCTAGAATTGGTTAGAAAAGCCATGTGTTCTGTGGCACAGAGGAAGATCAAGTTAATGGTACTTGGGTCCCCATAGCCTCTACACCCGGGCTTGCTCCTCAGAGGAGTGGTGTTTTGCAGCAAGACTTCCAGTCCTCCCCTTCAAAAAGGCTGGAAAAAGAACTCCCTGCCTGTAGAGGCATCCTGGATGATTCATTCTCCACATGAGGACCTCCAGTGGGGCTTGGATACCAGCTATCATTGCTTATTAATAACTTCCCTTTATGCCAGAAATTTTCCCCTGATATATTGTATTTGCAAGTCAGATCAAGTACAGAATGTGTTCTTTCTCTCTTAGCTAGAATTAGTTAATTTTGTGCTTCATTGCTGCAATCTTCTTCCTGCACACCTTCACTGATATTTGGCTCCTTCTTAGACATGGGTATTGTTCTTCTTTTCGTGGCAGCAAATATAGGTCATTCTTGGAGGAGCTTTCTTATCCTTTTATTGGTCCCTCTGGGACGATGCTTGCTGGTGCAAAGTACCCCTTTGCAACTTTAAGGCTTCCCCAGCCTTATTCCATGTGAACATTTTCCATCATGCCTTGGGAAGAACCATAACAATAAAGAACTTAAATCCCCAGAGAACTAATTTCTCAACAGTCAGTGGTTTTGCTTTCATGGAAACCATTCCCTAATAAATGCAATCAATAGTTCATCGTCATCTTCATCAAATATTCCAGTGTTCCCCATGTCATTGGTTATGTCATACTTTTTAATGAGACATGCATTTATCTCTTGCTTTTATTATTATTTGTAGTTTTTAGACTCTGCAATTTTCTGTCTGTTCTGGTACCTATGTGGTATACTGTGCAATGATATCTTTTCCTCTAGAAATCTTCAAAGATCTGTGTTTAAGATATATTTTTACACAACAGATAGATTCCTGAACGGTCCCACATGAACCATGAGTAAATAACTGAAACTGAGTATCTTTCACCTATAATTGGAGAGCAAGGATCCCAACTGCAATGAACTAGATAGCAATAAGTTCAGTAAAACAGAAATCAATGAGGCTGAGATAATAGTGCTTTTGAAGCACAGCAATAAATGAGATTTCAAACGTATGTGTGAAAAGGGAACTATACTTGAGTAAATCAAACTTACCTTGTAGGAAAACATGTTTTTTTCCCCCCAAACAATGTAATTTTTTTTAAACAGCTAAAATGATATCAGTAAGATGAAAGGCAAACAAGGCAGTAAAGAAAAGAAAAATACAGAAGACAATTGTATATACATAACCTAGAAGGTTCAAAAAGGTCTACTGAGGACTTTCAATATTAGGAAAAAATCTTATAAAAAAGACAAGAGGAAAAATGGGGTATCTGAAGGACAGAAAATACTTAATTCTGAGATACCTTTGGAAATGTCAGGAGTTTGGTTAAAACTTTGGTTGAAAATGAGGTAAAAATTTCCTATCATTCATCATAGTTATTATGTGAGTTAATATTAATTAAATTATACAGTAAAAACATTAAGGTTTGAATAGTGTTAATTGTTTATTGAATTAAAGACTTCTTACAGTAAGACATATTTGTTAATATATTCAAATCAGTGAAAGATTCTTGAAACGTGCCTTATGTTAGCAAGTGAGGTTTTATAAGGACAGAACTCCCACTGGTTCCATGAATAAGATAAATTATCCCAAGAAAAGGCGCTCTTTGCTAGTATAAATATGTCCAGTCTGGGGCTTTTGCCAATGCTGTCATGATAGTTGAGAAGGCTGTGAGGGATATTTTTTCACACTCCCAATCAAGTTACTGTGACAAAAATCCTGATTAGTCCTCAGTCATTTCAGAATAAAGGAAAGGAAAATTAGAAATCTGCATGATCTTCCTCTGTCTGTTCTAAGGAGAGTATAGAGGCATCTGTGATGTTTCAGATAATTCAGTAGAATAGTTCTTAAATATTATGTCCTACAAAGTACAACATCCAAAGCTAGAATAGTAGTGTACTGCCTCTCATAATTTCATCATCACCAGTTTCAATAATATGGTTAAAGTTCTGGCCAGTTAACTAATTGCATGTACCATATTTAAAGAACCAAAGGCCTTTTATTAAACAACATATTTTATAAATCTGCAAAGGAAGTTAATTTGTGATAGTGAACACAACTGGATCACTAAGTGGGCAAGTGAAATTTGGTTCCCAGGAGATTCAAAGTAGTCTCATTCAGGTGATTCATATCCATGGTTCAATGTTTGAGCCATGAGGTACAATTACATCACCAGTATAATAAGCTTCCCAGTCACATCTCATACTGGAGCAGCTACAGTCATTAGTGGAAACTGTCTTTCTCTAGTTTTCTTATTACTGGTCCAACGTTGTCACACATCATTGAGCCTATACATTCTATTAAAACAAAGAGAGAATAATCATGGGGTAATTCTAAATTTTTCTATATGCGTTTAAAGTATTAGTTCCAAAAGCAATACTTAGGTTTTCACAGTGCCCTGTGTTAAAGATGCACATTCAAAAAATGAGTAGGTTGAGTATTTGGAAAGCAGATCATGGAGTGTATACTTGGTGAACATATAATAACATTATAAAGGTAAAATTTGTAACATGCAAGATAACTTATAGTTTTGAGAAATATACCTGAATGCAGTCAGCATGAAATAAAGTAAAAAATACATTACTAGAAGCATCTTATTACCATAGGAAATGGCTATCATAAGGCTAAGAAAGTAGTTAAACATGAAAATTATCAGATAAATTTAACAGTTTGGGGGTTGGATATTATAGCCTTCGTTTTCTTATCTTAAAGTCACTTACAAGATCACCATTCCATCCAAATGTAAAGTTATGATGCACTACTCCAAGCCTGTTAATGAACCTGGAAAAGCTGAAATCTAAAGGTGCTAATTTGTGCTCCATTATCAGTTAAAATTATGTTTTCACTGATAGTTATCGAAAATTATCTTGATGCACGCTATTCAGTGTGTGGGTTTGAAATAACTGGTGTTAAGAAATGAAAATGCAGTAAATAATATGACATCTCTTTCAGTGGTTATTACTTTGGTAATTGAAATATCCCTTCACTCTAGTACACTAGTTGTTTTTACCCTCATTTTTCTGATTCTCTTATAGCTCGTTCTGTTCTGACTATTTGAATCTCAGCAGATAGATTAACAATCAGTGTGAATATTTGTTGCAGTGTTCGGATAAACATGCTGTTTCATGATTGTTTTCCATTTCGGATTTTTCATATTATTATTTCTGTAATAACCCAAAACACGTGAACTCTTTGTTCAAACAAAATCACTAATCATAGCTCAGAATTTTAATAATCCTTGAAATGAACTATCCACAAACTAGTTACCCATACACAGAGCTCAAGCAGTAAGAATGAGTAAACTTGAGAAACTGTAAAATTAAAGGAAAGGCACATCTTTATAATCATGTTCTTTGGCTTCTTTTACTTCCCATGAGTATGGACTATTAGTATAGTGAGTAAAAATCTTTTTGGGGTGGTCCCATGGTGTAATGGTTAGCACTCTGGACTCGAAATCCCAAGGGCCTGAGTTCGAGTCTCAGTAGGGACCGTCCTCTGGGCAGTTAAATGCTTCCCTGCCATTCGATCCCATCAGATCTTGGATGCTCAGCAGGGTCAGCCCCGGATAGTACCGCGTGCTGTTAGACAGTCCTGAGGAAATTTCACTGTCACTGTCCAAACTCGCTCAGCCGTGGCAAATGGACTTTAGGACTTAAACGGTGGGGCCAGTTCTGCGCACGCTGTGCCTCACCTAAAAAAAATCCACTGCGCAGGCTGGAAGGGCACACCGACATGGGGGGAGAGACCTTCCCCAAGATCTTCGTTCACGAAGTCTGGCCATTACATAAATATATATAAAAATCTCTTTCCACAAGTGCTTAGGTAAAAGTCTCTACTGTCTATGGAAAATACTTAATGGGGCTCATAAATTTTCTCCTATACTTTCATATCCTCAGAGTTTTTTATTATTACAGGAGGCTGTAAAAACTCCAGATTCTGTATTGGGAGTCACATCTCTGGTGTTAAGCAGTTTCATTATCAATTATCTCAGCCTTAACTAAAGTAATGATATCATTTCTGAAGATTTGTTTAACTTTTGAATCCAGTCACTTTAGGTTAAAAGTTTAGATTAAGATGATTAAAAATACTTGTGGCAAAAATTGTGCTGAAGTGAGTTAGATGTTTGAAGTGAGTTGAATTTAGGAAACAAAACCTGACAAAGGCATAAGCTGTAAGTTGTGTGGATAAAGCAGATCTAGAATTTTACCTGATTGCTCAGAGTATTTATGTATTTATTCAATTTAATTTTTAATCGAGCCCGAAGAGACCAGCATAATGAATAGATTAAATGATTTATATACCTACAATGAAAAAGTGATTGCAAAACACGCTCTCAAATATTTGAAATGTGTAAATGTCAACAGAGAAGAAGGTTATTTAGGATGCTGTGAGCAGTATTAGTAAAACAGCCAGATTAAATTTTAAAAGAAAGGATCATCTAGTTCTCAGGGTTAGTTTCTGACAGCAAAATCCTTTGGGGTATAGATTGTTTTTGAAAAGAAGCAGAACAAATGTTCTCATTTAAGAAATGAAAAGTAAACCAAAGCATAAACTGAGAAACTAATTTTGGGAAATTATTATCCTAAATGTCCCTGGAATCCAGCTTTACGAACTAAATAAATCTTTCCCATCTGTACTTCTGATCAAAAATGCTAATTTTTATGTGTTTATTTTACAAGACTCATCTTAGTGTCACATGGTGAATAAGTGTTGTTTATTTACATTTTTACAGTATTTGAGAAGCTTTTGATTAGTGCTATGAATTAAAATCCCTATTTTAAGCTAAAGTGAAAATTTGCAGCAGAAACTAACATCTGGCTACAAATAAGATAAATTTGCTTTTACAGGCATGAACCTGCCCCTGGGCATCTTGCTTATATATATATTAACTGCAATTTGTTCTCTATTAATTAAAGATTTCAGGGGTACTTCACATTTAGGTTTTCTTTTGATATTTAGTGTAGAGGTTTTGAGGGATATTGGGTGGGGATAAAAATATCAAAGGCTCTGCTTACCTACCAGATATCCAAGATCACCTACACTGTTTCAACTATTGTCAATAGAGGATGTATCTCGGGAGACTGTAGTTTCTAGTTATCTCCACTGGGGATGCTAAAAAAAGCTATTGTCCCTAAAAGATTTTGTGATGCTGACACAAATGGTGGAAGTCAGTTCGGTGCTAAGACATTTGTATCTAGGAATCTGATGTCCCACTGCTACCAGCAAATGAGATCCAGTTAATTAGCCAAGGGGAGCCTGGAAGGGAATTCAGCTGATCAGCCACTAGATGTCAACTTCAGGCTGGTCCAAATCCTTCCATCCCTCTCTAGAGTGTCAGGCCAGGGGATTTCAGCTGCTTAAACAAAGTTCTTTACTATCACTTGGAAAAATGTAGATTGTCTTTGACTGGGAGTAGGATGGTAATACAGCAGCAGCTTTGTAAAGAGAACCACTTGCATGCTGTGATCCCAGTTCTGGACTTCGAACATCCTGGAGGTTAGGCTCTATCCCAGTCTTGCAGACGGCCCACACTCTGGGGGCAGAGGACATCATCTGTGTTAGTTTCACCATGAGGACAGTTTGTGTGCTCTGAGGTGGCTTCACATGCATGGTAAATACAGAGATGCATGGTAAATAGCAGCAGTGAGGGGTTGCATTATGCGTGCGCTTCTGATCCAAACTCAGATGCTAATGTATATACAGACCTTGTGTATCTCACTGGACTTTCAGCTGCTATTCCAGAAGGCCACAAGTCGCCCATGGGTCCTGTTTCAAATCTTCCAGTCCTATGTGAATGCCTCAAGTATCTTCTTAACTCCAAAGCTGGAGAGGGCACTTGGGCTTAGCCAGCTGGACTGTAATTCTGATCCCCACTGTATATCCTCGGAGTTTATAAACTAAAGGTAGACACCTAAGTTCAGAATTTGTTATTGATTGCCCAATCCCATGCAGCAAAATGGATTGGAGTCATAAAATTCAGTGTCAGACTCTGCTAATGTTAACAATGAACTTTCAATTGCAGCAACTGAACCTTTTTTTCTCCCATTTCTGGCATTGCCAATTGTTTCTAGGTTCACTTCATGCTCTAGTTTCACATATTCCATTTTTCATTTATATTCATGTTTGAGTAATGTAATATTTATACATTTGATCTTGGCATCTGGTGAATGCTAACCATAGTTAAATGTTCTCTCAGTCCCAGAAGAACCAGCAAAGAATTTTGTAAATTACACATTTCTTATCACATAAAATCTCAGACAAGTATTTGGCTGTGTATCAAATGCCTCTAGCTCACAACTGTAGAATTAAACTATGGAAGATTTGGGAGTGCTCTGTTTTCTGCTTATTTCCAGTTTCCTTAGCTGGCAGTCTTGTGATCTGTGTTTTATCCAGTGTCCTTGTAGCCACAGTCTGGAGTGAACTTTGGTAGTTATTCATGGCTGAAGTTTGGGAGGGCTCCCTTAATACAAACTACAGTACTATTTTATTCTTTAGATAGACATTCTCAGAAACAGTGATGAAAAGCAAATTGATATAAAAGTAGCTGTGGAGACCGCATCCACCATTAGCATCCTGGTACGGTACATGCTTCCACAGTAATATGAGGAAGAAAAAGTCATATACTTTCATCAGAGATGTAAATAACTATACAGGATAAGCCGTCTTACAAATGGTGACACTAATCTGTAACAGTAAATGCTGAAATGATGATGTGAATGCTAAATTACAAAAGCAGACTGGTAACAACTCCTTCCAAACAATTAGTTTGTTTTTCTCATTTTCTTTCCCTTAGATTTTCCACAGCATTCATAGCCAATGGGAAAATAAATCTGCAGACAGAATGACTGTTGCAGGATGAGCTGAAGTGTTAAAAGAAACCAAAACAGTCAAAACTGTACTGTGGTCTAGTTGACATGGTGCTGGTCAGTCAGTCATAAGTTGGACTTGATGATCTCAGAGGTCTTTTCCAACCTAATTGATTCTGTGGGTGGTAACAAGTCCAGGAATAATTCAACTGAGGGCTAACCAGTCATAAATTGATACAAGCCTTCTTCAGGTCATTGGGTCCAAAGGGCCACTCCATTCTATGGCCTGTTAATTAACTGCTGGATTTTTTCCCCATCTCTTGACGGTTTTGAAGGTATAACCCGTGCTTCTCTTAATCTCCTGTATATTGTAGTTATCAAGTCAAACTGCTGGTGAAAAGGAAGTGTGAGAATATTTTGCACACAGCCTTACACACTCATTAAATGACTCATTGAAAACAATATGAATTGTTCCAAATGCTGGTGAATCTGAGTCAGCTGATCCACTAGTTTATAAATAGCACAAATACCTTTGCTTGCTTCCATGCTGTCTCAAGTTATTACAGTTCATTAAGATCAGATGCATATTGCTTTTCTCTGCTATTTGGATTATTCAAGCCATTAAGAAGACACAGGAGTGAGAGAGAAAATCATGAGAGCTTTTGTGTCAATATTGTTGCCAGGGAAACCACTTTTTATTTTAGTGCATGGGACACTAGTGTCACTTTGAGTCTGAGCTGCAGAAAGACAGTTTCAGAGGAAGGTATCAGAGATTCAGAAGCATCCAAAATGACCTGAGAGTTTGGGGTTTTTTTATAAATCTGAATAGAATTTTGAAGGGAATGTTAAAAACGGGAGACAGGAGAGACTTCTGGATCTCTCCAGACATGTCTTAGATAGTCTCACATAGCTTCTTCTGTACATGTATCACCATTTAAGCAGAATGGAGACTATCTGTCTGGAATGACAAGGAATACTTCACTCTCTCCAGAACTGTCCTCCTCTGCTCACAGTTATCTGTATAAACTCACTTGTACCCCCACATGCCTGGAAGGGTTTCCTGACTTAATCTAAGCAGTCTTTAACAATTCTATAATTTAAAGACCTTTATAGGCCATATTTCTTTCAAGAAAACCTTTATATGTAGTTTGTAAGGCACAGCAATAATGAATTTAGAAATTAAAACTAGAAAAAATGCAAATCTAGTCTAAAGCTATGAAGTCTATATATAACACATGAGAAATTTCACCACTGGATTGCTTTATGTCATTTAAAGCTCATTTGACACTCTCATTTTGATAATTTGATTCTTGAGCATTAAACTGTAAGTAAAAAGAACTTGAAGCTGCACCAGTAAAATCATTTTAAAAGTAGTATTTTTTCTTCATTCTTTAAGGGCAGGAAGCATTGACAGCAAAGAACCACTGCAACAATAGAGTTGCAACATCCCTTCACCTCTCACCATGTGGAACTGGAGGATTCAGCTGGTGGCTGGATAAATAATGTATAAAGCGCTCTTTTCAAATTACAGTATTTGTTAGCTTCTAATTTTTTCTCCACAGAATTTATTTTAACTATATGCATTTTTTTAGGGGATTGGATTTTGAAAAACTATTAATTAGATTAATTTTATACCATAATTATATTTAAAATAGGCACAGGAAAGCTAAATAACTGCAGTGCAAGAAAAAAATACCTCTGTACTAGTAGAGGCTGAACTAGATAATACTATGGTGTTTTTTTCTGTCTCGCTTTTGTGATGTTCTAGTCATTAAAACACCTGGAAGATGAATGATGGTACTAAATACATAATAAGTTTTGAGTGATTCTTTGAAACACTAAAAAGCACAAAACTTTTGAAAGCAAGTGGGGATTACAATTATTCTCAAATAAAACCATATAGGTTCCTAACATCAAAGCTTGCTGTCTTCACATTGGTTTTATCTCCTTCCTAAATGTCTTCCTTCTGTTGCCCACTCAGTGAGAAGTGGAAGCCAGTTTTTCCTGGATGAGTATCAGAATCAGGTTTCAGCCTGAGACAATTTTACGCATTCAGGATTTTTTCAGTCATTTAGTGAAAACTGTAGTTTTTCAGCTACATTTATTGATGTGTCATTGACACAGAGTGTTTTAAGCATAACGTAGGAAGGTGTCTTCCTTAACAGGTCACATTAAACAGATACAAATTGTATATCAGTATAGCTTGCAGCAGGTCAAGAGGATTAAAAGACCAATTCCAATCTTTCTTTCACCACAGCACATACTATAGCTATAAGCAAATGTCTATGTTATGACCTGGATAGGTGTGAAACTAGATGAGTGGAAACACTATAATTTATTGTGTAATTTATGAATATATACATTTTTTAAAATATTTTTATTAAAGAGTTTATTTAAATAAATCACATATGATAAATAGCTAGTTGTTTTGGTAGCCTAACTAGGAGTCAAAGTATCTAGGGAGTTTCTATTTTGATAAGAACATACCTCTTGTGTGAGCATTTAAAAAAAATTTTTTTAAAGTGAGTGTAAAGAATTATATTTACCTCAATTAAAATTCAGATTAGTTCAAATTTGACTTTGTGCTTGCTTGGCCAAGGTTACAGTGTTTCAGTGGTCTATGATGCATTTACTATATTGGATATCATTTACTTTCCAGTTACAAAGCTGTATATAATTTCATATGCCATTTTTGCTCCAGCAGTTTCTTATGCAGTTGCTGTCAATAACAGGATGAAATCTATACTTTTATACATATACATATTTAATTGTTTTCTAATGTTTTGATACAGGTCTTCCTGTTATGTAAACTTGTGTACATCCAGCTCTTTTGAAGAGTTCTCAGTCTAGGAAGCAAAATATTTCAAAAAAGTATTTGTCTGTCTGTGTTAGCCTGTCACTGTTAAGCTTAATTAATTTTATTCTCACAGTTCCTTCTGTGTAACCACCCCACAGATGTCTCTCTTATGCATCAGTAGGTAAAAAAATTGTTTATAAAAATGGTATTTTTCTGATAGGCAAACACCATAACTTTCAGTGCTTTTAGTGTGGTTATACACTGCACAGTCTTAGAAACTGAAATCCAAACATCTGTAAACTGAGGGGAGTGCTGGTTGCTTAATGACAGGTGACTGATTCCAGAGATACCTGCATTAGAAGAGCTAAGTAAATGATAGCAAGTTATAGACAATCAAGGTTTATTAATGAAGCAATGACTAGTTTGGGGCACATTTATGCAGGTCATGACTTTTTTTTCTCATAATTGGTGGTAGGATCTGGGAGGTTACATCATCTTTGTTTATGAAGCTGCTTGAAGCTCTCCTGGCTGTCTCTGTCTGGTTGTGGTGCACAGAGTTCAAACAGGAAGATGACAAGTTGGAGAGAAGTTCATAAAAAATATTAAAGGACTGGAAAACATGATTTATGTGGGATACTCAGACCTGGGTCTGGTTTAGCACTATAAAGGTGAAGAGGTGACTTTGTCACATTTTGCAAGTATTTCTGCAGTGTTTGTAGAAATAGATACCAGGTAATAGATAGTTCTTCAGTCTCACAGCCAAAGTACAACATGATCCCCTGGCTGTAAGTTGAACCTTTTCAGATTCAGACATAAAGCACATGTTTTTAGCAGTGGAGGCAAATGATGAGATACTCAGGGTTACCGTGTATTAAATTTTTAATTCTAAGATTGGATTTTTTTTCCTAAAAGACAGGCAACAATTCAAATGGCAATTAATTTAGGGATGGATGTGCCCACTAAGGTACCATAATGTGTTACAGTCTGAGAACCTCGATTTGATCCCCTCTTACCCATTAATAAGATTCCTGTAGGGAAGAAGAGAGGTGGCTTGTTTTGGCTCACACTAGCTCCTGCAGGACACTGCTACAAGGAGTACTTCATTCTGTTGGTAGATTCCCAATAGTGACAAATGCCAACAGGCTCGACAAGGTCAGAGTTGGAGTCATCCCAAGGCAGGAGTCCTTTTTCTCTCCATGCTCGGGTCAGAAGTTGTGACTTGCCTGGTGCAGTGCTGTTGCATAGCATCACAGATGAATCTATTTCAGGCATCCTCCGCATTCACAGCAGATGGGGCCATCTAATAGTTTTGGCATTCCCAGATTGCCACCAAAGGTGTGACACTGTGGGGTTTTGCAGTTCTGCACAGGAAGAGCTGTCCGAGTATGGTTAGGAGAGTGTGGGGTTAATGGGCATTGCCAGAAGGCACTGTGTGAGGTGCAGGCATGGCCCCCTGCACTGCAGCCAGCTTTTTGGGGCACTGCAGGAGCCTTCACAGGTGCCCTAACACCCGGGTCTGATGCAGGTGCTCTGCTTGAGCATCACATGGCACACAGGCCGTGCGCACGTGAGATTTTTGGCTGCTTAGCAACGGCATAATAGGGCTGTCCCAGAAGAACACACCGTCTGTTTAGTCTGTAAATGTAAAATTTCCATTTAAAATCTACATAGTACATCCTAAAAAACACTGGAGCACTCTGCTTTTAGAACACCAGAGGTATTTGCCATAGTCAGTGCAGCACCACCCCAACCCAGGAGCAGTGCCAGAGGCCTCTGATAGATTGTATCTGTGCAATCCATTGGCCCCTTCATCCAGTGAAAGCTCCCTCTGGTTTTCATCCTGCCCTTACTGCCCTGTTCCACTCTTTAGAGAGCACCACGGGCCAGGACACTGCATCATTTTCAGTCAGCTTAAATAAGTACCAACATATTTGTAACTGGAGATTCATGGTGTATATAGAAAACAACTGTAAGATGCAAAGCATGCTTTGGCAAAACAGTTCTTTAAAAATATGATTCTTACTCTCAAATGTCTTCTTTTATATTATGTTTGCTAAGAAACTGTAATCCAAATTAGACAGAAAAAATATCAGAATGCAAGTATATGAAATCTTAGGGATAGATTTGCTAAAACAATTCACATTTGACTGCTTTTCAAATCCTTCAAAAAATTATTTTCAGCTCAACAATTTTTACTTAAATTAAAATGTAATCAGCTAAATTACCTTCTACCTTTACTCGGAGTAAATAGTTCTGCATGGTAATGTTTCCATTTCATCTCATTAAATGGTATGTCTGGAGAGATAAGAAAGGAAAATAGCATGTGGTTATTAGTGTGTTTAACCTGCTTTTCAGCTGGTGACTGATATCTACATTGGTAGTAGATAGGTTATATTTATCTCAAAAGCTTATCCTCAAAGAAAGTTCTTACTGAAAAAAAGAAAAAAAGAAAAAAAAGAAAAAAAGAAAAAAAAATCAGCACAGTAATTTATGAAACATGTTGCTTGGGTGAAAAAAATCACACATGGCAATCCATACATTACTTTCTTCAAATAAAGTCTCTGAATGGATTTTTTCCAAGGATTTCTAACCACCATTTAACTATCTTCTAGAACTGTCTCTCCCATAAACAGTCATCCTGTTTAGTGAACAGACAGACTGGCACATAAGTGTTCAAGTGACCTGTCTCACATCTCATCCCAAGTTAAAGACCTACAAGCAGAATGAAGCAGTCCTGCTTGTTTTGCTTTCACATCTACACATCTACCCAAGACAACTTTACATACACTTACTACCATTTAGGCTTCTGGATTGCCAGTTAGTCATTTCTCCAGTGCATTCAATGTACAACAGTCTTTGTTTTTCTGTCGTCTGAAGGACATTCAGTTCTGCATTTGGGAAGTTTTTCTGACTACTAAATTGAAGTGCCTGTATTTAATCCAGGCTTGCATAAAACTAAAGGATATTTAGAGATAAACACGAAACCTTGAATATTAAAGTAATGCTGGGGCCAAAAAAAAAAAAAAGTTAATGGGTTAATAGATACTTATATCTTATTGTGCAGTGGTTGAGTTGGATTCATTATGTCAGTGTGACAGCTGGATTTCACTCTTTTGTTGGGGCATTGACAGGCATCCTCCCCAGCACCAGCTGCTGCCCTGGTGGAGGACCAGCCACCCTGGCTGTTGGCTGTGACTTTCTTCCACCCCCCTCTTTCACACAGTTCCCATTTATCTGCCAGCAGAGAAGGTTGTACTCAACAGCCCTCTGGTCTGCTTCAGACAAAATCAGCTAGGAGCACTTGTGTGAACTATCAGTAAGGATGATGGCCCAGTAACAGGGAAATTATGAGGAATGGGGGTCAGGTACAACTTCCATGAGCCTTGGATTTATTCGAACTTGAAACTCTGCTGCAGTCCAAAAGGTCTTTGGGGAACTTTACACAAAAAAAAAATACGCCTTACTCAGCAAGGTTAGTGAATATAGTGACAATGACATCTGTAAAAGCAGTACATTTAGTTCTTCTGAACATAAAATATGCACAGAAATTCAGCATTTCCAAAGAAAACAAAAAAAATTTCTAGTAGGGAAGCACTGATGAAATATATGTTAAAGCAGCACTTTAACTAATGGCACACAGCATCAAGTTTTAGGATCATTCTGAATGACATTTTTAATGTGGAACATAGAGCTTAAAAATCAGAACTGACAGTAGCTCTGTAAGTTTTCCCTTGCAGCCTGCTCAGTAACCATCTAATCTTGCCTTCTGTCTTGTATTCTCCATGTCTGGGTCACCTTTGATCTTCTGACACTGCAAACCATTAATAGCAGGGCTTATACCGTTTACTTATTTTATAGTAGTACTACATAGTCCTTTAATTGACTATCCATTTTGGTTAGAATATATGTAGTGCCCTGGCAGGGGCAGTGTCTGCATCCTCTTGTCATTACACTTACAATGCTTCAGCCCAGCAAATCTGCAATTCTGTAAATTTTGCATAGAGTCAAGTTCAGCTGTAACAACTGGCCACAATACCGTCAAAGCTCTTTTGAACTGAGCAGAATTTGGCAAACCTTGTGCAAAATTATTAATTCTGCAATTTTGGCCTGCTATAATAGTGTTCAGTATGAACAGGTCAGACCAAGTGTTAACCAGCTATAAGTATGTACAAGGAACATACTGTTTTTAGAAATAAGGAACTCTGCTTGGATGTCATTTATAGGATTAAAGACACTGATTTTAGAAATGCTATTCAGAATGTATGTCAGAGTAAGAGAGTTCCTTGTTGTGTTTCATGTTAGGAATGGATTGTTGGTATTGCCGAAATAAATTGTTCTTCAAGGGTCTGTGCTTATTCCTGCTTGGAACTGCTGGTGACCTAGTTAGAGTCAAGCTAAGGTATGCTTTCAAAACTCTCATGTCGGTGCAAGAAAAGCCTTACTTGAGCATGACATTACTACCACATGTGTGTATGTAAACATATGTATCTTCATGTGCACACCTCTGGCTGCACAAGTTGCCATAGTTTTGGCTGCCAAGAGGAGATATTGGTTTCTCCATAGAGTATTCTTATCTTACCTGCTGGTTACTACGTGCCGTAGAGGACTGTACAGATTCTGCACACATAATCTGCCCACGAGCTCATAGACTGGCACCAGTGCCAAGAAGGAACTTGGACATAACAACTAGCTGAAGACTGGCATCCATGCCTAGTCCCAGTTATATCTGGTCCTTCTTACTCTTCACTTTTTCAGGGACAGGGTCTCAGAAACTGAACAAATATGATACTTCAGAGCCTCTGAGAATGTCAAGATCAAGCCTTTGCACCCTGATGCTCTGACGTATGAAATAACTGTCTAACTGCATCCCCGTCTTGAGGACTCAAGACCATCCTTTGCCACTAAGAGCTGTACCAGCATATGCCCAGTGCACACAGATACCCAGCAGTTAAAAGGCTGGAGTGAAGAAATATTGCTAGGAATTAATTTGTAAGGAACGAACCTATTCTGTAGTAATGTATCCCAACTTTGAAGAAGGAAAAGTGGCAGTGACCTTTTCAAAGTCCATAAGGCTTTGCCAGTTTAGGCAAGAATGATGAGAAAGAAGGTTGTCCTGCCCTGCCAGTGCAGTCCTTCGTTCCTTGCTCTTTCTTCTCTGCCCACGCCTTTTTTTTTTTTTTTTTTTTTTTTTTTTTTTTTTTTTTTTTGTGTCCTTGTTCTGATTTTTCCAGGTTGGAATCAGAACCCCTTTGCTTTGAAGCTCATTTCAGCACTAGGCAAAGCATTGGGGTTTACCGTTGCTAAGAGCAGCCCGTCCTCTCCCATTTGCATGCTTGTGTTTTGACAGGATCAGAGTGTGATTGGAGGGTTAGAGATGCACAAAAGCAGAGAAAGCTTGAAATTAAATAGTCTTTGAAACTTTTTCTTAACTAGCTTTACTCTGGCACAGACCCATGCCTCAGGGGGATGATCCAGTGGAATAGCAATGACCTAAAGCTACTGATCTACCTACTGAAGTACACAGGGAGGAGACTTTATCTCAAAAATGACCATCTGAGTATATCTGACCTTCAAATAAATGTTTGTAAAGATCTACATTAACATTAAAAGAATGAGGACTTTATTTTTTTCTGACTGAAACTGGAGCTTTTTTCCTGAAGTACTGAATGCTACACAGAAACAAAAAAATGGAAAAGCCTTGGGTGGGTGAGACCTTTATCTCTTCTCTCATTTATTACTAGTGCCAATGGAGTAGCTGTCCTAATTAAAAAGAACTTGCCCTTTCAAACAGAGGAGCTGAATTCTGATCCAAATGGCCTTGTAGAAAAGAAATTGCTGAATGAAGTCATTACTCTAATTAACATTTATGCTCCTAATGTTAACAATGTGCTTGTAAAAGGAACCAGTAGCATAGATATGTCTCTTTAAACCATCTAATGGTCTGGTGTGGGTATTGATTTTAATTGCCCTGTAGTTATCAGTTTAGACAGATCTTCTAAGGGCAATTGCGTTGTAAATCAGATATCTCAATAAATTCACTAATGAGCCAATGAACGATAGTTGTTTTCAAGATGAAGCTGATAATGCTTATTTGGACAAGTGGTGTTAAGCATTCTGTGTTACATATGGAAAGACAGGACTCTTCACCAGTGACTGGGTAACAGTGTCTTAGCTGCTGCTCAGTCTGCTCCATGGTTTTCCAGGATTAGCCCAGTCCCCTGGGCTTTACATCCCTAAACTGTTTCTGTAATTTTTAATTCACAGAACTGTAGTTTGGAGCCCTGCATCTCTGTTTGACTTTGTTTATATATTTCTTGTCTCCCTTAGCATAAATCGTAATGACAGCTTAATTGGTTTGTATTTCTGAAGCGGTTTGAAATGTGAAGTGTTGCATAAGTGCTCAAGGTTGTTATTACTTTGTGACTCTTCCCAACCATTTTCTGTCCAGAATGAAAATTAAAGGGAAATTATTTGCCATTTACAAGAGTAAATATGGTGAATTCTGTCATAAGTAATCACTCAAGGATCACAAAAGAACTCTCCTTTGTTTCACAGAATTGCACTTTTTAAATGCTTGAACTTTGCATTTCCTTCGTGACTCAGTAAATCCATAAGCTTCATTGAAAGTATTTGATTTATGCTCATGCAAATGGAGACTCAGATCTTTGATATCTGTGAGAGGGTTGTTTCATGATGAAATAAAGGTTCTGGAAAATACAGGTCTTCTCTAAAGGTTTAGCTATATTTAAAACATTGGGTCATTAGAAACACTTAGAATTTGAGATTATGACATCTTTATTTCACAGAAGGAACAAGCATGGTTGTACCAGTCTTTAAAGCACAGTGTTAGTACAGATTAAACTAACCCTTTAGCTTTTCCATAGGACCAGGCCAGTGCTTAGCATCACCAGAGAATTTTTATCAGTTACAGTGTTCAAAAAATAAAGTCATACCAAGACAGATGTATTTAATTCCCTTTGCTGCTTCCACTGGCTCACAGGGCAGAGTTAAGAGGTATCCATGACAAAGTAGAAAAGTCTTTTACCCCAGAACAGGATTTTAGGATCAGAAATGAAGCAGGCAGGCAAAACAAGGACAGCCAACAAAAGGTAGCCTGGGGCAACGCAGTGTGTCAATGAGAAAGAGAGAGATAAGAAACACTTGGACAGTTGTGCATGTTGGCTTCAATCTGTAATGACTGTGCAGACCACACATCAAAAACATTTGGCTGTCCTTGACAGAGAATGAAAAGAGCCCAGATTTTTCAGCTGCCTCCTCCTATTTTTTTTTCCTTCCCCCACAGTCAACCTGGTGAACAGCAAATAATTTACTTTACCTCTGGTTTTAATTATTTGTCAAATGGCCTTCAGGCAGTTATTAGATAACATCTTTGAGAGACAAAGTGCAGACTCTATTTTTTAACAACCACTCTTGCTGCTGTTGATCAACCAGATCTACAACTCTCACCATTGTAAACTTCATTTTTGTTGTATCTTTATAGCGTAAATTGAGGGCAAGATTTCCACCATTAACTCCAATAACACTTAATTCAGGCAGCACTGACAGCTGCTGCATTTCTGCAGTTCTGTGCATGCAGAGACCTCCATGACCTTGGGACCAAAGTGTCTATTTGTGCCTAAATTCTGTCATAGTTGAGAAATGAGTGGGAAGCGCCTGTATTTCCCACACTTCCCCAGCAGTCCTATCCATGCTCAGAGAATGTGTAGCTTGAGTTGGACAAATGGCAAAATGCCCAGGCTCTCAAGGTGGTGATGACACTTTCTATAGCCTCATGGCTACTTTCTTGGTAGCCTCATGTCCAAAGAAAAGAATCAGTGGCAAATCAGAGTTTATTTAATGTCTCACTTTGCACTCCCAGTGGGTGTCTTAGCTACTAGATGAAGGTGACCCTCCACTCCTGTTTTTGGAAGAATGACATTGTGAATCATAGAATCATAGAATGAACTGGGTTGGAAGAGACCTCTGAGATCACCAAGTCGAACCCTTGATCCAACACCAGTGTGATTACTAGGTCATGGCACTAAGTGCCATATCCAGTCTCATCTTAAAAACCTCCAGGGACAGTGAATCCACCACCTCTCTGGGCAGGCCATTCCAATGTCTGATTACTCTCTCTGTAAAGAATTTCTTTCTATCTAATATCCAACCTAAACCTCCCCTGCCCTCTTGTCCTATTGCTGGTTGTCTGGGAGAAGAGACCGACCCCCACCTGGCTACAACCTCCTTAGGTACAACCTTAGGTAGTTGTAGAGAGTGATGAGGTCACCCCTGAGCCTCCTCTTCTCCAGACTAAACAACCCCAGCTCCCTCAGCCTCTCTTCATAGAACTTATGTTCAAGTCCCTTCCCCAGCCTCATTGCTCTTCTCTGGACCTGCTCCAGCACCTCAATATCTTTCCTGAACTGAGGGGCCCAGAACTGAACACAGTACTCAAGGTGTGGCCTCACCAGCACTGAGTACAGGGAAAGGATCACTTCCCTGAAGCTTATAGTCTGTGGGGCCTGAAGAAGAGCAAGCCAGAAGTGGCCTGATTATATAGTCCAGGAGCAAGAATTAGAAGCAAGAGGGCCCATCAAGCATGGCAAAGTTTATTCATTAGAAACCCCATGACTCCCTCTTTCCCTCCTCTGTTCTTCTACTAACATGTGAAAAACTCACCCCAGGCAGTATCAATTACATCATTCCTGATATCTATTAGTTTGTTTCTAATCTGAAATTTTCTGAATGATTAAAAATTAATTAGCTTTTAAACCTTCTTTTTTTCATCCTGGCTGAAAGTTGTGTTATAACCCAGGTAGGGTGTGGGGGTTTCAGACATTTTCTTGGGTCTGCAGATTGCCTCATCATACATCTTTGTGTAGTAACTGAGCCCTGGAGGAACTAAAATTTTTTGTTACAGCACAAGGATGCATTAATAGTAAAGTTATGGATTAAAATTCCCATGAGAAAGGATCTGTATCTCTGTCATATCAGGACCAAGGGAGGTAGACAGCGAATTGAGTAAAAAATACCACATTAGAAAGAGTCATCATACTGTGTTTAAGGGAAACTGGGAACACAGAGTCTTCATTAAATGCTAGTTATTATTTAGTATTTAGGATCTATAATGCCATATTACCTTAGAAAGACTGATGATTTGGATTAATATGGCCAAATAGGAATCTGTTGATGAAAACAGAATTTATGTAGTTTTTTCTCTGTTTTTTTAGGGGGAAGGTTGTTTTGTGTTTTGTTTGTTTTGGGGGTTTTTTTAAGTTTCTTTGTTTATTTTCTTTACCTGGAATTACTGTGAGTCTCTGAGAAGTGTTTTTATCTATTCTGACAACTCCTTAAGGGAAGACCAGTAGGAAACATCTGATTTATTCATGTTGTGCAAGATGACTATCCAGGACAATCTGCAGATGCCTTTGTAGGCACATAAGGCAAGGATTCCCTATGTACCTTTTCAATTGGCAAGATAACTTTCCCTGGTAGGAGCTTGAATAAATGAATACAAAACCTGATTGACTACAGGGATCTCTTTTTTTTTCCTCAGAAAACAAGTTTGAAGAAAATGTCAGATGAAATTAACAGTCTAGAGTGCCTTCATGAGGCTGTCAAGGCAGTTGGAGACAAGTTTCCAACTATAACACAGAGAAAATGCCACTGTGAAAGTGTATAAGGTGTCTTATAACAACTTTTAAAATAAGCCTAAATTCCTATGGAGATTAAAAAAAAAAGGTAACCACAGTACTGACCAAAACAGGGGTGGGGACATTAATCCAGCGTCTTATCTCAGGGAGGAAACAGATCAGGCAATTCTCAGGACTATAAGATGTCTGTAGTATCCTTTTTCTGAGTAAACTTCACCTGTCCCCTGCTTCCCGACACATAGCATTTGCAGTTAGATCTGCAGCAGCTGTGGATTGACTGAACATATGGGCAGTCTCTCAAAAACTTCTGGTATAGTGTCTCTATGTTCTTGAAATTCATTCCCATTTTTGACCCAAAACTTCATCTTTAAAACTTTCAGCATATCCCTTCTTTCATACTGCCTTATTACAGAAATATATTTGATTTGTACAGATTAAATATATTTTATTTTTATTATAGGAAGTTTATAATTTTACTTGCCTTTTTTTCAGAGCATGTTTTACTTCTTTAATTTTTTTTTTCCTTAAAAAAATTCTGGGCCAACACTGTGCAATAAAGTTCTTACACACATTTTTGAAGATGTGCATTGCACACCATTCTATTCATTCAGTTCAGTTTATTATACTAGCTTTGCTTATTATTTAGCAGAAGGAAGCTGCTACCATACAGTGAGATGTCTACATTAATACCAGTATCTCTCTAGAAAGGCTAGTCATTTACAACACAATGGTTCCCTCATTTGTAATCTGTAACAAATTTCAGGTGTGATGCCTTCCCCAGATTTATAATTTTTTCCTTTTCGTTTAGTCCTTCTGAAGCTTCAGAAACATCCACTTCTGTGGCCCAGACTAAACTAGAAAAAAATTTGTCTAAAAATGCTCTTATTCTTTTCTCATCTTTCCGTTCCAGATAATTTACAAGGGTATAAAACGAAGTAGGCACTACTGACAAAAGAAAGGGTCTCTGCTTCAAGGTGTTCTCTAATATGGCAAAGGATTTTTTACTTTCACAAGCAATTATATATAAAATACAGAAGGGGAAGTAGAACATACTATAGTTTGTTTAGCCTAAATCTTTAAATGAAGGCAGAAAGTAATAGCATGACTTAGTTTGTTGGGACCTTGGTCATTAAAAGTCTGAATCATGTCCTCTGTCATTAGTAATCTTAGGGGTATCTGGACCTTCTTGTAAGGTCAACAACCAAAAGCCATGTATGTTTCCAGAGGCCAATTCACCCCACCCAAGATCACTACCCAGGGCAGATGGGTAGAGAGAGTTCATTACTTGAGACACCAAACTTCTAAACAGGAGAAGTAGAATTATTTAAAAACTCATTCTCTATATCATTTACTGATCAAACACAATGACAAGTGACTACTCAGTGGTTGTATCCAGATGCAATAACAGCCAGCTCACAACAAAAAAGATAGGTGTTGTGGAAAGAAATATTTTGGTATCTCTTCTTAGCTGCAGCAAAGAATACACTGCTTAGGAATTGAACCACAACTCTGGCTGAAAAGGAGGGGTTTCAGATTGTACTACTGCTTTTTAGAACATGGTTTAAATTGTGCAAAATACTACAAAAGAGTTTCTAATGTGTTTATCAAGGTGTATTGTTGCATATTTTGTTCCAATATCTTACATTCATACCTTTGTGATTCTTGCTTGTGAAGTGCAAATCCCATTTCGTATTAATTGTTAAATCCTGTCCCTTTGTTCATGATTTTCCTTAGATATGTAAGAGTAGCCTTTTAAAGAGCTCTATCTAGATTTTTTGCTTCTGGTGCACTGTGCTCAGTATAAGATCAAAATATGAAAGTTAAAGGTCATTTCGTATTTGCTGGTGGTTGGGAGATCTGTGATAATGTGCAGTGTGTGCAGCGCACTGTTGCGTCTGATCAGCAGTCCTCTCTCTTCTAAATCATTATCAAAAACTGATGTGTTCTGCTACTCAGAGAGAAATACAAACTTGAAGAATACTTTGGAGAAATAAGGTCAGGACCTTAATCTTTGCGGAATCTTAAAGCAAGACGATTCCCTCTCTGTAGCCACCTCCAGCGGGCCTTAACGCTGGATGGTTTATAGTTACTTTATCTGAAATGTATTTACACCTTCAACCCATGGTGGGATTCCCACATCTGTCAGGAGAACTGTTATTTCCCTTCTGTGAGAGATTTAGTGCTCAAGAGGATTGTATCTGTTCACATGGTTTGGTCCTGGTAGAAATTAAAGGGATGATGAAAACAGTTCAGGCAGTATTGGATTTTGTAAAGGTGAAATTGTTCTTTCTACTTGCTTCTTATAGTCTTACATGAGCTTTAGGGATTAGTCCTGCATATATGCTTAAATTTGTAGATGGGCTATTGCAAATAGCTAAAAGATTAATTAGCAAAATCTTAGGAATGACTACTATTTATAGGTAAAAGCCACCCTAGTACTTAAAAAAAAAAAAGGGGGGGGTGGGGGGGGGTGGGGAGTGAAGAATTAGTTAAAAGGAAAAGCAGCTATATAAAATGGAACTGTGGAAACAGGAATGAAGAAAACTTAGGAGCCTAAACTCTCTGAAATACACTAAAGCATAAAGTGTCATCTCTGAGGAAAATATATATTTTTAGAATGAGAATTAACTTGTATATGCCTTAATTTTGGGGTCCTCAAAATTTCTAAAAATCAGAATTGTTTTAGGCCAGCCCCTATGCATATCTGATACACTCTATCAGTACCATAAGGTTACAAAAATTCATTTGCTACTCACATTTATCTTGAAAAATATCAACTAAGAAATAAAACCAAACTCATATGTCCTTACTTATACAGTCTTTCCCAGTCTGTATGGAAAAGAGATATTCTTATTGGGGGCAGTTGGCATCCAATAGTAAGAGAACAGCAGGTCTGTCATGTTGGAAGGTTTGACAGCTTGTCTGTCTCCATCTCTGTATTTGTGAATTTAGAAAGTTCCTCCACTATTGCATTCATTGGGGGCCAGAACACTCTTGGGCAAAAATCCACAGCTATAATTAGTGATTTAATTTTAATGTAGATGAATAGACATCCTGAAGCCAGTTATTAAAATGTCATTACTTGACACAGAAGTTAGCATATCTGCCTAATGTCTGTTAGCAGAAGGCAGAGACCAACCCAAGTGAGAATTTTGCCTGTAGAAGAGTAGGAGCAACACAAGACATCAAAAAGCTCCCTGCCTCTGGGAAACAGCTGGACAGTCCCTGCCAAAAAATGCTCAAGTGCTTGTTGAGAATGCACAGGCAATAACTCTAAACCCTCTGTTCTACAAGAACGCTGAAATGTCCAGAAAGGATTTCTTTTGAGTAGCTTTAGTTATAGCTAAAGCCCAATACAGAAAATATCAAGGTGGGGGAAAACAGACTTTGTAACAAGTAGCCCTAGGGACCTCTATATCCAACAAGTATGGAATTAGTTCTGTGTATCATGTGTAACTCATTCAGACAGCACTCCCAAAGTAAATAAATTTTAATTTGTATTTTTAATTCAGATATTAATGTAACAGCAAGGCTCAGAGAACTAAGAAATCTGGATTCAAAGGCTTAGTTAGAAAAAGCAGAGCAAAGATATCTCTGGGACCTTCAGTCTCTGGCTGAAAGAAACTGAAAGTAGACAGAAAGAGAAACTAGAAGTAGCTGCAAAGATCATAATAAAAGTATAACTTTGCTTGCAAATATTTCAGAGAACAAAATAAAAGTTAAGAGCTGTTGTACATAAACATAATTGCAAAACTATATTTAATAACTTTCTTCTCTAAATTTTGAGAGATCTGAACTATGACCTTTCCTGGCTTCTTTGCCATCTTAATGACACAAGTTCATCATAAAAATAATGCCAATGTAAATTTAAAATCTAAAGGCATCAGAAGGCTTAAATTTTTTATTCCACTTTCTTTGGCATCACACTAAGAGTTCTGCAACTTTAATTCATCATGTAGCTTTGCAAAACCATCATGAAAATGTATGAACCCAAGAACAAAATCTACTCACCCAACCTTACGGCAATGATTAAAAAAGCCCTAATTATAGTATAGTCACCCATCAAAATAAATTACTCAGGGTGAGTGGGTGAAAAGAAGTTTGCCAGACTTCCTTAAGGAGGTGGTAATTGTCTTGAATTTTGTTAAAATACATCACTAATTATATTTTAACAAAGTCTATGTACTGTTTTCCTCTTTAGGAATTTTGTGAGATGGCTGTAAGAATACTGAAAAGAAAGGAATTTCTCAGTTTTAAAATATTCTATACTTGTGTTATTTCTACTGCAGAACATGTTTCAGGACATACAAAAGAATGCTCTAAATTACATATACAGAGGATCAGAAATCTTAGAATAAAGTGATTTAACAAGAATATGGCAATTGATTAGACATACTTCAACGGCAAAGTCACATGTGAGCCTTTTAGTTTAAAACCGTTATGCCTTGTCCTATTGCAACAAGCCTTCTTAAAAAGTTCTTCTTATAAGCCTGCTTTAGGTACTGAAAAGCCACAGTAAAGTCTCCCTGGACTGCTTCAGGCTGAATAACACCAGCTCTCTCAGCCTGTCCTCATAGGAGCAGTGCATCATTTCTGTGTCCCTCCTCTGGATTTGATCCAATAGGTCCATATCTTTCTTGTGCTGAGGACCCCAAACCTGGGCGCAGCACTCAAAGTGGTGTCTCACCATTGTGGAGCAGAGGGGCAGAATTCCCTCCATCGACCTGCTGGCCACGCTGCTTTTGATGCAGCCCAAGACACAATTGTCTTTCTGGGATGCAACTGCACATCCAGCTTTTCATCCAGCAGCACCTCCAAGTCCTCTCGACAGGGCTGCTTTTGATCTGTTCTTCCCCCAGCCTGCACTGATACCAGGGTTTGCCCTGACCCAAGTGCAGCATCTTGAACTTTGTCGTGTAGAACTTCACAAGATTCTCATGGGCCCCTTCTCAAGCTTGTCCATGTCCCTTTGGATGGCATCCCTTCCCTCAGACATGTCAACTGAACCGCACAGCTTGCAAACTTCATGAGAGTGTACTCAGTCCCATTGGTGATGAAGATATTAAACAGTACTGGTCCCATTATGGACCCTTGAGGGATACCACTTGTCACCAACCTTCATCTGGACACTGATTATAAACCAATATAGATTATGAACAGATGCTTCTTGTTGAATTGCAATAGGCTTCTAGTAATAAATAAATGCAACCATCTTCTTTTAATCAAATAATAAAATAGTCACATTTGATCACCTTATTATTTTAATTAAAAATTAAGGGAATATCTGCCTACTAAAACTCTATATACTATTGCAGTCCATTAATTTTCAATATGTATTTGTTTGTGAACTGTTAGAGTATCAAATGTAACTCAAATTTAGACAACAATTAGACTTCAGGGTACTTTCCCCTTTATTTATTATCAATAGTGAGTGATAAAAAAAGCAAATATGTAGAGCTTGAATTTTCATCATAACATTTGCAGTTACCTATTCACATAACTGAAAAATAAGGTTTTTCTTTCATTTCCTAGAGTTGTGGCTGACTCACACAATTTTGACTGATATATCAGCAATTCAGAGTTGTATAAACAGTAAAGACAGATCAATCTAAATGAGGGCGCTGAATAAGCAGAAGCAGGTTTGTGTTTGTAGCTGGGTATTGTTTCATCCCACTCTAAAAATAAGCATGAAAAAGAATGTGTTCTGGGCTCAGAATGGTGTTCCATAGTTGGAAGTATTCATCCTAAAAGCTTTGGGCTTCTGTCTGATTGTTCATTCCTACTAAAATTTCCTAAGTCCTCAGCACCACTTTCAACTTTCCATAACACATTTTTAAACTAGACTTCTTCATTTCTTGGCTGAGATCAGTGGAGCTTCAGAAATGAAGGGTGCTGTAACCAATAACCCCCTTCCTCCACAGCATGAGGGCTCAGGCTGTCTGGTTCCAGGAGCTGAAGGTGCACATCCTTCTCCAGAGCCTGGGATGCAGACTGGCACAAAGCTCTTCCTCTCCCTGCTCTGTGCAGAAGGATGGCAAGTGGTGGTGTACACTCTGTGCTGCATTTTGTCTCTTTCCTCACAGAATGGGAGAGGGACTAGGAGGGTCAGGCAGAGGGAAATGCATGTGGGTCAGTCCCTGCAATGGAGCACAAAATAGAGCACAGCATGGGAGACATGTTTATAACTGTGCCCAGTAATTGGGATCACTGGGTGTCGAGCACATTACTGTCTTGTTACCATTGCAGCATGATGATTTTCTGCTTCTTTATTACCACCCAAGTGCTTTGTCCCTTTTTCTTCCACAAGGGCTTACCTTTTCTCAGGAAGCAAGTTGCCTCATCATCAAACACTTTATCAATAAAATAAAAGTCCTGCTACTTCCTGACATAGGTGAGCTCAGGTTAAGGAGGGGGAGGGGGGGAGAGGAAAGCTGTTTTGTCCTCCTTATTTTCCCTTTTTTTCTGCTCCTTGTGAGTTTCTGACTTCCTGATCCGGTCTCTGCCATCTGAACTAACCTCCCCAGTAATTTGTCTGACTTTCTGCTTGCACAATCAGGTAGACCTTTTCATACAGCTTGGGGGTGGCAAGGGACACTTGGTAATTTTAACTGTGCCATGGCTTCCAAGCCACCTCGGCAGCAACGTCAAGCAGGTTAGGCTGGACCATCTTCAGTGTTCAGCTGAACTCAGAACCAGCTGGGAGCACTGAGGCAGTCAGGAACAGCAGCCACATGGATTAAGCAGTGGTGCTTTTGCTGCACTGCCTGTCTGCATGAAGGCTTTGATTCAGGTACCGGTGCAAAGAACTTAGCTTAAGCTCTGCTGGGTTAAATTGACCTCTTGACTCTGTGCTGGGGTGGCAGATGAGTGTATACACATTTTTTAAAGTACAACAAGGATGTCCCTGAGTAATAGAGCAGCTGCACTTAGTCAAATTGAGACTGCCTCTACTAATGCCCCTTGGTAAATTTTAAGGCATAAAATACAAGAACAAGGAAGGCATGCAGAGTTACATTCTGCGCTCCACCAATCTGACTGTAAGGAACTGTTTCAGAATTTGTACCTTTACATTTAATAGGCTTTCATGCTCCTTTTTTCTTCTATGACTTTGTATAATTGCTTTTTGACTGTATTTGTGATATTGGCAGCATCTGACAGTGAGTGCTACTATTCTTCTATGCTGAATGAAAAAAATCCCAACACTTCTTGCTTGTTTTAAACCTGCTAATTTCATTGGGCATCCTCTTGTTCTTGTGCACTGAGAAGCCAAGCATCCATTCATTGATTTTTCTAGGCACTTTCCCAGTGTTCTCCTGTTTTTATACATATCTGCCATATCCCACTTCAGTTGTTCCATTTTCCAAGCTGGAAACTCCAAATCAATTTAAGCAGTTCCAAGCTTTAATTGCACTTCGATAGTTCCCCCATGTAATTTTTGAGGCAAGTAACAGAACAGCAGGCAGTATACAAAAGAGAGTGTACTATGTGATTTTGTATAGTGCTATAAAGGTGTTGTCTGGTTTGTGCTCCATTCCTTTTTTTTAAAACTCCTAACTGCTGGTGTTTTTGACTGCTAATGAGCATGGAATTTATATGTTCTTTAAGTGGGTTTTCTCCTTTTTTTATTATTATTATTCTTGATTTCTTTTTTAAAATTAACCACAACTGAAATTATTTATTTGGTGTGCCTTTTGTACCTACAGGAAGGTGAATTTCAGTACCTTAAGATTAGTGTTTCAACAGTAACTTCTTGGACCAGCCCTGGCCTGGCACAGGCAAGATGAAAAAGAGCTGGTTTTACCAGAGATTTTCCAAACATCATGGCAACAAAAGTTATGATGTTTAAACATTTAGTCTCTACATTATGCCTAGATGCGATATTTGTAATGGAGCATTGTTTCTTCATTGAAATGGCTGGGTCTCTCATCCTATGTATTTTTTTTTCCATTGGAACTGTATGGATTCTTGTAATAACTTTTTATGATGTACTGACTGTATCAAAATCTGTGAACCAGTTTCTTATTTCATTTGCACTGTTTATGCATGCTTTTTAATTAAGGATAAGTAGATCTATAGCTAGGTAGCAATTAATGCACCTCAGTGGTTACTGGATCATAAAGGACATAACACATTATGTTAGAGGACAGAAGTTGCAAATTATACTGCATTTTCAATTTGAACTTGAATGAGTTAAACTTTGGCTCCTAATCTTACACATTCATTTTTCCTTATATGCGATGTTCATAGATTTATTTTTTTTTAGTAAATTCTATCTCAGTCTCCCACTAATGCATACAGTCAATCAAAGTGAAAAAGTGTTTAATATTTAAAAATAAAATAAGAGTGTCCTTCACTTGAAACATCTCACCTACTCTTCAGGATGTTAGTGTTACTGCTAATTACTACTGCACGCAATTTTTTATGACAATGGCACAATTAAGAAAAAAGGAAAAAAGCCAAGGTACTGTATTTTAGTTTCAGTTTGTGTCACACTGGGATATATATGCTGATATTTATGGAATCAGTGAAAATCAGTGCATACTTCACAAGTTTTGTGAAGTTTAAGGCATCTGTGGCACCAACTGAAACTGGTAAAATGGCTTAGGCCAGGGATATTT
Source organism: Acropternis orthonyx (assembly GCA_035583155.1). Classification (NCBI taxonomy): domain Eukaryota; kingdom Metazoa; phylum Chordata; class Aves; order Passeriformes; family Rhinocryptidae; genus Acropternis; species Acropternis orthonyx. The sequence continues at coordinate 10,914,251 of JAWWEU010000040.1, forward strand.
TTAATTGAGGAGTCTTTTTTTCAAAATATGTAATATTTCAGACATGAACTCTCACCAATAAAGGCAACATGTTCTCGTAGCAATAGAAAAGTAGACTTCCAATGGAGCACTGCCTCCAAGGCTGTTGATTTTCAGGTACTCTGAAAATACTCTGCCCTGGCAGACCTTAGAAGTTTGACTATCACCAGATGTGATTTTGACATATTTGGGAGGTAAAATTCTGTGAGTAGATTTTTTTTCCTAACCTTAGACTGCAAATCCTGCTCCCTACTTTAGCCCTGGTAGTCAGGGAGAGCTCCTGCAGATTGTGAGAGGTCTGGTCCCAGACAGCCCTACAGAGGCCCATCTCATTGTCCTCCTGGGGCGCTGGGTTAAATCTGCTGCCATTTCATAAAATCCAAAGAAAATCTTCAGTGACTCAGGGTTTCATTCGGCCATTTCTAAGCCCAGAGTGATGTGAGTGCCATTTAACGCAGCAAATTTTTCTAGTGTATTACAATTACAGAAACACGTGTTGTGAGTATTGTATTGCTAAACCACTGTGAAAAATGCACAGAGTATTCACTAGTTGCAAGGCTGCTCAATTACTTACCTGTATTGAGGTGGTCATGTGGCTGGACATAGTAAGTCATTGGAAACACACAGGAATACAAGTGCTATTTTACTCTGCCTGCAAAATGTATTTTATAGCAGTTTATTGTGCAGGTATAACATATGCATTTATTTTTGTCAGTCTATATGTGGTTAAAATAATTTTTGTCAGTTGCTGCTGCTATTTGATTGTACAAAAGCCCTAAATTGTGGGATAAGAAATTAAAGAAATGGTCATACAGCCTACAAATATTTTCAGCAACTTAATATCCTTACACAGGTGATATTCTTCTTTGGAAAAGTTTCTCAAACCTGGATAGTATTTTAGTTTCCCATAATAACTACTGGAAATCTACTTGTAAAGCATCATGTTCACTGCCCTTCAATGCAACTTACAGATGAAAAAAGATAACTAAATAAATAGCATGCTTTCATCTTTATGTCTTATATTACTATTTGTTTCTAGAAAGCACATGCCTTTTAAAATATTTTTATTTAATTATGCTATTTTAACCATATTTTTGATGACAAATTTGCTGTATCAGTAAGAAACCAGTTTTGAAATCAGATGTACTAGAAATGCAAACATACAGATATTGATAGATAAGATGAAACTGTGGTCCATCTAATATAATAATCCTTCTGGCAGAAAATAGTTGACTTAGAGAAAGTTGCCAGAAATTTCATGAGAGAAAAATAGAGGGTTATCTGTCAGCGACCTTAAGTCTTCTCAGAATTCCTTAGTACTTTGAGGTAATGTTAAGCCCTAAAGCATAAGGTTTTGACTTTCTTTGAAAATATATTAGCTTTAACTATTACAAATTTTGAGCTCATGAATAGCAAAAATTTGACAAATATGAAAACCAAGACAGTACAAACGCTACTGAAACCTGCAAATCTCTGAATCACTGAATGATTATTTACTTTCTAAGCAGGTGAAATAATTTGAGGGAGTGAAAATGACATAGAGTAGTGAATAGTCAATACTTTTATCACCATTTTGATCCTTCAGAAACTCTTGTTTTGTGACATAAATGTTGTGAAACTAATTTGCCTGAAATAAGAGAGTAGCTCTGGGATGCTACCTATTTATAAGGTATTTGGATGAGAGCAATGTAAATTTAGCCTGTTAAAGTTTCAGGAAGTGTTATTATGATATATGCTTGTGAGCATGATTTGATCACTAGTGCTACCACCAAGAAAATTAATTTCATTTCATGACAGGTAAATATTCAATTTCACAGGAAACATTTTGAACTAATCTTTATATTAGCTGATGAGCCAGATCCGCACAATCCATCAATATAAGACAAAAGAAGAAGGAGCAGCATATGTGTTTCTGCAACCTTATGTGTTATTCCTTTTCTTTTCTTTCCAGACAACTACTACGGCACTCCAAAGCCTCCAGCAGAACCAGCTCCGCTGCTGTTAAATGTGACAGACCAGATCCTCCCAGGTGCCACTCCCGGGGCTGAAGGCAAACGTAAAAGGAATAAGTCTGTGAGCAATATGGAGAAGACAGGCATTGAACCACCAGAGGAGGAAGAGGAAGAAAGACCTGTGGTCAATGGAAATGACGTGACAGTAACACCAGGTGTGTTCTTCCTTCTTACTTTGCAGTGCATTTCTCTTATTCATAGAGTTCTCAGTTACTTCCTTCTGCAGTGAGAATATGCATGTTCAGGTAAGGATGTTCTTGCAAGAGTGAAAGCCAGGAATCCTGGTAATAGGATTTCTCTGAAGCTGAAAAAAAAATTACTTAACCTCTGTTTTGGCGAGACATCTCCCTCACCTCAGCTACTGTAAAGATTTCTGTCTCTGAACTAGTCTCTTTGAACTTCTTTATAGACCAAAGAGAAAAATACCTACTTTCTGAAGATGGTTTGTGTGACCTGTTTTAGATTTCTAGGTTAGGAAATCAATCACAAGTGCCTGTTTCTCTCTGTTGACTATAGAGGGAGTCTGGAGAACTGTAATTTAATCAAATGAACAAAGCCTCTGTTTCAGGCCTTGTTCTCAAATGGCGATACTCAAAAGACTGTCCACCACATTATGAAGTGAACTTTTGTAAATTGTTATGAAGTCTTAGCAGTATTGTGGAAGTCAACACATTAACAAATTTGTGGCAGTTCAAATGAAACTTAGCTCGCAATACAATCAGGAGGACCCTTTTCAGCGATGTTTCAGAGCCTGCATAAAGCTGATAAGGGTTTCAGATACCTAGTCCTAAAAGTCAACTGTTGTTTTACCCCTTAGATCATAGTGCTTCACAAAAAAATGGGTTTCAGGGTACTGACTGGTATGCCGAGTGAGAACACTCCAGTCTTTTCTGAAGCAGGTAATCAAATTCCTCCTCAACACTTCAGCAAGACAATGTTTTACAGTACTTAATAGTTCTTATTCTGAAGTAGCATTTAAGAAGAAATTATTTTGTTGTTGTTGTTCAAGTAGGAAATTAAAAAATTCAGACTTCTTTATCTCTCTGAGAAATAACTCTGTGAATCCTTTTTGGTAAACTTAGAAATTCAGAAACAGATTATTGAAGTAGAAGTCTGTAGTGAAAATCATACATGTGAGAAGATAAAATGAAATATTGCAAGTTCTCTAAATGTATAGGTTACTGTTAAACAACGTATCCATTACCTAATCTTCTAAGCACTGTGAAAGGATTTTCATACTGCAGAGTCTATATATACCTTTTTTCCTCCTACTGCCTTACAAAGTATATTGAATTTAATATCTTCCCATCAAGGATGAGTTTGCCACGTGCCTTTCTATAGCTTTTCTCTAACATTACACATAAAGGAAAATCCCTGTACAGAACCCATCTACCAGGAAGGTGTCAGGGAGCAGTGGGGTACGTAGATCTGGTTCTTCCCTTGGCTCTCCAAAGGGCTGCAGCATTGATCCCTGGCCACTGCCGTCACATACTGTACGAGCCTTGCTCATCCCTTCCGCACAACATTGCATTGGCACTTAATGCCTTTCCTACACAGCTAAGCAGGAAAGGATGAAGCCCAGAGATCCTTACATAAAACATCAGCACTGCCTCTGTTGCCAGGATACTTCCACAGTGAAAAGAAGCAAAGGCAGGATTTGGTCTCTGATGTGTGTTGTAGAAATCATTAAAAAGATCATTCTCTGTAGTTATTTGAACTGTGCCACATAACAGACCATTGCTGAGGAGCAATTTCCAGGACAATGTGTTTCAGATCCAGTATCAAGAGTCAATGTTTATCTGCTTTTTTCCTTGCAATCTACACCTATAATTTGCTTCTCCCAGGCAAATTCTATATGAAGGATGACGAGGCAGCACCCAAGAAGCAGGCACTGGCATGTGCTGTGTTACAAAATGAAGTACATGAGCATGGGTGTAAGACAGCCCCTCCTCCTCCCTTCCTCGCCCCACCCCACCCCCACCAGAGTAATTCCTGTCGGTGTGGCCAGCAGGACAAGCAGTGCCTGTGTTGGCTCTCATGGTTTCATAAGCAGGGTTTTGTTGTTCAGATACACTGATTGAGGACTTTGGGGATTGTAGCAAAGCAGCTCTGTACATACATGCTGTGTTGCCTTTGTTGGGCAGTGTGGCTCCCACAGACCCTGTTACTGCAGTCATTTTCTCTGTGAGCTGACAGAGGCTTAGTTACCTCTAAAATGTGAGTGCATTTGTAGTTTGTGTCTTTGAACAATAAGGAGAACCAGAATATGTTGATTAATTTGTTTATTTTTAAACTCTTGGTGGAGGGAGCAATATAGTTTTTATAAAGAATCAGCAAAGGTAGGATATTTGTTATTTCCAATTCTTTTAGGAAGTGTGTTCTACTTTAAATGCTTCTCTCTAACAGGAGGCTTTTATTAACTGTAGGACTCGGGATATCTGAAACATTGACACATTTTTTTTAAAGATGCTCAGCAACTTAATGGCTTTTTAACTGCATATCTGAGCCTGTCAACTCAAAGAACTGCTGTAACACCTAGGACTACTAGGTTGAAATAGTAAGAGATCTAAGATGATTCTATGAAACCCATCTTTATCACACCAGTCAAGTGACATATGTGGTTACAGAGATCTTTCTGCTTTTGGTCTGAATTTTCAGACAACTTTTCAGCATCTGTTGACATAATCTGTGTGTCTGTGGAGCTTACCAATTTCTCATTAATATTTTCCACGTGCCCTGCTTCATGTCTGTCAGATTTCCCTGAGACAGTTGTATATGGACAAACTGGCCATAATTGTCTTCTTAGTAATGCTCAATGTTTTTATTCTTTCTGATATTTGTCACCTGTCCTCAGCCCAAACCACCCAGAATCCTCAATGCTTCAGAATGGAGCTTTTGGCCATTTTAGGATGGAGCACTCTTAGTCCTTCATCCTGGATCATGTTCTCTCAGGACAAAATAGTATCTTTTTGGAGATGAGATTTATCTCATCCAGCTTTAGTAAATTATATGCCTATATGCCTTTTTGTTTCAGCTATTTGCCTCTACACTCTTGATATAAAGAGAAAAAGCGATTGCAGAGAGTAAGAAAGCATAGCTGGTTTAGATATGTATTTTAGGGGATCACCGCTACAATTTAAATGATTAATTCAGCCTACAGATACTGAGGAGCCCAGATGGCTAAATTTAATTGCCAGGAAGCAAATATGAGAGACATAATCTATAGATCAGCTGTTAAGATGGCCACATCTAGAGTTAGCACTGGGTTTCTTACTGTAATTGCCCACATTACTGGATGAGACGTCTTGCACCTGAGAAGTCTTTCTTGATGGACAGGGTTCAAATGAATGATTTCTGCAAAACTGATGCTTTGACAAAAGAGGTAGAAGGAGCCTTGACCAAATTGCAAGCTGCAACTTGTTAGACATTCAGTTTTTACTGCTGTTGCTGTTTGTGTCTGCAGAGAATTAAGTCAGTCTCCTTCACAACCAGCATCATGCTTTGACATTGTGTTGGTGATGTCACATTTGCTTCCCACTTCTTACTGATGAAGTATTTATCATCCTAACTCCAGAAGAATCACTCTAACCTTGAAGGCATGCTTATGTATGTGCATTATTCTGACATTACTTGAGCAATGATAAGTTGCACCCAGAGGATAAAGTTCTGTCAGTCTCAAATTAATTGAGGGGTAGGATATGACATAAAGTTTCAAAATTATCATTCCAGACTTTAAGATGATAAGAAACCAGAAGATGAGAGTCCCAACGCCATCAATCACCATGCCAGGTGCGCTAGTCCCTGGCAACAGGTTGAGTTTATCCTTTTATTATTACACAGCAATGACAGCATGAAAACAACATACTCAGATTCCAAGAGCCATGAGGTTTTAAAACATACAAAAGCTGGTACCCATTGACTGATTTTTCTGTTCTAGGTGTGTTCTTTAAACTCAGTGTATCACAGGTAGCTCACAACCTGTGACCCACAGAATACCCTGTGCTCACCCTTCCCTACCTCAGCTCCTGGTTCTCCCTGTGTCAGTAGTCAGTGGCTCCACGCAAAGCACCAAGCCCTGAATAGGACTACAGCTCTGTGGGAAAGGGAGCAGCTCCAAGGCTGCAGGGTGGTATTTTCTCAAGAAAAGACATATACATATATTAGCAAACATGAGTTAAACTACTCTTGTATCCAACAGTTGTTTAAAATAGCTGGACTCTTTCCTGTGCAGAATTTAACAAATTAGTCATTTGATACGACAAGACTATAAAGAGCTGAAATATTTTTATTCAGAACTACTAAAACCACCCCAAAAATTACTATTGAATAGTATTTCCTTTATTTTTTGTTCCTCTGCTGATATCACTTAGATCATCTGAGTTGGTACTTCTTGAATAAGAGAATAAGATTTCAAACTTCACTGCATTAATAATCTGCAGCATTAAAATAAAGGAATAAAGTGACAAGGTCCTTTTACATGTTTAGTGGCAAATTTCAAGAATTAGACTGTAAATAATAGAAACAATTTAAAGTGCAAACAACAGCACTGATGAAGGCTCAGAAGCCGCGACTATCACAACATAACTACCAGCTTTTTTTTTTTAAGAAATGATCACCATACTGTCTACCAAATGTATAGAGTATTTGTCATATCAGCCAGTAATGTTTTAACTGCTGGTGTTTGGAGCTGGGTTCTACAGAGATGAAGTTGTGGTGTCTAATGATAAATAGCTATTTTTAACAAACACATTGTCTTGTTCTCAGAGTGCTTTGTATTCCTCACATGCTTGCCAGTACTTTACTGGTGTCTATTCCGTCACTTCCCAGGACACTCACTCTTGAGAAACTGTGCTATTCTGATTTTGAAAGCTGGACCATGTAATCTGTTTTGTAGTGAGACACAAGCTCCAGTAGGCTGTTTCACTTGACATAAAATCTATTGACTGCTTTCTTGTTGTGACAAAATTACTTCTGGACTCATATTATGGTACAGTTTTAGGAACTTTTTTTATATCATATATTGTTTGAAGGTAAATATTTATGCTCAGAGTACATTTCTGTAGTATTTCAAACTCTACTTGTACATTAAAGATGCTTTTTAACAAAAACTCAATTGTTTGGGGTTTTTTTATCAAATCAAACATTATATATGAATGTATATTAGCAGAAAGGAAAATATTAAGGTGAGTAACTGTCTTACCTGGAGTATGATAGGTACCTGTAACAGAAATAAGATGACACCATAGGACTGTATTCCAGGTAAGTGTGACTAAGATGTCCACTCTGTGAAGTGTAAAGTTATTAAATGGCATTAGGAAATTCCACCTTAATTGCTTGGGTTTTAGTCATCATGATGCCTTCTCCATTATCAAAGTAAGCTACTAAAAGATAATGATCCAATAATTAATTATTCATGAAATCAGCTTTAAAATAATTATATTTTAAGTTGTTAAATAAGCATCAGGTTCCTTTTTGTCTCTGGTGTATTTTGATAGCAATCTCTGTCTTAGAAAAGCTCAGAATATTTTTTCTAATCCTCAAGGCTTAATTCCACTTTTTTTTTGCTGTCATCATGAGGCCTGGGATTTCTTAATATAGTTATTGAAAATCAAGAATCTGACCTCTTCAGGCCTGTTGAAAATAAGATCTTGAGGAGGAACACATATTACAGACAGCATGGTAAAATTCCAAGACACAGGAGTATCACCACATCTGTGGTCTATCAGAGCAATTGGCTGATCAATAGTCGTTGTGTGTGATGCACCTGTGCTCCCAATGTATTTGTTCTTCTGTGGTCATATCTACCCTGTGGCCTTATGTCTTGTATTCAGCTTAATCTGTATATCTTCCTTCCTGTTGCAGAAATGTGGTCAAGATTGCAGGTAGCCTCAGGAATGGAACTCACAGATCTGTTAATGGTGCTTCAAACATATGAGGACTTACTTTTGTTTTGCAGAGATAAGAACTAAACACCCAAAAAAACTATCAGCAATTACATTTTTCTATTCTCAGGAGAAGTGAATACCATATATTGTCTCTGCTTTGCAGGAAACTTATATATTTGAAAATGCTTCCACTATCCATCATTTTTTTCTCCTCAAGACTAAAACCACCTGTTTTTCAATCTTGCCATGCTTCAAGTATTTAGTTTTTTTTGGTTGGTTGGGTTTTTTTTGTTTCTTTTCTGTCATCTGAACTGTTTCCCATCTTTCTTGACACAGGACTCCTGATTAAGCTTTCCTGCAGCTGAAGGTGGAAGGACTTGTATTGCGTGTTTATTGTTCCTGCCTATTATGATGCTTGTTTTCTTTTGCAGTAGTATCATTATTGTTTAAAGATAATGGCTAGACATCTCTCACACATCCCCATACTTCAATTGTATTTTCACTAGGAATTCTGCCTAGACATTTGCTCCCTATCCTGTATTTTTACAGTGATTGTGGAATTTTGCACCAGATAGGTGCTCCGTATTTTGGAAAGCCAAGGTGAGGCAGGGAGTGGTAGGTAAGAAGGGGACTTCACCTCCCTGGAATCCTGCTGCTCTGCTGTGGGATGAAGTTAAGCAAAACTTGCATTTGTGTCTCTTGCAAATTTGTTTCTTCCCACAGACAGGTCCATGTTTCCAAACAGCATAAAATTATTGTGATACCACATAGTTCAAGTATGAGTTACAATTTAGCAGCATGAGCTGCATGTGGATGTAGAGCTGTAGATCATCACCCAGTTCAAGACTGGATCTGTTTGGTTTTTTTCATGCTATTATGAAAGGTTATATATGTCAGTGTCAAAAGCCTTTTTTTAAGATAATGAAAGCTGTATCTACCAGTTCTCCTCAAGCAGCAGCAGCACCTGTTACTCTGTCATGAAAAGAGAAAAGATTAGTTTGACACAATTTCTTTCTGAGAAGTCTTGACAAATATTTATAACCTCTGAAGAGTTTACATGTAGGTGATTTGATTGCTGGTTCCAGTCCTTCTGGGAAGAGAAAGACGTGAAGTTACAGTTTTATGGGTCTTCCTCCTCCTTTTTTACAAAAAGACATAATGGCCTAATTGAGTAAATTATTTCAAAGGGAGATATCGGGAAAGTAAGTATATAAAACTATCTGAAAACCTAAATGATAGATACTTTGCTGAAATCAGGACTGGGTCTGTCCTTTCTGTTCCTTTTTCCCGTGAAGTCTCAAAGGTGTTGCCATTACTAGCCATGAGTCTGCCTCTGTGGTTCTCTCTATCCTGGTTCTCATTTCAACCAGCTCTGCCAGTTGAGAATGGCTGTTTCATCAAAATTTTACTGGACCTGTTCTCTGCCCACTCTACTCCTAATTCTTTAGCCCTGTTGCTGACGTTAATTATATTAGTCATTTAATTGCAGGTGATTTTTTTTGCAGTAGTGACTGAGGCAAAAAGAGCACTAATTGCCTTGGGGGTTTTATGTGTCATAAACTATTAGCTTTCCTTCCTTTCGACATAGTAGAATGAGTTTACTTTTGCTATTATTATTATTATGCTTACAGAAATTTTTCATATTATCTCTATTGTCCCCAAATGTATCCCACTTTCTCAACTGACTGTTCTTTTTACTGTTAGATATCCATGTTGTTTTCCTATGTTCATCCTTAACAATTTAATCTGGGTCTCACCTTTTGTATAATTCTTTCTCAAGTAGCAGACCATTGAAAAGTCATGGCTTAATCAAAATTATCTGTGGCTATACTTGCTATTTTTCTTTTTCATTAGAACAATTTGTGCTTGCAATCTTACTATTGTTTATTTAATCTTTTTCAGTTCTCCTAAACTTTTTATCTCTTACCATTGCTAACCATAACAACAAATTTATTGATTCTGTGGATTTATTAAAATCTGGGTTTTTTAAAGCTATTGGTTTTAATTTTTTGTTGCTCTTCTTTCTTGCTGTCGTAAGCATCACTAATTAGAACATTTCACCCAAGTTGTCCTCCACCTCCTACATGTTTTACACAGGTATCTGCATAATTCTTTTCTCAGAGTGCACTGTTAGTTCATTTAATAAATTGTCATCTTCTTGAACTTTACTGTAGACTGCATTGCTGACATGTTGAAGCATTTGGCATTGGCTGTGGGAAACTCAGCCTCCCACAGATTCTATCAGCAATGAAATCACAATCACTTTCTATATGGTTAATATATTGCTATAAGTTGATTGATGTCATTGAATTCTTTTATATATTGATAGAGATAAAGAAATTAGTGCATATACATTTTTATTTGAAAAGGATATGGAGTCTGTATTAAAACAGCAGGATAGTTGTTTTATGTGTGTATAGTTTGAAAAGTTAAGACACGAGACAGTAGCGCTGCTGGATATGAAACTGCCTTCTGCTCAGTGCTTCCTGCTAGTCTGGAAGCACTCCTGGGACAGAATGAGCCAGAACTCTTTATTAGTTTCTTGTTTCAGTTTGGGTTTATTGCTTTATTTTCCTTTATTGTGTTCCAGATAAAATGCACATCAGAGGGACCTGTGTGTAAACCCAACAGAATTTTTCTCTCTATTTCAAGACTTGCAGTTCATAGAGTCTTGCACTGAGTAAATTCTTCACAATTAACTTGGAAATACAAAAGCCATAATTTTTCTTCTCTTGTAGAATCAAGTGAACATGAAGAGAAGAGCACAGCTGTCTCGGGTGAGGTATCTTCTCCCCAACCTTGTCCTGCACCAGGATATACTCAGCCTGAAGAAGCAAAGGAGGATATGGATGTAACAAAGCAGACTAAACCTGAAGAAAATGATGACTTGGGCCCACTGCCTGATAACTGGGAAATGGCTTATACAGAAAAGGGGGAAGTCTACTTTATTGAGTAAGTCTTATTTCTTCTGTTTCTAACAGCTGTAGTGTATTTAACTGGGCAGGAAAATGGTTTGTATGGTGAAGTGGAGCATTACACTCCTCATTAAAGCAGCAGGAATGTTCTGGCTATCAAGGCTCCTGAGAGCGGGTGACAATTCCCACACTAGTGATTTCCATTGAAGCCTTCTGGTTTTTAAGATAGGTAACTGGTCTGCTTACTTTGATGGCAGCAATTAAAACTGTTGTTTCTTCTGTTGAAAGCAAGCCTTTTCTGCTTTTCTGATGCTTATGGGTAAGTAGCACATTTGCTGGGTTCGTCCTTCCTTGTGTGGACAGGCATGGAGAGGGTGGAGGTTTTTGTCAGTTTAAGGAAAGAAAGCTGGCTGGACTAAAAACTAGCTATTGAACAGTAGAGGGAGACCATGCTATATTTAGAAATAGTGAAAGAAGTGAGTGGACTGTAAGGAGAATTAATTATGTATGGAAGCTTTTTCCTGTTGGTAGACTATATGTACCTGTTGCTAATTAGTCAACTCATTGAAGAAATGGATATGACAGTTCATTCTTCTTTTAAGTGCTCTCATTAAGCTGTTAGAGTGTCCAAAGGAGGGCCACTAGGTGGGTGAAGAGTCTGGAGGAGCAGCTGTATGAGGAGAGGCTGAGGTCACTTGGTCTCTTCAGCCTGAAGGAGACTGAGGGGAGACCTCACTGCAGTTACAACTTCCTCATGAGGGGAAGAGGAATGGCAGACAGTGATCTTTTCACTCTCATGACCAATGACAGGGCTCGAGGAAATGGCATGAAGCTGAGTCAGGGAAGGTTTAGGTTGTATATAGGTTTTTCACCCAGATGGTGATTGAGCCGTGGAACAGGTTCCCCAGGGAAGTGTCTGCCTGTCTGAGTTCAAGAAGCATTTGGACAATGTTCTCAGGCACATGATGTGATTTTGAGGTGTCCTGCAGAGGGCCAGGAGTTGGACTCAGTGATCCTGATGGGGTCCTTTCAACTCAGCATATTCTTGATTCTCTAATTAATATGTGTTACCAGAATAAAAATACAGCTGTCTGAGTTCATACAATATTATGTTCCACCAAAAAAAAAAAAAAAAAAAAAACCACCAAACA
>JAWWEU010000040.1:10926331-10973972 GCA_035583155.1 Acropternis orthonyx
AAAGCAAGAATGTAAGACTAGATCATTCCTTAGAAATGAGAGGTAACACCAAGAGCAGTAGTGGAGAGAGAAAGAGAGAGCAATAGGGAAAGCTGAAAGCACCCAAAACTCTCACTGTAGTAACTGGGTAATAAAAAAAAAAAAAAAAAAAGCACCTAACATCTTCATCAGCAGAACAATACTACAAGAGGTAGCAGTAGCATTTATGTTTGCTTTAAAGTACTGCCTCAGTTTGGAACATTAGCTGTTATTCTGATTATTAGTAGGTAAAAATAACATTTGGTAGTGTCAATTCTGCTTTAAGTCCTGTATTTAATGTAAAATGTTGTGACTATCACATGAAGTGTAAACAAATGATAAGAATAAAGTTTGTGCATGTGACTTTTTAATGAACACTGGCAAGACCAACTACAGCTTCTGGCATATACAAGGCTGAAAATAACAGTAACTATTAAAACATAAGTGTCTTTGCTGAAAAGGGCAAAAATATGCTTATTCTAGAAAAAGATTAATTATAGTAACTTTGCCCAAGCAAGCAGAGAAGAACTAAGATGACCTCAAGGCTAACTCAAACCCTTGTTTCCTTCCTACCTCACTCCCAGATTTAATTTTTCTGCATATAATGAATGCTCTGAAGAAAGCAGACTGAATTACTTGGAACTTTTATTTTACTTGTAACAAAAACCTGTGATACTTTTGGGGGAGTGTGAGAGGGCATGATGGGTAGATCACTAACACACTGAACTGTGAGAGTAGTAAATACTATAGCAGGCAATTTAATAGAAAATAAATGTATGTATTGTAACAGATACAGTGAGTGCAAATAACCCTGATGCTCTGCAGAGCAGCCATTCCCCTCCTCAAATTCCTTTGATGTTACAGCATTTCCTTTCCTGGAATTGCTCTGGTTTACACTGCAGTTCTGACAATGCTCATCATTCACTTCCACTAAATGAATGTTATGTAGAGCAGAGAAATCAATCAGAGGTGCAGACTGGATAGAAAGGCTGTTGTAGGGGTTTCTTGCCTCTGGGATTATATTCTTGAAGAATGTAGTTGCAAAAAAAGTGCAAGAACACAACTATAAAAATACTGGATTATTTACTAGAATCCCAGCAAAGGAACAACTCCCTGATCGTTTGAGTTTTCACATTGCACAGTCTTCACGGGGTTAAGTAGGAATGTAATGCTGTGGGGATGCTGTTAAATTGCCTCTTTGTTTACAAGTCACTTTGGTTAATGGCATGAAGAGACTCCATTTGCTTTCACAAAAAAACGGAAAGATAAAAAGACAACAAAAACCTATTTGTCTAACAACATCTCCCTGAACAGTAGTAAAGATTGTACTAGATTATTAAATAATAGATGAAAACCAAACATTTTTAAAGTGTACATCACAATGAGTGGGAAAAAAAGTCACACTAGGCAGCATCTTTTATTACTTTATTTGAGGCTCACGTGAATTGTGCCTTTAAACACTAAAGACTTGTAGCACTAAATGATCTCAGGTTCCAGATTGTCACAGGTATACCCAAAGGTCTTAGATTTTGTAGCAGCATTCTCATTCATTCACCTCAAACTAACCTCTAAAATTTGTATGTGATCTCATTTATCAAAACTGCCATCAAAATAATATGGCAGATTTACAGTGAGAGAGGAAGTGACCTCATAAGAAGGAAGATAACTCTCTGTGCACGGGATTATTTATTGGTTAATGGTTCAGTTAGCATTTTGTAAAGCACACTGGAAGGAATTTCCTCTGCCTCAAGGACTACAAAGGAGAAAAAAAAATCCTCTACCAGATTCACTGAGTGATTCAGAGGATGGTTGTATTTTAGAGCATGTCTTGGCCTAATTCTTTCTTTCCTTCCCTTTTTGACATAGGTGCATGACCTATTTTATCATTCACAGACAGAACAGGAAGAGCATCTCTCCTTGCAAAATAATACCACTGTTTTTCAGGAAGAGCTACTTAAGTACATTTCTTGGGCTGTTTCCAGCCTCCCTTACATATGAATTTTCAAATATAGGCACACACTACACAAATAGGACTCCATCTTCTACATTCAGTTTCATTTAGAACATATGCTAATGAGAACATGCAATAATTAACAGACTGCATATAAATTAGAATACCACCAAAACCCTCCAGTTCTGCTCCTTCTTTCTTCCTTTAAATATGGCTGATGAGTGTGATGTATCTTGGTGTGCTTAAATAAATTATAGCCATCCCTGATTTGTAGCTTTTCCCTCCCCCAGGGCTAAGGAAAGGCTGTGATTCCTCATAGCCTTCAAACTTGCCAGCAACTCTCAGACCGCATACTAGAGACATGAGCTTCATGTTGTCCTCACAAAGTCAGCAGGTGCTGGCTGTGTTGGATCCCAGGCAATCAATCAGTGTTTGCTGTGTTGGTCCAGTGTGGTGTTGAAGGGAATAAAAAAGGACCAACACACTCAGTGTATCTCCTATCATGTGCATTCAGCCTTAAATGTGGCCCTCACCCAATTCTCCTATTCCATCCCATACGTTATTACATTATAGACTGTGTGTACAGCTGGCTAAACATTTTAATACTTTCTTATAAAAGGCAGAATTGGTTTTCTCTCTCTCTCTCTAGCCCTCTCTTGACCTATAGGCAGCAGAACTCTCTGGAAGGGGTGAGGGGACAGTAGAACATGAAACCAGGAAGAGCTGCAGTTTGTTAAGCTGAGCTACAACTAAGCCTTGATGAACAGTCTCAAGGATGTTATGTAGCTCATAACTAAAGCTATTTGACTCTATACTGTTCAAAAGCGTATATGGTTTCCTTTGCTTATACCATATTAATAATTAATAAAAGTCTAGAATACAGTCAAACCTCTTTAGAACATCTTTAAAGGATCATATTCTTTGACTTGTGGTGATAATTTTTAAAAGTATGTAGCCACATGAGGTTTAACAAACCACTTTCTAGTACACCTCACAGACATTCAGTCTCTTAGGACTTCAACACCTACTTCTCCGAACAGCATAGTCAGCATTGCTTTTTGAACCTGTTGTAGTATCTCCTGTAGTTGTTAAAACTTCTTTTTTTCTTTTTTCCTTTTTTTTTTCATGAGAGCACCATAAAAGACTAAAAAACAGCTATAAAATCGTCTGTTGCCAAGGTCTCTCCTCTTCACTGTACAAAAAACAGCCATTAAGTTTTTAAATACAGCTGGTGCTATTTCAGGTGATATCTGAAAAGAAGTACAGCTACAAATTGGAAAAGTAAAACCCTGACCTAGTTTGTTTCTAAGAATATTGCTACTGACTTCAGTGGGGTCAGTATTTCTTCATAGTAATTTTTAAGGTAGGAAAGTGTTTTGACTGCAGGAATAATATTTATCCCAATGTTGTGCTTACCTGAAGAATCAAGATATATTTAATTGTCCCTGGTTGCTCCATCAGTTCACCATCAGAAAGCAGGATATATTAGTTAACCCTGAATACACCATTACATTTGAAAACTATGTTTTGTCCTAGAAGATACGAAAAGTACTGAGGTGGATGTACACACTTCTGCCTGCTCATGATTATTTCCATATCCTGCAGTAACTACCTGATCTCTTACAAGCTCATTTGGCACTTTTGTATGTTACATCAGCAGGATATCAGTCCATAATATTGAAAGTTGTCATCTTTCAGCTGCACAGTTATTTCTGTTACTTGAATTAAGTAGCAATTAAGACAAAGGAGTTTTTTTCCCCCATACTATTATAATCTTGACTTCTGATGGGATTCTTCTTTAGGAAACAAGCCATCTTGTATCAGTATGACTTCATTGTGTGGACAATTCTGATTCATCAGGAATCTTGCAGTTATGATTACAGATATCTGCAATTCTTTTTCCTTGTTTATATGTTGGATCGAATTTGTCAGTTTTGGTCAGCATAACAAATCAGATTTCTAATGCTCTTTGGACTTCAATATTGCATACAGTGGGGCAGGCAACAGAAAAGATCCCTCTCTGTTTCTTTCTCCTGAGATCACTTCCTTGCCTCATGGCCAATTAATTATGAGATGGTAGAACTGGAAAAAATTTCTGGAATGCTGATTTCTTTTTTTTTTTTTCTCTTGCTTTTTTGATGTTATAAAGACATTCTCAGTCAGTGCTAGTCGTATACTGTCCCTTGCTCTGACTCACTGTTTTTATCTATGCTGACGTCCAGGTCAAATTGCCAGCTCAACTCCTCTTCTCTTTCCTCACTTTCTCATTTCTTATCTTTCCCCAAAGGTCTCTGCTGCTCTGCTCTGCAGAATTCCTCTTCCAACATGTTTCCTCTGATGCTTGTAGTGTTGTTATAACTTTTCTCCTTTGTATTTATTGAACTAGAAGATTCAGCTTACCTGCCTTGCCATAAAGCATTAGATATCTAGTACAAATCAGTTGCCAAGAATCTCTGTGGTCAGTGGAGAGAGATAATTACCTCCAGAGGCTGATTCATCCTGTCCAAATACAAGAGCAGAATTAATTTGCAAAAATATAGCTGCTGCTACCAGTAAAGATGTCCTGAGATATCCAGAGCTATGTCTGAAGTAGTATGTAATTTGTGTCAAGAGTACATTTTTGAAGTAAATCTTCTGGTTGTCTTCACACACTGTAATTTGGTTCATGCTTCAGTGTACCCACACTGGATTCCTTTTAGATGAAACTGAAAAGAAAGTTGATCACTAGGAGTGCACCAAGTTGGCTACAACCCCTGGACCCCTGAACTCAGTCCATGAGACCAGATTTGACTTAAAATTAGTCTGGATTACTTCTGATCTAAACCATGTTCATATCTAAATTAGCAATATCAGCAGACTGCAGAGTGAAACACTTGGTGCTGATGACCCATCATACACAGCTTCGAGGTCTTGTCAGCTGCCATGGGCTGGATGTCTGTGAATGCAGCACATTAACTAAGTTCTTGCTGTGTATCTTTGGGTTTAAGTTCAAGCTTGGAGAATGCTCAATGTGAAAATTAAGGTAACTGAGAGAGAGATTCACTTGAAAAGTGACCTCCTGATCTGAGCCAAAGCAGAGAGGCATACTAATAGCCCAAGAATCCTCATGGTCATGACAGATATGACAGAACTTGCCAAAACCAGCACCCTTCCGGAGTGACAGCTGTAGGCCATTTGGGACGTGCCATAGCACACATTATGTCACTAAGAGCATATGGTTAGGGGATCCCACTGGAAGACAAGTATGATAAATTATTCTATATAGGTGTGTCTCCCTTGAATAGAGAGGAATCCTACACAATTAACTGTGTAATTTCTGTAGTCACATGAGATGAAGCCCATTCTCTGTCAGAAATTAACTGCTTGAGTCAGAGAATTACTTCAATGGCAGAAATTACCATAGGAGACTTTAGGCATTTATATATTCCCCTAAAAATCTTGCATAAGCGTCTTCTGCTCCTGCAAATGCCTGGAGGCACCACCACTGTACTTGGGCTGAATACATATGTGCTTATTAACTGCCCGAGGCCATGTAAGGTTCACAGGATAGACACTCCCAAACCCAGATCTCTTAAGGACTGTGCACTCTGAGCACATCTAACAGACCAGCAGCATGAAATGCAATGCAAACTGGCAGTCATAGCTGCTGTCGTGCAAACCACAGCCAGAGGACAGCTACTTTTTGTGTCTGTTCCTGCATGTGTGCAAGAACTAGAGGTAGCACCTCACAAAGGATGGATTGCAAAACTGGTGGTTTAATGCTCAGTTCTTCTGTCCCTCCACACACAAATTACTTGAAGGTCATTACTGTGCTGCTTGAAAAGCTCTGCAGATCTACAAATCTTTAGCACACAGAAAGGAGGGAGGAGTTAGTATTTTAGAAATCAGAGGGCCTGGAGTGCGTTGTGGTTTTCTGTCTCATATACTCCCCTCTGCTCAAGTTGTTAGATTGAGGACCAACTCAAATGTCATGTATTCACAATAAAACCCCAAACAAACCCCTATGTGCTGTCTCCAAACACTCTGAAGCAGCACATTGGTAAATACCCATTTTGAAATGCCTTTTGCAATAGCGTGTGAATACATACCTTGCAACACTCACAATTTAGAATAGGTTGTTGTGCTTTTAAAAGATGTTAAGGCTATTCCTGTCAGTAACTACTTTCTATATTTCCTTCAAAAATGTTTCAAGACATTGTCTGAAGGCTGTGTTAGTACAAGAAACTTTATCTGTTAAAGTGCTTTAAACTGACAGATTGCCAACACAAGTACATTATATTCAAATCTTAAGTAAAATAATATACTGTCTAACAAATAATGACAATAAAAAGATATTATATTGTTTAAAAAAAATGCACACTCCTAGTGTTGTTTGCTTCTTGAAGATATGGAAGAGTATCCAGTGAGATTCCCAGAGAGGCTCTGATCCAATACCTAGCTCCAGTGCTGTTAACAGGGGACAGAGGCATAAACAGTCTCTATGAAGTCTTAAAAGCAGAGCTACAAAGAAAATCTGGAGAACAGGAGGCTGAGTCAGGGTTTCTGGGAAGTGTTCTGAGCTTTCTTTCACTCTGTTTAAACCAGATGAAGAATATATTTTCCACATGTGTTTAAAATTGTCTCTAACTGATACCAGAGGACTCTGACTATAAGAAACTATTTCTGCTAGGTGCAAATACTTGACAAAGAGAGAGGATTTAAGTTAGCTCATCAATAATTACTTTATTGACTTTGGGCTATAATATTAATCTGCACTGCCTTACTGAGTGACCTTAAAAAAAAATTGCAATACGTTTCAGGCCTTGCAATACACAGTTTCTATTTTAGGTAGCATAGCATGTAACAAATTAGGATGAATTTAAGAATGTTATGCTGTTCCCATGCTCCACCTGCTTGAAGAAAGACCAAAGGGATCCTCATTAACTGCTGTTAAAATTTGGAATTTTCTCTTGATTTTAAGACAGATTAAGACATGCATTGTTGATTTGCCAATACTTACCTCTTCGTTCAGTTTTCCTAGCGAGTAATCAAAATCACTGAAAGTATGTAATGATGGACTTTCTAGATGTGTCTTTGATGAAAAGGTGTAGTTACTGCTGAGCAAAGAAGCACTGGCCAGTGGAAAATGCTGGTGGAGTCACAGCTGTATTTCTCACAGGATGCTTTTGTTGCATCTCTTCACTCTCAGTCAGTGACAACTGCTCCAAATGCCTGTCTGAGCATTTATTCCACAACTGCTGCTGCTGTTCATCTGCAATTCATTCATAACTAATCTGTAAATCCCCAGCCCCTTTTCCGTCTGCTCTGTCCATAAGACTTCCCAAATGGACACACATGATTAGACCTAGTGGTAAGGCAGGCAGGTAGTGCCATCTACAAGGTTTTTAGTGCTTAAAAAGCATTAAACATGCACAGCCTATGCAGCAGATATGGGTTAATTTTACTTTTGTTATTGGTGTGACTTTGGCCAATTTACTATTCCTTCTGTCTTCTCTCCCATAGTTAAAGCTTTCCTATCAAGCCTTCTCTTAAGTTATAGTAAAAACTATTTAGGAGATAAATGTTGTCTAACTTTTACGATTCTAGTCCATTGCAGGGCTGAAGAAGGAATGGGTGGGGCCTCGGGACACAGGGGAGATGGTGACCCTGCAGCCTGCCCTGAGACATTCAGCAAGCCAGCACTGTGCTTTTGTTCTTCCTCACATTCCAAATGCGTCCCACTTCTTGGGGAAGAATCTGCCACTCTTCTGCTGCTATGGTTGGCTAACCCCAATTCTAGTCCTTGCTGGAAGAGTACCAGGAGGTTAGTCTGAACAACACTGCATAGTGTGAGCATGGCACTGTAGTCATGCCTGTCCTCCTCCTAGGAGTGTTTGGTGTTGTGTACCTGGTTGTTAAGACAATCTAAGCAAACAGCACTGTGCAGAGCATAAGAGGACATTGATGGTCCTATAGAGCTGTTAGAAAACTGGTGTGGGTTGAGTTGACCTACTTTCAAGTCCTGTCTTCAGAGCAGGAAAAGATCTTTTACCCACTGGAGCACCTGTCTAGAAGTATGTAAAGACCTATTGAAAGCGGTAGCATTTATGTTTAGTACAGATGATGAAGTGCAGAAGCAGGGCAAGGGAAAAGGCATGGATATGGATAAGGAGGAGAGGGATGAATTTCAAAAGGTACTTTGCCCCTTGAGTTATTTGTTCTAGATAGAAGTCCTTGTGGATGAGTTTTATTTTGCTTTTCCTAGGTAGCTGGATGGGTTTGAGAGACAACACCTAGAAGAGGAGATTGAGTACTGAAAGAGCTGATGTAAATGAAATATCATCTTCTTTCTCTGAAATATTCCTGCAAATTGAAGGATTGCTCTTCTTTTGGAAGAGCTGTTTGGTTTTTAGTTTGTTTATGGTTTTGTTTAGTATGGCCACAGTTCACAAAACTGTCAGTCTTGCTGCATTTGTGGAAGCCACGTTTATGCTGAAGGGAAGCATAACTGCTCACTGTTCTCAGTTTCAAAGAAAGCCTTGGTGGTTGTAATTCAACTAATTCACATTTATAAATACTGATATTGAATTGGGATTGTTTTCAGCTTGGCACGTGTATGTGCAGGTACTTAAAAACTAATTTCTCAGGTCTATTCTAGAAGTGTCAGGGGTGTTTTCAGGGCTGGTGAATTGGTCTTTTCTGATGGGTGGACTTGAGAGGATAACATTGGCCAGTTCACTTGCAGTAGAGTTGGCTTCTAATATTGCTGCTGCCACTGGCTTGTTTGTGGCTGTGGACAGTAATTTCATGACTCTGTGACTCCATTTTCTCACCTTTAAAACAGTGTTGATTATTTCCTTTGTAAAATGCTTTGACATTTGCTCTATACCACAGCAAACATTGCTAATAATAGTCATATATATTACTCTTTTAAAGCCATAGGAAACTATCTGAGATTCTGATTTAGTCCCTGCAGTCATTGAGGGGCCTAAAATAATTCTGAATTAATACATGGGAGGGAGTGGCTGTTGTACAGACATGCCTACACTCCAGAAGTGCAACTGCAGCTTCCATAGGTATGTCCAAGCTCACCCTGAGCTCTGTCACTGCTAATGGGGTACCCGTGGTGGTGTGGAGCTCAGCAGGTGCTGCTGGCTGCACCCAGGTAGCTCAGTGGATGCTGGGGTGATGAGCCCACACTGATTTCCATCCTGCTGCACTGACACCGTTGCCAACATCTCCCCCTAGTTAATTTAAAGCCATCTCAACTATGTCTGCACAAGCTGCAGTTGGTCTGTGAGTGCAGTATAAAAATGCACCTAACAGGAGACCATGAGCAGCCAGAGCTTCAGAGAAAGTGTCTTAGTTACACTTGCAATCAAGCACAGGCTGCTGGCATCATTTCAAATTCGCCTTACTCTTGGCTCATCATTCTTCATATTCTGAAAATATAGCTCTGCTCTCAAAGTAAGCAAAGGGTTTTTTTATCCTCCTCACCTGTCATGAACGGTGTTTTAGACTAGATAATGCTTTAAAAAAAAAAAAAAGAAAAAGAAAAAGAAAAAAAAAGAAGAATTTAAATGCTTCAATTTTCATTCTAGTTGCCACTTTATCCACACATAACTCTCATCTACTTTTTTTCCCATCCAAAATGTGGAGGAAGCTTTAACAGTAGTTTAACAGTAGTAGGCACTATCACTCTGTTTTTAGAGAGAGAGAGATCAAGCCTGAGGGAAATTTATCTGCCCTGGAAGCCAAGGGGGGAGAAGGAACTGCTTCTACACGTTTATTTCTCCCTAGAGGAACCACTGGTATTTGGATCACATGGGCTGTATCAGTAACTCCCCAATTGCATCCTAATCCATTTTTTGCCAGGTCCCCTGTTTTTGTACTCCTTATACTAATGTTTATGAGAGTCGTAAGCACACTTTGAAATGACACAGCAAATTAATAATAAACTAAATAATTCAGTACTGTATGGAACAAGCTTCCTCCTAGGATGTATCAGATAAATAAAACATGGGTTAGAAGTGTCTCTGAATGATGGTATTGTAGGAGAGGCATCTCAAAAAATCAAGGAATAATGATCACATCCTTTTCTGTTTCTTAGTCTTCCTTTCTTATTATATTTACAATATTTGGCTCTAAATTTAATTTCTTATGGGCAAGGTATAAATTGAAAGGATCTGGTTTTAAGTCTCATTAGATGCACTAAGTATCAATTCATTTGGCAAAATAATCTCCCAGAAAACAATTTGTGCTAGTTCAATGCTATTTGATGGCTGATTTCTCAAAGATCTATTCTGAGTATAGAAAGGAGCCACATGATTCATTCAGCTTGTGCATATCTATTTTATCTCTATAGAAGGATTATATATGGAGAGATAAAGGTTTGTTAAACAAAGTATCATTAATCACCCTGTCCGGAAATGTAGACTTTGCAGGAGCATGCTGTAATTTGCATCACTTTTGCTATGCCTTGTCAGTGCTGCTGGTGAGAAATAACAAACCTGTATTTATGAAAAGGACAGGTTTAAGATGAAAATAATTCTATCTGAAAACTGTGAGAATGGTACAGAATCCTGTCGCCTGCACTTGTTCAACGGGAGAACACTGTGTTTGTAATAAATTCCTTTTGCTCTGGATGAGTTCTGCATTTTCAATGAGGTTAACTTGGCAACATTCTAGTTGATTTTAATAAAAATAGCTGCTTTGAGGACAGGGAGCTGAGGTTGCCAAATTTACAGCTGCCTTGCACAATTACTCTTACACCTCCTTCAGGGCTACTTAGAACCAGTAAGCAAATTAAGTGTATCGATTGCAATTTTGTTGGACAAACCCTTTTTTTCTTAAGGAATAAACTTGATTCCTTTCAGTATGTGTCTGCTCAGAGTGATCTCTTTTCTTTTCAGCCATAACACAAAGACAACATCATGGCTGGATCCACGACTTGCGAAAAAGGCTAAACCTCCAGAAGAGTGCAAAGAAAATGGTAGGTGATTAAGTTTTCCTTGCTGCTCAGAGGGGATTTGCTTTTGTGTGTGTCTCTCTCTTTCAGTTCTTACAAAAATCAGGCATTTGGGGGAATGATGAAAGGTGTTTAATTGCTGCTTTGGTTAGAAGCCATAAGTGATACCAGTTCTCAGTGTGCCATGTGTTTCTGCTTTTTATTCCCCTTTCTGATGCTATCCAAAGCTGAGGATCACAAGTGTGTTTTCTGCCTGTTGTGTGTGTGACTCCGGGACTGACCCTCTCCCTCATCTCCTACAGAGAACTTTGGTCTGCAGAACAGAATCCCTTTTCAGATTCTGAGCTTTTAATCTACAGGCGATTCAATGCATAAGGGAAACTAGCAGCACCGTGGGAATATGAATATTGTTTGATTTGTATTTAAAGGTACAGTGCTATGCTATTTAGTAGCCAATTTAAACAAAATAGTGTCTGATAAAACAGGGTGTGGGAGGGAGAAAAGAGATCAGTGTCTGTCAGAGTTCAGGGCTGGATTTGGGGGATACTGTATTGTTAATGTGTTAAAATTTAAAAGCGTATATACAGTGGAGGATGCTTAAAGGAGCTGTAGCTGTTGTGGAGGAGAGATGACTATGTTGACAGATTCAGAGATATGGAATAATACAAATCATTTCAAACTACCTTTGCATTCAGTCTAATTCTAATTTTTGTCTGTTAAAGTTGATCAGTAATCAAAATCATTTAATAAAGTAAAAATAAAAATGTGTTGTAATAGGTCTTTTTCCGATAAGGTTTTTTTCATTGCTTTATAGTTCCATGTCAATTTGATTAGTCAGTTAAGAAGCAATGATTTCTAAAGACTGCTACTTATTCTATTTTTATGAGATACAGAGCATTAAATGCATGCATGCTATGTGCATTAATTCAAAGCATTTTAAAATATTTTGAATGTACTAATAGGTTTTCATGTACTGCATCTGATTTATTTTCCAAAATATATGCATTTGCTTAATGTAAGTACTATTAATAGAAAACTCAGGGCTGATAAAGAGGTCACTGAGGAGTCGTTGGCTGTATGAATTGCAGGGTCAGTGGTTTGGTAAAAAATGTTCCTGTCTTTTTTTGTAAATAGCTTTCTTTTGAAAAATTGCTATATTCCAAAAATCTCTTCTTTATTTCAGCAGCAATTCTGACGTTCTCTTCTGACATCAGAAATTACATGTCTGAATGATTTTGTGATGCTTATTCTAGCACTGACAACACTGGCTCCCAGAGTAAATTCTACAGTGAATACAGTAGAAGTGTGGTGCTGAAACAAAACAAGGGCACAGGAGTTTTGCTTTCTAAATCTCTCACGTTAGTTATATGAAGCTATATCTCAGCCTGGTTCTTCAGAAATACCAGTGGAAAAGGCAGGGAAAAAATCCACCAATATCTATGTTGGAACCTATCACAGAGTTACTTGGAGTAAATATGTGCTGCTTTCTTTTTTCTTTTTCTTTTTTTTTTTTTTTCTGGTAGCTGGTGTACACTGAGATCACAAAAAGCACTGAAATATCAAAAAAGCCTCAAAAGTATCTGAAACAATTTAAAATGAAGATTGGTGCATTAAAGAAACAGCATTATTTTGTAGTTATTTGACTCCTGAATTATTGAATTACTATAGTATGCTGGGTCATGTTGTTCTTTTAAGATTGCTCAGCTCATTAATGCAAAGTACTTGGAGCGATGCATAAAAGACTTTAGGGAGAGATTTTGTATTCTTACAACGATTGTTCTTGCAGCATCCTCTCTTTTCTAAGGTTTTTCTGTTGTTAAAAGTGCCTTTTTTTTTTTTATTATTATTATTTTTCAATACCTGCAGAAGGAAAAGTTCTTAAAATTCACTGATATGCCTTAAAATGACTGTACCTTGCTATGGAGATCCAACACCAGAGACTTTGCTATAGCACATGGGGATCTGGTATTTTTGTTTAGATTTAATCTCACATCAAGAATTAATTTCATCTCTGGCTTGGTAGCTGTTTTATGACAAACATCTTTTCTGTTACACTTTATGATTAATTCTGGCACATTTTACTCAGAGATAAAAAATTTTAGAAAGACATCAGTGTTTAGATAGGAAGTGATACTTACCTTGCTGCTTTATCGCTATCTGAGTAACTTGTGCTTTTCATTGACATACATTTTGTCACATCTGAAATTTGTATTGATTCTCTGAGGTACATTATGACGTCCTTATCACCCACCAGATTCTGACATCAGGTTTTCGTTGTGAACAACCCAACTTCTGTGTTCTCCTGTCAGTGCAAATCCTTCCAAGTCCTCCTTCTTCATTCTGCCACCAGCACACAGTTTCCACACCAGACAATGTCCACACAGCATACAGTATCTGAGTCCTGATGCTCTGGGCTAGTGATGTTGAGGGCCCCCTCTGCTCCAGGCATTTTCTCTCTTCCACTTTCAGCTCTCCAATACTCCTTTGCCAAATATGATTTCTTCATTATCTCTGGCTTCTGTATCTGCAAATCCCAGTGCTTGCTCATTTCCTTTTGCAAAATCTGAATCAACCTCCCAGCACATCCCTCCTCTTGAAAAATTTTCACATGCCTTTGCCAAGAGATTGACAAGCTCTACCAAGTCAAGCTTTCTTTACCTCCATGCTGTGGACTCTTTCTGTTTTATTTTAATGACACCCACTGCTCTAAATCCTTTTGTAGGTCAGGAGGTTTTAAGGCTGATCTTTATTTCTGTCTCTCTCATGGAACTTATGTGTGAGTTTCAGTAAATTACTTTGACTTTTGCTCTGTCAGATCTACTTAGATGGCAGGTCTTTGAAGGAAGAGTTGCCTTTTGCTCTCAGTTTGTATGGTGCCAATATGAATTTCATAATATAATGAGCAGAAATAGTTGGCAGTTCTTCAATAACAGCTGTAATTTTTAACACATTTCTGATTTTCTCCAGAAAATCTTGATGTTAATAGAAATAATTGTGTTTTCTCTGCAGCAGATATGAGTCAAATATTTTGGGTTTCTGAATTGAAATACTTATTTTAAATTACTCCTTTATTTTTTCCCCACATCAAAATTGGTTAACCAATTTTTCTATGTAGAATACTACAGAAGTTATAGTTCTGCCCCTTTTGTTTCTGTGAGCTAAATTCTCTGGTTGCAAAATTTGTGTAAAGTCAGGATTTGCATGATTGCGGGCATCTTACGTGAATGGTCTTCTAATAGAGTCTGTTCTTTGGGAGAGAATATGGAAAAGAATGACAAGTCCCATAAGGTAGTAAGAAATGTAATTTAATATTGAAAGGCAATTCAGCTGTAGTGACATGAAATATCAAAGGTTTTAGAAAGTTCATTTTTCATTAAAAATATATAGCAATTAGTTTTTTTAAAATTCTGTAATTCATTTTAGGGAACTTTCATTCTGGGAAAAAAAATCAACATTTTATTCTGTATCCAGTTTGGAGATCAAACAGCTGTTGAAATTTCCTGTGATCAGATATGTCAAATTTTACTTATTTCCTTACTACAAATTTCACTAATTTCATAACTAATCTATCCTAAGCAGTAATCTCCATCACTCTTAACCTTCCCTTTCTTTTTATGTCAACCTCCTTTCTCTTATCTCTTAGTTTTCAAATACAAGTAGGCCTACAACTATAAATAAAACTTTGATTTCACCTAGCGTTCATCTGTCATCTGTCTTTCCATCTCCTTTACACCCACAAACTTGACTGCAAAATATAGATGTTTATGTAGGGTGAACCGAGTTATCTTTATACTTCATTGACTTTGAATGTCAGCTCTACTTTGACAATTAGAGGACACAGACACCTGATTCACGTGTAAACACCTTTATGTAGATAGACTGTTGCATTTAGCTGTCTTTGTCTTGAACTGAACCCCACCCTCCCATCACATTTTGTCAGGTTGTGCTTTTCCCCCTTCCTGTAGTCACAGGCAATACTTTTTGATGCGCTCAGTACCCTCAGTGCTCCTCTTCAGAATTTGTCATTGGTCACTTCATTCTCTGCTATGTTGTATTTAAGACTTATGAATCTTTCATATTTTTATTTTGTAGATGCATTTGGGCATAGGCATGCTGGTTTTATGGCTAAAGTATTATTAATTGATTCCCTGACACATATTTTCACTGGAAACCAAGCAGCGAACTTTTACCTTGTATGGATACCATTTGTGTTCTCTGATGCCTGATAGTGCCAACTTGTAGCAGATAAATACTTCTCTGTGAATAGGTTTTTATTTGATTGTAGTGGTCTTGAGTTTGAAAACAAATCTTTCAGCAGTCCAAGATACAAGGAGTTGTGGGACTTTTTGGCTGCCTGGAATGTTTCCTTATCAGAGATTTACATGTGAAACTTGGACAGAGCACTGCTATACACGACTAGAAGAGGAGGTGGAATGAAGTGCCTTCCATTGTGTGAAAAATAGTGTTAGCAAGACATCTTACAACTCCAGGTCAAGCCCCTGTCTCTGTTGAAGGAAGAATCTCAGTATGAACTGGCTAGTTTTGGGGTTTGTCTCATGCCATGTGAACCTGAGCGCATAGTACTGTGTCTCTCAACATGGTATTCTGCTCATTGCTTCTGACAATTTTTTCTCTCAGTGACTTGTAAAAAGCTTTTCTTCTTTTTTGTCTCTGTGAACCAGATCAGCCTGTGCAGGCTAGAAAGTAGCTGCTGAGCTCTGGGTATCTGTTGCAGGGGCTGAATATTCATCTTTGAGATACCGGTGTCTCAGCTAAATTTGAAAACTAACAATAGACTCAGACTTTTACTGAGGGAAATGGTGAACAGAAAAATAGTACAAACACATAAAGTTCATTTCCCCAGGAAACCAAAGTCAAAAGAGATATGATCTTCAGAAAAGTATTTTTTATTCTTGATGAAAACAAGGCCTCATAAAATTATCTAAGTCATGATTGATATCTTATGTTATGTGCTAGTTGCATTGTGTGTTAAATAGTACCATTTGTTCCACTATATTCAAGGGTTTACCAGCATTACTATTTTAAACCTTGTTTCCAGGGAATTATATTTGCTGTTGGAAATGCATTGAGGAGAGTCTCTTTTTTAGACTTAGTACCCACATAGCTTAATTCTTTTCTTCAGATGCTGGAATGTTGTTGGTTATTAAGTAGGTCACCATATGAAATAATGCTTTTATATAGAGTGAAGCATGACTATATACAAAGAGGCTGTTACTTAATTTATTAGTAGTTTGTATGTGCATTTTTTCAAGAAAGCTGTCTCAGAGAATTTTAGCTTACTGTTAATTTATAATATGACTAGCCAGAAATAAATAAGGACCACAGAAGAGTCAGTCTCTAATACAGTTTCCAGCCCATGGCAGCCATGCAATTCATAAAAATTTAGTTGGTCTGTGTTATCTTTCATTATTCCTCTTGGCATCAGTTAATAAAAAACAGCTATCAACCACACTGAAAAAACCTTTCTGTCTATCCACCTGTCCAACTCATGTGAAATTTTAGAAATAGTTTAAGTGGCTTTAACTCTTCTTCGCTGAAGTAATTTGGAGGCTGGAGTCTAAACAGTAGTTAATATTTTCTATGAACAATATGGAATTGTTATGTCTCCATACAGACATACTGAGATATTTCAAATGGGAGGGGAAGCATTGTGCACAATCACAATAGACAAGAGGTGGCCAAGGAAGTGATGTCTCTCTTTGAAGAGACAAGCAAAGAATTCCCCATCACAGATGATGTGGGCACCTAACCAGATACTTGCTGCAATATCTGATATTTGGAGACCCAGTGCCTGAAAGCGAATGCAGATGCTTGTGTTGGGAATTTATTTGTGTGTAGGAAATAAAGTACAAAAAGACAAGCCAAAAAGTCTGCACAGTCAAGAGGAAGATCACTGAAGACAGAAAAGAGGAAAGGTTAATCACAAGCTTGCATGTCCAATTTTTATCTGTTCCAGGGCTTAGCAAAATATTCGAGGCTCTGAAGTATTACATCCACCTAAGAGCCAGAATCTGTCATCCTCTGCTGAGGACCAGTTCTCATTATATGTGTTTCTCATAAAAATCGAGGGCGGGGAAAGGGGGGAGTATTTGTTTTATTTTAGAGCAAAAGTATCTGTGTTACAGCCTGGAAAAATATTATCCTGCAAGTGAGAAAAAAGTGTTGAGTAAGATCCTTTGCCAAGTGGGGTGCAGAATATAATGTCAGATTAATCAATCCAGAGAGAAAAGGTAGAGAGCAGCTCCAGAGGAACAGCATAGAGCATGACACTGTCCCTTGACATTTTAAACTGTCTCCTCTGAGACGCTTTGGGTTCCTGTGCCAAGGACTGTTGTTTTGGTTTTTTCCCAAGGGCAAATAAGCAATGCTTACAGAGTTCAGCTGAGAGTGCCAGGCACGTATGAGTAAATTTGCTGCAAACTTTGATAGTGCTCTGCAAGCGTTTTTCAATTCAGACATCAAACCCTTTCCTGTTCCAGCCCTGAGTCACTTCTGAGTAGGGACTGCCCATCACACACTCCTGCCTGGTGGCTTTGTGATAGGAACAAATGACTAGGAATTAGGAAATGGATTGACAGACTACCAAATTCATTTGCAATTTTGACTTAAATCCAGGTGTTTCCAGATGATAAGAACACTGTACCTTCAAATCACAGGGTTTTTACTTAGAACTCCCTTTTGCAGATTATTAACACTATTTTAAGTAGTATTTAATCAGTTTTGTAACAGAGCTGGCTTTACTTGTAATAATATTGATCACAATGAATTTTTTTTCTGTCATTTTTTGACATATTGAACATGGTTTTCTCAGCTTGCATTTTCAGTTTTGGGTTACTTAAGCTATAACAAAATATCTTGAACTGTTATGACCTTTGGAAGGGCATTTCATACTGGCATCACCATCTGGGCATTAAGTGACCAGAAAACCTTCCATGCCAAACTCACAATAATGATAATAAAAGAAAGGGGTCACCTCATTAGAGTTTCTTCCTGGGAGTTCAAAAGATACTTTGATGGACAACCTGGTTTAATGACACATTTTATAAGAGTAATTCTTCATCCTTGGATAAGTTTTAAGATAAAACAGCAGTCCACATGTACCTACCTTGGCTGTCTATGCCCTGGGCAACCTCTTGGTATCTCCCTGGGGGAATTCTTGCATGCAGAGCTTCCTTGAAACACACTTATCAGTGTTGAAGGTAAGTCCTTTAAACTGTAATGGACTAATAAGTATTAGTTTGCTTTCAGAACCATTACAGTTTCTCACAGTCTCAGCCATAGAAATCCCTGTGGAGTACTAACCTTAATCTGAAATAGAGTCAGTAATTGCAAGGACAAGAATGAATAGAAGTATAGAGAAAAAAAAAAATTCTGTTTTCCTCAATAATTCAGCTGGCATTTGGATGTCTTGCACTCACTGCTCCCAGTGCTCACCCAGACTGTGCATTTAAAGGAGAGATGCCCAGGATCCAGAGGCATCCCACAACTGCTTGCTGTCACAGCTCACAGCCTGCAAGGATCCCGGCCTCTGGAGGTATTGGCAGCTCATAGTAACTCTTCCAGCAACATGAGGACTTTAAAGATTGCTAAATGCAGGCTGAGGAAGCTCCTCACTTGTGCCATGGTCTTTGATGAGGCAAATCACAGATTTTCATTCTAATTTAGTTCATGATATCATGAAACCAAATCACTTGAAGTTTCAGAGTTTTATGAAAGCAGATCATGTAAACACACCTTTCATGTGTCTGTGAAACTTGTTTGATTGTAAAATTCATGGAGATTCTCAGCTGAAGAAGTTCAGAGATATGAACTAATTTTTTGTTACTGGCCCTTTACATTCTAAGTCCTTATTATAACATGTATAACAAATGCCCACTGTAATGAATGCAGCATGTTCATCAGTGATGTAAGATGACATGAATAATAAATTTTAAAACAGCAATAAAGGTTGGCTATTGTTTTGTAAAACCTTTTCAAATTATAATTTAATTTCAAAATAAAATAAATACATTCACCAGTGATGTACTCCAAAACAGAGTCAGCAAGTCAGAGCTAAGATGATTAAACTACACTGCAACTGAAAGTTGGTCCAAGGCTACATGACCACTACGGAATGGCTATTGTACCTTGAATTCCTGCTGGAGCTGCTGAAGCTCCTCACATCCAGTTTCTGATAGCATCTCTTTTTCATTTTGCTGCTAAGTTAACTGGCTAAGCTTAAGCAGTTTTCATCTGGAATGTGTAATGAAATTTAGAAAGGGAGGGAGAGAGATTTTGTAAACTCATCAGGAGAAACAGGACCAGAGTTTAACAATTCACATCTTTAACAAGCTATAAATTGGTTTCCCCTCACCACTGAAGCAAGTAGCAAAATTCTTATTGACTGCACAAGGCTGATTTTTGCCACTAAAATGCAAGCATTGTGTGGTGTAAGAATAGAGGTAGCCTGAAATATTCCTGCAAGGACCATTGAAAGGAACAGTCGTATCGTTTCACACAGAAAAGAATTCACAACACCATCTTTTTCAAAGATCATGTTCAAGGTCTTGATTTCAGTGAAGAACAAAAGGTTGAAAGTCCTTTAAAATATTGTTTAATCATAGGTAGAAATCAGCATTAATGATTTCCAATCCTATTCTCTCTATAGCTTTAATCCTTCAACCCTTGACTTCTAAATGTCAATGAAGCATGATAGATTTAACAAAGATAGGTTTGTGGGATTATATTCATCACAGTGTGTCCAGTTCCCTTCATTTGTATCATTTCTCCTCCCTCTGATTTTTCGTGAAAGCTCTTGTTTATTACAGAGATCTTTAATGAAAAAGGAATGTCAATCTTCTCCTTTCTAAAAATTATTCTCTATAATCACCTCATTTTGAGTTTCATCCAGAAGGTCAGCAATTTCATCAAATTTATAAGTTAAAAAAACAATTTGGTGTTCTTTGTTGGAAAGTTTGCCTTCTTACAGAGACCTGTTGAGTATTTCCTGGCAATCATTTCAAAGGCTATTGCTCACAGATAGGAAATATGATGACTTGATAAAATCTCTAAAAAAATTTTTCAGATCGTTTTAAAGGCAAAATATTTGTCATTTTTTTCCCAACATCCTTTGATTGTTCTTAGTTTACAATACAATACAATTACAGAGAGGTGAGATGAATCCAAACTTTTCTGTAGCTTTAGCAGTTGAACTTGACAAATAAGTTACCTCAGGGTTTTTCTCTTAATATTAACTGGATTCCTTATACTTGACTTTCATTTTCTTCTTATTTTTGCAATATGCTTTTATAAAGGTCTGGTTTTTTCTTTTTGGGATACCTGGGCTTTTATTCTAGCCTAAAACCCTCAGAGTGAGTGTTGGAGTCCCTGTTAAATAGAGCTGGGAAATCCTGTCTGAGCACAGATATCCTGTATTTAAGATTTGACAGATAACGCAGCACTTTAAAAAGGTTCTGTCTTTCATGACTAATACCCTCACAGACCAGTGGCAGATAATCACTGTTTGTGGGACAGGGAAAAAAAAATCGTGATAACATTTCAAGCTTTTTGAAAAGTGTATCTACCCGAAGGCACACAGAGTATGTGGATTTCTGTTGCAGAACCATTGGGAAGGGAGGAACTGCATTTTTGGAATTCATAGTAGAAGACTGAAATGACATATATGGCTATAAAAAGTGGCAAGTATAAAAAGCAGAGATGTGGAGAACATGTTGCTGGCTACATGAAAAGCGTTTTGAATTTGTGATGCCTTTAAACATTAGAATTATTTCAGCATGGAAAGATAAAGAGGGGAAAATAGATCTGAGGGAATCCTGCACCTGTTAAAGATAGGAACAAAGAATTGGTAAGGCAAGGATTGTGGAATACAGACAGGAAATGTTAGAATTTAAACATCAAAACTTTTTAAGTAATTACATTCAACAGAATACAGTATAATGTTTCATCAAAATAATAATTTCTGATTACACATTCTGGTGAAATGTTGGATCTTTGTTGTCTATGCAACTGTAAAAATTAAAAGGCCATAGAAATGCAGAGTGATTGCAGATGAATGTAGTCACTTGCTATAAACAAACACAAATGAGCCTTACTCACATTTCAATGTGTGTATATTTCTGTAGTCATGCAGGCCAGATTCTGGTAACTCCTGAGACTGGGAGGCTGCCCAAGGATCTTCCCTGTACAAAGATGGACTACCCATTTCTTCCATTGAATCCTCATCCTTCTGGTGTGTGAAGAAGGGGAAAAAAGTCCTATGAGAGAAAAAGTTGTATCATAGTATCAAAACTATTAACAATAGTGAAAAGCAGCTATTTTATCTGAGAAATTATTTAGTCTCACTATGGATAAGATATACCTTTCCTGTACTGGCACTGCAGTGATAATATTGTTTTGCTTGATTCTAGAGGTAACTGAGAAGCTGCAGCTTCTTTTGTCCGCATAGCTAAATGTACTGGAGATTGGACATTGTTTCAATGTACTTTTGCTCCAATAGACTGAAAAATGTGAGAAATATTTTAGTTTTAGAAACGTTTGTTTCATCTTTCAGCTCTGACACTGCCATCAAAGACAGGAGTTGATTTGTCTGAATGTTATGCAGTTTTGGAAGGAGGGAGCAGAGGTTAAGGGAGAGATTTACCTTGTTAAACTACCTTTTTTCTCTTACAATCACAGCTGGATTTCTCTTATCTATTTTCTAAGTAGTCTATGATTTTTCCTTTTTACAAGAAAAATTTTTACTTAGAGAATTTAAAATTGTAGCTTACCTTCTCTAAAACAGAATACTTACTTGAGGGAGCAAGGATTTCCCTTACGGGGCATTTTTTTCAGTCCTTTAACAAAATTTCGGTTATCCCAGTTTTCCTATGACAGAAATAGAAATATTCAGTCCACATCTGAAATCCCTGTTCCTTCTATTCAGAAAGCATCCAGAATAATTGTATATGACTTTCAATATTAAACACTTCTAGAAATACTACAGCATTCATTGTGGTCTTGTGCAACTACCGAGTCTGAACGTGTCTGTCACTGCTCTTGCAAAATGGAACTCGTGCTTATAATACTATGCCTTCTGCTTGACCACCAATTAATCTTCAGCCTATGTCACTTTATTAGAAATTTTCACCATTGCAAACAGAGTGAACAAGGTCAGCATTAGCTGTTTTGGGACTGATACATTTTGTATACTCAGACATTCATCTTTTAAGAGTTTTTGTCTGGAATTGATCCCGTAAGTTTCCTCCTTTGGACTGAAATAATCATTCAGTTTCTCTCTGGTTCAGCTGTGAAAGTATGAAGGGCCTGACATCATTGGTGGTTTGGGGGGCAGTGATTTTGTAGACTTTTCTGTCTCATCATTGTTTTTTCAGTAGGTTTAGTGGCAACCATTTGGCTATTGCAAATTGTAGCTCCATTAAAATTCATTAAACCTGCCATATATTTTTTTTCTTGTGGTCCTCTTTGTTCAAAGAAATAGATATCTCCATATTTTCTACCTCTCAGTTCTCTGTGGTCACTATCTGTGCCATGATATTTCTGCTTGGGCAACAGTCCCCACCGCTATTTGATTTATTTTGTGTCTTCACAACTGAAGAATATGTTGTTATTTGCTTGTTCTACATTAATATACAAGACTGTACAGTATTGCTCTGATGAGTACTGAAAAATGGTATGAAAAGACCTTAGATTGTATGTCTCCCCAGTTTCTAAAGACATGACATATAATCCTTGTTCACAACTTAGGGGATTTTTAAAATTGTTTCAACTTTCTATGGTTTATCCCCTTCTTGTCTCTTTTTTTCAAATCCTTGAAGGATTTTATCACCTTTAGTTTCTTCTCACCATCCTTCTGTTCTCGTGCTTCCCTATGATCTCTGGTCTCACAGTGCTGCATTTGACATCTGCTGAGGAGTTTTGGTTATTCATTCAATGTGGGTGTTAATTTTTGAGAAGTTAAATTGTGGTTTTGGACTTTTGTTGGTCTAGTGAAATGATCATGGCAAGTAGAACAATATTGCCTACGTGCTGCTTGCCACACTGATTGCTAGAATTTGCACAGCAAATTTTTGTTTAAAAAAATCCTGATTGTAGGTATAATATATCTATTAACATGTAAATTTCTATAAATAAACTGAAAAGATAATGCTGGGTAGAAAAGTACAGTCTTAGATCTATTTCAGTATATGGTATTCCATTAAAATTACATTATGCCCAGCTTGAATTCTGTGTTGTTTTGATGATTGAAATGGACTCTACCACATGGTTAAAACCAGTAGAATTTGGTCTATCAAGGAGTAAAAGCAAATAATCTTTCCCCCCTAATCTTAGTCCTGTAAGAAATATAGTTGTGAGGTTAAGGAACTTTTGCCTTAGTAAGGAACTGAAGAATTTATTCTATCTGCACTATCACTAGGTAGGCAAAAGGAGAATTGAAATACATTGTTACGGATACAGGACATTAATAAACACACTTTAATCTCTTACTTGCTAAGATTATGCATGACACTACTACAAGGAAAGAGGACAGCTGGCTAATCCTGTTGTTGCTGATTTTTTTAGGTTAATTTTGAAAGAGCCTTAGAGATTTATTATTTCTTTAAAGAAGCCCAAATAAACTCTCAGTTTTAGTGAAAGGTGTTGGGGCACTTCTTCAAAACTCACTGAATGGCTTTGGTTGAAATCCACTGAGGAGCATTGGATTAGGTGGAAAGAAATGTCATGTATAAGAAGGAGGATTTGCCCTTTCCTCAATGCCGGCTCCCATCACTGACTGACTTGAAGGGTTCCCTATTCAGATGAGGAGTGTGCTTTTTGAGATTTTGTTTATGCAACACCAGATATTGTAATTTTGTCTTCATGAATATTCTTTCCAGAGAGAACAATGTTATTCTGGTGGCAGTGCAATCCCCGTTTAAAATTTGTGTGCAAAGAGTGTTTATTCTGGATTGTTAATGCCTTTGTGATACATTTTCCTTCTCTCACTTCTAATTGTTTTTGAATGACTGTGGCAGTGGTCACTTACAATTAATGACTGATGGGCAAACTGCATGAGTGTTGGCTTTCTTTTTGTGCTTACTGGGACACTTAGGAAACCAAAATCAACTCCACCCCTCATACATTCCCCCCACCCGATACACTTCTCTGCCAGTCATAGCCTTTTCTGAATTACTGATCTGGTCGTGTTTCCTTCATTTGTTCTTAAGGTTCACAAAGATGTAGTAACTTTTTCTCCCCTTGGAATACTTTTTGTCAATCTACCAGACTGATAGAAAGCCCAGCTGGAATATTTAGGGTATTTTTTGTTGCATAGCTCTTAATCTAAGAAAGAGATCTAATGACAGGTTCTTATTCCTTTGCTAGGGTAGTAAATGTGCTGTTACTGCTGTAGTAATTAAGTTAGGGATTGTTGTTACTAGTACAGAAGACTTTCAAAACTCAATAATAAAAAATTTAAATGTTTGTCTGGTGGAAAGGTGGAGCTCATATTTATGTAATGTCCATCTTTGCAAAACAAAACCTGTGGTCCCAAAAAGAAGGCTTTCATTAAAAAGTTAATTGTACTGTATGTTCCTGTTGCATGTGCAGCGTTACGTAGAGGTAGTGAATTTGCACATACTTCAGAGTCTGTTCACTGTTACTGGTGTGGTTGCTTTAATACTTACACTTGGGGCAATAGTGAGGACATGGTTGTCTCATGTCCTATTGGCCTGATCTAGCTGTTTCTACTGTTCTAGTCACCATAACTTCTGAGCTGCCGGTTCTGTGTTTTGCTCTTCTGCTCTCCTTATGTATGCAGATCTCCCACTGATGTAGCTGTAGGGAGCTGTGTAAGAAAAGGGGAATATCAATATTCATTAGTACCATGTGCAACTGATGTTTGAACTGGGAATATTGCCCTTCAGTTTTTGCTGTTGTACATTGCCTTTCATAGGACTCGGTGCCCATCAGGTGAGATTTTGTACAGACTCGAATTTGAGGTTGAAATAGTGGCACTGTGGATTTGATCCTTCTGAGAACTGAGTCCCAGCTTTTATTTTTCAAACATTATGTGTAGCCAAATGCTAGCTCAGCTTTGCATATATTCAAACACAGAGAATTTTGCAACACCCAGGAAAGCAAGATAAGCTTTAAACTGGTTGAAAGAATTGTGGATTTCTTCTTGGTGTTTCTACTTCTGTGTAATGTATTCCCAACATTGTAAATCTTTGAGTTTAATGCCAGAGATATATTTTCTCTGCAAATTTGAAGCAGTGCCTTTGGGAATTGCTCTTCAAAGGAGTTGAACTAAAAGGATAACTGTGATCAGGTGTTCCTAGCCTGCACAGTTCATACAGTGTGGATTTTGTCATGCTGTGATGAGAGTCCCTGATGAGAGATGAGAAATTTCTTGCTATTGTTAAAATTAAAATCATGTATGGCTACCTCAGCTTGACTTTTACAGAATGTTGTTTGTGTGATGGGCTTTAGCATAGTTTTAAGTTATATTTTTCTTTGTAAAGTGCTTTGACTTTTTTTTCTTGGAAGATAAGGGAAGGTTCATGCAAACCTTCAGCACCAGAACAATGTGCTAGGACTGTCTAAATGCAAATCTGTAAATTCCAGTTCTTTCAAGTATGTTCAGTGTTGGTATTTTTCATGGACTGTGGTAAGAATTGGGAAAGCATAGTCCAACAAAAAGCTTTATTATATAACTCGATTATGAACTGTAAGAAGTCTTTTTGGTCTAAACTTATGTGTGATATTTTACCAGAAAAACTGGAGATATCCATAATTTGAAAGTGACTTTTATTCCTGGACAAATGAAACATGGTTTTCTTTCCATTTTAGCAACTATCCAAGTTGTTTTAAAAAATAATGCATGATTAAGCGAATTAGTGTTATTTGGTTTTACATTAGCATGTTAGAATTAGATGCAGAATTCTGAAGTTTTTTACTGTGATTGAGTAGCTGAAGGAAAGCTGGATCTTCTGCTGAATAGAGATAAAATCCTACTTTACACATAGTGAGGGCATCATAGTAAGAGCATAAAATCTGTTTTACTGGCTCAGAATAGCTCTCCCTCTAACCTGTATCCTGTCTCTAAGTACTGCTTGGAGCAAATGATTGAGAAAAGTCTATAACAAACAAAGTAGACATAATCTTATCCCTCTTGCACTTTCCTGCTTCTTACAGAATCTCTAAACTGACAGTGATCTAAGGATCATTGTGCTCTAACTGTCCTTTATAAATGTGTCTAATTCCTTTTTAGGGCCATTTGAACTTTCTCAGCCTCTGGGAAAGGTTTAATATACCATCATCATATCCCTTCATGTGGTAGTTCTCACAGGAGAATCCCAGTCCACTAAATCTCCCATTGCCAAACGAGGCCTTTCAAATCTCTGATGACATTGCCGGTCCCCCCCTGCACCTCTGCGGGTTCTGCACCTGTTTTGGGATGATGATCAGAACTACACATTACTTGGAATGTGATTGCACTATTGATGGCATAATGGTGTTTCCTTTTTAGCTGCAGTTCCTTTCCTGAGATTGCTAACGTTCTGTTTGCTTTTTGAATACCCCTGGGCTTAAGCTGGTGTCTTGAAGATCTTTTCCCTCAGTGGTAGTAATTACTTTAGAGCCCATCATTACGTATGTGTGTGTATGCACAGTTAGCATTATTTTTCCCTTTGTGCATTTCTTTGCATTTATGGAGATTAAAATTAATCATCCACTTTAACACTCAGTATTATGAGATTGTTCTTCAGGTTCTCACAAACAGTTTTAATGTGATTATCTGGAATAAGCTTTCACAGTCTTTCATCAATATCTCAGAATGAAGAAAGTGACTTCAGATCACAAGATCCTGAGAAGGAATTTTTATTTACCTTCTTTTTGCTTGATCCCTTAAAATGATTATTTGCATAATTTTCTCCACCAGTAAAACAGACTAAAACGATGCTAAAAAAGCCAGCAAGAGAGTTAATACAATCATCTTGTTTCTGAAATGAAGGCTTTAGGAATGCATGGTAACAGAAGCTCAGTTTAATTAGACAAATTTAATTACTACACAGAAATTAAAGCAGCTGGACCAACTTAACAATGGAAAAGCGGGATATTGAAATCCAGAGATGGACATGGACTCTTTGTATCTATAGACATCTCCAAAGGGTATTTCACCTCACCCTTAGCTTTTATGCTAAATCAGGTGGATTTTCCTTCTGACACCTCTGTCCTCCCAGGCATATAAAGGGAATCAATGGGGATTGACCCTGAATGAGAGTGACATGGAGGTCTTCGAAGTAGGTGAGATGCTTCCCAGTTCAGTCTTGGCAAGCTTCAGGAAAAGCCTTCTCCTTTGTAGGTCCTGAGGCGTCTAAGCAGGATGGGGGATTGACAGAGAAATTTATTTAGTGTGGGATCTCTGGCAAAACTGGCCTGACAAAGCAACAACAACAGCCATTACCTTCCTTTTCTTTTGCAAGACACATCAAGCCTTTCACACTTGTCCTTTATCTCCATTCCCCTGCAATTTTCTGTTGATGCCATACTACTGAAGAGCTCTGTAGGAGCTGGACAACAGCCAGATTTGCTAGGCAATAGGCTTCTGGCTTCACTGTGTTGTTTTGAGAATATTTTCTAGAATCCACTAGGTGTTTTGATCTTAGAGGCAATATGGGGGATAGAGCTCTGGAGTCAGGACTGTGTTTGATTAAGCACTGCTAGTAAAGGGGAAATTTTGTGTGTCTATATATATATACATACACACGCAATTTTTAATTTTAAAAATAATTTTCCTGGATATTATTTATTGATCTAAGAACTCTGAAGAACTTGAATGAAAAGATAAAAATTTAGGGCTAAATTTAAACTAGCTTCATCCACATTTGGAAATACGAAGCATGAGTACTGTAGTAATATTGAAAACATTTAACTATTCTTCAAGACTAAACATTTAAAGAATTACAGGAAATAAATCTTGTAGCTTTAGAAGATTTTGCCTCTGTGTTACATCTCCTAAGTAACATTTAACAGCACTGAGAAAAGGGGGAAAAAATAAAAAAGAAAGAAAAAAGACAACTTTTCATTAAGGGGACTGTTTGAGAAATAATACAAATGTTTAATTGCAACTTGGTGACCCAGTACCTGGTTTATTTTGGCTTCTTAGGAGTACATAATAATCACAAATACAGATTCATTTGTGATATACAAGCATCACAGTTTAGCGTAACTCTCGTATAGCTTGATAAACTGCAGGACACTCCATCTGGGAGTTTCTGAATAATTTATCTGAAGTAATGAATATCATCATGTGATGCTGTATCAAAGCAACTGCTCAAGTGAATGCCAGCTGGGTACAGCAGTTGTATATCAAATAGTTGCTTGAGTTGTCTCTCCGGAAAAATTAGAGAACATAATGAGCAAAATTAGAAAACCTGTGGAGCAGCCTCCATGGATACCTATTAGCAAGAAGTAATTTGATTAGTGTGAAATCTGTGAAAGTTCATTATTTACAAAGTTTACTAGTGTTATAAGAGAAATGCATGTCTACATACACACATCTATTTGTACAATAGGGACACAAAAATGTATAAAGTTAAAGATGAGTGCTAGGTGTACTTATTTTTCTGTATCAGCTTTATGAAACACTAATAGAGTATTTATTTGCTCAAAATCCAAAAAGAACTCATTTCATGCCCAACAAAAGCTTTTGAGTTGAGTTTACCCAAAGGCTTTATATCATCCCGATGAAAGTAAATGCTTCAAACACAAGATCCAGGAGAGGCTGACAAAACAGATTTGCTAAGGGAAGATACACATCTCTGTTAAGTATTAGATTGATGTTTTTATGAGGCAGGTATGTTGAAAGTGCCATTTGTGCCCACTCTGTCTAATGTTGACTAGGAATAGAGACATGACGTGTAGAACTGAGAGAAGGGCAGACATACAGAATTTTCAGCAGAGTCAATGGATGCTGCAGCTGGTCTGCCCCTCTCAGAATCAAGCCCTGCTCCAAATATTATAACTGCTTTTACTATCCTGTCTCTTAGTAAATCTAATATCAGAACCATTTAACAGTGAAGTCATTTATGACACCTTTTGGATACACAGCTTTAGATCACAAAACCAATTTGAAGCTCTATTTGTGTCAATGGCTTTTGTAGCTATGGCTAATTGGTTTTTTTCTGAGAGACATGAGAGAAATACTGCTTCATAAGGTTGTCATTAGCCTGGGAAAAAAGAGGCCATTGATTAGAGGCATGAATAGAATGGCTTGTAAGCCAAATTACTAGTTGGGGATTCCCAAATGGCCAAGGGCACAGCCTGTCTGATCTTAGCAAAACTCTGCATTGCAGTGGGGAACTCTCTAAAGGATGCATTATCTTGTGATGTTGACCTTAAATCAAGACTTGCTTGAAGGAAATAAACCAGAAGGCTTTTATTTTCAATAACAAATTTCAAATGTGCTAATTCAAAAATGATCCAAACATGAAAAACATCTATAGCAGTTCACAGTGACAGACATATTTCTTTGATATATTTAGGCACATTTCTGTAGTGTAGGAAAGCAAGAATAGTACTCTTCTATAGAACATGAAATGTGAATATTGCAGCAATATTCTGTTACATGGAAATTTGAAAGTGGAGGACTGCATAATAATTCTCTAATATTGCATAAAGCACTGACACTCTTAAATTGTAAAAATAACCAGAGGAAAAAAATATGTACATTGAGGCAATGTTTTTGTTTCTTTTCATTCAAATATAGTTTATAAGAATATTCTTTTCAAATTGTAGTGCCCTTTAACAGACATTAAGAATGACAAGGTGGAATCTTTAGTTATCCAAATTCAAAGACCTACTGATATCCTATTAAAATTCAGTCTGCTAAAAACATAATATAAACATTAAATGCATATTGGAATGTTCTTATAATTTATTGAATTTGGCTAGGTAATATCTTTCTAAAGGAAAAAATCTTAGTAAATGTCCTGATCTTAATGTGAAATGATCCTTTCCACGTATATGTACAGAGGTGTGCTTTATCCATACATCACTTTGTTTACAATTTCATGAAGAGAGGTGAAATGAAAAAAAAATTCAATTCATAAAAGCAATTTACAATACTTACAAAAATGAATGAAATATTTTATTATTTTCTGTCTTTTTGCTTTGTATGTCATGAATGTTAACTGAGTCAAAATGAAAAGGACAAAACTGATCCCTTTATCGAAATATAATTTGACCTACAGATTTTGGGCCATTACAGGGACACATGTATTTGTAGTGAAGCCCACAGTATTGTGATTTCATAGAATGTCAGGTTTTTAATGATTCTAGTTAAATTGCTAAATCTGTGATGAGAAAACAGAGCTTTCATTTAGCCTTGTGAATCTTTTTCATTAACCCTTCCAGAGAGCTTACATCACCTAGCCATGAGTAGCACATTCTGGCACCAAAACCTTCACTGAAATCTTCAAATTCATCTGTCAAGTTACTAGTTATCAGAGATGGACAAAGCTGAATAACACATTTTGAGAAAATGCTTTTACAGGAGCTTCAAACATCCTGTCCTGAAAACCACAAAGTACTCTTCTAATTTTCCTTTTGTGGAAGGTGAGATTGGTAAGTGGTTCTGCAACACCTCTGTTAGAGCACACTATTCCATTCTGCAGAGAACTGCTGTAGTGGTTGCTGTTTAAGCCTCTTTCATTTTTCTCTGTATCCCAGGTACTACCCCTTTGCCTGTAACCTGGATTCTCTGATTCCCACTCCCTCTCCTGGCAAGGCAAAGCAAAACAAAGATACAACATAGTCTACTGCATACTGGAATTATTAGTGTTAAATGCTCTGTCATTATTGGGCTGAAAATTGAGTTATTTATTACCAATTTGAATGCCGTTCTGAAGTTCCACTACAGTTAGCACTGCACTGCTTTCATTATAAAATCAATTTCCTGGAGATGCCTATCTCCATTGGTTTAATATATGCCACATTGAAAGCTGGCATAGAGGTGCTGGTGCTCTTCCAAGGTAGAAGTACTGACTGCTGAAGAGGAGGTGTAGTTAAAAAAGGAAAAAGCAATAGATTTCCTGTGTTCAAGAATGACTGGTGTTCTCCAAGCCTAAAGGACACATCTCAGCTATTTTTGTACTTAAAAGTAAATCCCCATTCCCACTTTAGCTGTGTTGGGCATTGCTCCCATTCCATCCTGACTGTCTTTCGAGAAGTACTTCCTGATCAATCCCAGCTGTCCTTTTTCTCTCACCTCCAGCGGTCCTTCAAGGGGTATTTTCAAAAGGATAAACTCTAGATTCCAGCTTCAGTAACCTTCACTGCTCCCATACTGAGGACATGGAGGACTAGAGCTCCTTCTGGGATCATAATTTGGGCTGCCTCCCTCAAGAGGGACCCACGTTTCCCTGAAGTGATTTGTCATTGTGGGCTCTCACTGCACTGTGGAAGGGGGATGCTGTACCCAGCTCTGAACATCCAGGTTTGAGTGCTGCCAGCACAGCCAAGCAGAACAGAGCAGGCTCAGCCACCCTGTGCTCAACACCAGGTCACCTGTATCCTGCAGATTTCAGGCTAGGAAATCCCCACAGTAACTGAGAATGTAAAATTTATTCAACATAGAGAAGTTTATAGCTGCCTTTGCTTATATTCTGGCAATGTCACTGCAATCACAAGGTTACAGGAACAACAAGGGCACTACATCATGCTATTAATATGTCTGGTTTGGGGCTGTTTTAAGAGGATTTTGCAGCTTTAACAGTTTTATGTGCCTACAGATACTCCTAGTCGTGGATTTATTAGAGTATTTTTTCTCTCTCTAAGTATTATTAGATACATCTTCAGAAGTAGGGTTTAAACCTGTCTTTTTTGTGGTAATTTAATGTGCATAAAAAGCCCAACTTTTCTTCCTTTAGACTAGAAATCTACTTCAACTCTTAAACTGTTTACCACCCTCATAACCTTCCTTTACCTCATT
This sequence comes from Acropternis orthonyx, assembly GCA_035583155.1. Classification (NCBI taxonomy): domain Eukaryota; kingdom Metazoa; phylum Chordata; class Aves; order Passeriformes; family Rhinocryptidae; genus Acropternis; species Acropternis orthonyx. Next base: position 10,958,237 of record JAWWEU010000040.1, read on the forward strand.
TCTATTCATCCTATTTCCTTTTCCACTTCTCTTTCCCTCCCCACCGTTTAAGTGATCTTAGCAGATTCTAAAGATGTCAGGCTGATAGCTCTGCAGATACAGACTCTCTCTGTATCGGACTTTAAAGATGCTGTTAATTTAGGAGTAAGCAATGTCAGTTCTGTATCACAGATTATCTGTCGTGGACTTTTATCCAGGCCCCTGTTTAGAAAAGGAAAATCTATACACCATGTTCTTTATCTTCCTCAGTGGTGACTGCTGAAATATTTGCAGATTGACCACAGATGATGAATTGGTATGTAACAGGTATATGCTAATCTGCATCATGTCATTGTGTCAGAAGCTCCATGTTTGATGGCATTCGGGCCGCTAAACAATTACAATCATGCTTATTTAGTATTTGTACCACATAACACTCCAGATAAACCCACTATAAGTGCATCACTAGAAGCACAAAACTGAACGCCACAAATGCTGAGCTAATTAGAAGAATCCTGGACCAAGTGAGAAAGGAAGGACACTGATAATTTGTTTTTATTTAATTTATCAAATTCTGCTCTAATTCCCTGTTTTTATAACAGTTTAACTTTTGTGTATTTTTCTTTTGCTGTGTGTCATAAACCCTGTCTATTTTCTCCTGCATTTTTCCTTTTTTATAACTTCTTTCTATTTCTTTCCTTGGTATTTCTTTTTTGTTGTTGTTGTTAGACTCCCCTTTTCGGCCTGTGTGTCTTTTAATTTGGCATTTGTCCATCATCCCTCTTTCTTTGTAGTTTATCCAAACTAAGCCCCTAATTCTGTAGCCTGCCTTTGGGTTTCTGCAGGCTTCTGCAGGTTTCTGTCCATAGCCCAGTGAGGTACAGGGAATTGCGGATGTCATTAGTCAGTCTTTTTTACTTTTATCTGTCTGTAAATTGTTCTGTTCTCTCAGTGATTACTTTTTCTCCCTAGATCCTGGTTGGCTTTTTTATCTGGTTCTTCAGACAAAGGGTGACTTCACTAGACAGACAGCTATAAAATCCTTCTGTAGGGATGGAGGCTGCATGTTCATGGTGTTGGGCATGTGGAGTCAACTTCCACTCAATGGACCAAAGATGTCCAACTTGAAGGACGATTTTAGTTCTGCTGGCTTCCCATTCTGTCATTTCCAGAAAATGTTTTGGCTTTAGGTTGTGTAAAAACTAACAAAACTATACCATTGTTTATCAAGCTACATCCTCTAATTTCAAGATTTTCACCCACCAAGAAAAAAACCTAGTTTTGCTCTTGTTTTATCAAGAGATATATTAATTCACTGGTACATGAAGATTATCCCTACCAGTTCCTTTTATTTGTTTAAAATATCTGTACAAAATCATCACTATTAAAAGGGACATAATCAGTTTAGAAGTTTTAAATATCAGTTCAGAAATCCACTATCTTTTTAGAATCTACAGTTCAGCCACTGAAGGCAAGAATAGAAGTTATCAGCTGCAGAGTTGGTATTATTATATAAAATTAATAATATAAATTCAAATTTAGTGCTTGGCAATTTGCAGAAGAGAGTTGCCTGATTGACTGTTATCTAATGACCAAAGTTATTGAGCTGTTAAATTAAACATTTTCTCTTATGATCAATACAGTCATATTTGTGTAAATTTGCTGTGTAATCTAAGGTGGGTGGGGGAGTTATGTTTGCATTACATTTTTGCTTTTAAATTTGTTTTTTGCATCAATTTAATTCTGCAAGCACCATCATGTTTTTTGCTGGTTTTGAAGGGCAGATCTACTTTGCTAGACCTAAACTTGAGCTAGTCCTAACTCTCTAGTCCTGCCTTAAGCTCATGTGTATCAGCAGTCTGAAGTCTCTTACATGAATTTCCTCGCAGCCCAAGGAGCAGTCTGAGCCCGCACATGCTTCTGTGGTTGCAGTTCCAAAATACATCTCGTGGTTCTTGTCAGACATAGATTTTGGGGGGGACTTGGCAGAAGAAAACTACTCAAAAATCTTTCTGATACAACAAATACCACTATTCATCAATTTCAGCCTTGTAATCGTCACTTACACTTGGGCTACTCATTAAATTATCAGCTTTTAGATGCCTCCTCTCAACTGAGAACACTAACTGCAGATTTAATTGAAGATAAAAACAAGGTAGTTTTCTATTTTTGGCATTGAAATTTAGCTTTAAGTGCTTGCACAGCCATTTTGCAGGTTTCTACCACATTATTTTACTTCAGTGGATGAACAGCAGAGAGAAGCAGCTTTGTAAGCTATTATTCACCTCTTCCTGATGGTGCAATCAGTCCTATTCCCTGCTAAAGATTATGATAGTTAACTTGGAAAATTTTGCACCTGTATGAGAGGAACTGTAATCCAGCAGAATCATGCCTGAATCTGGTGCATAAGCAAACATTTGACTGCACCCCGAGTTTCTGTTTAGATCTCCAGGAGTGCCCAGGGCTTTATTCTCTAGAGAATATCTAAAAATACAGCTCAGACTCTCCCTGACTTGGCCACGGCTTCACCTTCCTGAAAGGACTTCATCAGGTGATTGAAAAAGACATCCTGGCATAAGGGAAAGAGTTTCATCAAGTGGACAGAGCATGTTTTGTCATCTCTATCCTAGACTTGCAGCACAGACGTGTTCTTAAAACTTGTGACTGGGAAGTACAGAGAGTTTAGAAGACCAGGACTTTTGTACCAGCTTGTTTATCACAATGAATGCTAATTCAGTATCTTAGTGTTCATGTGAATGCATGTTACAATGCATAGTCAATCATTTTTCATTTCATAATTTAACATGTAATTTTTCCAGTTTGCCATTTGCAGCCGCCATTTTTGCATTACATTTTATTTTTCAGACATCTTTTAGTGAATCACCAGATAGAGCAGCTGTGACAGCTATCTATTAATTATATCTCTGTATTAAAGTCTAATGAAAACATGACTTTCTAGGGAAAGTCTCCAGTAGTGCTGAAGTAGTGGTAGCAAAACTATCACTATTTAGTAGTTGATTAAATATTTGTATAGACATTCACATAGTTGTATTGACTTCAAATACTGTTTATAAAAAATTTGCCTTTGGGAGTAGAACAAAGAAAAGCAGTGGAGTTTTTATGTCTCAGTAGTAATTAGTATTGCCTTGATACACATTTGCACTGTGTCAATCACAGGCAATCCAAAATCACCTACGTGTGCGCCATGGCCTTTCCCTTGATTTAGTCTAAGCCAGGCAGGACTCCTGTGTTTGAAATACAGAAAAGTACACAGGGTGCCTTATTCTATCTACTCTGATTTATAAAAAGTGAAGTGAAAATAACCAATGAGTGTCTAGAGGTCTTTTAAGATAGTAAAAAGTGAGTGACATGCAGATGAAATCAGCTGTTTGGCTTCACTTGGAACCAGAAATTGAAATCAGAATGCAAAACATAAATGCATTCATGATTTTGTATGCCTACAAGCTCTCCATAGTCTTGTGACTCTCCTTTCCCCAATTAAAGCAGATTTGTGTAAAGTCAAATATGAGCAACTTGGGGACATACTGTAAACCCAGAGGCCAGACTCTCCCTGTGAGCTGGGGCTGGAAAGACCCCACAGACCGCAGCCATTAGAGGGCGGCAGAAATAAGGGAAGTGTAATTATGCAGACATCTACATAAGGGATGCCTGGGTCCTGGAGAATTTCCCAGGAAGATATATAAAAGCCCAATTCAGTAGGTTTCTATTACAACCTCATTGAAGAGTCGACAGACTCAAGCTTATGCTAGGGAGGAAGACCTGTTTTGTTGATTACTGGAACTTTCTCATCATCTGTTTTGTATGATTCTGACCTTTTCCTAAATGAAATGGAAACTTTTCAGTTTTCTCATTGAAAATAGATGCAAGTGCTGTCAGCAGGAACCACAGACATACCATTTCTGTCAAATTTGTGCTTTTCCTGTCAGTTTTTTTCTTTTTGTTACTGGTATGCCATAATGCTGACAGCTTTTATTCTTTGAACAAAGCCTAGCAAGGAAGTTTCTGTTGAAATGTGATTATTCCTTTCACTGACACAGATGGGGACTGTTCACAGTTACTTCTGATTCTGTAACTGTGCTCCTGAAACTGTCACCCTTCACCTTGTTGGTTTTTTTCAAATACCAAATATTTTCTAGAGGCTGGCAGAATTCCAGCGAAAGAGTTGCTGAGCTTCTGCTGAAATCATCATCAGAAGTCCTGTGTATTTCATTTGCAGTGCATTCAGGGGTAGATTTTTGCTTACCACAAATACAGAATATTCCTTCATCTTTTATTCATTATTATTCTCCATGAGCCACAAAAATGAGCTTCACTATTGCTACATTTAGAGACCATTTCTCTTTAAATGCTAGACTTTTTCTACTCCTCCTACTGGGAAAAAGTGGAATTAGTATAATAGATTCATTGCCACCAAATTTAATACACCACAAGAAATAATATGTCTATTAGTTCTCTTGGAAGGTTTCAGTATGCCCCAAATGGTCTAAACCACTTGAGATTCATCTCATTCATTATATGGCACCCACTGCTCTCAAGAGAGAGAGCAGCTGTGAACTTCACTCTTCGCCCTCACCTGACTGGATGTGCATGAGTCCATCTCTTCTGTGAACTTGAGTTTGTCATGGATTGATTGGTTCCATTTACATGGGAAATAGCATCCATAGAGTTTCCTACAATCTAATGGATCCTGCCTGCTTTCTATATGCGAACTACAGAGAAAATCCCAACATCAGTAATCTGGCACATTTCTCTCCCTGTTGCTTACCTCAGTAAATGTCAAGAAATCCTGATGGTAATATATCTGAAATGATGGGTAATTAATAAACCTAAATTAAGATATATTTCCTCTTACTTGACACATAATTTCACCCTTCTGTTAAGGAAAAGGGGATGGAGGAAAATGAGATGGAGAGGTAGCTAAACGAACGTAAAAGGGCCCTGCCAAAGGAAGGAAGTGAATCCAGATGAGCAGAGCACCATAGTGGGACCCAAGACCAATTTGTTCTAAATTACCTCTTGACCAGCTTTATACTACCTAGTCACACAACACTTAGAATGGCTCTAAGTTTTTTCCATTAGCTTTTTACACTCTAGGAAACAAACGTCATTGAAATGATCTTATTTCAGATAGGAACATGGGCATTAGAAGACTATGATTTCTATCTCAGTCACCCCTAATATGTAGCCACTAATTCATATCAAAATTATAACTAATAATGATCAAGACAATCACCTAATGATTGCATGTGGCAAATACAGTTTTCTGCTACTGGATTTAGGAAAAAACTGTACTCATTCCTAGCGTATTCATATTCAGTTGGTTTTGTAGAACTTTTAAGTAATCTTTAGGGCTTTTCTAAATGTTTCTGATATTTAGAATCATAACTTCTTACAGTCTTCTAGATTTCGCCTTCGTCAAGGAAGCCTTGATGAGTATAAGGTACCCCTTCACAATTTCCTGTATATTCTTTACTTAAGTGAGAGAAAATGCAGTCTGTAATAAAGGACAATAGAAATTAATTACAAAAAGTGTTTCTAAATGCTTGTACTGTCAGTGCTTTTCAAATAAGGAAAGTTTCATTATTCTTAAAAATAGTTTCCCGTTGTTTACCACATTTTCTGCTTTTCCTATCTAAAGAATTAATTCACTCCTCTATACAGCTGCTGTTGAACTATGGATAGCATTTCCAGTTTCAGTTTTGTTAACATTAAAATACATGTTACATAGTCTGTCTGGAGGTGATAGATGTCCTTTTCCTCTGCAGCCTCAGAACCCCAAATCTAATCAAGTTGCTATAGTCCTAGGGGAAAGGCCAGTATCCAGTAGTGCTAAGGAAGATGATGGACAGGAGCTGTATAAAGGACAGTTTACTAGTGAAAAAGCCCTCTTGTCTTCTTTGTTAATACTTTCTGGAACAAAACTTATAGCAAAAACATTGAAGAATTTACTCCAGTTCAAAAACATTAACTTTCCACTGTGATTCTTCTAGTGCTCGTTTTAGATTTTAAAATTCGAAATCTGCAGAGCTTACAAGGTTGAAGAAATCACCTTACATTTATAACTTTTCTGTAGATCACTTCAAGAATGTATTGATTCAGAGTGTTGAAGGACTAGAGCATTGACAGCTAAACTGTGAATGCTCAGGATTTTTTAGCAGCTTGACAAACTAATCATATTTTTTCTTCTACAGAATTGGTTTGATGTAGAAAAAAACTTACCTATCTAATGACAAGAAACTACTAAGAATTCAAGAACTGGTTTGATAGGGGTTTTTTAATCCATTTGGGGGTTTTGTTGGTTTTTTTTTTCCTTTATCAATTCATCAGTACCAAGACCTTTATTACAGTAAAAGAAAAAAAAGTACTCAAAAATAATATATTAATTGATACAGAACATTTATGTTCATGTACACCAAACAAAAGATAAACCTATTTGTCCATTCCTGCAGGAAAAGCTTTCTTTTATATAAAAAAGCAAGAAAAAAATTTCTTTCCAAGATGATGTAAAAGTTAAAAAAACAGTTCCTTTCAGTTTATAAATCCAAGGTAATACACAGATCAGCTTATTTTTTGTTCCTGCTTGTACTGTTAAAAATGATGATTTTATATAAAATGTCTAATAGTTTGCCTTTTGCTGTGGGATGGAAAAATAGTGGTTCTAACATTTTTATGTTTAATTAGAAGAGGCATATTACATTAATTTCTTTGGTGAGCTAGTTTAATTCTGCATGGAAATTCAGTTTTTCAGATACTGTTATAGTTCTGCTGTTCTGAGCTGTACAGAGAAAGCAGACAGACAGTAGTTCTTGCTGTTTGGATTTTCTCTCTGGGGAAGAGCACCTTGGAGTGTTTAGTGAACATTGAGTAAGAAGGTATTGATAATGCCAGGTGTTTAAATCACATTGTGCATTCTGCTCTAAGCACTGACACACAATATTAGATCCTGAAGCCCTGAACTACATGTTTTCTCAAATTCTGCTTTGTGGACCTAGCTCTCCATGCCTAGGCATATGGAGTGTTTCATAACCAATGCTTCTAGGTTAGTTACACATCACAACAAAACAGAATTCCTTTGGCATTATAAACAGCTCTGTTTCAGGCACACATCAAAATCAGAAAGTTTTCCATCTGAACTTTTGCTTTGGATAGGACTGAATTAATACATTTTAAAGCACACACCATAGACTTCTTAGAGAAGAATTCAGTGTATTTAAGAAAAATGTGTATTTGGTAAAAACACTGGAGATAGAGTCCTCCTTGAGAAATAGATAACTGGAAATGGAAAACGAATGCTATCTGGTTTCTCACTGTGATTGTTAATACTAGGTGGTATGCCATGTTGTCAATAATAGAGAAAAAATATTCAAGTAAATGCATTATAAGCAACTTACAGTTCTACTATGTTAAACTGTCCTACAATCTTTACGAATACACTCCACAAAGGGTAATGGTAACATGTTGTCTGAACATGTCATTTAGGAAACTAAAACCATGGTTAAGAGAGACAATAAAAATTATAATTTGCACTGAGTCATATATGCCAAAGTTCCTGAATAACTAGGTAATCCAGTAACTAGATAGAGCACGAGAAGCCAGCTTTTCTCACAAAAGTCTTAAATCCGAGTCGATATCTATGGGTATCATAGAAGCAGCATCTACCTCTCACCTTTGAGGAAATATTACTGATTTACTATTCCAAACAGTGAAAATTCAACCAATAAAAATGCTCTGTGGGATTTTTGGCTAAATTTGAGTTAAAAATGGGGTAAAGAAAAATAATTATATTACAAAAAACATGCACCTTGATTAGAGGTTGTTTAAAGTTATTCAGCTGTACAAGCTTAGTAATCTGTAACATGGTGGTCTGGGGTCTCTGGGTCTTGACATATAAAAAGGGCCAGTGGGGGATTTCTAATCTCAGTGCAGAGGATGGTCCTGATGATTTGTCAGAGGGCACATATTTTTTCAGGCACTCTTGACCCCGTGATGATTTCTGCTGAGATTATCAAAGAGACATGAGACTCACATTTAAGAGTCCCTGAGCATTTATGGGACAGTTAAAAGCACACCAGAGTATTCAAATCCCATCCATTCCAGCTCACAGGCTGAAATGGTAAGTGTGAAAGAGCTCCATCTCTTACAACACTTTCAGTGCTCCAGTTCATCATTGAAAACTGGGATTTATTCGTTATTCTTGGCTGCAAAGAGAGTGGAATAACTGACTGAGGGACATCACTAGTTCCTTGTCTATGTTGGGTCCTCATTCCTCCAGACTCCAAAAAGTGAATTTGAAACACCTGAGGAAAGCAGTGAACTGCTGTAAGGATCTACATTTTCCTTTCCGAACTTCTTCCCATCCTCTCCTACATGCCTTTCTCACCCCGGACTGAAATATTGATGGCTCAAATATATGGCAGTGAGAAAGTTGCCTGTGTGTCAGGGGACAACCAAATTCACTCAGTCAACTAGATAAGGTTTATGGTAATGTTGTTCAGTGTTTTAACAGTCTCTGCAACTTAGCCACAGCAGGAGACTCTGTCGATGCACGGTAAACAAGAGCTGATTGATTTTGTAATCTCATGAGGGAGGCCTGCCTTCACATTTGACAAAAGCTCTCATTTCTTTTGCTCTAGTAAATCTTACAAGCTAGAGAACAAACAGCGCTCTAGTACTTCATAAGTTTAGAAAAAGAAAATCCATTTCCATCTTTCAGAACACACAATTGTTGGTGCAGAAGGTCAGCAGCACAAGTTCTCAGGCACTCTGTAGCACCATGCTCTTGAAAAAGAGCTTTTTTTTCCTTTTTTTGAAACTGCTGAGACAATTCTAGCATTGGTGTGGTATGAGCTGCATCTTCCTCACTGCACGCATTTTCCTTTTGTACAATTCTATTTATATGAACAATAAGAAATACTTTTTGTAAAACCAAATTAAAAAAGGAGGAAAAAAATCTAGAGGTGTTAGAGTGTAATGTAAAATTTATGCCTTTACAAGAAAGCCAAGTTTTCCATAAATTATTCTTTGTGTTTTTAGAGCATTCTCACATTGCTTTCTTTCCTTCTTTTTGCAATTTTTTTTGGACATACTAATTTTGAGAGGTATCACTGAAGTTATTTAAAAGACATGTAGATATGGTCCTTAGGGACATGGTTTAGTGGTGAACTTGTCAGTGCTGGGCCAATGATTGGGCTTGATGATTTAAAGGTCTTTTCCAATTTAATTCTATGATTCTGTGGTTCTGTATGCCTCTTGAGGGTGATAAAACTGTCTCTTACGGCATGCGCACAGGGCTTAGAAAGGGAGACACATTCCACTTCTGTTTCACCACTGTGCACCTTTTTAGTGCCTTGTAATTATCAGATGTTTGGGTTCTTTTTGCAGTGCTGTATTTTCCCATAATGTAGAAATTATTTTTTTTATTATTTTTTATTTACTGTGACTTTAAAGAAAATGAGAAGTCTTCCAAAAAACTACTAAGAAGAGCTTTTCAATAATTCTAATTCTAGGAAAAAAGTTTCTGTTTCTTTTTCTCATTGAGGGAATACCTCGTTTATTTCCAAGGAGCTGAGAGCTGTCCCAGGAGTGGATGGGAGCTCCCAGCATGGTCCTGAATGCACATGCACACAGACAGCTGGGTGGCTGCTGCTACCCCACACACTCCTTGGAAAACTGTGCTGTGGGGGCTAAGCCTGTTTCCATAAGGCAGTTTTCTTTACGTTCAAGGGACTCTATCCCTTGGCAAAATCAAAAAATGCCCCCAGACCTCGTTATTTTCTCCAGGCTGCATCCTGTGCTGTCTTTTTGCAGTAAAGTTCCAATGCAGGTTCTGTACACAACCAATCCCAATATTAGTTTCAGATCCTTGAAGGATTCAGGCAGAAGATGCATCTCTGAAAGCTCTTACTTAACTTAGTAAGCTCTTAGATTTACAACTGTGTCCAAGATAAATGCATTAAAATAATAAAGGTTTTTGATCAACGTTAAACAGATGGAAACACCAAAATTTAGGCTGCATTGCCCACTTTAATCCCATCCTTTTTGTGTGAACTGAGATATGTGTTAATTGTATGGTTTTATTGAAGAAAATTTCTCGTCTCATTTAGTATGGCAAACACCCAGCTAGTAAGTTTTATGTTAAATGGTTAAAGATTTACAAAACTTTAAGTAACTAAAGATTATTTTAAAATTGGATGTATCTGCCATCTTAAGCCATCAGTAACTGTGCTTTGTGCTATCATCTGCCCACTTCTCTACCCATAGTCTGTCTTCAAATTTAAGTTCTGCTAGCTTAATCTGATTGCTGAAGTGGAGATTTAACATGTTAAATGACACAAAACCCCAAATATTTACATCCTTGTGTGTGCCTTTTAACATGTCCAGGTTCTTAGAAAGAAAACTAAGTTTCTAGAAGCATTTCCTCTGAAGTGGGAACAAGTTTCACTCATTTTAAAAACAAGGGAAAATTTTCATTGTGAAGAGCAACAACTAAATATTGCAAGGTATTTTGAAAGGAAAATCATAAACTTTGAGTTAATTGACTCAAGCTGAGTTATGGCCAAAATAAAGTAGTTTTTCTTTAGCATTTAACAGGATTTCCACAGCTGTGACTGTGTTGATAGATAATATTAAATTCTTTAAACTTCTAATCAGACTGTCAGAGATTCAAAGCACTAACTAAAATGGTACTGTGTGTCCCATCTTGTTCTTGTGCCACTGGGAGGCATGATATTTTTCAGTTTGTCATAGAACTGAGGTACTTTTACTAGTATTTTGTCTTCATATGCCAATTGTTTCCATTTTCAGTCTTGCATAGGAAAAAAATGGTAATATAAGGAAGCAAATGAAATACAATGAGTGAGGATATACTTTGCAAATGGGCAAAATAAAAACTTAATATGTAAATTTATAATTGCAAAATAAAATCCATTTTGGTTGGGTTTGTTTGGGGCTTTTTAATTCCTTTTGAAGTCAATGTCAGTTTCAAAACTGTAAGAGAAGAAAAATCATCAGGCAGTGCTAGGTCCATAATCTTCAGGTTTTACTCCTCCAGGCTGTCATTACTCATTGATAGTCTGACTGATGTGAGCTGGACAACTTTCGTGTTATGCTGAAGTACTGATTTTGACAAGGCAAAATTAGTAACATTTGCAGAGTACTTAGCAAGTCTCTGTTATATTGGCAGGCTACACTTATTTCTTCAGCCTGGAGCCCTAGAATTGAGGATGCAGGATCTCAAGAGAGGATAAATCCCTTCAGAGAGGTGGATGAATTTTAATTGGGTGCATCTGGGATTTCCCCCATCTCCCAAGTTTCCCTGCGCCTTCCAGCTCTAGCAGGGTCAGGTATCCCCAGCTACTGAGTTGCATTTGATCCTTTGAGAAAGTCTCAGCTGAGATTTCATAAATATAGCTTGAGAAAGTGTGCCTCCATCTCCATATTTACAGCTTTCACAAAGCCACATCAGAAAGCACTAATATAAAACACACCAGATTCTGAAATGGAGAAAGGGAGCAAGTTATGCAACACTTCATCTATTGAGGTTAGATAGCCTGAAACAACATCACCAGGATGGAACTTTCAAAATGACAGAGGAACTTATTTGATTGACTTTTTTGTGGTGCTATACATGTGCAGAAAGGGTTACAAAAAGGTTTATGAGAATCAGATCCCTTGGACATCCCTATCCCACAGTATCCCAATCCCTGGGTAACCTCTATCCCATGACTTCCAAGCTCATCAATTAGATACTTCCTGGTTAGATGTATTTACACTTGTATCAGTGAATCAAACATAACTGGAAGATATTTCTCTGTCATTTATTTTGTATTTCAGATTTGGAAATGTGTACTGATTAGCTACGGTCCATAGTCCTTCCCATGGAGCTGTTATATTTTAGGGAAGGTGACATTAATGCTCTAGAAGTTGATTTGCCTTAGTTTATAACAAAAGCAAAGAACTTGTTTTCCTTGAAAGTAATTCTAGTGAGTGTATGGTTCTGGTTAGCCCTGAAAAGGCAAAACTCTTCCAAAGCCTGTGATCCTTTATAGCAGGAAAATTTAATCTCATATCTTTGCCCTTCAGACAGCCTCACATCACTCCTCTAAGACATTAGTAACCTTCCCCACCCAGATCTGAGTGAAACATCAATAATTATCTGCCATTTAGAAACCCAGTACCCCGCAGGAGGCTCATGTCACCTCTGAGTGTGTCTGAGTGAGGAAGGAAAGCAGAATCATGTCTGTTTGCCAAGAATGCAGAGGAAAGTGATACTGCCAGCGAGAGCAGAGTGCTCAGTGGAGCAAGGCTGGAGGGCGTGGAGCGGCCAGAGAGTTTGGGTACCTTGCACTGAAGTCAAGGTCAAGCTGAAGTCAAGATCAGAATTAGTTCTTTTGCCAGGCTGGGTTCTTATTATTCTTTCAGTTCATAATATTTTTTTAAGTAGATGGGAAATGCCAAGCCACAGAACAAAGTTGGCTGCTACCTTAAAATATGTACTTTAAAATACACCATCCAATTCGCTGTCTCTGATCTGATGTCTTTTTTACTGACTAGCTGGAAAGACATTTGGGAAAATCACCATGCTTGAAAGTTAAGGATATCATCAAAAGCGTGCAAGTGCGAAAGAAGATGATGTGAGAAATGCAATTTAACATGTACAGGATTGAAGTTCAACCTGTATAAGGCTGCAAAATGCTGAAATTTCATTATGGACATCTAATTAATATTTGTTGTTCTTGATGTTCATAATGTCTATCTTGGCACTGGATTCACATGGTATTTCTCTGTCTAGCTTCATCAGATCTCTGCCTCTGATCAGATCCCTATTGAGACACACTTTGATATAAACCTGCTAAAGTTATTCCACATAAAAGTCTGTGTCTCGGTAATATACATTTTTAATTGGTCAGAGCTGTTGTTTATGCTGCACCAGACAGTTCCTTGACAATCTCATGTTTATCATTTAAAAGACTATCAGGAAGTAATTATTAGGTTTGTTTCACTTTGTCAGACTGCCTGCAAAACATTTCCATTAAAGATTCAAATATATTTTAAGTGTTGAATTTTGTGTAGTGTCTGGTTTTCAGTTGGTAAAAGTGCATACTAATATAACATCCAGAAGAGGAATATCTGTTTGCTAAAGGTAGCTTAATTCTTAGATGATTCTTTAGTTCTTCTCTTTTTATATGTGAACATAAAATAACTCATATACTTAAGCATTGTGGTATGTCATTAATTCTATGTCGAGTCTGTAACTAACATGATGTTTGAATCTATAGTTTAAATGAGGCTTTGCACTCAATCTAAATGAACACAGGAGACAGGTACTGTAATAGCTTTCAATAATTGACCTGGCAGAGCCATTTTGAAATAATTTGAGAGTAATATACTTGATCCTACAACCTTTCCTCCCACAGACTGTCTGATTTCAATCTTACAGTTCCAACAGAGGCTATTAGCACGGCATCGTCTCTGATTCATGGGGATGTGAAAAATGAATGCATTATATGTGGAAAATAACATTTTGATCTCTTGGCCACAGAAGGATGTTGGAACTGAGTGGGATCAAAACACATTGTTTGAATTTTGTAGCTGAGATGATGGTGGTGATCAACACAGGTGTATTGAGGGGATGGATGCCAATAGGCTTCCCTGTTGCAAGCTGGAAAATTTAAATGTCTTGCCATTGAGTCGGTCTGTCAGAATAGAAACATTTCTGGGAAGGGGGAAATTCCTCTCTGACTGACAAGTATAGTCCTTTACTCTCTTTTATTCATTTGGGAGGTGCAGTTTCAGGTGAGACCCCTGTTTTCAGAGGAAGCCAAGATTGTGACTTGTTACATTCTCTGTCCTTTTCTGCAATAATTTTGGGAGTAGCAGGAGAGGCAGAGTTGGGATCAGAGATTTGGACAACCACGGGGTAGATTTGATTGGGGGACTTACAGAACACAATATATTTGGTGACAGAACAAACTGCTTGGGCAGGAAAAAGGGAAGATATGTGTTGTTACACCTTTGCCACCCCAGTCAGAGCTGTGCTATCCTGACTCCCTCCTGCTGTTCTCAGCTGTGATAAGGGGACATGGGATGTTCCTGCTTGTGTGCATAGGCCCTTGCTAAGATTAAATGTGAGAAACAAGACATAAACTTCTATAAGAAATTACACAGCATGGACAAAACCAGCAGAGCTTATGAATGAATGGGTGAGATTTACCTCACTGCTGCTGAAATTGCACAGTAAAACCACACTGCCAGCCTTTCCCCACAGGCACACCCTACACCTGGCCTTCTTGTGTCTGCAGTGTGCATCACCTTTTGTGATCGGGGCCACCAAGAATTCCCAGGAAGGGCAGCAGTTGGATGCAGCAGCTGGAAGCTCTATGGAACTAAAAATATGTAGACTGATGATTGCTGAGGCAGTCTGCCACTCAGGCAGGGAAAAACAAGCTGGGCATGAGGAGCAGCATTGCCACTGAAGGCCCAAAGTCTGTAGGCTGTCAGAAGGGGTGTCAGGCCAGCCCCCACAGACCCCACACATGGGTGGCTGGTGAGGCTTCTTTGGGGTTTGGTAAGGAAAATAAGACTCACTGCCTGTGGATGCCAAAGCCTTTTTTGGTTAGACTTAGTGACATCATGATTCTGCTCTTTGCCAACAAAATAATCTAAACTGACTCTAAAAGAGTAACTGGAAAGGTGAGGAGAGTGGGCAGAGAGGCTTTGGACCTCTCAGTCTCTGACTAAGTGGTGTTGCCTTAACACTGGAGTGGGAGGAATAAGCCCCCATAGATAATATCTGAGGCTGCAAACTGTCTTTCTTTCTCTTGTCAGAGGGAAAAAAAATGCCTGCTCCTGCAGGAAAGGCACCAGTGTCTCAGGCCTCTGGGGCACGGCAGGGCAGGTACTTCTCTGAGCACTCTTGCGCTTTTAAGTGGCTCCAATTATTTTTGTATGACTAAGTAGAGTGCTCATTAAGCATTTCCCTTAAATGAAAATGAAGACCTACAAGGTCATGTTAATTAAGAAGCACAGTAAGTCAGTGTAAAGAGGTTCAGTTAGTACAGTGGGCTCAATCCTGCATTACACCATGCTCACAGTTGGTCTGGGTTTGTGTTCATCCTTGTAATATTAAGAATTTGTAGGACAGGATCATTGCACAAATAAAAATTGCTGCAGGTCAGTCCAATCTGACAGCAGCCACAGGCTCATTATGCCATTGTGAGCAGTATCTGCTTTTAAATCATACTGACCAGAGCACTCTGGCTTACTGTGACCAGGAGCAATGCCAATTTACCCTGTTGAGAAGAGAAGTTGACATATTCCAAGACTTTTACTTGCTTTCCAGTTTGTCATTTGGACTGGTATGGTGCAAGTTCATACTCAGTGATGAAATTTTACAGTTGAATCATCATATTTCAGAGACAAGTCCCATTAGCTACAGGAGTCTCTGGCTGTCAGACACTCTCTGACTCCAGTTAGCCCAGCACAGCCTGGGTTGGCCATGGAGTTCTCCTCTGTGAACCACGTTAGATGTGCTCAGTCTCACATGTTCTTGAAACATATTTACTGGCCCTCACCTCCCATTGCCCCAGGGGCTCTCCCTCACTGTCTCAGCACAGCCCCACCATATTCACATGGGAAACCTGTTGCCGTAAGCCTTAATATAGCTGTAGATTTTTATATAGTTTTATAGTCTTATAGTCTTTTGCATTTGAAAATAGCTTGTAACCCCTGTACCACA
>JAWWEU010000040.1:10974019-10999918 GCA_035583155.1 Acropternis orthonyx
CTCAATTTCAAAGGGGCGTGTAAGGGGGGTGGTTTGGGATAGTTTGTAGGATGGGCTAATTAGACATTGGCTATGTTGTATAGATAAGATAATTAAGTAGAGTTATAAAATTGTAGAATGCTGTATGCCTGGCGTGCACGTCATTCTACTCTGATTGCTGAAAGCTTTTAGCCGAACTTAGTAAAAGACCTTTTTTGCCTTCACCCTGTCGTAGAAGTTTTCTTCCCTTGGATTTACGGCAACAAACCCATCCAGCCACAGGATCTGGGATACACAACATCTCCCAGCACAGGGAAAGGCTGTGGAGATGCACTGCAGCCAAGGGTTCATAGTCACACACAACCGCGTGCTGCCGTGAGTCCTCTTGGGCATTGACTTTTTGACCAGCTGCAGCTGTACCCCTTTTCCTTTATACAACACCCGCCTAACATGACCAATACTTGTGTATCCATATGCTCCCTTATCTAACGTCAGGAGTCTGGGAAATTCACAGGATTTGGCACCTGACATCCCAGATGTTTGGACTTCAGGAGGATGAAGCATGCATGCTCCTACCAGGATTACAAAAGCTTAACATCAATAGTCCTCTCATTGGATATATGGGATTGTTATAGCTGAGAGACCTCTGTGGAAATGGAGGAAAATCCTCTGAAATATGTATTTGGCCCCAAAAACTGCAGAAACTTAACTTTTAAATTTAGGTCTTACTTTTGGGAAGGAGTCAAAAGGCTAGCTTTATAAATGCCTGCACACAACCACACACCCCACTGTAAAGTACTAGAGCTTTCCAAACAAAGAGTTATTAAATAAAATCTACACATAAAATTAATTCTAAAAAAAAAACAAAACAAAACAAAAAAACCCCACAGAAATTAAAGAGAAGCCCACAGTTTGAGTTAGCAATGTACCTCATGAAATATTAAGATGTTAAAGTGGAACTTTGTGCCTCATGTTACAGTACTGTACTCCTTACCATTGCTTCTAAGTCACACACGTGGATGACTATTCTCTTCTTTGTGTTCAGTATTCAAGGGCGTATCTCTGCTCGTGTGAGCTGTGACAGCTCTGTTGAAGCCAGCAGGGCTCGGACAATGTACACCAGCTAAGATCTGCCCCTTAGTATTCACCCCCATCTGCTGTGTGACTCGGTCATACCAGAACTGCCGAGCACCTGCCTGCCTGATGTTTTTTTAATGAGTTGAGCTCTTCATGTTGGGTTTGTGTCTCTGCCAGGTTCCAGTTAAATCACATATAATTTTTAGCGTGAAGTTTCACCTTGGGCTTTGAACTTGCAGGCACGGAACAAAAAGTCCTGTTTCTAGAGGAAGTTGCATAAGTAGTAATAATAATAAAAGCTAGAATACAAGCCAAGTATTTTAATTCATAGGTTATGACATTCAGCTTTTATGAACAGGAAGAGGAATTATCCTCAGTAGACAGGAAATAATGAGGTTGACCCATATTCCATAATAGTGTATGAAAATTAACTAAAGATTTGTGTAGCTAAGATAATGAGCACTTGTATTTAAATTTATAGCCTGGCCTAATTGCGTAAAAGTTTGTGGGAGATGTGTGTGTATACTAACAGATTAGGGGCTCTCTCTGGAGTTTCTACCCAACTCCTGAAAAGCAGTTCAGTATGTAATAAATCAAACTCGAATGGCTTGCTTGCAGAATGTTTGACTAAAAGTATCCTAAGTTGCATGAGACCTGCTTCCCCAAGAATAGGATATTCTTTTTTAACTTTCAGATTAAAGTCAATATGTGACGTGTGCTTTACTGACTGAACTTCATTTATTTAAGTAATAAAAGGCATTTATTTATCAGAAAGTGAAACTGTCACTAAGGAAAAAAAAATTAGCTGTGACATCCTGGAACCATGAATATCAGCTTCTAGTGAGCTGTTTCAAAAACATAAATACCAAGTTATATTGGGTTTTCTTAAATTCTTAATCTGTCCTTAGGAAAAATTATTTTAATCTTTAAAATTCTGGTTTTGGAAAAGCATTGTAAAGGAAATAACAAACAGACACACACACAAACTTCTGAATGCAAGTGGTTTGTGAATTTATTAGTTGTCATAACAATAAAGTGGCTTTGGAAGCATTTGATAGGTACTAATAATATTATTTTTGTAGGTTTGTTCTACCATTTAGCTGGGAATCTGAGTGTTTTATGTATTCTTCCGGTGATCAACAAAATAGAATAGATTTTCAGTCTGTTCTAATATTGAAAGGGAAAGTTCCCCTAATGGTACATTAGAACATTTTAGTGAAATAAAAGGTCGATAAAGAAACATTTTAGAAGAGGAAGTAAAAAGAATATTGCTGATCTACTGAAAGGTAGGAGAAATTTGGGGTAACAGTGAGCCATCCCTTTACCAAGGTAGGAGTTTCACTGAATAACCCACACTCAAAATTGTCATAAAAATACAAGTAGCTAAGCTCCACTGGTTGAAATATTATATATAAATTTTGTTTGAAGAAAAAGATTTTGAATTTTTTTTCTGTCACTCACAAAGGACAGCCATCAAGGAGCATCTTCAATGTGGTTATTTAAAAACTGAATATGCAACAAATACTCAGATATAGAACCCTTTAAACTGCATGTCCTGGTTTGTCTTTAATTTATTCTAAAAATGAAAGGATGTTTTCCATTGCACTGTTGCTGTTAGAGACGATCATGTAGGACAATTTGACAACAGCACATCAAAGAAACTCAGGCCCACAATTCTGTCTTTAATTTTATTTGCAGCGATCTGTCCTCCATCTCTTCATGCTGCCTTTATGTGTTTCACATTTTGCTGTGACCAGTAGAGTGTTACTCTTGAATATTCTTTTTGCATCCTGTAAGGGAGAGTCCATCACAGAAGGCTGATACAGACAATCCACAACATGCTGCCAAATCACAGAGTTAACAAAAACACACACAATTTTCTTAGTGGCTATTTCTTGCAATAGAAATCACAGCATTTTTACAGATATCTGTGGGGGGTTTAGGTTAGTGGTCTGGCTTTGCAGAGTGTTAGGTTATGAGCAGAGACACTCCTGTTGCTGATCAACACTAACAATGTCAGATGCTTCAGAGAAAAGCACAGGAAACCCAAGAGTGGCAATTAAAGTTTAATTTGAATTAGAGGAAGTTTCCTCTTAACCTTCATTAGCTTGTGATATGACCTCAATCTGAAGGACATTTTTCCTTCAGTTATTATCACAAATACTCTTTTTACTTAAAAATTGCTAAACTTGTTTTAAATCCTGTTAAGTCTTTTGAAGCTGATATTCTGTGGTGCTGGGTTCTCCAGGTGTTGTAGAAAGAATTTATTTCCGTTACTTAAATTCACTGCCTTTAGGTTACCTATTTAAATGAACAGAAGGAAGATAACCATGATCAATTTATTTTCTGTAAATCCATTTATAAAACAACCCCCACTTAAAACAATTCTTATCTTCTCAGCTTCCCTTTGTGTAGAATTTGCCTCTACCTTTTTATTTAATACTAACTAAATTTCCTAGTGTAAGAATCAATGGCCATATCTACACCTGGCCTGCATTACTGCCCTGGACCACAGGCAGTCTTTCAAGCTATTTCTAAACCCATTGCATTGTGTAGGCAGAAGTATTTGCCCATTTAATCTCCTTCAGCACAAAGAAGCTGGAAGAGGCAGCTTTTACCTGCCACCTGGGTTTTGCAGTGGCTCTATCCCTCATTGATGGGCTTGGGTGTTTCAGGGGCAGGAGCACAAGAGTGGCTGTCAGTGCAGCTTCTCAGGACATTTCTAGAAATATTTTCAATGCTCAGAGGAGCAGATAGGAGGCAATGGTGCTGGTGGGAGAAAGGTTGGAAGTGGGCATGTGCAGCAGTGATGTTTCCTCCAGGATAACTGCACTTGGCGATAGCTGATGAGCAGCAGCATGATGAGCTGCACAGCCACTGACTGGCGGTGAGTGGTTCCCAGGAGAGCTTATTCCCAGATGAAATGTGACAGTGGATGACATGGTGCTGGCTCCAAGTTTCACATATATGCAGAAGAGAGTCAGGAGTAATTGAATGAAAGGAGGAAGACTTTCCTGTGTGCATCCTTCTAACAGGTGGTGGTGTGCAGTGTAGCTACCCAGATGGGCTTTATTGCAGTGGCATGGCTGGAGGCTACTGAACAGCTGGAGATTTCCTGAACCTGATCTTAAGCCTTGTTCATAAGGGTTACAACATCAACAATACTCAAAAGCATAAGATGCATCTAAAACTCCCACTTAGAGCAGTAACACCTGAGCTGCCTCAAAGCAATCATTTAGGGCATTTCTGAAGGCAAAAAAGATGAGTGGCTGGTGAATTCAGTCTCAGACTTGCCTCAAGCATGCTCTTACATGACATTGTAAATACAACTGGTGTGGGTTTGGGAATATTATGTTTTGTGTAAGACAGATATCCTAATAATTTTTACTACAGAAAAATCCTATGAAGCTTTCACTGAAATTCTGATCAACTTCCAAACCAAGTAAATATGCCAATGACCATGAGTTCTGATGCACTGGGGGGTAGCCCTTTTCCATGTGCCTAAGTAAGATGGCAAGAAAAAACATTTTGTTGTCCAAAGTATTTGGTATAGGATTTTCTCCATAGTAATTTTCCTAACCTTGCAAAACTATATACCAAAACTATTGCTATAAAGTTATGAAAGCAAATTAACCACAAATATTACTGCTGCAGCTCCGGGGAAACTATCTCATTAATGCTTTGGAAACTGCTGTAACAACTGTGTACTTTTACACCTATTCAGCTGAGAAGTAAATATCCAATATCAAGATGACAATTTTATTAGCTAACTGTACTGTGAAATCACTATTTCAGCCTATGCATTTCTTCATTATCAGAAAAGAAGCTGGAATAGTATTAACCATTAAATTAATTAATGTCTAGAGCTGCTTATATACTAAATTTGCCAACTATATTGTTGGCTGCTTGATTCTATGTAACTGCTAAACATATTGCTGAATGAGAGTAATTAACAATATTGTTATTCAGAGGTCAGATCACCTTTTGTGGATCTCAGGTAGTAGAAGCAGTAAAACATTATTTAGCTGTTGGGTTTATTATCAGATGGAATCTCTAGAGTTATAGTCCACTATCTGCTTTTAAATTTTTCTTACCTGTTTCAACTACTCTGTAGTAGTGTGGTGGTTTAAGTTGGTTTAAATCTGTTTAAAACTCAATTGTAATTTTTAATATACAAGTGATGGGCAAGTGATTAACTTGTTAACTTTCCTTTTCTGTCACTGTGCATAAAAATATACAACTGATTTGCTTTTGTGACTGTATTCTGGTCCTTTCAGAGACCCTTCAGGTCATCTAGGTACCTTGAAAACTTGTGCCTTTGCTTGCAGTATCATTATTTGCATGGAGCTGTACATATATTAATTCCTTTACAGTAGTATCTTTATGCCACTAATCCAAACCAGAAACTAAAACTTTAATCTCATTCTGCATTCCATCTGAGCTTTGAGGAAAACTGGGAGTTTTATAAGTAGGTTGACTTTTTTTCTGAGCATAGCAGTGTGAAATGTGTATTGAAATGAATCTCAGGTATGAAGAAATTGCCATGTGATAATTGTCTTCCTGAATCTTATTATACACGTGGAGACAGAACAAAACTTTGGTCTAGACAATATATTTCAACACATGAACACATTTTGCATGTGCATATTGCAGGTTTTGTAAAGTTTAGTGATTTTTATGAGTCTACAAAAGGCCCTACTTCACATAAAAACATTATCTTTGTAGGTTTAAGTGCTTTTCCAAAGCAGAAACTTAAACTGAAAGCATTTCAGAGTCAAGCTCCATTGATTTTTTTTTTTAATCATTGTCCCAAACATGTTTTTCTGACCTTTTTCTAGGAAATAGCTGTCAATTTTTCTATCAGAAGTTCAAAGCAAGTAGAAGGAAAGTTATGAAGGGAGTTTTCCAGCAGCTTGGTGACACGCAGTCATAGTGACCAACACTGCCTACAACAAAAGGGTCCTGCTCCAAAGCCAATACAAAGCAATTTCATGGACAGCTTGTCTCCCAAGCTGATGTCCTAGCCAGAAATGTTCTCCTGCCTGCCTGCAACACAGCCAGGAGAACCACCTGGGTTCTGGGTTCATATTTTAATCATAATAATTACCATCAGAATCATGGGCTAGTTGCTTTAAAATACAGTTGCCACCTGTTTGAGGGTGAACATGGCTGTGGTAGAATGGACATGCTTCTTTGTATGACAAGCTTCCTGAACAGTTTCTCTCTTCCATTTCTTGATGACACAGGAACTGGTTAGATCTGTTGAGACCTACGGAACCCGGCTGTAAGCAGGAGGTACCATCCCTGCTTTCATTCATGAAGCACTTACTTGACCTCTGCTCCAGAATGTCACGGGCTGAAACTCCCACTTTATTACTGCTGATTTTTTTCATTGCAGTTTCTTTCTTTCTTTTTTTTTTTTCCTTTTCCCTGCAAGGCCAATTATTTCTTCTTTCTCTCTCGATCCTAAGGTGAAGTGAGTCACACTTAAGACTTTAAGTGTATTTGAGGAAATCCTGATGAATTTAGTTTAAAGAGTCAAATCAGGTAGATTTCTGTCTTCTAAAAAACTGTTAGCATCAGATACTCTGATGGGATTTTATTTCCTTTGTTGGCTTTTTCTATGTTCTTTTATCAAATAAGTTTAAAATTATTGAGTGAAAACTCTTTAAATAAGGTTATTTTCTGGCACAGTTTCACATGAAAAAAAAAACTACAAAAATAGAAGTGCTGTTGGTAATGCAGTGTTGTACCTTTAATATATTCTACAGTAACATAGCACAGACTTGGTTACTGCCTTATTAAGATGGGGTTTTTTTCTTTTGGTTTGGTTTTCCATTTATTTTAGAGCCATTCTCTGCTAGTTTGGTATTTCTGCAAGAGGAAAAAACAGTGTCAGTGCTCAAAAGATGACAATGTGAAAACATTGACTGAATTATAAATTCAGGTCTCATATGTCTGAAGGTTTAAGAGTGAGATCTACAAAGCATCGTGTGCCTATAGATGCACAAAATTGGATGCATGAATATTTGGGTGCCTGCTCTGTTCAGACTCCAGTCTGGCTGCTCACCAGCCTGCTCCTGGAGCTGTGGAGCAGCATTACTGCAGCAATGAGCCCAGCTTAATGCACCGTAATTTTGGTCTGAAAATGTTTAAATTTCTTTCCCATATTTCACATGCTACGCTAACCATTCAAGTGCCTGTACAGATTCTTAAGCCCTTCAAGAGATGAGTTTATAATATGGTTGTCATAGTTTCCTTGGTCACCTGCCATTTTCCAAAATCTCTGCTGTTTGTTGACTGGTGCTTCATTACGTCAGTCTGATACTGAAAAGAAGTTAAATACCATATTTGTACTATACTTTCAAAGCATCCAAAGGATTTCTGGTTTGAAGCATTCTGTGACACAGTATGCTGATGATGCCTGGGTACCAAGAATAGAACATTTCAGTAGCTAAGGATTCCAGATGAACTAAAAAAAATTGCCACAAAGGCATTGCTGTCTGTTGCATCATTCAGTGTTTTCAGATGTTGATGTGCAAGAGGTTATTAAACATGCTGGTTAACCTTGCTCAAATTTACAGTTTTTATATCCAGCACACATACAATGTTTTTTATTTCCACCAAGCACTCTAGTATAGCTTCAAATACAGAAGTAATAGTATCAATAAAAGATTTACATGCAAGTCACTATTTCACTGAAAAATTATAAAAAGTGAATCACATTATATTTTACAGTGACTTCAGAAAGTAACATAGTTGTCATAATAGTCTGGAGAAAGGATGAAGAGAGAAAGTCAAATTTGAACAAGTGTGTAGCTCAGTTGAAAGATTTCCACAGTATTGATTTTATCTACCACTTTCTGCTTAAAATAAAGAGAATGAAATTACAGATCAGAATTTGGCTTTTTGAAGTGTCTGTTCTAAGCATTGAAAGTTTTCAGCTATTTTAGCATCAGAATCAACACAGTATAACACAAAGAATATCATTGTGGTCACTTCTGGCTTCATAATTTTCTTTTAATTTTCATTTGGACAAACAGAATCCAGTGTAATAAATTTAAATAATATACAGTAACTAGGGCTGAGAAATTATTACCATATAGTCAGCAAGTATCTAATGATACTAGAGAAAATAATTGAACACCTAATTTAGAAGTTATATTTTGCTGCTTGCATAATGGCTGTAAGCAGTTTATAATTTTTCATGAACTTAAGTATGCAAAAAAAAAAAAACCAACTTTTTAAAATATTGTGATTCAGCACTTAGAAACTCACATTTTCTGTGAGAATGTTTATTTTCAACATGTATCCCAGAGGTTAATTTTGAAATTTTGACGTAGCATAAAAATTTGCCCAAGTTCCAATTTTTTTTCCTGTGATTGGAAAGAATATTTTTCAGAAACAGTTGCAGTGAATCACTAAATTTTCATAATTGCCTTTCTTCATATATTGTAACTCAACTTTATCATACATAAAGATGTTCTTGACTGCTAATTCCTACAATGGGAAGAGTAAAGAAAAAGCTGATGTGAACATAAAAATGGCATGTATTTATGTATCTACCTGTTCCAGTAAATCCTGAATGCTGTGGTGTCATACCATACACTAAACATAAAATGGATGTTTTGTTAATCATGTCTATCATAATCTTCAAAGTCTTGGTGTGGTAGAGGTTTACCCAGTTACAGGTTTAAACACCTTTTAAACATCATTGCTTTCTTAATCGCTCCTGTTCTTAATCCCTGCTGTTTTGTGCAGTCAACCAGTAAAACAATACACAGTATGTGTAATTTTTAGCCTAGTGAGAAAAATGCTCCCCTTATAGAAAAAGCTGTGAATTCCAGGTTCTACCCCATTAAATAAATATTCATAAGAATTGGAAAAGCAAAAGCAGAAAAAATAGTTGCTTTTTGTCTGAGCACACCATTAAGGCTATACTTCAGGAAAGCAGTGGATTTCCTTCAAATCTCCTCTGAACAGGAAGGCCATATCTTGATAGGCAGTACTTGCATGCTATATTTAAATTAAACAAGTATTATCCTTATGAATCTCATACAGGAAAAAATATCAGCAGCCAAATCTTATTCCAGGTTTCTGAATAGTTGTGGAGTGACCAATTTATGATCTTTAGGCAAATTTGCTTATCATCCAACTCCATTCAGAATAAATATTGCTAAGCTTAAATTCTATCTTTACCATAGTTTGATCTCTATGGATTTTTTGTTCTTATAGCATCATTGCAGCTTTCAGTGAAAAAAATTAATTCCTTGTTAATTTCTTAATTTATGGTACTTTTGTCCACATTATTAATTGTAATTAGCATTATCTGACCCATAATCCATGTTTGGCTGAACCTGAAGGCTCTCACGAGTTAATCCCAAAACATATTGCGAAGTCAAAAACCTGGGAAATAGGATGAGTGGAAAAAATTGGAATTACAACTGCCTGTGAAACCCTGCTGAGAGTCCTTTGCAAAATTATATTTTACAAAGCTGTCTTCTGAGACTGAAGGTGGCTCTTTAAATCATGCTGAGAATAGTGTAGTCTGGTGGTTCACAGACAGTCAGGAGTCCTGGACTATGGCCCATGCACTGCCAGGGATTTAATGTGTGACAGTGAGAAATTGCGTCTTTTTGTATTTTAATATCCCCATCTGTAAAAATGAGCATAATAGTATTTGCTTAATTTATTTGAGATTTAAAAACACTGGTGTATTCTGAAGAAAAGACATTATAAGGCTTATGCTTTTCCTGTAAAATAAAATGGAAAAAATTTCAATTTTTTTTTTCAATTGAGTATTGCTACCCCCCTACATGAGCAAAACACATTATTAAAGGGAGTGTTTAAAGATAATTTTAACAGGAACAAAGGACAAAACTGCCATTTGTGCCTTTGAAAATATTCCTATTTCTGCATTCCAGAAGTTCTTGTGATAACCATAGTTTCTGTAGATAAAACATCTATGCTTCTAGGAAAGTACGTAGACAATACACACAATTTTGCTTGTTCTAAATGTCATGACTTAATTTCTGATTACTTTCAGTGCAAGCAAATCTCCTTTCTGTTGACTTTGATGTGAATTGGCCCAGATCCAAGGGATTCAGTACAAGCTGTAGCTACCAATCTTAAAGCAACTTTATGTCACCAGTAACAGCAACTCCACGATCAGAAGCAGGTGCTGTTATTTTGTCAGATTTAATCAGTTAATCTCTTGGTTTAAATATCATGGATCAAAAGCACAGTTTAGGCTATCATATCTAAATGCTTCTTAATATAGTTATTGTGTTTCCTAGGCATTTTGGAGTAGTCTGTAAGCACATATCAGTAGTCTTGTGAAAAAGGAAGGCTGAGCACAGAAACCAGATTTGGCAATTCCTATGAAAAACATTCTGCAAAACTGTTGGAGAAATTAGTTATTCAACTACACATTTGGAAAACAAGTATTACTTTGAGCAACTAATTTAAAGAACAAACATAAAATACCTCAGTAGTGAGGATGATGCTGCAGAGAATCATGATTTACCTGAAGTCAGCACATAAACTCTTGAATGAACTCTTGCAATTCAATAAATGCTGAGTTGTAACTAGAGGCAAATTCAGGCTTAATTGAATAGAAATATATCTGCATGTCCTGGAAATTTCAGAAAAGCAAAAATGTTCAACAGTATAGCTCAGAAGCTAACATGCCATTTTATCAGTTTTCCCATCTGCTTCCATCTCAGCCTGCTGATAAGAATATAGAATTCTTCTCTGGTTTTGCTGTTTATCATAGATAATGCTCTTTTCATTATATACCTCAGATAAAAACTTTTTCATCAGTCCTGTGTGTCTTCATTGTGTTTGCTTAGAAGTTTTACACAATAAATAATTTTTGATTACTGTGGTTTTTTAGCAAACTGTGTTTTGCCACTGCTTGACCTGTTGCTACTTTATGATTATTAATATTTACTGTCACAGAGCATAAAAGGCAGCCTTTTTTTGAGGTTACCAAACAAACAGGCATTAGCTGATCTCAGCCTAGAAGAATTTACAATCCAAGAAATCTCTTGACAACTCCAATGAAGCAAACATAAGAGAAATCAGCTTTCAAAACATGTTGAGGAGATGCCTGACTAGCTCTTAAAGGTCTTATTCTGCATGAGATGTAGCAGGATAAATTTAGTTTGCATTTAGTATGCTGCCAAGTCTATTGCTAGACTGTTCCTGGGACCTAAGACCTCACTCACATCTGTAGTGTAAATGTGCTGCAGTGGGGGCCCACACACTGTGGACTGAGGGCAATATTTAGTCTCTTTTATTCACTGGAAATTCTGCACATACACTTCAGTACACCTCAATCCATAGTGACAAAAAAACAGAGGGCCTGGGTGGACCTGAAAAGAGAATTTAGATGAGAGAATTGAAAGTGGCCATTTCACCTTTCTTAATTTTACACTTTTTACACTTAATTTGGAGCGGGGGTGTGTGTGTGTTTGTTTCTTTGCTTGTTTACATTCTGTTCTTAAGCATCAGAACATCTGTGTTTAATGAGCTGGAACTGAAATAGGTCAGTAAAATGTTACCTGCTTCTTTAGAAAGAACGTCCTGGGTATGTGAGTAAGAGTCCTACAGCTTAGATTTCAATGAGATAGAATGAACAATTAAGGAGTAAGGGAATATTTTTGTGAAACAGAAAAGCAAATTTGTTTTTAATATGCAATTAATTTTAATGAAAATTATTTAGATTTAAAGGCTTTGGACATGAAAGCAAATATTCAACACCAGCTTCAGAAGGTGTGTGCCTCCCAAGTAGGCACTGCATTGGAACATGTCTTGGAACCAGAATCAATAGCTGAAGTTGAAATGGACGAAAGGAGGACTAAATACAGAGGCTAAATTTATTTCACCCATTATATATTATTGTACATTTTACTTTTTATGTGCACTTACATTGTCTTTCTTGTGCCTGTTTCCATGCAGTTCTTTAAGCATTTTTTTTAAACAATTTTGGCAAATCATCATCCAAATATGTAGACTACCTCAGACCTTGTAGATGCCAGTATGTTCTGCCCTAACAGAATCAGAGAATGTTTGATGTTGGAAGGCACCTCTGAACTCCACCATCTCATGGTCACTGCAGCCAAGGCTGCCTTTGACCTTTGCATCCCCAACAAGTCCCTCCTTGTTGGTGAGTGTGATGTCCAGCAGACTGCTTCTCCTCTTCAGCTTCCCTTCAATAAGAAAGCTGCTGATGTAGTCCAGGAACCTCTGCTGTGCTATCCCTTCAGTAGATAATGGGGTGGTTGAAGTAACCCACAAGGACCAGAGTCTGCAAATGTGAGGCAGCTCCTTGTCTTTCTGTAGAGGGTCTAATCCACTTGTTCATCTGTCAAGAGTCTAATCCACTTTTTCTTCCTGGTCAGGCAGTCTATAGCAGCACAGCCCACACTTAACCTCTCTTTAATCCTCGCATATATGCCATTGGTTGGCTCCTCCTCCATCCCAAGGCAGAGTTCCCTTCATTCCAGCTGTTCTGTCACATAAAGGCAAGTCTACTTCCTTGTCTTCCCAGCCTATCCTTCCTAGGTAGTCTGTAAGGAGTCCTCCTCCCCTAGCTAGAAAATTGGTTGTTGTCAGTCCAGTCACGTTTTGCACTGGATCAGTTCACAGACCTTCAGGTGTTCTAGCATCATTATTTCAGGGGAAGAATACCATATAAATGACTAATGTATTATTTGTCTTGTGTCTGCTTCAAAGAGGTAGTGGCACTGACACCTTGCTGAGCTGAAAAGCACACCTACACCATAATCAAGAACCAGCAGTTCTGAGAAAAGCCTCTATTTGACAAATTTTGCAGAAATCACAGCACTTTAGATTTCTGATTAATTTCCAATGCTAATTCGGGGTGAATCAACACAAATTGTTAGAGATAACTCATAAAAAAACTTATTAAGAAAAGAGGTAACACATTTGTGAGAAGATATGTGAGAATGGAACTGGGAATCTGCAAAAAGTATTTCTTAACAGTGATTGGTTGGAAACTGTAGAAAGAAAAGAGGGGGTGGGTCGAACAACAAAAGAAAAAAAGTGACTTGTCTGTAGAGAAACTGTAATTCCTGGAGACAAGTTGTTCACATTCCTACACTCCATAGACATTCACATTACCAATTATCCTCAGTATCATAGAATGGTTTGCATTGGAAGAGACCTTCAAAGATCATCTAGTCCAGCCTTTCTGCCATAGGCAGGGCCCTCTTTCACTAGACCAGATTGCCCAAAAACCTCCTTCATTTCTACTGAAGATTGCAATTCCATTGGAGTTTTTAATATGATTATTAGCACATTCCTTCCTCTTCTGAAGATAAAAGGGAAACTGAATAATCCATTAGATCTATATACTTTGAAAATAGAGCCTTGAATGCAGGGATTTTCTATCCTTTTCATATTTTAGCTCATTTTTAAATTCCATCTTTGTGTGTTTATGAAGTGTTCAGAACTCAGCTGAAGGTTAACCTAGTAAAAGAAACCCTTACTCCAGAATACTACCCACGCATAGGGATAACTATAGAAAAGAAAAGCACAGCCTACCTCCATCCTAAACTTCTTTCAAGGAGAAATAAATTCTTATGGGAAACAGAAATGGGGTTGAAATGAGAAAATCTAGACATTTTAAAGCACTAAACTAGACAAGTCACATGTTTCACATTTAAAAAAAAAAAAAAATTGATGTACCAGCATATATAGAATTACAGTTCGGTGGTATGAGGGCCACTAATGCGTGGGCTGGGATTTTTTGATATATCAGACATAAGAAGCTGACATATTCTTGAGCTACTTGAACTATAGCTCCTTGAATATTTAATTGTAAGAAAAAATAAATGTGAAGCTACTGGTCAAAGATCACAGCAAGGTATCTAATGATAATAATAGGAAGTAATTAAAGAACCTGGAATAATAGTAATAATGTGAAGAAAGACTGAAAAAAAGGATTGGAAGGTTGAAGGAAAAAAGGAGAGGGAATTGATTTATTTACTTTATTATTGTACCCAGCTCTTAATTCTTTAGTAGATTTTTTTTAGTAGATTTATCTTTGCTGCCTTTGTATATGATAGTGATTGGGTGTTAGTGTGCTATAATTTGCGTCTATACTGGAACATATGGCCACACTGTCTGCTTTTGTTGTTTTGATCTTTTTTGTCTTGTATCAACTGTATACAAATGGCATTTCAAGGTATTTTCTTTGGCAAATGTGAAAAATGTGGATGTTGTCAGTGTCTTGGAATGGACATCAGAAAAGAGATTATCCTAACTGAAAATTACACTTTGATGTTTTCAAAGTCTGTTTATGCACATTTGTTTTATTTCTATTGTTCATTTTATTGCCTTATATCTTTTTGAAA
Organism: Acropternis orthonyx; assembly: GCA_035583155.1. NCBI lineage: Eukaryota > Metazoa > Chordata > Aves > Passeriformes > Rhinocryptidae > Acropternis > Acropternis orthonyx. The sequence goes on from JAWWEU010000040.1 coordinate 10,988,458, forward strand.
GGGAATGTGAAATGCTGTAAGTAGAACCTTTAGCAGAGATTCCCATTTTCTGGCCTCTAGATAACACAAAGGTTATCAAAAATATCCATTAAAATTAAAAAAGAAAAAAAAAGGCAATGTAGAGGCAAAAACTGATCTAGGGAAGACATTAAGGGCCTTTGTGTTCTATCCTTAAGAGATCAAGGTATTATTTGGGGAGAGAAGGGAGAAGGTTATGCATTTTATTCTGCTCTCCTTTCTTCTAAACATTTTCTTCTACTTAATAAGATTTGCATTAGACATGAGTTTAAATCAAAGACTGCAGACATACACTTTTAGATAGATTAAAAATTGAATTTTATATTCATATTTGGCATCTCAAGACCATTCATATTGCAGTAATTGAATGAATTTTCCCTTTCTTTAATCCAATATTTTGTACTCACAAGATTGAGTGCTGATGTCCTTGGTTTTGGTTTTTATTATATTTATTTTTCCTTTTACTGTCACAGTCTTTAATTGTCCTTAATACCAGAAATGTTTGTCAATTTGACAAAATTAAAAAGATAAGTGGGCAAACCTACTTACGAGATAATAGTCTCTCTTAAGGACTAATCTCATTCTGACCATTAGATCAGCTAAAATATGACAGAAAAAACCCCTCAATCGAGAGTTCCTATTTTCTAAGATAAGACAGTGGATAATGGGCAGTTACCAGGGGTGCTGCTTCCCATCAAGTAGCAACACTGATGCAGGTTCTTTGGGAGAGAAGCCCCCTGTGCTGCAGGGCTGGGCAGCAGGTGTGTGCGAGGACCACCCAGGGCTGGAAAGTTGTTGCCAGCGGGAGATGTTAATTCATGTGTCCATGCACGGAAGTGTTTCTACTGCAGCAGCCTCCACGTTGTGTCTCTATTTCTTCAGTCTTTCTGCCCTGCTAAATATACCTTCTCTTTCATTCCTGTAGAACTACACAGTTTATCTCAGATTTACACAGTGTTGGGAAAGAAAGGCTTTGCCTTGTTTGTGTAACCTTGACTTGTAAAAAACTTAGCAATATCTCTGCCAGAGCTGTGTGCTCTGCATCACAATTTTAATCCTTTATTGAGACATCCTCCTCATGAGAGACAAGTGTGATTACAGAGTAACATAGTCATCCGTAGGCCCACAGGAAAATTTCCAGTCCTTTAACGATTTTTTTTAATGTTTTCTCTTGGAACAAAAATAAATAAAGCTATTGCCATTAACAGTTAAGAGAAAGATCCCAAAAGGAGATGGGAAAACTTTGATAAGAAAGAGAACAGTGCAAAACCATGAGAAGGCTGAATATAATCTGGTTTAATAATTATATGGTTACAGTTAATTACTTCTGCTACAGCAAAGAAGATGCTGTTGCCTGTCATTTTTAGGTCAAAACAGCCTCCAGACTCCAGATTTTGCTGTGTGAACACACAGAGTTGAGAATTGATGATTACTGGGACCTTGATACTAACACAGTGTTTTTCATTATTTCATTGGCTATTTTGGTATGTTGTAACAAAGTGTGGATGAGAATGTTTGTAATTGATTGCTATGAATAGCTGGTGTCTCAGTTCACTTTATTAAATTATTTCAGAGCCTTGGTAACGTCTGAATGGCAGAAGTCTGACCTGCAAATTGAACAGTGAGCAGAGTTCAGCTCAGAGGGCAGAGTTTAGCCCAGAGGTAGTGACTCCAGTTGCTTTTAACTGCCCTGTTCTGAAGGGACTTGAGAATGATTCTGATGTTTGTAGTATTGCATGAGGTGCCCATTTTTTTCAGATAAGCAGATATTGTCATAACTAACACAAGAGTGCAGGAGACTGAAAATCTGAGCAAATCGTATATTGGGTTTGCATGGCAAGGTCTTGGTGGCGAATGGCTTCAGTGAGAAGCTGCCAGAAGCTTCTCCCATGTCTGAAAGAGCCAATGCCAGTTGGCTCCAAAATGGACCCACTGCTGGCTAAGGTTGAGACCATCAGTGCTAGTGGCAGCACCTCTGGGATAACATAGTTAAGAACAGGGAGAAAGAAAACAACAACAGCAACAGCAGCAGCAGCAGCCAGAGAGAGTAGTGGAAATACATGAAAGAAACAACCCTGTAGACACCAGGGTGAGTGAAGAAGGAGGGACGGGAAGGAGGTGCTCCAGATGCCAGAGCAGAGATTCCCCTGCAGCCCGTGGTGCAGCCCATGGTAAGGCAGCTGTGTCCCTGCAGCCCGTGGAGGTCCATGTTGGAGCAGAGATCCACCTGCAGCCCCTGGGGAACCCCATGTGAGAGCAGGGGAAGAGTGTGAGGAGTCCTCCCCCTGAGGACAAAGGAGCATCAGAGAAAACATGATAAACTGACCACAACCCCCATGCCCTGTCCCCATGTGCCACTGCAGGGGAGGAGGTAGAGAATTTGGTTGGTAATAAATTAATTTCCTCAAGTGAAGTTTGTTTTGCCCATGATGGTAACAGATGACTGATCTCTCCCCATCCTTATCTCTAACCAATGAGCCTTTCATTGTGTTTTTTCTTCCCTGTCCAGCTGAGGAGGGCAGTGACAGAGTGGCTTTGGTGGGCACCTGACATCCAGTCAGTGTCATCCCACTACATAACAATTAAGTGTTGTAAGTGCCAGACTCTTTAGGACAATGTAAAATTGACAGACCTGGTACAGCTCATACTTACCCTGTTTACAATTGCGGTCCTAAAACAACTGAGTGGCATTAATTACTTTTATTAAAGGAAGACAAGGAAATGCAAATATTCTCAGGAGAACCTTAGACTGACATCTAAATGAGTTTTAATTTTATAAAATCCTCGTGATGCTAAGCACTCACTGGTGAGTTACATATTCATCTCACTGGGGTTTTTGCGTTTTAAAGGAGCAGATAGCACATGATATTAAAACTGTATTATACAATCGCCATTTCCTTTTAGACTTTGTACAGACATAAAGACTCAGTTTTTGCAAATTCAGAAGTTATATACACATTCTCCCTTCTTTAGGCAGTATGATACAAACCACAGGAACATTTGTTCTCATTTTAACTTGCAGGAGATACCATTGTCTTCCATCACTTTTAGGAAACCAATGGGTATCCAGTTTATAATGGACTCAAACAATTTCAAAAAATTTAAAGGGGTAAAAAAGCTAAAAATAAAATTTTAAAAAGAAAAAAGAGGGGGAAAATGGAGGAAACAGAACTGACAAATGAGAAGAGATTGACAAATCAAGGAGAGAGATAATGTATGGAGGGAAATGAGCAATTCAGGGCCAGTCAAGCAAGACTTGCCCAGCCATGATGCCAATTGTATCATATCTTCCTCCACTCACTGGCACACCAATGCCTTCTCTCAATCTTTCCACCCTTTCTTCATACTCTTGTGCATTTTCCCTTTCTGATCATCTACTCATTTTAAAATTGTGGAAGGAAAAAAGAGATTAAAGACAGTTGCAAAGCAACTCCATGTTCACTCCTTCCACTTAAATTCCTCTACTGTTGAACAGTACAGATTTTCCTGCAGCACCAGCTGCCTTGTGTAATTAGCACTGCAACTACAAAGTGGAAAGCTAATACATTTTTATCATTTTACTGTATACTAAAAGGCTGGCAGAGCCTGCCTGTGCCACAGGTGTTGGCAGTGCTCAGACCCAACTAGTTTACAAACATGGCACTTGCATAACTTTGTCAATGGAGCAGAGAAAAATATGCACCCAAAGTGCATGTAGCATTCAGTTGTCTGCATTTGTGAAACTTCTTATGAAAGACTGGAGGCTTATTTTTTCCCATGATACAGAAATAATTTTTCTCTGTGAGCACAGATCAATGAACCGCATGTTAACTAAGCCTGTGACATGCAAGCACCTAATTACATATCAAGGAAGAAAATAGACACTAGTTTAAATCTAGAAGTCCTGACTGCAGCTCAGCACAAAAGGCAAACTTAGGAACTGAGCACACATGTTCAGTAGGTATATAAACAATTTCCTCAAAATAATTAAAGTTCACCAAGGAAAAACATAACTAGCTATTGATAAGTGCACACAGTGAATATATCATAAATTACAAAGAAACTTAATTTAGCCCATTCTGCTGCATCTGAAATCTGTGGATGATAATCCCAGCATAATTTTTTATAGCAGTAGAGTACCTATCAAGAGAGATGTAAAATCAAGTCTCTTCCAGCTCTGCTTGACTCTAAGATAATTGTCTCTACACCTGTCCAATATGAAAGTCTCAATAAAATTTTTGTCCTCTGAGTTCTGTCTGCAGATGGCCAGTACAGTTTATTAAATTTTATAGAAACTGCAAATGACAGAAAAGAAATATAACCAGTCTCTAAAAGTTGTTCTGTTCTGTGCTTATTTGCTCTTCACTGGTTATAATACAACTATGCAGTTACAGACAATGACAACAAAATCAATCTTAAAAAGCATTTCCTCTTCTTGCAGTTTCTGCCATTTATTTGTCTGGCATGCTTAGACGCCTTTCTGCTGATTTAGGAACAGCTCTGATTGAACACTAGTTTTTATATTTTCTTTTAGGCCCTCATACATGTGTTTTTTCAAATAACTGGCATGCAAATAGGCTATTGCTGCACATTGGTGAGAAAAGTGAGCAGACACTCTCTTCTTCCACTAACTGTTGTTTTTTTATATCTCTCTGTCCTGTTTCCATCTCCATCCCTCTAAGAGAATACCCTCTCAATCCCCTCTCTAGTGTTGATAGTCTATTCACTCTTATGAAGATTTTACACTGAGAAGGAAGAGATGCGTGAAGGGAGTGCAAAATATGTGTGTTGTCACTTTTTATGACATTAAACACATAAAAATAAGAAATAATGACTATGAACATGAAAGAACTGCTTTGCGTTCCTTTTTTGTTTCTTTCTTCCTATAAATTTCTTCCATGTTAGTACGTGTCAACGTTTCTGAACATTAAAACGTGAAGAAAACATGGGTAGATCTTTATTGTCTTATAATTATCCCACTTAAAGGAAAAGTGACTTAGAAACCTGATTAATTTGTCATTGTAACAAATTGGGTGTTAATTGGACACAATTGCAAAGTGCCCTTATGACTGCAAACACAATGTGTCTGGTAGATTAACAAAGGACCACACATCTGTTTCTCATGCAAAGTTCCTTTCTGATGCTGCACAGAACCATACTGAGAGTGAGTTTTGGCAGATGGCATTACAAATCAAATAAAGAAAAACAAGCTTCTGAATCCATACATATTTCCTTGTCATTCAAATGCCAAGGGGGTTTTTTAAGAGTGTTTAAAGTATGGAGTGAGTGTCCTCATAAATATAACTAATGCATAATGATGAATAAGTTATGACAAGAATTTTCAGAAAGCAGTTACATTCAACCAAAGCAGCTTTTTATCTATTGTGCAAGAAAGCAAAAAGTAATAAAAGATGAGACTTTTAAAGTTCTCACCCTCAACAAAGCAATGAAGCCACTAAGGAGACAAAACCAGACTCTAATCTTATTTCACTAGTATAAATCAAGCAATGCTGCTTCAGCAGGTACAGTGTTAACATGAGTTTTCCAAAGTGCAGTGTAACCTCTCATCAGTTGTATTGATTTATCTATTTCATCAAATACTATTCAAACCACTGCTGTACCCGCATTACATATATCCAGCTAAGTTCAGAACTGGGAAAACATATTATTAAAAGGCATGGTAGTCATGGAAACAGATCAGCTAGAAGGTACCTTGAGGAGGATTTTACTATCTGATTGTATATAACTTCATTGGCCACTTGGAAATAAAATGTAGAAATGTAAGATGCATTGTAGTTGATCAGAGCACTAGTGAATTTAACCTGCTCTCAGATTTCCATCCAAGGTCAGTATCTGATGATTCCAAGGCAGTTGCAGCACACTACAAGTAAGTGATGTACCTTTGCAGTTTTATAGTCTGGGCAGGATAGTTTTTTATTTGTGGGCCACCCACAGATAATCAGTTCATTTTAAGCACACATAGTCCTTTGTTATCTTTTTTTACATTATCACTACAGATGCTACATTTTTCTATCTCTTTTTATAATATGTCTATCCATTGGCCTCACTGGCCTGTCAAATAAAATCAAGTAATTGCCTTTTGGTGTAATAACAAGGCAGAAAAAAAAACCACAAAAAACTACAAAGCATTATTCTATGTGCTGCATTTTGAAACATGGACTTGAGACTCTCAAGGCCCAACAAGAAAAAGGCAGTCATGAAAGAAATATTTTCTAATGTTGATTGAAATTTCAATTAAAGTTCAGGGTTGTTATTTAAAAAGTCTTTCAGAAACAAGGCAAAATAACTTGTTTGACCAGGAAAGATGGTTAGAGATGTGTAAAAGGGGGTGTCCTCTGTGCAGAGGAACAGCTTGGCTGTACAGAGCTTTATGGTGGGATGAACAGCCGGCTGATGGAGAGTCTGCGGGGCAGGACCAAAGGGGAGGGAAGCACAGTAAAGGAAACCGTGGTAGGTGGTTGTTACAGATCCCCTGATCAGGGTGAGGAAACCATCTTTAAACAGCTAAAGGAAGTTTATGATCACAGATTCTGGTTTTCACAGGGGACTTTAACCTCCCTGATGTCTGCTAGATGGGCAGCAAGGCAGAAGAGAAGCAGGCAACAAGATTTCTGCTAGTTTTGGGGAATAAGCTCTTGGTACAAGTACTAGATGAGCCAGTGAGGGGTGATGTACAGCTGGCCCTGTTATGAACTAACAGCAAGAACTAGATGTGATAATTAATGGCAGCTTTGGCTATAGTGGCCATGAAATAGTGAAGTTCAAGATGCTGTAGCTGAGGAACTCAGAACACTGTCTGGGTACAGGGCCTGACCATGTCCATGATGATATATGGAGTCCTCTGAGAACACATTCCTGGACACCTGAAGGAGAGGGTGGTGACTGAGTGTGGTGCATTGCCCATGGCTACATACCAGATGCCCACCAAGCTGCTCTACCACTTCCCTTCTCAGCTGGATGAAGGGGAAGAAAATAAAATGGGGGGGGAGGGGGGGAGGGAGAAATCGTGGGTCAAGATAAAGGCAAAAGCAATGGTCATGGGTGGGAGCGAAGGAAAATACTTTGTTCTCTACTTCCCACCAGTAAGTGGTGTCCAGCTACTGCCCAAAAAGTGGGGCTTCAGCACACATCACGATTGCTCTGGAACACAAATGTCACAAATAATGAATGCTCTTCTTCTCCTCCTGTGTCTTAGCTTTTGTTGCTAAGCAGACATCATATGGTATGGAATATCCCTTTGGTCAGTTTGGGTCAGCTCTTCTGGCTATGTCTATTCCCAAGATCTTGCCCAAACCCAGACAACTGGTGAGATGGGAATGCTGGAGTGCCAGCAGAACTCAGCAGTAGCCAAAACAGTGTGTTATAAACACCTTTCTAGCGCCCCTGGTACAAAACACAGCACTACAACAACTGCTGTGGGGAAAGGTAACTCCATTCCAGCCATATCCAATGCACTGGGAACTCCTAGTGTGGATTTACCCAGTGCAAATCATGCCAGACCAGTTTGTTTGCTATATTAAAATGACAGGGTTTGTGGATGAAGTAAAAGAAGTGGATGTCATTTTCCTTGACTTATTCAAGATTTTTTTAACACAATATTTTATGTATCACATTTAAGACATTAAAAATCCAGGTGGATGGAGAACTCTGTGGATAAATAATTGGTTGGGTGTTGAGGCTCAGAGGGTAGTGGTGAATGGGCCATGCTATACCTGAATGCCTATGGAAGAGGAGTATTGGAGCAGTTTATGGATGAATCTATCCTGTTTGACATCTCTATACACGGTGGTCTGAAGGAGGCAACAAAGTCAACTTTGCAGGTGACCCCAAAGAGACCAGTCAACATGGTCAAAGGCAGAGCTGCTACTGGGACCTCACCAGGCTGGAGGACTGGGGCAGCAGAAGCCTGTGAAATTCAGTAAGAAAGAATGCTGAGCTCAACACCTGGGCAGGAAGAAAATCTTGCAACAGTACAGGCTGGGAACGGCCTTGTCAGATCCCATCTGTAACATTCAGATCCCAATGATACACAGGAGTTCAGCAAAGGGCCAGGGTCAGGGACACTTGCACTGTGAGGAAAGGCTGAGGGTATTCCTGTTTCCTCCTTAGTAAAGTGTGGCACTGGATATAGCATTGAAAGGTGCCATTTGGGTTTGTTACAGGGTAATAGACTTTATTTTATTTTATTTGTTACACTAGAGGTTAAGAGGTGAACAGCTAACTAAAGTTGTTGAAGCTTATGTATGATTGGAGATACTGGTAACAGAATACCTAGCAGCCTCCCATAAGGTCTAGCCTGCACTATTAGCAGCTACATACTTTTATATGGGTTTTTTAGGTCTGTAGACAAACTGAAGGTTTTACATTTTGTAAATTCAGTAACTCCATGAATTCACAGGGTATGCTGTTAAACATTTAACAGCAAAGGAAATAATATAAATAAATGAAGAGACTGAAAAGCAAATAGAAGAAAAGCCTAACTTCATGAGATCAGGCAGAAAACACTGGTTTGTAACAAGGCTGAATTGATACAGTCAGTAGAGATACAAGCCCTGAAAGATTTGAACACACAAAAGATCAAAAAGAGTGTTTCTTTTCAGTCTGTTTTTCTTTTTTTTTTTTCAAAGTCTAAAGCATATAGCATAAAACAGCTGTGCTAATAAAATCAGTTTCAAAGGCAGACTCTTCCATGGTGGAGCTGTATGTGGCATGAAGCAAATCTGTTGAACTTCAGGAATACAGATTGATAATGCAGTGTGCAGTTGATGTACTCGGGGCTCTTTTTCTGCTGGTGAAATGAGTGTGCTGGTGACAGTCCCTTTTCTGTGCATGGATGAACTTTGAACCAGCCAGCAGTGCCACCACAGCTCCTCAGCACGTGGGTGTGCAACCACCAGGGCCTGTGTTGGGCTTCTACAGAAAGTTCCCATTCTGCACAAAGCTTCATCCTGAAGTGACTTAATTCCTAGCAGTGCCCACCTTAGCTAGTTTAAAGTTATGAGCTGTGAGGATAAGAGTTGCAGTGATTCTGTTTATATGTACCCTTTGTTATATTAAAAATGAGATAATGTGTAATTTAACACAGAATTCAGAAATTATCCCAAGTTATTCTTGGAAACTAAGGCTAAACTGCTGTTTAATTGTTCCGTGGAAGACTGGTTGCATTCTTATTCAGTCTCCTGAGCAAGAACTTGTAGCTGAAAGGTGAGCTTTTTCAGCCTTTCCTAGTGGTCTCTGCTTCCCCAGCAAAACAAGGGTCACTTTAGTGGGAATTGGGAAATCAACAAGGAGCTGGCTTAAGCTTCTCTCTCCCCAAAGGTTCTGTAATACAAACCAAGTTATTTTTCCCTTATTATTTCTTTTAATTTTTATTTTAATTAATAGCTAACAAGCCCTTTATGGACTCTTTTTTTATAGTGAAAACCAAGTAATTCAGTAGATACTTCTTAACTGTACTAATGCAAATTTTGATTAGAAGCCTGTCAGAGGGATCAAGTACACCTAATGTTAACAAATATTCCTGCTGTTGGCAATATTTCACTTGGTAACAAGTCTGGGAAAAAATATTATTGACTTGATAGTAATATTTAGTAATCTACATTCTGCACAATTAAGGTTGTAACATGTCACATAAGCTGCACAGAAGGAAGAAGATGCATTTATCAGATGTGAGTGTTACTTAGACATTTGTTTCCATTGTGCAAGAAGAAATTTTGCATAATGACATTTTATTTGTGAGAATAAATTGTGCATGAATGCTCTGTGATTACAGACAGAACATAAACAGTTATGACTCTGTGAAATTTGTTGTTATGAGAATGGCAGTTGGAGAACAAGGGTTTAATTGAAATAGAGATTATGTGGCTTAACTTGGAGGTGGTACATTCCCAAAGTTTTCCAGATCTTCTCTGATAGGAAGATAGTGAATTTGTTTCTTCCTGTGAAGGTGGAATTGTCCTTCCAAACTTTGTTGTTATTTTCACTGAGACAGTGAAGAATTCAACTTTCTGTTTTTTTTTGTTTTTTGTTTTTTGTTTTTTTTTTGTTTTGTTTTTTTTTTTTTTTTTTTTTTTTTTTTTTCTCCCACAGCTTTGGATTTGTGTGCTGGCATAGAGAAGTCCATGTCAGTAACTGCATTTTCCAGCTCAGGCAGTGACATTTGAAACCGGGTTAAGTTGAGGAACCTGTTGAAGTAGAATAAAGGATGTTACCATACTATATACCTGTTGATCTTGTTGTTTTTTGGAGTTCCCAGACGGTATGCAGATAGGTGACCTAGCAGAATTCACACAGGTATGTGGATAGTAGGTTAAGTGAGCAATGTTCTACTCGCTTTCCTGTATAAGAAGTTTCAGGAGCAGCAGCACAACGACAATGTGTTTCATGTATCAGCTGGGCTGTGTGAACAGGCACTAAGAGAAGCATCCAAACCAGACATCTCCAACCCTCCGCTCCTGAGGGAGCAGCACAGCATGCCAGGAGTGGCACCCACTCCCTGGGAATCTGTTTGCTGTGCCTCAGGGTATTACAGGCAGTGTTTTTTGTGTAAGTTATGCAGTGAAGGGCACTGGTTTAGACTTACAGATAAATATTTGCAAAGACTGTATCTCCTAAAGAAACTGGAAGAGCGGGACACTGCATTGTACCATGGAGTTGCATGGTGTTTTGTAACTTTTAACCCAGCTCATTTGATACTCTCTGTAATAGGGAACTGACTTGCAAAGCTGAATTTGAAACAGGGAGAAGGAAAAGATAAGAGAGAAAGCAAGAGATAAAACAAACACAGGCTCTTCAGTGGAAAGATACAATATTTTTCTGAAAAGTCTCATACATAGGTTAGAAAAGGATTTCTGGCCTGTGCCTGGGTGTTAACAAGGCAGGTAAACCAAACTCATACTGACTTCCACAGCTTCCACATTCTTATAGACAGCATTTTCAATACCAGTAGGCATTTTATCTTTTTTTATCTCTCATGCTATATTCTTTTGTACTATACAAATATTTTGATTGCAGCTGAATCAAGAAGTATGCTCTTGTCTTTCTTTCCAGCCTATCAGTAAAGTAGTGACACAATGCTGGCTGTGTTCTGAAACCCTGAGAGGTCTTTATGACTCTCTTTAACACAGTTAGCACACAATAAAATTCAGAAAAATTAATCTTTGGACTTGGTAATATACTTTTTCATCTTGGCACATAGAGATCCAAAATGTACTCCTTCCTCCATCCCCAGAGGATGTTAAGTGGCACCATCATTCTGAAATGCAACAGCTTTCCGAAGGCAGAGTAAGAGCATCTGGGCCATTACCATAAGCAGTCTGTGATGAGAAGGCACTACAATTGGTTATTAAAGTGACCCACTTGAATTCATATCAGTCCGTCCTTCCTTCCTTCCTTCCTTCCTTCCTTCCTTCCTTCCTTCCTTCCTTCCTTCCTTCCTTCCTTC
>JAWWEU010000040.1:11000018-11015181 GCA_035583155.1 Acropternis orthonyx
CTTTCTTTTCTTTCTTTTCTTTCTTTTCTTTCTTTTCTTTCTTTTCTTTCTTTTCTTTCTTTTCTTTCTTTTCTTTCCTTGAAAATACAAAGGCTTGCATTACCGTTGGGCATTTAACTTTCAGAAATGCAGCTCCTTCTGAATTAAAAGTTCACCCAGATGGTTACTGAGCAAAGTATCTTAGTATCAGCAGAACCTCTTTGGTGGTTTTGGTTTTGTTTTTCTTTTGTTTCCAATGACTGCTTGGTGTTAGGTAGATGCTGCTTCTCTGGTAAGGAATAAAGCACAAAATATGAAAACTAGAGGATATAAAAGTACTATACAGATTATCCAGCACCTTTACATCCACTCGCAGTGTCACCATTGCCAACCAGTGCACAAACTACTACTGATTTTTAAATGGTCATTTTATAAATATTCCTGAACAGGTCCCGAACTGAAGGATAGGAGGGTGTTAGATACTGAAGATAAATTAAAAAAAAAAAAAATTTAAAAAAAAGATAGATTTTTTTTTTCCTTCCATACAGCGAAAGCCTCCAGGAGTCAGTAGACTTGAAAGAAATCCATGATAGAAGTGTTGAGCTCATGAAGACAAAGACTTCCTAATATAGCACAGTATCCATGAAACCAGTGCTTGCAAAAAATTGTACATGAATGAGCATAGTAGTGCTACAAAATGAGTATCAGCTGTGAGCTATAGCTCCCTTCCCAATTTAAATCATGGTGGCCATCACTAGTCTCCTTCACTAGTGTTTTATAAGAATTCTCTTTTACAAATGTTTACTATTCACTTTCATCCCTAATGATCATCCCGAGGCACAGTGAAATCAGAAACTGTAATGCCCTCACTCCTAATTTGGCAAATGCTTAGCTTCCTGTTTTATGAGGCACTACAGTATTTCTGTCCTGTAATCTTTCATTTCAATAGTGAAAAATGGAATAGATGCCGCTATATAATGTAATGAAAAATAATCACAGTTCTCCTGAAAGCTAATGTAGCAGAATATTCTTCTTATAGAAACTCTGTAGTAAACTGCACTCCACTAACCTTATCTTCCATACTTGACAGGCAACGGCCTGGGGTTTGTGCTCAAGCAATTCTGTTTCACTGGTCAACACAGAGTTTTAATTAAACATAGCTTATAGGCTGCATCTTAAATGGAAAAATAAAATTAGAGCATAGCCTTACATGGAATTTATTATGGTACAGAAAAGTAATCTTATTTTTCTTTCTTCTAAACCCATGACTCTCTTATGATGTTCAATAATCAGTGGTTCAATCACAGAATCACAGGAGTGGGTTCTCCAATATATCCAATTCATTAAATTTTTACAGACTTTTACACTAGAAAATGGGATTTTTTCTTTTGTCTTCTCAATAGTGCCAGTTTATAAATGGATTTTAGTATTACTTCAGGAAAAACAGGCCAGTAGGTTAATAGTGAATCATCACGTTATTTCACATTTTCATAAATATGTAAAATAAAATATGTCATCTGCTTCTGTATACTTCAAAGCTTATATACTTACAGAAAAATGCCTACTTTTAAATTTGGACAGAACATCATTTTTTTTGAAATCTCGTAATTGGAAAAAACCCCATCTACTAATACACTTTGGGAGACAGGCCTATGCACACACGTGTGTGTGTATGTGTGAGCATGTGTGCATATATGTATATATGTCCATTGGGTGCACATGTGTTTGTGTGTATTTTTATGTACACGTTTTAGCAGTAGCTGCCTCACTTCTCTCTATGGAAATGTAATGGCCTGATACGAAAGCAACATTAAGTTAATTAGAGGGAGAAAACATTGCAAGGTTCCGTGACAATAAAATGTACTTATAGTATTTAAACTAATACTTTATATTCATCCTGTGTCATGGGGTTTGGTAAAAGCATCATTTTTCATAGCATATTTTTGCCTTATTTATCACACTTGCATTGGCAATGAAACTTACTGTAGAGGCAGTACAGGATTTGTGCATCAGCTGCTTTATTTTCAAATATCTATGGATTATATTACACAGTCTATACAGGACTTTGTGGGAACCATTGTAGAGCAATCACCTACAGATTTTACTCAAGTTCTGAGGAGATCTGGAAAGAACATCACTAGGGCTCTGTAATGCTTCATGTCTTGACGATAAGCCAGTGACATGTCCCCACACTAAAGCAGGACTGCAGCCTCCTTCAGGCTGCAGTTGGCAGAGTATCACCAGCAGATCAAGGGAAATTATCCTGCCACTCTACTCAGCACGGGTGTGACACAGCTGGAGTGCTGGCTCCCAGGGCTCCCAGTACAGGAGAGATCTGGACATAGAGACATGGAGTTCCTCATCTGCCAGTCTCTGGAAGAGAGTCTTAGCCATCATTGCAGGATTGGAATAGGGTGAGCAAGACCATCTTCTGAGAGCAATGTGACATGAATAGCACAGCAGGTATTCAGGTGCACTCAAGAAAGGATCAGCTATTACAAATGCATTGAAAGAAGTAACAAGCAGACATTAACACTGTCTTTTAACTTTTTCATCTCCCTTTTGTCAGGCTTTACTTTCCCCTTTGCGTCTTTGAGCATGTCACCTGTCTATTCACATTGTCAGTGTGAAAAAAAAAGCTCAAGTCATCCAGGAGTACTTCTTTATGACCAGTTTAATGACTGATGAGTATGATCTACATCAGTTCTGTTCTGTCTTGTTCAGTAGTCACTGTCTCCAAAAAGTTACTTTAAAAGTGCAACTGAGTTTTAACAGGAAAAAAAAAAAGTGAGATACAGAATTCCAGAATCAAATTTCCTTGTAGGATCTCAATACAACTCCCCATACATTGTGCCATGGTCTTTAACTGCACAGAAATCAATACGTGTGCCTGGTGGGAATGCACATCCTTTTGTGAATCTCCTCGGTCAAAGTCATCACATCTGGCACTGAGATTTTTATTCTCTTTGTGTCAACTGAGATACTTGTCACATCTCTCTGGTGCCTTTTAAACACAAGATGAAGTTCTGTTGGCAGTATAAAAAATTTTTAAGCATTCAGTGATAATAACTTGATAGAGTGAGTGATAATAAAATACATATGGATGTACATAAATATATATGTGACAGTTTGCTTATACATGACCACAGATTGATTTCCAAGATCATAAAACTAATGTTTAAGCATTTTAGTTGTTAATACCAGAATATTTTAGAGATCTCTGTTTCTCTGAAATGTAGTTAGCTTTCTGTCCATAGGATGCTATAATATCTTATTTTGGTTTGTACTTCTATGTACTGCTACGTCCTCCTATGTCCCTGATATATAACTAAACTTTGAAACAGGATGCCTTTGGAGGCTGTGGAATTGCCATCACAGTAAGATGGATAGTACAAACTTCTCAGGAACATTTTGGTATACTTGCTGCACTTACATGGCAGGAGGCAAACTCTTTTCATTCCTTCTAGACCATCTTTTCCAGTATTTCTAAGAAAAAAGTTCAAAAAGCAAAGTATTTTGTGTGTGTGTAGCTATTTGGGAAAATAGAATGCCCTCACTTCCTCTGACAGTGATGTCACATGAGATGTGTTACAGTTGTTGGTGGCACAACTGTTGGAACAATAAAGGAGTTACTAAAATGTGTTGTTCTAGAGACTTAGATCTGTGTTTGCATGCCAATTTTCACGTTACTA
This sequence comes from Acropternis orthonyx, assembly GCA_035583155.1. Lineage (NCBI taxonomy): Eukaryota > Metazoa > Chordata > Aves > Passeriformes > Rhinocryptidae > Acropternis > Acropternis orthonyx. Next base: position 11,003,690 of record JAWWEU010000040.1, read on the forward strand.
CTACTTGTAGATACCATGGGGTGTGTTCAAGGTTTGGCATTTGCTTTGGTCACTGTATCTAATTTTTCTATCAAGTTATTTCCTTCAACACCCAGCAAAGATCCACAATTTTGTTACTAGAAATCTTAACATTCTGTACTGCATTTACTGAGAGAAATAACTCTTTGTTTTTCAGAGCTTCCATATGGCTGGGAGAAAATTGATGATCCCATTTATGGCACTTATTATGTTGAGTAAGTTCCCAAGTTCAATATTAAGTTGCTATTAATATGTCATAACCTAATAGTAGTACCCTCTGCAATGCTTCACCTGGCAAGGAATGGGTACAATTACTGGACATGTTAAACTAAGGGCATAGCAGGAATTCTCAGTCATCAATACAGCTTATGTGTCCAAATACATTCAGTGTGTCTCAAATCAGTGAGTCAGACATTCAGTCATTCCCTTTCTCGGGGGTCTCGTTTCATGGTACTGTACCAGATGATGCTTGTACAAAGACCATATTCATGAAGGAAACATTGCATTTTCTGTGTAAGCTTTGGATATCCAGCAAGGTAGGAACCTTGTTAATCAATGAACAGAGCAAATCATAACCATTTTAGCTCAGTTAAGATCGTTTTCTTGATAGTCCTTCCTCGCTGCAAATCAGGTGTTTATACTGTTTGTACCAGAAGGCAGGTTATATATATACTGCACGTAAAATTTTAGGGATGTTATGTTTTATTTTGTATTTAAAAGTGCAGCTGAAGAGACAAAAAATTCTATTTCCATAGCACAGTCCTTGCTTTTATTTTAGTCATGAAACAAGAAAAAAGTCTTATTCCTCTGTGCAAAGGGCAACAAAAAGCTTTTGTTTGAGGTAGTGGTAGAACCTGGCCAGTTCTTACATAAAATAAGTAAATCTGAGAGATTAATTTCTCTGCTTTTTAACTTAGCACAGTGAATGAGACTCATGCAAAGTGAATCTAGATTCAGAATTGTGATACCTATTCGGACTGGTCAGCCCAAGCCAGCTCAGTCAATCCAGATTCAAGCAAAAAGCTAAGTTTTGAAGTTTGTGTGTAGTGCCATTAAATTACTCCCTCTTGTTCTGCCCAAGTTCTTTTATGAAGTCCCCAAGTAGGTAGGGGCTGGAATTCTCATATCCCTTTCCACTCATGCCCCCTGAGGATTTCTGCACGTTCAATTGCTGGGTTTAAGTCTTCTGTCCCGGTGGTTTGAGTGTATTTTGGTGAGTAACAAGTGTTACGCATTAATCACTTGCTGAGACCCCACTTGGTTGTTAGCACAGGCCAAGGCATTCTGACACCGGAGAGGCTCACACTTCACTGCAGTCAGAAAAGGAGCAAGTATTTATCTCCATTTCATGTCCAGCCGCAAGTAATGACACAAGGCACCAGACCCAGACATTATCATGCAATTACATACTTCAAGGCTGTTTGTGGCAAGTTTATTAATCCTACCACAGATAAGATTTGTGGACAGATGCGTCAAACCTCCCGCAGTCTCAGAAGTTTTTAGAAGTGGAATGGATGTTCATGGGATGGCATTAAAACTGCAGCCATGCTAAATTCATATGCAGTTTATAGTCAGTAAAGTGTAGCTGCACTTTAATTTGCTGTCTGAGCTCAGTAAGTGTGAAACAAAGATTGCTTTCCATTTTTCCTGCTAAAACATAACAGTCACACCTTTTATATTATGAGGATTCAACAGATGAGTTCCATTTTTAACTAGATAAAATCAGATTAAAATAATCTCTCTTAATTATGTCATAAAATATGGTAAATCATGGAAAGCAAGATTATGAACTTGCACACATTCAAACCCAGTCCAGCCTAACATGCAGGCCTACAAAACTGTCAGTAAAAGAAGGGCTTGTATTCTGCTCGCTGATTCTTGTATCCCATAGGAAGTTTTTAAGGATGAGTAACGAGGCAGACAAACTCTTTTTCACTTTATGAGAAGCAGCCATGCCCAGCTCAAATATTATGAGGCCAGAGGCAAAGCCAAAAAAAAAAAAAATACCAAAACAAAGAAAGAAAAACCTCTTGCTAGTAAAGGTAATGAAGACTAATCACAACATACTTGCAAATTCTGTTTAAAAAAAAAGTCTCCAGTATAACTTCCTCTCTTAATCATGCATGAACGTAGGTGTGAGACATTATTATAATTTATTTTTTGCCTTATTATGCAGGTCCAGACTTCATTTCTAAGGTGTGGACATTTGATATAAGTGAGAAGTGCTTGTTTATATATTTGTTAACTTTCATGCAATCTGGTCTTAACTGATAAACTAAGAACAAGCAGCACTTAGCTGTGCAGGGCTATGGAGAGAAAGTAGTTATTAGAGTGCACTGGGTCTTTCAGGATTCTAATTGCCGAAAGATTGTTTCTCTTTTTAAGGATGATTAACTGCACAGAACTCAATTTCCAGACACGGGCTCCTTAATTGAACAGCTAAATTAGCCATACAGGTAGTTATTCTGGGAAAATATACCTCCTTGACTTACAATGTCTGATAATACTCTGTTACTACTTCAATAAAAAAAGTTATTTCAGGTCTTTTTGTCATTATAAAGTATTATTAACCAAAAATGTGAATATAAAGAGGAGTTAGGCACTAGCAAGTTATCCATTAGAATGTCCATCTTTTAGGCATCCTGATCCTCGGAATTACTTTGTTGTGTTATAGGCAACAATTCCAAAAGCTATAGCCGAAAACTACCAAAAACCCCTGTACATTAAAGTAGCTAAGAAAAGGAGACAGGTTAAACTCCTGCAGGTGTGCATGCTTAGACCTGCTACCATTTTGTCAGGTCTCAGCACCTTGGCCATCAGCTAAAGTCTGCAAACTAGGGACTACTGCCCATATAAATCTCCGTAAGTCTCAAGCACATCCAACGCCAAACTCCATCACAAAAACAACTTAGCCTGGCTCCCTGACTTGCAAGATGACAGAATGGTGTCTATGTCTTATAGGCTGGCTGGTGGTTACAGTATCTCCTCATCGTATTTTGACATCACAAGTAAATGCAGCCCAAAAGCAAATCCTACCTCTGAGGGTTTGTCCCCAGTTAAGATATGGTGAGCTAAGACAGGAGAGCAGTACCACCCACCCCTTCCTGTCTGCAGAGGGAAATTCAGGGTTCATAGGACTAAAAAGCCAACAAAAGGCAGTGTGATTCTTCTGTACAGCCACGATGGCACTAGGAGAAATTAGCTGGGTGAGGCTTTGGATTAAGCATTTAGATTTAATATGCAATGTAAAGTCAGAATTTTTCACTGAATTAGATGCTATGAGCAGAGAGAAATATATTTTTGGCTACCATCCAAAATCTGTTTTAACGACAAAAGAACTTACTTGTAACCATCTCTAAAACTCGCATTTGGCTTGTCTTATTAAGGCCTAGGTTAGTAATATCTATTCTGTATGATGTTGAAGTAGATAGATGAAAGGCTAGAATGTCCTTTCAAGAGCACTACTTAGCTTAATAACTTCTTTCCGAGGTAAACTCATCAGGAGTAATTTTTCTGATTTAGCCATGAAGCTTTATAGAACTTAAAATCGCATAAAAGAGACATGTTTCATGTATAATCAGTCTAGAAGCATAATCCAGTATTACTGACTGATAAAAATTACTGATTATCAGAATAATTTTCTTTTCTTTGATTCCTCTTTGACACAATATTTAATGGAGTTTTTTGAATTGCACATTGTGCTTTTGAGACTGCGCACCACCACAAAACAGTCAAAATATGGGAATAAATTGAAGCTAAACATTTTTAAGGTTGCACCAACAGCCTGAGGTGCTTAAGTACTTCTGTTAGTCTTCCTATCTGATCTGATAGGACAAAACGTCATTTTCAAGATAGCTGTTATCAAAGATGTTTCTGTGTAAGTGGACCAAACCAAACTCTAGCTAGAACGTGTAGATAGGCAGTAGAAAACAGATTCTAGCTGTGATAACAATACCACAATACTGTTGTTCCTTGAGCCGCGGGCGCATCCTGTATTAGCTAAAATCACTTCTTTTATATCACAGAACCACATATAAGTTGGAACTTAGGTCTGCAAGACCACTCCTGCAGCACTGAGATGTGCCCTGCGATTATAACATGACACTAAGCATAGGTCAAGGCCCTAAATGAAGATCTGGAGTGTAATCTTGGATACCCATTACATCTGCAGAATATGGTACAAAAGCCATGGGAAACCCCATGCTCTTCTGCAGGGCATCTGAGGAACACTGCAAGATGCTTTAGAGCCTCTAAAATAAGATATGATCCCTATGCTGAAGCAATCAACTCATTGGGCAGCAACCCTGGTTTTAAAGTTATCAAATGTTAACATGAAACAAGTTAGATACTGTACCCCATATCTCCTACTGGAAGCTGTTTCGTAACTTCACATTGCTCCTTGTAAGAATCCTGTACATTTCAAGACTGAAATCCTGTCATCTTTAATACATTCTAATATTTACTTCCAAATGTATTCATAGAATGCAATTATATATCAGAATTAATTCTGCTTGAATAAAAAGCTAAAACTCCTTTGATCTTCTATCATAGAAGACTCTCTTTCACTGATCTTCCTGTAAAACCTTTCCTATAGATTCATTTTATTTGATCAGGGGTGCTTAGAACTTTATGTAGTATTTCACATGATATTTCATCACTGTCTTATGTAATAGCAAAAGTAGTGTTTCCTTCACAGTATGGAAATGCATCACGTGATAGGTGGTAGCAACAAACTTACCTTTTTTTGTGCTTGTGTCATTAGGCCTTGATTACCTTCTTTAATGAAAGTAAGTCTTGTCTTTCTCTATTTTTACTTAGGAAAGTTTGTCTCCCTTCCATCATAAGTTTCTAAGTTTTCAGTAGACTAAGGTGCTGAAGACCCTGACAATTTATAGAAATAACAAGCAAAAATCTAGGAAAGAAAAGCCTGCCACCTTAAACAGCCTGTTTTAAGAAGGAAAGAAATGAAAGGGACTTTGTCGGCAGCATAGATTAAAATTTACAAGGAAACTGTTAATCAAAATTTTAGAGTACAAAAGTAAGTTAGCAGCCACTTGAATGACTTATAGCCATGTGAACAAAGTATCAACTTTAAGATTTATCACATCTACTTCGTCTCATTAAATCAAATATTCTTTTACATGACTGGAAGTCTTTTCATTGCATTAACCCTGGCCACAAAATCCTATTTTGCAAGTGTATTGCAGTCCCATAGGACTTGCTGCCTTTCCTCTACCTCACTTCCTAATGACAATTCCACTTACTTTCTTTGAAGCAGTGGTAGGGCCAGAATCCTAAGGGACCTGAAAAGCGCTTAATGTGGCACAAAAGGTCGTTTCAATGAAAGTGGAAGGTATTCAACCCTTTTAGGATCTTAGCATTTCAGAAGTTCCCACATCACCTTTCCAAGTGCTTAAAGCCCATGATTGGGATTGGATTTTCAGAACTCAATAGATAGCAGCCCACTGAGAACAAAAAAAGAGTGACATGTTTGAAAGCCTGCCCTTTCTACATATGTATTTACTTCCCCAGAAGAATGTTTGAAGCATGAGCCCCTTTTCTTAGTTGTGATCCTATCTTTCGGATTTGTTCCATGCAGCCTGTTAAATTCTTCAGAAAACACGTGAAACGTATCCCAGAGCAGGATTGTAGGATTGCTGTGATTCATAAAATGTGTGCTTTAAATCAAGGATATGATAAGATGTATGTAGTTAAGATAGTAGTTCTAAGCACAACGCAGAAAAACAGTGGTATAATAACAGAGATGTACTTAATGACCTCCAGTAGAAAATGTAAAACTTCAAGGAAATATGTGTACATTAACTTTTCTTATATTTCATATACTGATCTATATAGTTCTATTCTACTGTCTGACTTACTTTCTGCATCCAGTTTTTCTGTACAGCTGAGCAGACATACACCATAGTATGAAAAAGAAGTAATCTTCAGTTTATTTCCTATGTTAGATTTATTTCTAAGCTGCCATCACAAGAGCACTCTGTGTTCTAGGCTTTTCCTTTTCTATAAGTGATGGAGTAATTTCACTTACAGCTAATTGATAATAGTGCACAAAACTGGTTCAGATCCTTTGAATCGTGCACAGAACAGTGTGCATGCTGAAGATGTGAAAAACTGTTGCTGTAGCATGCTTCAGCAGTACTGCTGTTTAATATGTAGTTCCGTAGGTCAAAACCATTTGTCTGTAGCAGAGTTTGGCATATTGAAATGATAGGACACTGCTCAGTGCTGTTCATTATGCAGTGCAGATTGTCCCCAGCAAAATTGTGTGGAGTATAAGGGACATGCTCAGGCCCATGGGGGATTCATAATGTTTCACTCTCTAACCACACACGCCTTAGTCACATACAGCATCCTACTGTGAAAATTATCATTTTCCCCAACTGAACCCAGTTTTTAATCAAAACCAAATTTTTTCCAGCCACATAAATAGAAGAACTCAATTTGAAAACCCTGTCCTAGAAGCAAAAAGGAAGCTACAGCAGCATAACATGCCCAACGCAGAACTTGGAACAAAGCCTATGCAGGCCCAAGGTTTCCGAGGTACAGTACCATGTCAGCTATCTTAGCTAAGATGAAAGATTCTGCTCTCCTGTTTATGTGACAATCATTTTGTCATAGTCTAATTAGAAGAGTAGTGTTGCCAATTCTCACACTGTTATCACCTCTATCCTAACAATTTTCTCCCTTAAATGTCCAAGTTCCAATAGTTGCAGGACTCATGAGCCACCTAAAATGCCTAAGCTTCAGAGGTGCAAAGAAAAGACAGAAAAGTTGACTCTAGTATTTCCTAAAGGCTGAGAAACCGAAAGCACAATAAGAGCCCCAAAGTAATTTTCTAAATAAAGTCATAAATTCTGTCCCTGCAAGTGTACGACTCTCTCTTGAGCAGCAGAGGTTGGCAACACTGAAATAATTAATTGTACTTTTTCTAAATTACTCTTAATTGATGTTTGGTATGTTTCTAAGCTAGCTCATCTAGCAAGCATCAATTAAGTTAAAAGCCTCAAGCACAGTGTTACAGGAGTTTACAAGAATACAGCCACTTAGTAACGTAAAAATTAATGTGCTTAAAATGAGCTGTGTAAGCAGCGAACAGTATTGGTAGAGACGAATTAATTTTAATATGAGGTTATAGTCAGAGAATGAGGCTTGTTCTCCTTTGTAACAGTAGAAAGCTCCTCATCAACCTTACCTAGACCCAAATTTGCCCGCCTGCGCCTCGCTCCCAAGAGGTCCCGCAGCATGAATGACCTGTCCCAGTGGCAGCGCGACCCTGCCGGGACGCGCAGGCTGTACGGTAGGTGCTCTGCTGCCCATCAGCCCAGTCCCACCGCTGCGGCCGCAGCCAGAGCAGCTCGAGTCACAACCTTTGCACCTTCCTCCGACCCTTCCTCACCACGTGCAGCATGGGAGAGAAGCACGGGGAGCCCCTCACCACCCGCACCGCACCGAGGCACACGGAGAGGGGACACGGAGGTTGCACAGCAGTTACGTGTGTCACGTTTTGAATGCCAAAACCCCCATGTGTCTGGAGAGAAAAGCTCACCTAATGTTTAGCTCTTCTTGGTAACAAATGGAATGAGAGGTTCACAGGGGATATTTTCCTCATTGTAGTTGGGAGGGAAATTGTGGAGAATGTATTACTTTCTAGACAAAGCTGAATTTATGGGTTAGGGAAGAGGTTTTTCAATTACCTCACAGATCATTTTTATTGTTGTAATTATTTTAGCGACACAATATCCACTTCTAAATGTATTTCTAGTATGAAAGAATATTTATAACTCCCCATTTATGGCAGATCTGCCATAGATAAGAAATATGTTTTAAGCTTTGTATTAATACAAGAACTCACAAATATTTTTCCTGGAATGCCTGCACCCTTTATTTTCTTGCTTTTCATACACTGTCACTTGCTGTCAGCCAATATTCTTGTCTGCTCTCCCTGCTGTGTTGTGACTAGATCAGAACTTTTGTCTTTCTTGTTTGTGTTGACTGATGTAGAAAAACCACTCTTCACCCGTGATGCATCACAGCTGAAGGGGACTTTCCTCAGCACAACTCTTAAGAAAAGCAACATGGGTTTTGGATTTACCATCATTGGTGGGGATGAGCCAGACGAGTTTCTCCAGGTGAAGAGTGTAATTCCTGATGGGCCTGCAGCACAAGATGGGAAAATGGAAACAGGTAATTAAGAAAGTTCTTCTGTTCTTTTGTAAGAGAACTAGAATGAGAAACAGATTTCTGAGTCTCGCTCTCTCTGTGAATGCATGTATTTTTCCATATGAGTTTCTGTGTTAATGTGTAGAAAAGGTATGTTTCTCAATAAAACTTTCTTGTAATTTTCCTTTCTAAGAAGTGCTAAGTAGCTTTTTTTTCCCATTTCACAATATTTGAAGGGAGAAAAGATGTCTGCATTCTCCTACATGAAAATGGGATATGATGTTCTTTGGTTTACTTAAGGGGAGTCTGGAAAGAAAAGAGGCAGGCAGAGAGAGTACAGACTACTAAGTACAAATTTATTTCTTTAGAAAGGATGGGTTTGCAAAATAATCCATTGAGTCTGATCCAGTGTTGTTGTTACTATAATCATCAAAACAAGAGTTTTCAGTGTGGCATATGGACACATTGGCATTTGTCTCCTATTAATAAAGAATCTGTGAGAACTAACAAAATAAAAGAAACTTTCTCTGAAGAGATTTAAAGCTGCTCTGAAGGTCTGGACCACCACTGGGATTATTTTCCTGACCACAGATTGATGAAAATTGCAAACCACTGTCTAAAAGGTTTGTAGGGTCACATCAGGTCTATGTATGAATGAAACCTTTTTGGAGGAAGATAAATCAGTTTCCAAGCAAGCTGATATCTTCTGTAGGGAAAGACATTCAGCGAATAATAGAATAATTTCAGTTGGCAGAGACCTCCAGTTACTAACCTCCTTTTTAAAACAGGGCTACCTTTCTACCTTTGTGGCTGGATCAGGTTTCTCAGGGCTTCATCCATGAGACTTGAGAAAATTTTATAGGACATAAATTCCACAGCCTCTGTGGACTCCTGTCCCAATACTTCACCACTCTCATCATGAAGATTTTTTGCCAGAAAAGTTGTGGATGCCCTGTCCCTGGAAGCGTTCAAGGCCAGGTTGGATGGGGCTCTGAGCAACCTGGTCTAGTGGGTGGCATCCCTGCCCATGGTGAGGGAGTGGGAATCAGACAACCCTGTAGGTCCCTTTCAACCCAAATCATTCTATGGTTCTATGATTTTTGTTCCTTAGATCCAGTTGGGCTCTCAGCTGGAGCAGCTGGTTACTAGTGATGAAGTCCCATGTTCATGCAGCCCTGCCGCTCTGTTACCACCTCTCCCCAGTAGCCCTTGTTCCTCAGATCATAAGTCAGGCTGCACATTGATAATGGGACATGTGCAGAATTTATCCTTCCATTTCTCACCAAGAGTTTGTAATACAGAAGTGCTAGTTTGGGATTTTTGTTGCCTCTGCAGAAAACCAAGTTCATGGTGGCAATAGTCACTGTGAAGACAATTTTCTAGACTGTGATGACAGATCACCATGGATGGATCATAGCAGCAGAGCAGGATCTTTTTAGTATGTTAAGGTGCAGGAAGCAGACATAGAAACACACACAGGCACAAATAGTGCTGGTGGAATAGTCGCAAGTGATTTTTCTGGAAATTTCCTTTCATCCTTCTTTTATCATAGTAAATGAGTGATCTGGACTATCACATGTCAGCGTAAATCACCCTGAACTCTAGTTTATTCTGTAAGACTGTCCAGGCCTTGGCAAGTAGGAAGTGTGAAGGTTGTGAAAAGCATTATTTAAAAACAACACACACACAAAAAAAATTTGCTTCAAATCCTACATTATAGCTGTTTCTAATGCCAAACAGAAAATTTATATGAAGAAGTAAAATGTAAGAAAGAAGTAGAATATAGGTTGTTGGCATTGGTTTTATTAAAAAAATTAGTCTAACAGCTTTTTTTAATCCTCTTTGCTTGTTGCTATTTTAACTTAGTGCAGTTTGATTCCCAAAGGCAAAATTTATTAAATTAGCTGATTAAGTGCATACAACAGACTTCCTGAAGCTTGGAAGGTTTCAGTAACGTGAGCTTCATTTTTCCTGAATATTTTTCTCTTATCTAATAGATGGCATGAGAGCTTTTGCTTGTTTGTCATGGTTTAGCATTCTCAGATGCTGCACACAGAGTGTGGGGTGGTTATTGGTGAACTTGTTCATATGCAGCTCTTTTCTCTGGAAAGCAGGGTATTCTTGCAACTTACTTAATTTTTTATCTTGAAATTGAGCATAGGTTTCATAATACTATTGATTATTATTGTAGACATGGATGAGAATATATAGGAAAAATGTGCTTTAAAATGTATAGAAATTACACTGGTTTTTTTTTTCCTGAGGTAACTAATTTGATTACATAAAGAATGCAAAACAGAAATGTACATTTCAAATACATAATCACTCTATAATTATGTAAACCCCAAACATACAAAATTGCATCTCAGAACAAATTTTGGCCTCAGATGTCTTCACTGTTAAGAACGACAGAGTTCTGATGTAAAGTAACTGGAGAATCTCAGATTAATGATTGTGGCATCTAACATAGTTTCTATGAATATTTGAAGTAATTTCTAAGTATGATAATGGTGAACTGAAAAAATATGTTAAAGGTCAGAATGTTTATAACAGCGCTGTTCAGTAAAGTGCTTGAATTTCCTGATATCCAATCCTTTTTACACTTCCTGAAGTAGGATTTCTCTTCCTGTTCAGTCATTTTTACAATCCAATCAGCTGAAGATATGAAAGCCTCCCAGGTTCCATCAATAGCCCGTAAAGCTGTTAAAATCTTTTGTTTGAGAACTATTTGAAATTCCATATGTTCCTTTTTGTTTGTTAGGTAGGCATCATGGATGATGAATAGAGCTTTTACAATAGATTTTATTTGTTCTTTTGACACAAACTGTGTGGTGGTGTTTAATTTATGTGCATTCCTGCTATCTGATCAGCTGTCTGATCAGATATGGTCAGAGTTGTAGGAAGATTTGATTCATGATCAAAGCATCATATTGTGGCAGTAGGACATCATAGTAGAAAGGCTGGGGACAGTGACAATGATCTGTGAAGCTGTCTGAGTATAAGGGATAACTACAGGTGCTGGTGCTCCCAGCTCTCATATGATTCTGGAGCCTGTCCCTTGCAAGGCTGGTACTATTCTTTGGTCAAGTGGTTATCAAAATCTTCATGCTTCAGACCTGGGGGGGGGGAGGGGGGAGGGGGGTGGGAAGAAAGGAAAGTGTTATGGATTAAAAATCTTGGCATTTTTCTTTCATCTACCAACCCTGCACCTCAGAATGGTCACCTTCTGTCTCCTCTTCAACCGTGGAACCTGGAAAGAGACTGCATGCCCCATAGAAAAGAGTTCCACCTGG
>JAWWEU010000040.1:11015281-11067375 GCA_035583155.1 Acropternis orthonyx
ACCCCAGGGGTGCTGGGTTACACACTTGTTTTTGTGGGTTAAACGGACCTTTTCCTCTGTACCCTTGTACTTATTGTCATCTTTTTTTTACTAAACTATAATTCTGACTTATAATCTGCTTGTGAGTTAGATTCATTCCTCCTGCTGGTTTACCTTTAAACTAGCACAGAAAGGTACCATCTTTTTCATCTCACCTGATCTTGGCCACAGGCTGAAGACGCCATCACTGTACTTCAAGCTAATTGTTGAAGAAACAAGCTCATAGAAAACTACCATTGTAACTTTAGTTTACCGCTCCACCCAAAATCTAATGTTGGTGTCAGATACAAATGCTATTCAAAGAGTGAGTCTATGCAAGATATTGTCACCCTCTAACATGATCATAACAGAGTGACTTGACCTGCAGGTTTCAAAATGGCACAATTATGGATTTCAACCTTTAGAACATAGAATCATAAGACAGTCATAGAATGGTTTGGGTTGGAAAGGGCCTTCAAGATCATCCAGTTCCACCCCCTGTACCATGAACAGATACACTTTCCACTAGAACAGGTGGAACTCCAGTGTGTTGACCACACTACACACTTTAGTGTTGTCAGAACCTTGTTGAAGGTGCACTCAATCCCAGTGTCCAAGTCACCAACAAAGATGTTAAATGGTGCCTGTTCCAAGTGACCCCTGAGGAACGTTACTGAAAGCTTGGAAGCCACTGGGAACACAGTCTTGGCATTGCTGTGATGCTATGGAACAATAAAGCAGTGAGGCAAACCGAGTGCACTGAGATGCAAAAAGAGATATCTGAGGTCCTGACAAGCTATCAGAACCCTTTGGTGCCCATTGCTGGGCACTAAGAGATACTTATATTTGTCCTAGACCTACAATAACCCTCACAAGCAGACTCAGAGGAACCACATCTTAGTGGATGAGTCAAAACCAAACAAAATTGCATTCCTGATCCCATTTACCAGATGTTTCAGAATTTATAAGGGCTCTTATGCCCTCATGTAAATCTAGCATCTGTGAGCTAATGGCTGTTAATAATACTGCAAATGCCTTTCTAGGGCAAATTTTAGCATTTGGAGCTCAATCAAGCTGCTGGATATGAACATTACACTCCACAGCCTCTCTGTCTACCTCAGGACAGCCTAAGAGCTGATACCACATTCTTTTCTGGGAGTTTACATTGCTTTGTCTTGTCTGAAACTTCATGCAGCTGATAGAAAACTGTCTGTATTTAAGAGGCCCCTGCATCCCATTAAAATGCTGAGTGAACATCACTGGTAAAAGACTGCATCTACATGAAAAGATTTTTATACAGTGAGTGATTTTGAATGACTGCTGTTCTAAGACAAACAAAAATTTAGGCCTGCGGCTGACTCAGATAAAAGCTCAAGCTGCAAAGGCAGAAACTTTCCTGAAATTCTCAAGGTTATTCAATGGACTGGATAAACTGAAACACTCCCACATAATCAAGCTTGGGGAAAGATTCTCACTCTCTGCGTTTCAGCAAGCTCCATTTCCTTTGGTGAAAATTGCCAGGAAACAGCTCAGACGTGAGGATCAAGTGGTTAATGGAGTCTGGTGGTGACCCTTCTGACTGATGAATAACTGTTGTGATTGCATGTTGAACTTTCAAGAAACATATATATGTATATGTATATGTGGTGGAATGTCATAGCTCAACAGTGTGAATCAAGAAAGGGGAAACATGTTCTTTCATTTTGTCTGCCAGGCATACCCTTGGCCAGTTTTAGATACTAAATCATCTGTAAGCAATGCAGACTTGGGCTTTTTTAGATGTTATACTCTCAGGAATGGTAGTTTTGCTATGTGAGTTGATCTGTTCTAGAGACAGAAATTCATAAATTAAAGATAAGGTTCAGCTAACAGACAGAGATGTCTACAAGACAGATGTCTACATCTACCGTATAAGTAGACCTCTACCACTTTTGCATGACTGTAATAGGATGAAGCCTAGAGACCAGAAATCTAGCATCTAGAGATTGGTCCCACATCTCAGAATTGCTACTGCACCTTAGAGATCTTCAAGTGGAATGATCAAGCTGCTAAAAATGCATGAAGGAATGACCTATGGCCTTGCTGCTATTTGTGGACCTACTCTCAAGACCCATAATAATCTTCTGCATTTGATGAATTTTTCAAGAAGCTAAGGTTACTTTAAATGTAAGCAAATTGGAGAAACCACATTAATCTACAAATTCACAAGTGTTGTTACTTAACTGAATAAGATCAAAACCAAAGCCATTATCAGGTGGTTGACCCTACAATGTCACTAACCTTAGGGAATAATTATCCAGTTTCATTAATGCATGTTTTTTTCACAGTAAGGTTGATATCTTACAACCTCTGTCAAGGGTACTCAAGAGAGAAGGAACTGGGGACATCTGCAAAAGGATACAGTTTTGCAAGTTCAAACAGATCCATAATTCCGTTCCCTGTTTATCCATCATCACTTCATATGAACAAACCGTCATCTCACCTAATGTCAAATTAGTTACGAAGCAAGCTGTTCCATTTCAGCAACAGAAAAGATGAACAATGTATGCATAAAGAATGCCTTCAATCCAAAGAAGCAAATATATTAAAATAAAATCTGTGTTTAGGTAGTCATCTGGGAATGTGAATACTGTCAGACTATCACTAAAGGACTCAGTGTATCATGACCACTCACCACTGTACCTATCTTCTTTTTTAAACAGGTCATGTCTCTCTCACATGCTATCAGTAAAAATATCTGATGATATTCTCTTTTACAACATTCCCTTCCCTTGGAACCAACTGTTTACCACCGTTGCCATCCCAAGAGGTTCACTGACCAGGAGCTCATGACGAACTGGTCACACAAGCATGTTGGGCTTCATTGCCACAGTACCAGAAGCTGGCTGAAATTTAGTTATCTCATCTGCCTGACACCACCTCATCCTGTGGCTCCAGGAAGACTGGCCTCCCAAAATTAAGGCATGGTGTTAAGAACATGGGAAGTTGTGCTACTAGTTGGACTACTGAGAAAGGACAGTCTTTTCATTGCTGTTATGAACCTCTAGGCTAAAACACTCTTAATGTACACCAAGGCCTCATCAAGTGTCAGTCTTGCAGCTGCAAGCTGATGCCCAGTGGCAGGTCTGAGAGAGGAGCAGCAGATATAAAACCAGCTTGTGTTATCAGCCTCCCTTAGCACCCCTACTTTGTTTGGAAGCTAGGATGTTTCATCTGAACTGTTTTAGTCTATCCAAGACTGAACATCTCTCTGTGTCTTCCTGTGTTGCTATTAAATCCATGAAGTTAAGAGAAGGAAAATTAACTGTTTGGAAAGTAACTAACAGCTATAACAAAAATTACTTCAGGCATCAGGGAGAGTGATTTCTCCCACCTATGGATGTGGATTTGTGTTATATTTACTGCTTGCATTCCAACAGCCTCCAGGAAGATGCTGAAATGGTGCAAAGCATGGTAGAAACACTGTCCTTGCAACAGGTGCAACCAAAACCTACCGTTCCTTTCACCTTTCTCTTTTTGTGAGCCAAAGCAGAAGTAACTATTTGTTAAAACCTCAGTCTGTTTTTCCAGTACCAGTCTTCTTTCATTTCACAATTTAATTTGGATTTTCAAGGAGGAGAGATTGAGAGGGTGTGAAGACTGGAACTACAAAGTGAATGCTGTGGTCTTTGCAGCACACATGAGGATGGAGCTGATAATGCCCTGCTAGTTCCTAGTGAGGCAAACAGACATAACCTGTCTTTAACTTGTGCGGTACACAGCGGCCCACTTCATTTAATCCACTTTATGTTTTTCACCATAAAACTTGCACATATCATACAACTAATGACAAGATTGTTCAAGGGGTGTACAGTTAAAATTAACTCTGTTTTAAGAGTCTATCAGTGTTGGCAGTCCTCACAATTTTATCCTGAATCTCTTTGTAACCAGAATCCTTTAAAGCACAACTCTTAAATGTTGTTGTTGTCATTGTTGTTAAAGGGGACTAAATGTAAATCTTAGCTTAAATTTTACAGGATAAACGTTTCTATTCCCCTGTTGCAGAGGAAAGTGCTGAAGTATGACTACATTATATTTAAGAGGTTTCAAAAACAGAGCAAATAAAAAAATGCCAGTTTTACTGTTTATTTGTTACCATATATTGAGACTCATTTTAACTGGGGAAAGGGATATGGTTTTAAATTTTGCTGGTGACAGTAAAAGTAATATTTGCATCTTAGGAATATTAATAACAATGAAGAACCTGGTAGCAGAAAACGATAGTTTTTAAATCCCCCTTGCTTTCATATTTTAAAGCAGGCAATTAATTCAACTATGCATGTAAGTAGAAAGACCAGGAGATACCACTTAAGTTGACAGAAATTTTTACTACTTGTGTTTCTTTTTTCTAAGATTAATTTTCCATTGTATTTTCTGTGTTTCTATGGCTTTCATATAAAATTAACTTGTTACAGTGGTCACAGTAATATCTGTAAATTTGTCCTTATGTTAACCAAAGGACTGGGAAAGGTGTCTACTTTTGTCAAGAATTACTGAATTCTAATCTCCCTGACTTTCCTATTTTAGAGTTTTCTTCGTATTTTTGTTCTTTTAATACTCACTATATTGTTAGATACTCACCAAATGATAACCAGGACAGAGATGAGCCTAGACTAAGAAAAAATCATCTGTATTTTGTATACCACACATTATTACTGTCTGCATCTGAGGCCTTTATGTGCACCTTGTCAGATTTTTTTGGTTGACTGGTGTGATATTCAATAGCTTTGTGTTCTCCCCAGGTTGCAGAAAATCCATGTGTCACTATTTGTTCTGCCTGATATGGAGTTAGAGGTTGAGTCAATGTTGCCTTCCTGAGCTACTGAGCATTCATTGAGCACTGCATACAAATAGACCTTCCTCGAAGTACAAAGGGAGCTACTGATTCTTTTTAGCCCTATCATTTGGCTATTCCCTTGAAGTCTTCAATTAAAATTAATTATACAAGCTGAAAGAGCAATTACAGTAGAGCATGTAAGTTGGATTTCGAAATGTTTCTGAAAATGGACGGTGTGTTCATTAAGTCATAGGAACAATGACAAAGAAATTCTTAAGAACTTCTTGTCTTCATGTCACATGAGATGACTCTGGGTTTGCACTATTAGTGCTAATGGAACTCAGTGGTCTCTGACTCCATATCTTGGGGTTTAGCCCTAAAGTGTGCCATAATGTAGAAATTTGGGGAATCTTCTGTCTCAAGTTTTAGGCTTAGTACCCTAATTCAAGGTGGTTCAAAGCAGGACATTAAGGAAGATAGATCCCCAAGTATGGTGTCAACAGGGAAGGAAAAGGTTGCCTCCAGCAGATAACTGAGACTACCAAGATTTGGGTGCAATTCAGTTGCATAAACATAGGCGTCCAGTGCCATTAAAAGTTCCAGGGATCCCACCTAGTCTTCTCCTGCTGTTCCAGGCAGCAGTCTCTTGTAAGTCCTGTGTGGTGCTGCAAGTCACATATGAGTATCTCAAATGCCCAAGGCTGTTGTGAATGACATTAAACACCTCTTAAACAACCTCTTTCCTCCTTCAACAACGAGTGCATTAATAGACTCTTTTTTCCTTATCATCTATTGCAGCAAACAGTGGTTGATTAATTACTGTAATAATAACCCTTTCTTTTCTGACAATTTTAAAGATACTTGTTTCCCCTAGCCTAATTCAAAGCTCACATTTGTGGGTTTATGAATACTTAAAAGAAACTACAAAAACTCTTTTAATCTTAATAGGCTTAATTTTCTCTCATATAACTATTCAAACAACAGCATTATTAAGAAGTCTGATGGTTGAGTTCAGCTGTATACAGGGGATTATAAACTCATTTTCATCTCCAGCACTTACAATATTTTGCTTCCATATATTATTGGCACCCATAAAGGATATACCAATACTAAGTATGAATAATATATATAATTTGTTTCCTTTCCTGTAGTGACTTTTCTTCAAAAGACTCATTTTCTTAAAGTCCAGATAATACACAGATATGCATGAAGAATCTGAAAAGAACAGCAGTCTTTCATTTTACTTTGATAAAATCCATATTTATACACAAGAGACAACTCATAGTATGCATGGTTTATGGCACTTACTTCATTTTGAAGGAAATTTACATTTTTTGTCACTATATTTTTATCTATGTTTATCAGTCCCAGAAATGATAATGTGTGCTCGTTACCCAAAATAGTAAAATATTGAACATGTATATAGTTGAAGTTCTGGGTTATGTAAGTGTGCTGCAATAGTCTTCTGCAGGAGAGAGTATATGAGCAGGTCTGCTTATTTGTGGTAAGTTTTGTCTAATGTTTAAGCCATTAAAGCAACTCTTCCAACACCAGCTATAGAAAGTTGAATATATTTGATTAGAGATGTCTGAGGTCAGAACATGTCCAGCCATGCCAGTACAGCACTTACTGTCTTTTTATCCAACTGTTTCAACTTTTACCAGATTCTCACTGCATTTATGTTTTTATTTAACCCAGAAACCAAACATGAAGTAATTTGATGGGAAGAGAGGGCATAATGGAGATATGACCTATGATAATATAAAAATCCTGTATGTTATGGCCAAATGCAACACAAACCATGTACACAAGACATAAACACCCTGTTTAACCCAAGCTACCACTCTCGGTCTCTGTAACATGAGTAAATGAAGATCTGGTGCTTAAAGGTGCCATATCTTAGCAGAAAATGAGATCATACAGAAATCAAAAAAGGTGGTAAAATGTGAAAGAGCAAAGGTGAAAAAGCAGAGAGAATATTTGGGAACAAATTATTCACGTATGTGTGGTCTCACATTCCTACTAAGTAAAGATCTGACTCCATGGGGAAAAATGGCCACAAAGGCCAAAAGCATAGACAAGGATACTGAAACTATGTCATACATATTGCAGTACGCAAAATACAAAGGCAGAAAAAAATGTTAAATGATTTGTTCTGACTACTATCACATAGTCATGCACCTTTATCCAATTTTAGTGTTCAGATTGTTGTATACACTTACGTTGTGCATGGCAAGTCTAGGAAGCCCATAAATTCATTCTTCAATCTGAACTCCATCGTATGAAATCTGCAGATTCTGCTATTAGCATATTTAACATTCGCCAGGAGATGATAAATATATTGTCACAATCCTCACATTTATTAGGACAGTTTTTGTAAGTTTTGCAAGTGTCCTGTTGAGTTAGCAGTGTGAAAGAAACTCAGTGGCTGCCAACAGCGCTGCAGTTGCAGAAATAGCTTTTCTTCTATCAAATGTAATTAAAATCAATCTCACGTGATTTGGCTATTTGTATGAACAGATGAAAAATATACATTGAAAATAATAGTCATCATCTCATGTACTATTTCATTCAATAAATAATGTCATCTTGTTCCTTAACAAGAAGAATGATCTATGAGGTCAGAAACCATTTCTTACTATATAAAGAGATGACAGGAAATGTGAAGATGAGATAATTTCTTATTTCATCATGAAATTAATCTAGAACTATGTTTTTCAATATTGTTAGCCATGCCACTTTTGACTTTCTTTTGTTTTGACATATAGGGCTTTATTATACCACTCCATTGTTTAAAAAAAAAAAAAGTTAAACATTTGGCTGAGTTTCAGATTTTAATTTTGATTTTGTCTTAAAAAATAAATGAATTAAGAATGCATATTCACCTCTGCCTCCACATTTGTGCAACCAAATAAATCTGTTTCTCTATTAATATCTGGGAGTTCAGAAATTCAGCTCATTGCTTGCCTTAACCATTCTTTGGGAACAAGTTTTAAAGCTAAAATTTGAAGCACATTTTAAACCTTTGCAAATTTAAGAATAAATTAAGTAATGACTTTTAAGATGCAATCTCTGCTCTATCTTTAGAATGGGAAATATCTCTCTTGACAATAAGTGTTTTACTTGAACAAATTTTTTAACATCCTTGTACCTGAATTTCCCCATTCAAAAGAAGAAATAGTCATTTTAGAACCTTGTAAAGTCCAATAATTATTGCAGTTAGCAACTTCCATCATAACTGCTAAAAATGATAGTGAAGAGAAGCCTAATGGAGTTCAGCTGAAGATATTAAGGCCAAATACTGTGAATGTTCGATTGTGCAGTATACATTAAAACAGAAATCTGTGCTTTATCGCATGTGGATCGATTATTTTTGTCACTGCTCTGAGTTTATCATTTGATGCATGGTACAATGTAAAATTATCCAGAGTTGCATTAGATATGAGAAAACATTTCCAGGTATATAAATCATTTTCTAGGAGCTTTGTGAACTTTTAACTAATGAGGGTTACAGAGACATTTCAGGCAATTTTATTGTAAGTTCACTTCTGAAGCGTCTTTCACTGTCTCGTAGCCAGAATCACGATATTAGCACAGATGTGCCTCTTATCTGACCTTGTTTAGCCTTTGTAAGAAGAGCAAAGTTTATTCCAGCACTTACGCAACTGCCTCTTTGTAATTGATGATTCTGACATTTTAAAAAATAGCTTGTTTGTTTAAAGACCTGTAATGACAATTTCTCAATGACATAAGGAGCGCTTTTCAAACCAGGAGGCAGGAGCAAATCTTGAGAAGTGAGAAGCCCCTGGAGAAATTCTAGCCTTTTCTCTCTCTGCCCCACAAAACTCTTCTCCCCCCCAGCAGTCACGTAAGTGCGATACTGACTGAGTCAGTGCGTGTAGGTGGAGCTTGAGATGCTCTGCTGCTCCTGTATGCTCTGTGCATGCAGCAGCAGGAGCTGCCTGGGCTGCACTTGCTTCTCCTCATCCCCTCCTTCAGTAGGTACCGGAGGGAAGTGGTACCATGAGGGTGGAGTCAGGATCCCCTAAATGCTGCTCTGCTGCCATGCCCAGATAAGTGAGGATTGTGTACAGGAAGTAGACAAATTCTTGATGTCTGGAGCTTGGATGTTTTGCCAGGTCTCAGCTATCAGC
Source organism: Acropternis orthonyx (assembly GCA_035583155.1). Lineage (NCBI taxonomy): Eukaryota > Metazoa > Chordata > Aves > Passeriformes > Rhinocryptidae > Acropternis > Acropternis orthonyx. Next base: position 11,024,270 of record JAWWEU010000040.1, read on the forward strand.
CTCAGAGGGTGACTAGTGGTCGAGGGAGGAGAAAAGGGTCCCATCTACAGAGACTGGGTGCAGAACTGGGAGAAAACTGACTGGACCTATAGGATATGCTGGAGCTGAAGATGAGATAATTTGGTTTTGTTCTGCAGGGAGGCAGGGAGAAAAGGCAGTAATTTTATGCTCAGAGGTGGCTGGAGAGTGGGTGTTTCTATGCATGTGTGAGCATGTAGGAGGTGGGAGGGGAGGGCAAGGTACTAAGGAAAAGAAGAAGGGAGCTCTGCAAGAAAGGTCTGAGAGCAGTGATATGAGTACACTGGCAGTTTTGCTCCTTTTGATGTATTGCTTCCTTCTTCAGCTCCAAATGGAAGTAAATTAAAATTCTTTGTATTAAAGTAACCTCTTTTGCATTAAAATCAGCATCATTGTATGCAGTATTTACCGAGACTTTTTTTGCCATCCTGCGCATCACCTGTAGTAGAGCTGAGGGAAAGACATAATATTGGACATGTCTTCTTGATAGGTCTGTTCCTTGAGAATTGATTCATGAGCTAATAGTGAGTCATGAAACGTGCTGGAGTATGCTGCTGTTATGTTATTTGTGATCTATTCCACTTTTATATATGTGAACTAACAATTTTTGATAAGCAAAGTCTATGATTTAGTTTATGATTACTGGCCTGAAATCAGGCCTTTGAATCCTGTGAACTCATCAGCTCTGAAGAAGCTGTCAGGGCTGGGCTGGGGGGTGCCTGTGACGTGGTGAATGGCTGAAAGTGCACAGAAAAAAACTGGAGGGTTTGCACTGGGGCTATGCCAAAAAAACGGGCAGCAGACAGAGTAGAAAACTGGGAAATGAGGAAATTGAGGTAGTGCTGAGAACCTGACAGTGCTTTCATGTCTTGTAAGGAAGAGGTGCAGGTCATGGTTTAAAGAAACATAATTGTATGGGAATGTGTGGGTCTGCATTAATCATGTCCCCATCCTAGTATGTCACTGGGATTATTCTCCTGATATTGGGCAGAGCCTCAGCAAGCGCTCTCAGTATCCATCTGATTTGATGGAGTCTGGTTGACTTTATTCCACCAAAACCTCCAGAAAAGTCCATGTGCCATGAGGCAGCCTGGTGGGCTCAGACATGTCCTCAGACATCCAGCCATGGCACAGACACTGCCTCCCATCACCAGCACTATAAACCACACATGTATTTAACTTCATTTATTTAATAAGTGGGTTTGAGGATAGATTCCTCTGTCAAATTCCACATGAAGTTCATTAAATACTACACATGGCACCAAAATATTGATCACATTTATGTGTTTGACATAGTTGTTCTAACACAAATAAGAAAAGTCAAAAATACTATTGCCTTATCTCTGGACATTTTCCAGACAGGTCACAATGGTAGCATCATCACTCAGAGTTCAAAAAAGCTTCCTTTTTTAGGTAGGTTGTTCTTGGCAATCTGTTTAGTCTGTCTTATTCCAATTAATTTCTGCATATCAGACAAGAAAATTTTTTTTTAGGCCAAATGCTTACATCAAAAAGAAATGTTGTTGACTATTATGTAAGAGATTCAAGTGGTTTTAGTGCAGTTCCTATTTATTGAAAAACTAGTTCTGAATTGGTTTGGGGAAAAGGGATAATATTAAGAATTGTGTACTTCAGCAATTGTTTGTGTCAAAAATTCTACTCTAGCCAAGGTGCCAAGCTGATAGATTTTCATTTTAAACGTACAGTGTTGTAAGTACTATCTTTCAATAGTCTTTTCAGTTCTGAATGCAGGATTGTGATACTTTAATAATTTCATTTGCTACAAGAATAATGAATTCATCTTTGCTAGAACATTATTTGTAATTTCAAGTCAACTGGAAGTAATATTTTTCAAAAATTTTAGCTAGTAATTTTTTAAAAAAAATTTCAATTTAAAACATTATAAACTTAAGAAAATTCAGTGAAGGCACAAAATCACCATGTTTATAGTTTTTAGAGTGTTTTCAATTTAACTATTCTAGAAAAATTGCCACAAACTGGCAAATTCTTCCAGCTAACCCCAACCTAGAAAAAAAAATTTTCAGAAAATACATTCTTTGTATAACCTCATTTAACAGTTATATATTTAACTTCCTAATGACCACAGGTCCTAAAGATGAGTTTGTGAAGCAACATGCATGTCTGTGGTGTGTGGGTAGGCATGGATACAGTGATGCAGCACTGCTGGTGCTCCAGTAGTGACACCAGTATCAGCACTCCCCAAGGCCACAGAGCACCCCAGAGGTTTTTACAGCAATGTCCTCTACAGCCATTTTCAGAGGCCAGAGTTTTACATGAGTCATCCCTTTCTATATCAGACTTATAAATACATAATGCTTTTCCAATCACAGTCTGTCAGATATAATCTATTGTAAAGCAAATATATGCATTGTAGTAGTAGTGCAGGTATCTATATGTATTTAGAAGTATTATAGACGTAGTAATATAACATTGGTTATAATACTACTAGCAGATGTTGAATGTGTGTGATGAAGTATTTTTATCTGTGTGTGTCTGTGGGTAGGTGTGCTGAAGGTGTATCTCTGTGTAAAAATATACATGTGCATATGTGAATTTATATATAAAAAATAAACATACAAGTTAGTACATTTTAGAAAAAAAAAAGGGAATTCTTTCTAGGAGTTAGGGGCTACAGATGAACTATAATATTAATTCATTAAATAAAATATTTTTACAGATATATCACCAAGGGGCTCCATGGTGCTCTTTTACAGTAATCAGCCTGGTCCCAGGGATATGGGATTTCAACTCTTCCACATAGAAATATATCCACATTTAGATGTTAGTCTCATTTTACATGTGTGTGTCAGAATCAGGAGATAATTTTCTTCCAGTATGAATTCCATGATGAACATGCTTTATCTTGGATTGACAGAAAAAGCCAGGCTTTCCCTGATTTGGGTCTTCTACCAGTTAAGTTGTACAGGAGTTACAATGACTATGGCAATTCTAATAACTGGAATGGAGCGGAGGGAAACAGCCAGACCAAATGTGGGGAAAAGGAGGGACTAGAACAAAAACCCTGAAGCAAAGGATAAAATACAGAGTGTAAGCTTGATAAAGACTGTATCAAAATCTGTTTGCACAATGCAAACGTACCAAGTGCACGTAGACAACCTTTAATCTCTCATTTTCCAAAAGATTACTCCAAATTTGGGGTATGTAATAGCTATCGTAAAAGACACTTGAAACAACCTCTCAGAGTCAAGACTGGAAGGAGAAAGTCAGTGTATTTAGCCAGTACCAGACAGCTTTTCTGTGGCTATGCAAGCAACCCTGTCTGGTTGACAAGCAGAGGGATTCATAATACCTGTACAGTATAATTGCATCAGCTTCAACAGACTGCAGCAAGACTTTTACTCTTTCTTGCAGTGGCAGCAAGTTCTTCTCCCAAATATTAGAAATTACATGATACGACTTTTTTGTGACCTCTGTTTGCATCCTGCAATAGCAGTTTTCCGGGACAGCCTAAATGTCAAACCTATGCTTTCAGAGTAATTTAAATTTCTCATGCACTGTAACCTTACTGTTTGATTGCTATCAGTGATGGAATTAGATATTCTTTTATATTGTGTTTTAGATATAAAAAAGAGAGAAATCACATTAATCTTATATAATTTTCATTCCTTTTTCTTTCATCTCTTTGCATTTCAGTCAATTTGATGCAAAACTCTAATTTTGCCATTGGATGAAGGCACACTTCATATTTTTGTGTTTGAATTAGGCAGTATGTCTGTCTTTTAATTTCAGGAGTGAGAGATTTGAGGAAATTGCAGAATGCTCTTGTAATTAATTTCTTTTTAATGGCAACCATTTTTAATCTCTTTCATGTCTTGTTGGTATCTGAGTACATCTGGGTCTTACTTAGGTATTCAAAATCCTTGTTATGCCTCAAGAGCATCCTTCCCAAATAGATGCTATTTGTGCAAGTGAAAAAGAAGAATATATTATCGGTTATCTTAAACAGTCTTGTTTTTGCGCATTCCCTGTAACCACACAGAAATAACCGTGCAGACAGGAACTCATTCTCCTTTTCAGTTTAGTTGAGGGGAGGTGAGAGTCCTTCAGTAGAAGAAATGTAGGGAGTGGGTAAGAATCAAGTTGAGAAAATACTTAATTATAATCCAGAGTTGAACCTGAGTAGACTCTCGTGGAGCAGAAGCACATCTGTTACGTGCAAACAGCTCTTTCCTGTGCATGCAGCTGGACCTAGACCTCATCTTTGATGTTACTTGCTTTAATGTTGGTATAATTTTTTGAATACCAGGACAGAGCCTTTAATAGGTTTGGTGAACTTGCTCTTTGTATGATTATCTGCTGACTGGCAAGGACTGTGCAAATACAGAAATGCCTTTCAGCTTCCTTGGCCAGCATGTGGGACAGTAGGCACTGACTGGAATCAGATGGATTTGTATTAGACTTTCTCACACCGTTATATTTCTCCTTCCATTGCTGCTAGTATGCATTTTTTTTCTCTTATTTCCATGTCACTTCAGTGACATTATCAGTTCCACTATTCCCAGCCCTCTTGTGCTATGCTGGCTTCAAGGGATCTTTGGTCTTACAGAGCCCTTTCTGATAGCAGCAGCCTAAAACTGGACATAGAGGCAGATGCTCTTCGCTCTGTCGGGGTAAAGGTTGTCCTGTGCCTTCAAGTCCAACTGAACACAGGTGGAAGAAAATGTGCTACCTCTGTTTATCAGAAGCTCTGCACCAAAGAAACATCTATGCTTGCTGTTCTATAAATTCCATATTGCCTCAGAATCCAAAACATGCTCTCCAGTTATATGGACCACTTATGCTCCTTCTAAATCAGTTAGAATGTTTTAGAAGCGAGCTGAAGATGTATGAATAAGTGTGAAAATATGCAGACTTCTGTTTTCTAAAATTACCTTTTAGATGAGTTCTACTCGGTGGAACTGTGGTATTCAGCATTTATTTTACAGCTCATTGCAATAAATCTGGGAGGACAGTGAAGTCAGAGAATGAAAATGTGGTCACCACAAATTCCAGTTACTGTCCTCCTTTTTTATGGTCTCTATCACATAACAAATAAGCATATTGAGAAACATTCACACTAATTGTCCCTATCATATTAAATAAGTCTTAGAAGTAGTGTTAGTAATTGTACTATAGTTAAATGAACACCATGGTATCAGATTTTTCACTTCATAAACCTCCTCCACTGTCCCAGTTAATCAGAATACTCCTTGCCATGAGACTCCAGCAGTGCTGTTGCAATAGTTCAGTCATAAGAGATAATAACACACGTATTTCTGGAGTGATAGTGAAAAGATTGGGTAGTTTAATTCTCAATAAAATCATAGGACTCTTCAGAATTTGTTTCTTCACAGTGTTTAGCTGTAATTCCACTTATTTATTCTGCATATCCAGTCTTGACAATGTTTCAGTAACAGTTTACAGTATTCCAGACTCACTAGATATTGTTTCATCTTTATGTATGTAAAATTTGTCAAGGCTAAAGAATTTTGGGATTCCTTGCTGAGAACAGCTAAAGGAATGCCAGTTTGAAAATTATGTGATTCTATCTTCTAAATATTAATGGGAAACATAATGTATCAACTATTATTAGTATAAAATTAGGAACAAATTATTTTTGTGATTATAATATTTAGTATATTTATATCAATTATTGTAAAAACTTGTTCCATTTCATGAATTCATGAATTGGTTTATTGTCCTATGAACAGATACAAAGTCTCCTTTCTATATCGTCCTAAAATCCATGAAGTCAAAATGCACCATGTCAAACAAACACTGAATTCATTCACCCAGCCATGCTTAACTTTGCTGGTAGGACAACGTTATTTATGGTGATGTCTCTCTTGTTAGCGACAGTAGCCCCATCTTTGGTTTGAGTGATGCAAAAAGACAATTTTGGGTTTCTTGTCATGAACTTGTATCTTCTAGTTTATAGTAATTGCAGAGAGAGCTAAAATAGACAAGAAGCCCAACTTCCATTTTTATATCCAGGGTTGTTTGGATTTTTTTTTAAGTTTGACCTCAACTAACTGAATACCTGAGTTTCTCTGATTATAATCCCTATTGGAAGTAATGACTGTGTCATTTCACTCTATTTCTAAAAATAGCATTTAACATATAAGCAGTTAACACCTGACTCTGCTTTTTGTCTGGAAATCACTTTCTGGTAGAGCATGTGCATGAGCATTGCTTGCATACAAGTCTGAAAAGTTAATGATTTCACATTTGAAGTGCTGTAAGAAGCAGAAATAACAAAAGCAGTTTTAATGCAAAGTGCCCTCCATTTTAAAAACAGTAATTTTTGGAGCAGGACTCACATACTCCAATCTGCTTGTGCCTTCCTGAAGCACGACAAAGCTCTTAGTTAGTTAGTAGCTAGTTAGGATGTTTTTAAAGAGAGGGGTGAACAAAGCATGCAGCGGAGACCAATTTCTGCTTTCTCTATGAGTGCTGCTGGCATTCACATCCTGCTCCTTCCATTCTTGTATCCCCCAGGACACACGCTCATCCATTGCTCACCCTTAGTTATCTCCTGTCTCTACGTGCTGTATCCATTCACACATCATACTTTCACCCTTCTTCGTGCAGTTCTATGCAGCAGTTCTTAGGAGGAAGTTTATGGAACGGCTGTCCCACTTCCCACCACTTTTACAGGCTTACAAAATAAGGGGAAGTTGTGCATGTAGTGTTCTTGAGAGAACTTTTCCATGAATCTGCTTCTATCACTACGGCTGCCGTCTCCAGTGGAATGGGAGGCTACAACTTGCTCTCAGGTTTTGATGGACATAGAAGCAATACACTCTCAGGACAGATGGTGCCACCTACTTTTATGAGGAGCAGGATAGAAATATTGCATGGAAGCAAATGACAGTAAGTGGTACCCTTTTGAGGTGAAATTAGATACAATGATAATTTTGGGAAGGGCTTTTTAATTACAGGCCACCCATGGGATGATTCACAGTGAGAACATTAGGAGACAGCAGGCATACTGCAAGACTGCTTTTTCGGTCTGAACAAATAGTCTGATACAGGATCACAGTAATTCCTAATAACCCATTTTAATTTCTTTTATTCATTAGCTAATTAACAAACTAATGAATTTAGACATCCAGACAATTCATTATTTTCTAAAGCAGAAGTTAGGATGTGTTCTCATACGCAACAGAGTATTAATGCCACTTTATATATGACATCTGAGATTTGACTACTGAACAGAAACTGATGTACCCATAATGCAGCTTAGTTTGTGGCAAGTGTTAGGATCCAAGCTGAACCTCTACACTCAACTGGAAAATGATAGAGTATTTGCCCTGCAATGTTGCAGTGGAGCTGAAGGCGCAACAAAATTGTGACACCACAGAAGAGCACTGCAAAATCTCCTCTCTCTCAGAAAACTTACAAACTGAAACAGAAAATAGAGAAGGTGCATGACACATAGAAGGAGGAAGAATAGCTAGTGGGAGATTGGGTAGCCCTCATAAAAGGAGAATGTGATTCTTATCCATAAAGCTCTAAGTGTGGAAAGTGACCTTTTCCTAACTCTTATAAGACTGGAGTTTTCTGTGTGTTATAAAGCAGTTTTAAAGGAGTTTGGTGGGATTTTGTTCGTGATTTTGCCTGATTCATCTCACAAAAAACATTATGCAAGCTGAATTTTGTAGTTTATACTCAGTGTAGTATTCAGAAATGAGCTGGAAAAGAAACCGTAAATATTCCATGGTGAAGGTGTTAAATTGTTTTGCAAAGAATAAAAATATATTGTCCTTGAAAATGAGTGCATGGCAGTCAAAGAGGCTCTAGAGATATTAAGGCAACATTTGCTTGGGAGGAAGGTCAGTTTGATAATACAGTACCCTCTATTAACCTGGAAAAACACAGTAAAGCCTGAGAGAACCAAAAGGAACTCTGCTATTTCTCGTTGCTATGCTATTTTAAAGCAAGTAGTATATTTACACATATCTGAAAAATTATTGAGTAGATCTTTTGGTATAGAAGATATTCTTATGTGAGAAGCTCTCTGAAGTAGAGATAATTTTTTTAATGATTGTTAGCCATATGTTTGCGTGAGACATTAGTTAATGAATTGGTAATCAAAGATGGCTCGATTTCCAATGCACTGAGATATTTATATGTAGTAGACTCTTAGTAAAAGTCCACCTATTTAGCTGGAAATTATTTCACTGTTTTGATACATTTAGTTTCTTATCAGTACAGTGATTCCTGTATTTAATTTTTCATAAAAGCATTAATTTGTAGTAATCAGACTTCTTTTGAAGTATCTATCTCTGAAGGGTGTTGACCTTGTAAATCCAGTTGAGTACTTTCATGATATAGCAAGATTTGAGGATTTATGTATATGTACAACTAGAGTGCACATATACGTATTTTGAATTTCTGTTTTGGCAGGACAGTATAGGCTCCAATAACTAGGATGAAGCACTGAATGAGTGCATATATTATAACAAGGACACAAGATGTCTAATCAGCATCAGATTCTTCAGCATAAAGTTTGGGAGTGAATTTATAGCATTAACAACAGTATCTGGGACAACAGAAATTGTAAACATCTCTCTTGGGAAGCATGTGGATGCATATTATTATTAGAGATTGAACTTGCTAAACAATACATCATAGCAACACCTTCAGATTGGTGCCTGACATTCAGCTCCTCATCCATGGTTTGGCTCTGAAACAAGCACGCTGAGTGCTGGCAGCTCACATTGATCTCAGTCAGCAGAATGTGGACCTGAACAATGAATACACAAAAAATCCACAAATCAAAGCTGTAAGTCTTAGCTTTAAATTAAGTTAATAGCCTGACTGATAGTCAAATCAGATTTGCACTGGTCTCAGAGAGTCAGCTGGTGAAGTTAGGCACCTAGATGAGAACTCTTTGCAATTGTAGCATGAAAAACAGAGTATTGATCAAATGATGATGAAACTCATGGTCTTAGTAAGTAGATAACCGTTATAAAACTGACCCACTCCTGGCAGGAATGCCCACTTCAGTTACAGGGAATCTCCTTGGAAACCATAATATCTCTAAAATACAAATGAACTTTGAAGTTATACCTCTATAGATTTTAAATGGAGACTAATCCTACTCATCTGTCTTTGCATGTTTCTGAACTGTCCAACAAAGTGCTGTCATTTTCATAGAGTATTAATTTATTATGTGACTAGTTATTGTCCTTATGGTGCCAGCATTACTTAAAGATAAGAAAAGAGCTCTATTGGCCATCTCAGTTCACAAGTACAACATGATTGCCTACTAGTAAAAGCTCCCAGTAACATATATATATATATTTCAACATATAAAGGCATTTGTCACTGTGCTGCAGCATCTTTGTAAATGCTTCATTTAGTTCTCTTTACCTCATGCATCCCCCTCTTTGCTTCCTGACAGTTTATATCAAGAATTAGCAGTGGCAATGGTGTGCAGTTGAAAATGCTGCTGAAAATGTCTTCCACCAGGGACAGGTGGCACATTGCCAAGGTTCCCAGGCTGGCACAGGGGCTGCTTGGTATCTGGATCATGCTTTGCTATACCCTTATGCCTTTAGGCTGCTGGGAGGCTGGCTGGGCTACTTTCCTCCTCCTGGGAGCCATTACCTAGATAAATGTGATGTGCTGCATACAGAAATAAAATGTGCGTACAAAAGCAAATGTGTTGCAAATTTTGACCTCCTTTTTCTAAAAAAAAAGAGTGGTTTCATTTCTACACGAACCTCTGCACACACTGACACCTTTCAAAGTGATCCAAAATAGCTATGCAAACATGACATACATTTTTTTATCTTGATCATCAGATCCACTGATGTTCTGTCACACAGTTCATTCACACCAAGCATTTCAGGATGCACAAGTAGTCCCTGCAAGCAAAACTTAGACAGAACAGGCTTACATAATTTGTAAATAAAAGGCTGACTTGAAAATTAGATATTTTTCTTTTTATGTGGTCTTGCCTCCAAAATACTTATAATCTTTTAAATAATTACTTTTTTTTTGTAAAGTGGCAATTTTAACATCCATGTATGCTCTTGGATGCTTGAGGACATGGAAAACTGTCTGTCTAGAAAGAGAATTTGCCTACTCTTTACCACTTTATGAGCAGCATTCATTTAAGTATGCTTTTGCTACTGCTTTACTTACTTTTTTTAATCTACGATATTTCATGTTTACTGGATCAGCAAATAATCAAGGTCTTTAGATTTTTCTGAAATATATTTTATTTCTCTCCCCAAAAAAGTTAAATGCCTCTATTTAAATAGCTTCTACCACTATATGCAAAATACAAATAAAATGGAAATAGTTTTTTCTTCTAATCCACATCTGCCTGAGTGTAATTACATGATACATGCTGGTTAAGCACAAAAATTTTGAATAGACAGCTTTTTAATTAGCCATATGCATTGGGTCACAGTAGAATTAAAACGGGCTTTAAAAAATTGATTGTGTAAAAATGGCACCTGCTTACTCAACAAATATGATTCTTGGGTAAAGTTGCAAGACACGTGTCTGTGTCACATCTTTCTGTCGCCCCCTAAAGCCAAGTTTGGAGCAAGCGTGCTCAGTCCTTCCAATGATGGGGCCAGATTTTAGCCCACGTTAACGACTTTTGCAATGATGCTTTGTACAATGATTGACTCAAATGTGACAAAGAGATGATTAACATCTCTGGCTCAGGTTTCAGTAGGAGGATAATCCAGGCCTATCTAATGCCAATTTGAGGGCCTGAATTTTCACTTTTTGTCTGATTTTAGTAAATAATAATTTTTGTTACCCTGACTTTTTCCCCTGAACCTCAGTTCCCAGAGTTCAGTGAGTGAAAGGTGGGTCTGTGGATAGTGGTTACTGGTCAGCTTTGCTGAGTTTGTCACACATGGGTAAAACTTTGTGTATGTGGTGAACACTGGGAAACAGTTCTTCCGTGCCAGTATTAACAGTGATATCTTACCAGACTGTTCAGTGTTCTCACATACCAGCAAGTGGTCCCAAAACTGTTTCTGAGCGCAGAGGCAGATGAGCATTGTGTCTCCCCGCAGCTGTTTTCATTCCACAGTGGCTGCTGCAATACTGTCTGTCAGAGAAAGTTGTTATAAAGTTAATAACAAAGTGGTCAGTTTTAAATTTAGCTCTTCCAGTCAGGAGCTGTTGTTATTGTATGAATGTACTTCTTCCCAGGTTACATTCTTGATACATTTTAGCAGTCAATGTAATGTTCCTTTATAGAAGAAATAAGTAAGAATTTTCTTGGCAAGTATTTTAAGTATTTCTGTATTAATATGCAATAGTCATCTTACACTGCAATCTCCTTTAAGAAGTTGTTATAATTCAGAAATTTTCATTTAAAAACAAGTGTAATTTTGTAATGAGTAGTAACAAAATTAGGGCCATTAAAAAAAAAAAATCAGACTGCCATGAACTACAGGATCCTAGGTTTTATCTTTATTCTGTAAAAGTCATGCCATCAGATCTTAGTAGCTACAGCCAAATAGGTTTTACAAGGTTCTGTGGCAGGTCAGAGGACAAGAAAACAGAGAATTTCTGTTAATGCAGAAAAATTTTACATCCAAACAAATGCTTCTACCCACTTGTAAGAGAAATTATTTCTTCACACGTTGGATTAACATGTATGGCAAGTGGAAGAAAATGGGGTTTCAAAGTGTCAGAATAGAATTTGGCTGCTATTGTTTAAAAGATCCCTCACGTACTAGTTCCCTGTCCTGCTACTAGAGATTGTATGTGCGAATGTAAAAATGGCTCATTTCTACCAAATCTTTGCCTCTTTCATGACTATCAATCACATGTTTTTGTTATTAAAATTACCCCCATGTTTCATATCTTGGTACTGGAAACGTGCTAACACCTCTGAATTTATTATTAATGGGCCCCTGTCCAGCAATCTTGCAGCCCTTTGCAGAAAGAGAAGACAAGGTCTCTGGTGAGAAGTGACAGAAATATCTGGTAATGACAGCAGAGAGTGTGGGTGGGCAGGTGAAGGGAAAGCTTCAGTGATGAAGTAATCATATATTGCTGTTTCTGAAACTCATGCAAAGCCTGCATATGCAGAATTTAGAATATATAGTTGAGAAATGTAAGTGGGAATAAGTAATGCTGGAGAAGTTAGTAGAGTTTACAGGGGCTATACATGCACCAAAAAAACGTGCAGCCTGAGTCCTGCAGGGCTGGTGCTTCCTGTGCTGACTTGCCAAAACATGGGCTGGTTTGAGCTCCGTTGCTATTGGCTTGTGATGGCTGCAGGGAGGGAGCAGAGCTGTCTCTGCATTCTGTCATATTTTAAGCACATAAACCAGATAACTAAGAGCATGATCAAAAACCCCTCAGAAACAATGCAGACATATCTCCTAAGCTTCAAATCTGATTATAAATTAACAACGAAGATCTAATCTGCATTTTTTTCCTCTGCATTCATACTTCACAGTTTTGTGAATTCTAAGGAATAAGAAGAAGGGCAGTCCAGTAGACAGTTCATTTCACTGAAGTACAGACAGGAACCCAAGTGCACAAGAAACAAGAAGAAGAAATAAGCAGTGTTTGTATACAAATAGTGGGAGCATGTGTAAGAAAATTGAGAACTAGCACAAGATGTCTATTCAGAGAATCTAGGGGTAATAAAAACTTAGCAGAAACAATAGCTGGGGTCATGGAATAGTATAGGTTCTTCAGAAAGGAGGCAAATAGAGCTTGTAACATTACATGAAACTTTAGTATAGTTTGTGATGAAATGAGTTATGTAAACAAAACACATTCTGTTTGGATCAAGCACTTCAAGCATGAAAAATGTATTTTTTTTCAGAATTAATACTTGTGAAAAATCCCCAGGGTATCTGATTTAATTCTGCAATATTATTGTAGAGAGGAATATAAAAAAGAAGCTGTCCTTAAAAGATGTCAAAGCTCACAATTGCTTCACCTGTCACTAAACCAACAAAAGATAAAATATGCTTTGAAATATGTAGATAACAAAATGTAACCTTTAATCAAGCATTCAGGCACTGAATCCATTAACATTACATGACAAATTAAGTAGTGGTCAGCAAACTTTAATAAGCAAAACAAACTAGTTAAGTAAGTGAAATATTATGGGGCTTTTTGGTTGTTTCTGTGAAGAAGACAGCATGTTTATGTAACATATTGTGTTGATTCTGACAACAGAGGACTAGGTTCAGCCATCCTAGGGAGCTGATTCAAATGCCTCCTCCATAGATTAGCCCTTCAGGTCTCCCATATCCCTGAACTATAAGATAAGGTTGGCATGGTGTGTGTACAGGAAGACGAAATTGGGTAGAACACCTGACAGGACATTAAAGTGGAGATGTTCACCCTGCAGCAGAAGAAAAGGCTCAGGGAGATTTTACCAATCTGTGTAACTACCTGTGCAAAGAAGATGTAAGCAAGCTCTTTCTAGTGGTGCTCAGTGACAAGAGAAGAGGCAATGGGCACACACAAACACAGGAGGTTCTCTCTGAACATCAGAAAACACTTTTCTACTGTGAGAGTGACCAGCACTGGCACAGGTTGCCCAGACAGGGTGAGGAGTCTACCTCCTTGGAGATTTTCAAAGGTCACCTGGACATAATCCTGGGCAACTGGTTCTAGGGGATCCTGGTTGAGCAGGGCTTGGACAAGATGACCTCCAGGGATCCCTGCCAACCTCAATCATTCTGTAAGCAAGCACCAGCCATTTTAGTAAGTTCTAAAAGTCAGGCAAAGTTTGATGCTTAATATAAATGTTCTGCATAACTTCAAAGATACCCACTCACTGTGAAACTGTGATTTCTGGAGGCAGACTACGGCTTGCTCAGAAAATCAGGCAGGAATTATGAAGTGGATCGCTATTATGCTTGTCCATATGCACCCATTATTATTAGAAGTGGCAGGAGAGAACAGGCAGAAAAGATGCTGCAGGAACCTTCAAGGGAGTTTTCCAAAAGAGAGGTTTTGAACTTTGCATTAGCATGGCACTGGCTCTGTAACGCTCTTATCTCCCTCTTCCTACCAAATTCTGGGTACTTCTTTCTGTGTCAGCAATGAGGAACTCTCAGCCTGGAAAAATTATTTCGGTTTGGAGAAACTACAGTCGAGAGATTAATTTGAAGGATTTCTGAAGTTAACCCTTTTTATTTCCCCTTCTTGTCTCATGATCTGAAACTCTCTTTCTTCCCAGTGTAACGCCACTGTAGCTCCTTTCTTTGAGCTGAACTCATGCCATTGTGCTCATCACGATTTAACCTTTGGCTGTGCATTCCCCATATGATAGTACAGCATATGGGTCCCAAGCAGTTCAGCTAGTGAGTTACAGCTTCAGACTGTGCCCAGACTTGCTATTCATGTTACACCACAGAAACCACGAAGAGCTTTAAAAATAGTGATTCAGAAAATGCTGAAGAATGCTCTGCAGTCTTGTGAGGGGTAATGCAAGGTCGTTGTTTGAAGTTCTTACCCAAGACCTTCTAATGCTCAGCTTTGCCTGTTTACTGACTGGGGAAAAGGGCTACTTGGCCTGTATATTTCCTGACTGAACTCCTTTTGCAAAAGCTAATTTCTTTTCACCAGAGACCTATGTAATGTCAAGTAGCTTATGTGATTTTCTGATATATGAAAACCATATTGGTTTAAGTTTTATATACAGTGAAGCTTGTCCAAGTACATAAAGTAAAGGGGTGAAAACAGACTATTTCCTTGCCCAACACAAAAAATGCTTTTTTCCTTTTGCACTCTGCTTATGTATTGTAAGAGAGGATGAACAAACAGATTGGTCTCCTCCCACCACATAGCTGCGTTGTCAGCACTCAGAAAAATAAAGACTGCACAGATTAAAAAGTCGCAAGGTTACTGTTAAGGCATAAGCTACTGAAATAGGAGCATGCATTGAAGAGGTCTCAGTTCAACAGAATCAGTCCTATTGTGAGCAATGTCAGCCTCACTGCTAATGGGGAAGCCAGGGATGAGAATGCAGGTAAGATCTTTCTATATCAGGGCATGCACAAATCACAATGAATTGCAGCCATTGCCACAGTAATTTGTACAGTGCATTTTTTCATTCTATTAAACTTTGCCTTTTAAAATTGCTTTTCTTTCAGCTGCTTGAGACAAAAGCATTGGGGTTTTTTCAGCACTGCCTATGAAGTGACCTTACTGTTTTTGCTTATGTTTTGAAATCTATTTATGATGCACATTTAAGAAAGCATTTGCAGCTCCTAAGGTTTATGTGAATAATATTCACAGTCATTTAAATAAGCTCTGTTAGCATTTTTTCCCAAGACATCCTCTGAAGAAGTCTTACTCTGAATCACAATTTGTGTATATGCAATTAATTATTGTCGGGCTGTTAGACAGACTGATCATGTGGGAATTGACCATTTCATTTTCACATAGAAACAGCCTTTGCCTTTTGTTGTCACATAGAAACAGACCTTGCACTGGCATCTTGATGATGCTCTTTTCCTCAGTTTGCTTGATTAGATGTTTTGATTGAAGTACTTGAAAGAAATAATTTCATAAATACACTTGAAGCAATTCCACTAAAATGACCTCATCCTCCCTAAATCATTTTCATTTTATTGATGAATTTTCAAATACCTTTTAAAAGCAGTGTGTTGTGATGAGTCAGTTATTGAACTGTGTACCTTGCAGACATCTCACAGTGGTAGGATAATAAGAAAATCTTCACTTAGAAAAATATTTTAACTTCCAGAGTTTTCTAACCAAACATCCTTCTCCTTTTCTATAAAGATGCAAACTGTTTTATGAAAGTGAAAACTGATTGTGGATCATCAAACTATTCAGAATATTGCTTGTACCAGTCCTTCATTTAAGATGCACCTTAACAGTACCTAAAAATATATATAAATTTATTCTAGCACTAAGAAGGAACTTATTGCTGAACTTTTCAGTGACAGTAGCTGGTTGGTGCATGAGCAATATGGACACCCATAAATAGCCTGTTGACTTAAAGTATTCTGCTTTCATATATGACCTGACTGGTAGCTCTGCTATACATGAGACAAGATTTGGAGATAAAGGAAGTATCTTTGTTTTTATTTGACCAGCTGGTTAGGTGGAAATATTAAACTGATTTACAGACATTTGGTTGGATTTTTCTAATCAAAAACTATTATAGCTACCTAAAAAAATTTGCCCTGTCATTGTCCTTGCACCATCATGGCTACAAAAAAATGCAATTAAACATCTCTATGTTATACAAGATAGAGAGTTTGTGCCTAGAATAGAAAATTATGGTAGTAGTTCTGAATGTCTGATGGCATTTCAACAGAAAAATGTCAATGTCATGATCAATGCAAAAAGTGTTTCTTTATGCTCGTGCATGCACAGTCTTACATTCCAATTCCTATTCCTTGATTCTCAAGTCCACAACTATTTTTTTAAGTCTTCACCAAACAATGGTATTTCTTAAAAACACACTGTCCAAATAATCTTCCATCATATCTTAGGAAAAAAGTAATCTATGGACTAGACTGAAAGGAGTTGGAAAAATAAGGAAGAAATGTTAATAATAGGTATATGTCTGTATCCAGGTTAATTTTCCAGCTGTAGAATTCCACAGAAAATAACTGGTACTGTCATTGTCTCTTTGTTTTACATTTGCTGGCAGACAAACTTTCCTTGTTTGTTTCTATTATTTGAGTCAGTATGTTGATTGAATTTATTGTATTTTTTAGTAGACTTCTATCTCATTTCAAAAAAAAAACTGCACTGCATATAGAGTAACTGAAGTTGTCTCATGTTGTCACTGTTTGTTCTTCTCGTTCTAGGTGATGTGATTGTCTATATTAATGAAGTTTGTGTCCTTGGACATACTCACGCAGATGTAGTCAAACTCTTCCAGTCTGTTCCTATTGGTCAGAGTGTCAACTTGGTGCTATGTCGTGGATACCCTTTGCCCTTTGATCCTGAAGATCCTGCCAACAGCATGGTGCCACCCCTTGCAGTAATGGAGAGGCCTCCGGTAGTGGTAAATGGAAGACATAACTATGAAACTTATTTGGAATACATTTCTAGGACTTCTCAGTCTGTTCCAGACGTAACAGATCGACCACCACACTCCTTGCACTCCATTCCAGCAGATAGTCAGCTTGATAGCACATTCCCACCACCTGCCCATGATGATAATGTATCAATGGCTTCTTCTGGGGCCACCCAAGCTGAACTCATGACCTTAACCATTGTGAAAGGGGCCCAGGGCTTTGGCTTCACTATAGCAGACAGTCCTACAGGACAGAGGGTGAAGCAAATTCTAGACATTCAGGGATGTCCTGGTTTGTGTGAAGGTGACCTCATTGTTGAGATCAACCAGCAGAATGTACAGAACCTGAGCCATGCAGAAGTAGTGGATATACTTAAAGAATGTCCTGTTGGAAGTGAAACTTCTTTGATTATCCATAGAGGAGGTAAGTTTGGAAAGTCTGTACAATTACAAAAATGTGTGTAAAAGGTTCTAAACCATAAGACATACATGTAATCACTACATCCTTGTTTGCTAGATTGGAAATTAATTTCCATGTTGCAGGAAGTAACACCATTGGTTCTGGAAAGGTGTGTCTTCAATTAAGTATCCTAGGCAAAATCTTACAGTTTGTTGTACATTCCTTTTTTGTGTTTTGAGTGTCAATGGTCCCATCTCTGTATAAGGGTAAAACTAGGGCAGTTCCAGACCTTTCACCCCATAATAGTTTGTGGTGTTTGCAGCAAACGCTCATAGTCCCAAAGCAGTGCTGCAAGCTTTAGATATACTTGTATAGATTGACTCATTAATGTAGATCAGAATCAGAGCAATCTATTAGCCCTTTACAAGGTTACTGGTTTTCATAAGCCATTTTGCCTCCTTTTCCTTCATTGTAAAAGTTTTGTACAACAGTTGTTTTGTTGGTTTTTTTCTTTCTTGACAACAGAGATCCATGGTGTATGTTTCTCTGATGTAAAAAATTAGCTTCTAGCAGCTTAGTTTTTCTGACCAGCCTGACACAGTAAGTTTGAATATTCACCACTGGAAGCGGAGAGTCAAGACTTATCTGTAAGAAGCAATAACAACAGAAGAAGTTTTAAAGTTATTTCATAGATTCTAATATTTTAGCCAAACAAAATTTCTTTGATGGTTTGAGATGAGCATCCATCATAATTTATTATTACCGAAGGTGAATAATGACTAAATTATTTTTAATTAAAGATCTTTGTTTCTCTAAAGGCATTCATATATCACTTCATGTGCATTACTCTGTGCTCAAAAGAAAAAACAAAAAGAAAGGATTCTATGCAAAAATGCTACTTTCCTTCTGAAGAGCAGAAGTTGGGAAGTGAAGCCTTAGTGTTTGCATATGCCAAGTGTTTGTCATTATGAAACCTACAAATCATTAGAAAAAGGAAAACAGTAACATTTTATCAAATTACAGAAGTAATAAACATAAGGTGATTAAAATATCTGTAGATGCACATTGTCAATAAACCGGTTTTCATATATATATATATATAAAAGAATGGAGAAGATTCTATAAAAGAATAAAAGGAGACAGAATCTGACATTTCTTTGGAATGAAACCAAATTAAGAGTGATAAGTAAATTGGAGTCACTGTAGTGTATGAACTTGGAGAACAGTAATTGTTGCAGAGGCGGTGTATTTGTTGGTATTAAATCTGGTCTTACCTAACATCCATTAACAGTCTGGAACAGTGGAGTAAGAAACTTTTTTTTTCTGAAGAAGTTGACAAATTAGGGAGAATTGCATAGCCAACAGAGAGTATAAAGGGGATCAGAAGGGTAAGAGTAACCCCAAAAGGTAGAACTTTATTTAGAAAAATGCAAGATAATCCCCCTCTAGAGGAAAACAATTTAGAACACCAGTTTTCAAAGAGAAGTGGAGTGTGAAATCCAGTATGCTGAACAAGCCTGAGTAATAATAGACAGTGAAATAGATATTTCAGCAATCAGTGCAGGACAGTAGCAAAAAAAACCCTGAAGCAGCAACATACTCAAGCCCATGAGGGTAATTGCTCTCTCTCAAGAGGATTTCTTCTTAGAGCATTGATTCATGATCAAAACAAGTTGATCAACATGACAGTTTAACAAGTTCTGGTACATTAACTGAGCTGTGGTTGTTTTCTACACATCACTGTGACAGGTAGGAGATACTACACTGAGCTCAATGCTCAATAAAAGCAGTGTAAACCTACACCATCTGGTCTTTTCTCAGGCCAAACACTGAGGTACAGGGAGTTACCCTTGCTCAGCTGACATAAAATACTAGGTCCAAATGCAGTAACATTTAACTCTGTGTTGCTGGGGCTGGAGGTGTTTGGTTGCTTTACAGAATGCAGGGAAGAGAATGAGAGCAGGTTTTGTTCATATTGAAACAATGACCAAGACAAAGTCAACTGTTTGGAAGTACTACAGAGTTGTTTAACTTAATGGGATGATACTGAACAAATGCAAGTTTACTATCAGAAATTTTTGTACCTCAGAAATAATGACTATACCTTAATGCAAATTTGTGAGACTTGATTTTTTTTTAAAAAAGCCACTTGTTTGAGCGATTCAAAAGAAGTGAAAAAAATAGAGTGTATGAGTCAAACCTAAATCATAGCTTCACACAAGTATGAGAATTGTTTTAAGATTACAATGTGGGTTTGGATTCTTTTTTTTTTTTCATAAATTTATAGGCAAAAGGAATCTATGTGACCAAATATACACCTATAATGCAGGTTATTATATCTCTGCTAGTTGTCATGCCTCCTTTTATAGTCTCTGGGCAGAAATAGGTTTTCCTGGGGTGTAATTCACATAATCACACTGTAGATGTTTCAAATAAGTCAGGTATACCTAGGTATACCCTTAAAGTATATATTCTGCTTGACTGACTATAAAGGGAATTGAGGATGACTGGTTCAGATGCAGGTGTCTATCCCACATGTCACAAATAAGAAACAGGTGACAGGATTTGGTTGTGTGAGGTAACCTGAATACAAACCATAATTGAAGTACTTAGAGAAATCTGCTTTGATTCTAAAATATTTAGTCTGTGACACCGGTAAAGCAAGGCATACTGTCTCATTACTCATGGATCCAATTTTTATTTTATTAACTCTGATGTGTAATGACCCTTGAGTAATGTCATCCTTTTCCATCGTTACCCTATGCATCCTGTCTTTAATATCTCATTTTTAAGATTAAGACCAAAGTGCTGTTCCTGCTTGTGGATGAGAAAGGCTGAATTTTGCATAAGGTTGTGTGTTGCCTTGTAATGTTCTCTGTCTCTGACATGAATATGGCCTGACTGCATAGTTGACTGTGGCAAATCAGTCTCTGTAAGTGACTTGATTTCTCTCTCATCCAGCAATCTTATCTACCTTGCAGACAAGAAACAGATCGATGTTGACTGAGATATATTCACTATAGGAAAAAAGCATCTCATACTGCAAAGAAATACTCCCTTAAATGGATATAGTTTGCATGCTGCAGTATTTAAAAAAATATTCTCCCTCAAGCTAAGAAGGTCAACAGCCAGACTGTGCAGGGGAAGGAAAGGTCTGTATGTTTCAAAAAGATGAGGGGAATAGCAACACTCAAATTTAAAGAGGCCCCTAAAAAATCCCTCTCCGAACCAATACCAAACAGAGACATGTCATGGGGTGCAATCCAATTGAAGGAAGTCCCACTGAATTCATAGTCAACTCATTTTAAAATTTTTAAAGCAGAATAGCAATTTATCTGCTTGTTAAAAAATAATAAAGGAAATAATATTATTGTCTATCAAATAATATAGAAAGCAGCTCTCTAGCTCTGGCTAGACATCTTACTACCTTCCGTTTATTAGGCAGGTTCTTTGCTAAACACAGATGCACCAAAATAGTTCAGTTTCTTTATACCTGTTTCTGGTGAAGAGCCTTATGGTTTCCATTGACTACTATAAACTGACAGATGTGTTTGTTCTGGGGGATGGGGGGGAAGGAAAGGGAAATGGAAAAGGTAGTGGAAAAGTGGTTGCTCATAAAAAGGAAAAAATTAATAGGGGGAAAAAATGAAAAGAATGCCTTAAGAGATTTACTCCTTTCCAGCTTTGCTTCAGCCTTCACAATTCATCCTCAGTTTCTGCATTTTCTATTGAATATAGACTGCTGAAATAGTGTGGAAGAGCTCTCAAAAACCAGTCTTTGTGAATGTAGATAGAGCATAAATTCTGCATCAGTCCAGTACTACTGAAAAACAGCACTCAGCGGTTGAAGTGGTATGTACCAAATTTATGTAGAACAAAATACTCATTAATGAGAACATCAAAAACTGGTTTTGGCACGTTTACTAAATGAGGTATCCAAGTACCTGACATATGCCATCTCTCTTGGAAAGTACCTTTGAAATATGAACCTATAGACAGTAGCCCAGCTCCAGAAGTGTTCCTGTCTAAAAAAGAACTGACAGATTGAAATGTAGATCCATCAAGACTATGTCAGAAATTCTGTTGTTAAGGAAACCTGCAGACAACCCAGGACTGACAACTCATAACAGGTGTTGTGAGTGAAACATGAAAACTATATGCAAAAAGTGGGAGCCTGACAAAGTTCCTACATCAGATGGCTATTTTATAATCATGGAATCAGAGAATGGTGTGTTCCAAACTGGCTCTGAGAAACTGAGACTGTTAGTGTGAAATGGAGCCAGAGAACTGATGCACTGTCCACACTGTTTAATTGTTCACCCGGGACTGGACTAAGTCAACAGCCAATTTCACCATGACACTCTATGGGAGATAGTGTGGGCCACATGCAATGCTCAAACAGTCAAGATTAGGAGGGAGAATTTAACCATGTAGTTGGAAGCTGAGTGAATAAAAGAAGAGCCAATTATCTTTCTAGGACTTTCTATAAAGCCCAGTAGAAGTGTGTAACTCCTTAAACCTACTAACAGATACCAGTACGTCATGCACAGCATCAGCAATTTTTAAAACAGCCAGAAATTTCAGAAAAAAAAATTTCTGAATATTCTAGTGACAAAAAAGAGCCCCTCAAAATTAACAGATTTCAATGGAAGGAGTCCTACATCCTCAGTGCTCTTTCCATGGATTTATGGCAGATTTGCCTTTCTGCCACAGAGATGATTTTTTTTTTTCCCCCAGGCTTGCTCTAAGATGTGTTTCAATTCTTCTGGTCAGGAAAGCTCACACTTCTTTTTCTCCAAGTTGTTGTCTTTTGGGAAGGCTGCACTAGATAAAGCTGCAGGCAGCACCAATGTCCTGCTAATACTAGTCTGGCCCAGGAAATCCTGATCTCCTGTTTCCGTGACCTCAGCCCACCGCTGAAGTCTCTATAGCTTTTTTTCTGATTCTGCAGTTCTTCATTCAAAATATTAACAGAGTACCTGGTGCAAACTGGAGACCCTGTATCTCATGGCTTGCTCATCCCCAGTTCAGGACTTTCTAGTCAACAGTGCTGACGGTTTAAAGTAATTAAATTTTGGAACTATGTTGTAGGTTTTTTATTTGGGACTTCTGGAGGTTTTCTGTTAGCCTACTGTCTCTACTCTTTTACATCCCTGAGTCATTGGCAATTTTTTTCCTTCCTGTTGCTTCTAAAGATCCTAGTCTTGCTTTAATTGCTTCCTATGGGTACTCTAAATTAACAGCAATCTGTTCATGCTTGCCTTGTTCATGAAGATATGCTTCTTTTGTTGTCTCTGAGAAAAGATATTGGGAGATACAAGATCTGATATCTCTCCTGCTTCCTAATATACTTTCTCCTCTCCAGACATTTACTTCCACTGTACATTTACTCCTGATTCCTTTTCTCCCATTTCTTTAAAGTATTCTAGCGTAGAGAAGAATATTCAGCAATATCTTTATTTTTAGCCTTGCTGTATTCTGAAATGGCACGTATGTCTCTTGTTTGTGAGCTTAAAGGACATTTGATCACACAAAGGGAATGTACATGTGAACCTAGTAGTGAACCAGTGATGTGTTTGAAGTGAACCATGTGATCCATTGATGTCTACAAGTTAAAGACATAAATGTCTTCTGTCAAACATGCTGCTGACAGCATCGTCTTTCAATTTTCTCTTTCCCATTTGCCACACCATTTTGCCTTGCCATCCCACTAAGAAGTGCTCTGTTATTCCTGGATCCATCAGCTTTAAAACCAATGGAAAACAAAGGTTCATAGCAGACCTTTTTCCTTTCCATCTCAAAATTATGAGCTTTTTTTATGACATCGTAAATTCAGCAGTTTCCTCAGCATGAGTTTGCTGTACATGTATCCTTCTCATGCTGCCTATTGTTGTTTCCTATTTTTTCATGCTCATTTTTGTTGCTATTCTTTGCTAGTAATGCTGGAAATATTTAATGATCAAAAATATTGTGAGTTATGCTACATTGTCCACTTCACTGACTTCGCTATTAGATGTCATGATGCCCTTTTCCCCACCATCAGCCATGGACTCCTGTGCCTTCCTACCATCCCTACATAGAAATCAGTATTTTATGCAAAATAGTTTCCTAACACACTTGTGAGAGGAACACTTGTCTTTCCTATATTAATTCCAGAAATAAAATCTCTGAAAGATTTTTAGAAAATACTGTTAGCATGCAAGAAAAGCTACTCTTATATTAACTGCTGAAGCACTGTTTCCTGACTCATTTTTACAAGGCATGTCTCACCTTACAGAGTATCATATTTTTAGCTGTGAGATACATTCTGTCCTAGTAACCTTCAAATTATTTACATCCTTTTTGCTCTAAGCATTGCGAACGTTTTGTACTTTGGATTAGCTTGAAAAACTTTTTAAGCATCTTGTTGCAATTATCTGGTCTAAAATCTATTTTAATAAATATGCAACATGTTATAGCAGGTAAACTAAAAAGGTTTCATATAATGCCTCATTTATAAAGGGATTCATAAATCTCATTAGTGAGAGAAATGGTAACTTTTCAGTAGCACAGGGAATGACAAATTTGAACAGAAGGAGTTAGGGCAGGTGACCAGTTATCCTAAAATTTGCAGATATCTTTTCTTGTACAACTCTGATTA
The DNA here is from genome assembly GCA_035583155.1 of Acropternis orthonyx. Classification (NCBI taxonomy): domain Eukaryota; kingdom Metazoa; phylum Chordata; class Aves; order Passeriformes; family Rhinocryptidae; genus Acropternis; species Acropternis orthonyx. Next base: position 11,048,363 of record JAWWEU010000040.1, read on the forward strand.
GCAGTGAAACAGTGTGCAATTGCTTCCATATTTCTGAATAAAAGAAAAAGAAACCATAGACTTCCTTAATGAATATGGATTCTTTAAAATATACACATTAATAATAGTTAGTAGCTATTATACTGTATTACTGGAAGTAGTATTAATTGCCTTGCATTTCTAAGTGGTAGTGTTACAGTTTTGCTGCTTCTTTCTTATTGATGTTTGTGCAATGTGTGGTACATTTGTGGATAATTTTGCAAAGTATTAGATAAATCATTTTTACATATATTGCATAGTAGGTTTTTTAACGACTATTAGAAAGCATTTTGTTTCAAAAGTACTTTTATTATTGGTGAAACTGTTTTCTGATGTAGACTTATGTGGTCTGTGTGAAATTTGAACAGTGCTTCTCTTAGAGTTTTTGGGGATGCTTCTCCTAGTGATGTGTGTGCCTAACTTGTTGACATTGAGGCATTAGTTTGCACACTGGAGATATAGGTCCCTTTAGAAGACCTTTTAGCAAAAAGAAACACAGGTATATAGACATATATTCTCATCATTGCATGTCATAAAAAAGGTAGCTACATTAAATTCTTATACCCAAGCTAAAGCTGCAAACAGTGAGCAGTCAGGCGTTACTGTTATTGGGTCTACAAAGAGACTTGCCATGCATGGAGGATTTGTGCAGAGCTGCAGGAACTCTGCCTTCAGGACAGGCAACTTCTTGTCCATGTTGAGAAATATAGGCCACGTTTGTGTCTGATACCTGCAGCCCACGTCACTGCTAGAACCCCAGAGCTCTGTTGGCAGTGCTGCAAACTGGTTTCAGTCTTACCTGTATTAGTGAATGAATACTCTCTGAAAACCAGTATGAGAAAACAGACTTTTTTGCTTGCCTACATTGGAATCTGGCCAGGCCAGAGAAGTTTCTCCTCTGTTCTTGCAAGCAGTATTATCTGAAAACTGATGGGATTATCTTGGATTGTGTATCTCAGTGAAAGGATGACATCTTTTGAAGCCAAATACCTTCCAAGCATGGTACGTTGGAGAACCTATTGTAGTACTGAGGCATGAAGAAACTTGAGGTTTTTTCCCTGTTGCCCATAGTCTAGTCTCTGAGTGAATCTAGCCTTCCTCAGAGGAAATCTGGGAGAACTCAGCCTAAGGATGGCGAACTACAGAGCTGGACTCTGAAAAAGTACCATACAATCTGTGCTTATGTACCAAGGCATGTCTAAAGTTTAGTCTAAATGTGTTGAACAATGTTTTTGTTGGTTCAGTATATAATGTAATGTCCTATTAAACAACATTTGTTGGGCTTCCAAATCTGTTGTCAAAGTACATTGTGTAGACGTTGTGATGTGGTGATTTGTAATATAGTGCAATATTTTATAGTAATAAAGTAAGCTAATACACTATGAAACAAGTGAGTACATTATCTATTGTGCTACAGACTTGAGACACAGCACTGGGGAGATGGAAAGGTATGCTTCCAGGCACTTCCTAAGCCACTTACAAGAGCCACAGAACTTTTGGCCCCCATGGTCTGCCTATCCAGTAAAAATGCAGAAACTAAATTAGCCCTCTAAATGAGGTATTAATCCCTGTACAATTCTTTAAGTGATTTTCATTTACATTCTTAAAAAGGGAAGGAGGGCTTTAACAACGGCTACGCTTGCCCTCTATGATTAATGCTCAACTTTTTAATTTTTTTATAAACCAAGAGTATAACATTTATTAAATACAACACTGCCCTTCTCAGGAAGCCTTTGGGTGACTCATAATTCAAACACAATCAAAACCAGCACGAGGATACATACACCTTTGCTGTGTCACCTTCAGATTACAGTATAGAAAAGGACATGGAAGCCAAAGCTGTCAGGCACAAACTCTGAAAGCTGACTCCCAAGTGTGTCCAAACAGATTTTTAAAGGAAATAAATTGCTTTCGAAAGCCAGATTAGTCATAACTTGGAACAGCATTTCAGCATATAAGAAACATACTGAGCAGTGTTCCTGTTTGGTAACTGAGAGAAATCTTGACTTTTATTTATTTTGTACCTTTTATAGCCATAAGCAAAAAGAAGACAAACTTGCTGTACACACATTCCCAGGGTCACCTTATTTTTAGTGTATATTTCAGTTGGGTGCAAATTATACTTCATGGACTTTTTAGAATTTTTTTTTTCTAAAATACAAGCCTTTTTAATTGCATTTCATGTATTCTAGATACAGCACTTCTAAAGATCTTGTGATAATTAAAAAAATACTCCATATGCATGAATAAAAGCACAGATGCAATGCCTTTGAATGAGAAAATATTTTAATGATTTTTACATCCATTTTATCAATTAATTTCCATTCCTACAATTGATTTCTTTTCCCATAGCAGAAAGTTTGCTAATATTTTAAAGGTATAAATTATGATGAAGACAGTAGTAGTAGTAATAATAAAAATAATATTTTTCGTAAAGAATTTTTACAAATCATTGCATAATACTTCAGGAATTAGTTGACATCATAGAAAAGGTTTGCTGATTATGGGAAATACAACAGTATTATCTGCATATATTGTAATAGTTTGACTAAATTCACTTGTCAATACAAAGCCAACATCTTTTTCTTACTATTCATCTGAAATAATTTCTATATGTTAACTTCATTATTTTAGGCTTCTGGGGTCAAGCAGTGCCTCTCTACTGCAGCATAAATGCTATCATATACCTGAAGTAGAGCAAAAGACACCTTAATCTGTTCCTTAGGGAAAAAAAGGATGAGCAGTAGAGAAGCTGTAAATATGAACGTAGTAGGATAGTGTATCAGAAGATCTGGCTTCTCTTTTACATTGCTCTTAAGCCTCACACTGTTTAACATGTGATGTTCTCAGAAATAAATATCAGGAAGCACTTAGCAAAGATGGAAAGATTCTGGCAGAGTAATTCAGCTGTGTAACCAAAATCCAGAATGGAATCGATGGAGAGTCCTGGAGTAGCCCAGGAAAGAAGTCCGGGAAAAGTCCACTGGGCTTTGATCTGTGGCCAGTGGGAACCAACAGATGTGGTAAAGACAAGTCAGCTCCATCCAAATTCTGCCCTTCTTCGCTAGCTCTTTCCATCTTTTGCCCAGTCCTTCCTCAGTCTGCGTGTTTATTTCTTGTCATTCTAGCTCCATTTTCCCTCATTTGAGCAATTCAGAGAAGCTGTCATGCTTGAATGTCAGCCCAGTCTTTGAACTTAGCCTTGCTTTGAGCAAGAGTTTGGCCTAGCTGAACTCCAACTGCCCCTTTCAAGCTAAACAGTTATAATATTCCATGATTGTCCATATTTCTCACGTTTGGGGGCCCAAAGTGCTAAAAGAAAGGGCTCTGATTGAACAAATCATAATCTGGATAATTTTAAACTTCTTCCACACTACTTCTCTGAGAGAAAGAGAAGCTATTTCATCTTGTCTCCTTAATACACCATACTGAATATATATTTCTTTAGATATGAGAGTTCTTTAGAAGTTTATGCAAACAGAAAGAATGATGACACACTTTTTGATTTCAGCTTGCCAGATGTGTTTTCAGGGAGATTACATACACAACAAATTATTCTCAGGCTATTGAAAAAGAATGCAGTGTTTATTTACTTATTGCATAGCATTCCTGAGAGATCTCAATGGCTTGTGGGATTGGCTCTAAAACAGAAACAGCTACATAGTCTGATCCAGCTAACATTCACTACACAAACACTAACTACAATGATTAATTTCTACTAAGGTTAATCTTAAATAAGCAAGAGATCGATCTTGTAAATTGTTCGTTGCATATCAGATTTTTAATTCTATCAAGTACTTTATCCTAACAGCAGCACATTAGGATGTGTTGTGCTAAAAGGAAAGCCATCTATACACAGTTTCAGTCAAAATAGTCTTTTTTAAGCATTCATCTCACAGAAATTAATTGCAATTCTACTTTTTTTTTCTTTTTTGGTGTGTCCCAAAAGGTAAATAAACTGAAAACCTTTTATGTTCAACATACTTTACCCTGTCCTCAGTCTCACCTTGCAACACATACAGCCACGTTCACCTCAGCACTTGTCATCAGGGATCCTGTGTAGGCAGCGACTGAATCCTTCCTCATCTGATCTGGGCAGCGAGCAGGGAACCCTGTGTGATGAGGAAAACAGGCATCTCTAAGGTGCTATTCAGCTACTGTAACTGTCTAAAGTAACTGAAATTAATAGTATCCTAAAAGGACCTATTATTCTCTGTTGACTTTTAAGGATTTTAAAACTCATCTACCAGTGTTTCGTGTTTAAATTTCTCCTCATACTTGGGCAGATGAATCCCAACTTAACTGTAAAAAAGTTCTATTTCTAGTCTACACTAGTCAAAATAGTTATCCCTATAGCCAGTGGTGGAAAACAGGCACCTGAAGAGGATGACTTACATAATTTTATTCAGTCATTCCCTAGGCAACTTGTTCTCTGGGTTTGCCCATCATACTTCACAGATTACAGAGAAGTCTGGTTGAGGACCTTAGTTTAACTGACCAACAAGGTGGACAAGGGTGCATGAGATGAGTCCTGCTCACACACCAGAGGCAAGCAAAGAATAAACAAAGTTTTTTTAAAAACCCCTGCATTATCACAAAAGCTGAAATCTGTCTCATTCACTGTGGCTAAATCTGGAATCCCATTTATGCTATTATATAAAACAGTCTAGATTTCTGTATAGAAGTGAAGTTGCAAATGTAGTCTTGCAGAAAATATTTCATATTAAATATATATTAATATCTTTAATAATGTTACAAGTTTTAGTATAAAATTTGATTGGTTTTATATAATGGACTTCTGCAAATCTTTATATGCAACAACCCCACTCCTTATTTAAAAATGGAAACATGTAAAATTAATAGGGCTTACATTGAATTGAAAAATTGCTTCACCAATTGATTTTTTAACATAAGTAGGAAATCAGGGAGGGAATTTATTTTTAATGACCTTCCTCTAGGGAAAGCTCTTGGCTTTTGACTGTGTTACACTTTCTATGAAAATCCTGTAGAAAACATAAAATCAGTACTGATAAAGTTTGTGGTTGGCAGAGAGATTGGTCCATGTCATTGGATAGATGAGACATTACTGACAAAGAGCAATGTGGAATACTTAATAAGTTAAGGATCAGCAAACAAGAGGCATTTTTGTCCAGCCATTGCAAATTAATTCCTAAAAGAGGGCAAGGAATGCAACCCAATCTTGCCAAAGTGCTTTTGAATCATTGTGAATGATCAGCTGAGCAGAACATCAAAATGAAAAAGGCAAGTTCAGCACAATTTCTTAAAATATTTATTTATATTTTGCTTAGTAAGTCACCATTGGTAAACTATTTTATTGCACTTTCTATTAATGTTAGCAAAATCAATGAGATCCTGTTCCAGATTGTCTTTCCTTGCTTCTTATTTGTCCTTCCATCTTATTTTTCCATTTTTTCCCATTTACTTCAAAGTTATTATGTGAGACTTCCATATACTATGCGAAGATCAAGCAACTTGCAGAAGTCTTGTATTTAATTAAAGTTTCTGTTATTTTAGACCTGAAGTACTGGATTTCTGTAGGTTTTTCCGTACAGTTCTTCATTAGCAAAAGCAATGGCTGGTTCAGATGTCCATGTGCAAGGCAGACACAAAGATGTTTCCTTAATACCCACTTCCTATATCACATCTCACTTCCTTTATGGACCACTAGGCATATAATTTCAGAATTTATTTTCTGTGAGGAATCTTGCAAGTAATTGTTCATTAAAAGCTTGTAGAATTGAAAGAAAAGGACCTTGCTTGGGAAAAGAGCTGAAAGGATAGAAACCAGACAGTGAAGAATTAGTCATTCAGAGAAGATATTTTGGGTCATGTAAACGGTACTCGAAGGAGTTATGGTGTAGAATGATCCTTTTTTTATTAGATAGGAGTCACAGTCAGTGACCTGCAACACTCAGTGTGTCAGAATCTACCAAATATAAAACTGCTTGAAAGACATTTGTGGTTACCATGAGTGTATATTTATTTAAAACAGCTACAACCATCCTCTGTGTCAAATAGAAAACAGCAGTCTGGTGGAGAGCATCTCTTTGGTTTCTTCCAAGTGTGTAATGTACCTTCCATCCTCTGAGAAGTGCCTGAGTCAGGTCCTCCTGCAGTGAAGATGGATCACTCCTTCCTGAGGTCCTCCTCATGGAGAGACGATTCCAGTTGCTGTGGGTTCTGAGCAAGGGGAAGGAGAGTCAGGGCAGAGAGCTGGAGATCTGCAGCCTAATCCAGGAACCTGCTGAGAGGAGCAAAGAGTAGACACATAGACTGGAAAGGCAATTGGATGAAAATCTTCTGAGGACTAGCAGGGAGTATACAGAGCTTTTTATAACTCATAAAGTCATTGATTTCACTGGAAACAACAACCTGTAATACAGGGGCATCATGAGCAGGGCGAGCTATTCAGAAGCCCCATCTATTTCCATGTCCTTCAGCTATGACTTTACATTTTCTTTATTTGAAAACATACATATTTTAGTTATATTATGACAAAGTTTAGTGGTTTGCAGTTTTGTTTGGTTATAAATAAAACCAAGCCTTTGAAGCTGTCTATAAGAAGGAGTCTAGGCAGATGTAGATAAAATCTTTGGCCAACCTGGAATCCAGCTCAGGTGTGAAGAGAACACCATATCAAAACCAGCTATATTGCCACAAATAGAAAGTAGTTTCTACACCAGTTTCTCATATTCTACACACTGCAGATTAAAGGCTTGAATGCTGAAACTAAGGACTGATGAAGCTTTTCCTTCTGAACTGGCATAATTTCTGAGGCTATTTAAATGCAAGTTAGTAATGAAGGAGCAAAACCGACAGAAATTCTAGGGATTTCCAAGATTTTTACAAATAGGCAAAGTTCTATTACACCAGTTTTACAATTCGGGGTGACAAAGACAAAAATAGTATGCATTATTGGGATTATGAAGTCAGAAAAAAAGAATCACAAATTGAAGTATACTGCTATCACTTTCTCTTTTGCTATTTTAAACGGTTATATTTGGAAAAATACACAGATCTCAAAGAAATAATAAATAGTAGTGGTTTAAAATGCAATATAGTAAGAAAATAATCATTTTCTGTGTTGAAAATAATGCAATTTAAAATAAACAAATTGACTGACATAAGAAAAATTAATGTCTCTGAAATTTTGCAGGTGGAGGATCAAACCTAGTCTCTAGAGAATGAGTATTAATTCTTAAGTACTCACATGCTTTATATGTTTTGCTCTCCTCTATTGTTTGAAAGATAAAGAGCTGCAGTGTAAGACCATATACGCTTTTGTCATTAAACATAAATGCATCTATTGCAGAATGCTGGTGTAGAAGTTGCAATTCAGTTATGTTTTTGACATGTTCCTGCTAGGAAAAAGATGAGTAAAACTTAATTACTTTTGGTTTTGTACACAGAGGTACCCACTTTTATTTATTCATTAATATGTGACAGCAACTTGCACACTGGTTGTTTCTTTTTTCAGTTGCCTGAACAGTACCAAAAAACCCAAAAGTGCTTCTCTTTACCAGGTTAAGGAGAATTATAAATATTCACCATGTCTCCCATATCAGGTCTCTTTGTATGGCACAACACACAACTTTCAGAACATCTTCAAGGGAAAAATTGTTCAGTGGGGGATCTGAAGATAATTTAGTTTGTTTTCTGTTGTTTGTTGTTAATATTTTCAAATTGCAACAATAATTTCTGAATTACTAAATTCTGAGTAGATGGACATATGATTATTTTTTTTAAAAACTAGAATGAGGTTTTAATTGGTTTCCTCTAGCCCATGAAATATTTTGTTTAAAACACCTTCTACCAAGATTGAGTCCTCAACCTTTTAGAAATTTCACCAGAGAGAATATCCACTGAGAAATAGAACAACTTAGACTAGAACTGTCAATTGTCTGATTGATCAAAGAACTTAGTTATGGTATGAGAAGCAAAGGCCTGCTCATAATAGGATAAATTATTTCAGGCTACAAGTTATCAAGGTCATTTAATATTTAGTGCTTGCTAAATATTAGATGATCCTCCTAAATGTTAGATGGTCAGTAAGTATTTTATCTAGAATTTAACCCTAGAAAAATCAGAGATCTGATTTTTTTTTTCTTTTTTCTTACCAATTAAATATTCAAGACATTCTGGAAATGCAGCTGCTTTTCAGAAAAATGGCTTTAAAGAATCACAATTCACCAGTGAAAACTCCCTTCATCAGCAGAGCACTAACATCTTTTAATTTGAATTAACCTTTTTCTTCCTCTTCCCCTGAAGTAGATCTTTCTTGTTGATCCCTGTGACGTGAATTATACTTTTTAATTAGCTCTTAAGAATTAAAAACAAAATGTTTTTAAAAAAGAACAAATCAGGGAAATTTCCTCTACAAACTATTTCTTATCCTATCTGATTGGGATTATCTGATTAGTAAACCTCTATGGTGGCTGGGTAAAGAGCACACAGATCTACTTTTAGTGTCTTGTTTGTCTATTCTTTGGGGAAACCCAAGGAGTAAGTATGATGACCATCAAGGATTCATTGTACTGTTCATCCAGATTCCTTCAGCCATAAATTCACAGTTTTGTCTTGTGATCATATGGGGGTACTGAGGTATAAGGGTGAAGTGAGAAAGAAGTTTTTTACAGATGCAAAGGCTACATCCAAGTCTGCTTTCTTATGCAGTAAGTTCTGAATAAGGAGGGACATACGTGCTGGGTACCCGAGCAAGTCTTCCTAAAAATGCTAATTTTTAAGGTCCACAAGGTGCTTTGCAGTTGTCAGCACTATAATCTCCTCTGTTTAACTTGTCATGTTTATGTACTGTTACGATTTTCTCAGTGTTGAGGGGTTTATTTCCATTACATTAGACATGTCATCTAAATCTCAAGTCTGAAACCAATTTATGTTCCTCTGAGAGACAGAGCACTATCACAGGGAAAAAAAATTACCTATTCACAGTTTTTTCTTCCTCGTCCTTGTAATACATTCATTTAATACTTATCACTTCCCAGCTATCTTGTCAGGATCCTTTATCAGCATCATTTTTTAGTGTTCTGTTCTGTAACTTTTAGAAGTACTGCACAGGACTACATGTGACCAGCACACAATCTAAACATCATAAAACTCCCATCAATAGTGTTCCTCTCTCATTAGACTTTAGGACACAGCCGTCCTTTATGTTAATTGCTCATCTCCAAATCTTCAGGATTTCATTAAAATGTGACATTTCTCAATTTTGTTTTGTTTTTTTTTTTTTTTAACAAACCAGGTCATCTAGATTGATTTAGCGTGCTTTATGCTCTTCAGTGTTCTGTACTGCAATGCCAATCAATCATTATTACTCTCTCATTTTGTTCTTTCAAGCCCCTGTGGTCTTATGCTAAACCTTTTGACCTTCATGTCATTTTAACCATTATAATTGAGATCACTGCAAAGCTTTTACTAATGCAGTTTTGTTCTTCTTGATAAATAAGCTGAATCTGAGAATTACTTCCTGCCTGGCAACATGAAAGCAAAGACATTTATCTCTACTGGGTCCGTGTCAGTGCAGACAGTATCACGTCTGCAGCCGTTCAAAGTGACTTACCTGGAGGTTCAACCAGGGAACTGTGAGTTTAGAACTTCACTGATTTCTTCACAATTTTGTTCCTCCTTGTACATGGGCCCTCTACTAAAATCCCTTGCCAAATATACTGCTTTATAGCACTAAATGTTATACTTTCATTGCTAAGACTTAACCATGGAAACATTGGCTCTTGTGATAAGTTTGGTTTCTCCAGTTACTCTTCCTTTTCAGTCTCTGACTGTTTATCAGTATTTCTCTTCTTTCTGAACCCCTATAACCAGGAATGACCTTGTCAAGCTGGTGTGAAGGAGCACAGAATATTATTACTTTCAATAACATCTGAGTCTGAAGCATCAAATAAGCATGCTATTGCTTATTCTGACTTTAACTGTTGTGGCCAAGTGGCATGATTACCTTTTTATTATGTTGCCACCGAATGTTTGTCATTCCACCATGTGGTATGAAAATAAGCCAATTATGGTTAACAGACCTGATCTCCTGACACTTCCCATTGTCACAGAAGAGATTTCAAAGGCAAACCAATAAAATTCAGAACCATGCAGACAGCTTGATGCATACTGAACACAAAATTTTGAACTTACTACAGTCTAATTTAATAATGGCAGAAAGGCAGTCAGGGGAAGCCAGCAAGGTCTCCAAGTCTCTGTAACTTAACTTATTTGTTGCTTTTATGATGAACTTTTGTCCATTGCTCCCACATCTCAGAGAAATTAGAAATGAGACTTTGAGCTCACTGACAACATCTGAGATGCACTGGAGTATCAAGAAATCTTCACTGGAATGGCAGAGCAAGGATGACAACTGAAGCTCTGAAGTTGTCCATAGATTCTGTGTCATATCTGCCAATCTAGCACAGATTTCTGTGCCACACCATGAAAGTATGGCGCCCTTGGTACTAGACTTGTGGTTGTGCATCTGTGGTCAGCTCCAAATTCAGACACTATAACATGAAAATACAGTTACTTGAATACCAGTATCTAAATTTGTATCTATGTGTCCATTTGAACTGATGGGGTCTTCAGCAAACTGCATACATGTAGGCATCCTATTCTAATTGAGGTGCCCTTGGATATTCCACCTTAGTTCCCACCTCCAGGTGCCTTGTGACAGCTGGCAGTGCCAGGAGGATACACATCCTGGATGGATGAGGTTGAGCAACCCCGTCTAGTGGAAGGTGTTCCTGCCCATGGCAGGAGTCTTGGAACTGAATGATCTTTAAGATTCCTTCCAACCCAAACCATTCTATGATTCTTTGGTATTCCAAACAAGAGGACACTAGATGGTCAGGATAGCAACTGACCTGATATCTGGAAAACTATTCAGTACAAACAATAGAGTTCAGAGGGTTTTTCAGGTCACTGTGGTGTTGCCGTATCTGCTTGATTAGCTGAAATCTTTGTAGATTCAGTTCTCTACTGTTCTACCTCAGTTGCATGGTTCACCATTACGTCCAATGTGCTGTTTTTCTGTGTCTTGTTAGAGGAGACCATTGCATTGCAAGGTCTCCCATTCAGAAATAGTCATGGATGCCAATTTTTTTAATTCTTTCATTAGGAACTTTTCTGATTACTGTTGCAGTTATAGGATTAACTGGTTTTCAAATTACTAGGACACAGAGAGGGAAATCCTGGGAACAAGAAGACTGTGAGAGTTTGAACAGGCATCTGAAGGGGGTAGCTCAGAGGAGACATAGCTGAAGTGAAGGAATTTAGAAGAGAAACTGGCAGCATAGTTATCAACACTAAATACCTGGTGACTCCTTTTCATCTATGTCTTAATATGAACCTTACATACAAAGGAATGGATTTGTTTTATATTTTTACCCCACAATTGCTGAAGACTTTTTCTGAATGTACTTTCATGAAAAGGACTATAGGACACTGTATTTAAACAACTTATGCTCCATTTACATTTTAACAGAAAATAGTGGGAACATGCCTTGATAGTCATCAAAGGGACATACCATAACATAAACTGAGATTTCTCTATTGTGTTCAGAAAGTGTTAAGGCTTAAATGGGAGCAGAATTTAAACACAGGAAAGAGCAGAGACACTGGAGCAGTTAGGCAGTTTCTGACTGTCAGAGCGCTCTGAAAATATAATGCAGTATTCCTGAAAAGTTTTTGAAGCTTAAATTAGCTTTCAGTAGAGCCAGGCTGAGTTGTCAGACATATTCTTAGCAAGCACAGAAAGTCTTTATGGGTATGGCAGCACTTGCAGGTTCTTCTAGAAGCAACACTCACAAGCTGTCAAGGGTTCTGAAGTCTCAATTTATATTCTAAATTATGTTGCTGGTTCAGTGTGTATGACATATACCAGGCTTTTCATCTTGCTGTGTCTGCCCTGCTCAGAGAGAGTTGCGTGGAACAATATGTTTGCCCAAGACAGAGCACTACTTTCATTACTAGCTCTCACAGTATTAGAGCAGTACAGTTGAGAGTGTAATTGCTAGTCTGGACACGTGAACTAGTGACACTGATTTTAGTAGCAGTCGTTGGACAACACACATGAGTAAAACTGGAAATTCTTCAGGGAAAATTTCCTTCTGCCAAACAAAAGATTCTTTTTCTTCTTCATACAGAAAAGTACCCTTGACCTTTTCAAAGTGTTGGTGGAGTCTACAACCTGTGAGCAAATTTCTGAGATCAGGGAAAAAAATAATTCATCCAGTACTACCTGCAGCTGCAAATTGTAAACTAGGATATGAACCTAAGGATTTGAACTTCTAGTAGGAACTTCTATCATAAAAGGCAAGCAGCAAGGGTGTTCTTCAACTCTGTAAGATATCTTTTTTTACCCCAAGTCAGGTTGTCCCAGTAAAATCTGTACTGAATTGTACTTTAGCAGCAATTTCTCTGTTGCACAACATGACTGTCCTTCAGATAATATGGTTTGCTATCAACAAGGAAATAAATCTGTAACAGAGTAACACTGTTCTAGTAATAGGTGCTGGAAAAGAGAAGACAGTTCCTGTAAAAGTGAGACATTCTATAGGTTTTCAGTATCAGACTTTGTCTTGGGAAAATTATTTCCTATTGTTGACCACATGCAAAGCTGTTTGTTCCACAAATGTATTTTTCATTTACAGAAATTGAGATTTTTATTATTTTTTCAACCTCTAGTATATTTAAGCATCAAAAATTGGCACTGGCATTGTTTCATTTGCCTCTGCACTATTTTAGCTATGATCCAGGAATTCTCTGCTTCACATAGATTAATGAGAAGGAGATGGTATTTGCTGAGGTTTTTTCCTAGTTTCATGAATTATTTTAAATAAGCAATTCACGGAGCTGTAGCATCCAAACAAAATAAATACCTGTATGTCCATTAGAATGTAAATGAACTCATTACTGTGCCAGCTTCTGACCTTTTCTCATGGCTGTATTCTTGGTAGCACAGACTCTTTGCTATTCATGAAAGTGAAATTTAATGGTAGCTTGAGAATCTCTTGTGTATTTTAGATTATATTCTCATAGACTCAGGTGACTGGTGAGGGTCCCAGGTTGAACAGCAATTACTTCTATCATTCATGACTTTGAATAACTTTCCTTTTTTAAATTATCTGTGAAGATCTGAGTATTGATGAAAATTTGTTGCTTAAGCAGACTAGGTCAGTGAAACTTCATGAACTGCACAACAAGTGCTCCTATGTATAAAAAGCTGAATATTGGTTTAGTACCTGATCTCATGGTTTTGTATAAGTTCTACAGACTTAGAATCACAGAATCATGAAAAGGCTTAGGTTAACCCAGCAATGCAAAGTCCACCACTCAACCATGTCCTGAAGTACCACATCTACACATCTTTGAAATATCTCCAGGGATGGTGACTCAACCAATTCCCTCGGCAGCCTGTTCCAGTGCTTGACAATCCTTTAGGTGAAGAAATTTTTCCCAATATCTAATCTAAATCTCCCCTGTGTCACTTGAGGCCATTTCATCTTGTCCTATCTCTTTTCACTTGGGAGAAGAGACCAGAAACTCACTACAACCTCCTACTTGAAAGGTGTAAAGTGATGATGTCCCCTCTGAGCCTTTTCTGCAGGGTAAACAACCTCAGCTCCCTCAGCTGCACCTCATAAAACTTATGCTCCAGACCCTTCCCCAGCTCCATTGCCCTTCTCTGGACATGCTCCAGCACCTCAATGTCTTTCTTGTACTGAAAAAACAGAACACAAGGATTCAAGGTGTGGCCTCACCAGTGCTGAGTACAGGGGTACAGTCACTGCCCTGGTCCTGCTGGCCCCTCCATGCCTGATACAGGCCAGGATGCCACTGGCCTTCTTGGCCATCTGGGCACATTCTGGGTCATGTTCTGCTGGCTGCCAACCAGCATCCCCAGGGCTTTTTCCACTGGGTCACTTTCCAGCCACTCTGCCCCAAGTCTGTAGCACTGCATGGGGTTGTTGTGGCCCAAGTGCAGGACCTAGCACCTGGGTTTGTGAAACCTCACACTATTGACCTTGACACACTGCTCCAGCCTGCCCATATTCCTCTGCAGAGCCTTCCTGCCCTCCAGCAGATCAACACCTGATTTCTGCAAACTCTCAGACAATGGGCTTGGTTCCCTTGTCCACATCATTCATAAAGATATTAAACAGGCCTGTCCCCAATACTGAGCCCTGGGGAACCTCACTAGAGACCGACCACTGGATGCAACTCCATTCCCTACCACCCTCTGGGGCCAGCCAGCCAGCCAGTTTTTTACCCAGGTCATAAACTCTCTCCAACCAAAGTAGCCAGTCAGGCCTTCTTGTCTCTGGCTCATGTTTCTGTACATGGGGAAGGCCTATTCCTGCACCTTTAAGATTTCCTTCTTGAAGAATGTTCAGCCTTCCTGGACTCCTTTGCTTTTCAGGACTGCCTCCCAAAGGGCTCTCTCAACTAGTCTCCTGAACAGGCCAAAGACTGCCCTCCAGAAATCCAAGGAGGAGTTCTGCTGACAACCCTCCTTACTTCTCCAAGAATTGAAAACTGTGATTTTGTGATCAGTGGGCCCAAGACAACCGCCAGCCATCACATCACCCACCAGTCCTTCTCTGTTCAGAAACATCAGGTCCTGCAGGGTACCTTCACTAATTGACTCACTCACCAGACGTGGCAGGAATTTATCTTACACACACTCCTGAAACCTCCTGTTTCCTCTCTACTGTGTTATATTTCCACCAGACATCTGGTAAGTTGAAGTCCCATATGAGAACAAGGGCTAGCAATTGTGAGACTTCTCCCAGCTGCTTATAAAATATTTCATCTGCCTCTTCATCCTGGTTGGGTGGTCTACAACAGACTCCCACTAGGATATGTCTTGTTGACCTTTCCCCTGGTTCTTACCAGCAAACACTCGACCCTGTTGTCACCACCTCTCCTTCCTCACCTATCTCCTCTGAAGAGTTTATAGTTATTCATTGCAGCACTCCAGTCATGTGAGTCATCCCACCACATTTCTGTGATGACAACTATATCATAGATTTCCTGCTGTGCTGTGGCTTCTAGTTCCCCCTATTCGTTGCCCATGCTTTGTGCATTGGTGTAGGCACACTTCAATTGGCCACCTTTTTGGGGGGAGAAGCCTGAATTTCTCTGTGACCATTGTCAGCCTCTTCCATGGTTTCTAGCATATCAATAACCCTCATGTCTTTGCTGCTGCATTGATCTCCATCCCCTACCTCCAGGGAGACAGCAGCCCAAAGGACCTTGCTAGCACACCATCCCTCAAACACTGACATGCAGCTTATCTCTAGTGAGCCCATTTTTATCCCTTACCCCCTGCAAATCCAGTTTAAATCTCTTTCAATGAGTCCTGCTAACACCTGTGCTTAGATTTTCTGGTACTCCTAAGCCTACTTACCTCCTCCCAGAGCTGTCACTGAGCACAGATGTTCCATTACCTGGGAGGTGCACCTACTTACCAAGAAATCTGAAACTCAGAAGAGAAGAAATACAAACTTAGACTCATGATGCCCCCAGGTGACCTGGAGTAGAGATAAGCCATGGAAGGTGATACTCCAATAGGGTCTAAAGCTCTAGCTGACCTTCCTATGAACTGTGCCTGCTTTTTGCCTTGCACCTTCATAGAATGATTATCTGTGGGCAGGAATGCATCCCTTCTTCAGGATCACTTTTCACAGGTGTAGTAGGCCAAAGAGAGTGGAAAAGTCTGCTGATTTAAACTGGAGCACTACTTCTGTTGCAGTTTCACTTGGGTTGAGGTCAAGAGCAATGGAATAGAAGAGCATAAAGGAAAATGCCACCACAAGCAGCTGCTGATGATCAATTTGTACTATTTTAAGTCTTTTTTTCAGGAAAAACTGGTTTTAGTAACATCTGAGGATCTGTATATAGCCATAAAGAAGACAGACGTATTTCACAGTTTTATTAATCTGAACATATCTTTGATGTAACAACTGATGACTGTAACCAGCCTTCATCTCCGTGCAGCACACTGCTGCATCAGTTACTTGCCATGCCATTAGTGTGTAGCATACTGTGAGGGAAAAGGCACTAGGTCTGACCATATGAAATGCTGTGGGCCTGGTCAAAGATGATGGGTCATTCATCTCACTCTGATGTGGGATGTGCTGATTTTTGACCCATTGCATCAGATGCCATCCCAGCTAGAGACCAAATGGATCCTCCACAACATGGCACCGTCACAGAAGGACAGCTGACAGCAGGACTAGCTAACTATGCTTGAAGAGCTAGAGTTCCCAGTCTTCTTACACCTACTCTTTATTTCAAGGTAATTCAACTTTTTGTTGTTGCTAGAGTAAGACCTCAATACTTAGAGGTGTTTGAAAAAGATGGACCTTTGAAAAAATATTGTGTGATAATGACAGATTTTATTAAAATGGAACTACTAGTTGCCATTCCCTATACATCATCTGATATTTTAAATATGGCATGATCAATCAAAACTTTTTATCACTTGCTTGTTTTCATAAGTATTATTTCCATTTATTTTAATTCATTGTTTCCTTTTGGATTTTGTATACTACAGTATATAAATTAATTGAATTTACTTGTTCTCATTGATCATGTTTCTTTTCCTTAAAAGGGAAAAGTGTTTGAAGAATGATTGAATTAATGTTATATATTTGTTCTATGTACACATGAAAAAAAACATTGCCTCTCCGATTAGTATTTTTGGAATTTTATCTGTAGGATATTTTGAATCTTAATGTGTTAGCCCAATTAGCTTTAGTTCTGTGTACTCAACCTGACCATACCTAGCATAGTTCAACAAAAGGTAAACATACAGAGGGAGAAACCAGGTATAACATGAATGGTAAGAAACAGCTCCCTGCATGCTGCTAGTGGTGTACACCTGAGTCTGAACTCTCGGAGAAGTTCTCCACTGTTACATTCATTTGAAGTTAATGGGTATTTGACACCTTTGGAACTGAGGCCCCAGTGTAGACAACTGATAGACATCTCAGGGATCCCCGTAAGAGAAAGAAAAAAACACAGGAAGAAGAATCTACTGTTACAGTAAATTTATACAACAGCTTTTCTAGAAAGGAAAACTTTTGCTGAAGTCTTGTCAGATGGATGTTGATAAGATGCCCGTGGAGTCAGTTAATGCCCTGGGAGTGCTCATCAGCCATCTGTTCAGTGACTTCCAAGCATTTAGGAAGGAGACGGGTCTGTGCAGTGCTTAGGACTGCTTTACTCAGGAAGCCATATGCAACAAGGATATTAAAGCACAAAAAAAAAAAAAAAAAAAAGAAAAAAAAAAAGCCAAGCAAAACCTAATGGGCTTTCACCCATTAAATGTGAAAGTGCGACAAGTGATGTGAAGGGACATTGACTTGCCCTGAACATTGCTTTAGATTAAAAGGCTTTATCTTTGATGCTGTTGAGTTCCTGCCCACAGCACTACCACACGCCGTCACTGCAGAAATCAAACTGTTCCCCGGCTTCAGTTTAATTATACATACACATCTGCCACAGAGGTGAACATCATTAAAAGTCCTGAGACTAAGCAATAGCTACTTATGAGTTACTTAATGGTTATTTGAGGTGTGAAGAACTTTTCCAGGAATCAACGCAAAATAGTGAGAATAATGAAGATGGAACGGTAGCAAAAATCATCCACATGGCAGCAGACCAATAATGAAAGGCTGTTTTTGTACTCCTGGCATTATGGAATATGCCAAATTCAGGATTTACTGGGGGGGGGAAAAAAGGAAAAGGAAACAAACCAAGACTCTGTCTTGCAAATGCCCAAAGTCCTGTCTAATAAGCTGCTTTTAGAAAACTGAACTTTTCAACAATAAATCCCGGCTAAAGTGTAAGGCACTTGGTATCTGTAAGCATACTTTACAACAAAAGCATACTTAAATTTGGATATATGAAGGAATAGATACAATGAGTGTGATGTGATTTGTCTTTTGTTACAGGATATCTTCATCAAAAAGGAGAAGTACAGTAAACTGAAGCTGGAATTTGCCTTGATCTGAAAAAACATTTTTTCACCCTAACATATTTGAATCCAAAATCTTTTTTCAGTTCTCAGTGGTTTTTAGTAAAGTCACAACATAGAAGCCATCACAGCTCTGATTTCCAGGGAAGCTCATTTTGGAAGGTGGTAAATACAACTTAAAATGCAATGTGAAAAATTACTTTTCTAACACTGCTTTGTGAGAAGATATAATTCTGATTTTTAAAAAACATGTGGTTGCTACTGTACCTCAGCTTATCTATTTAAAATTAAACAATTAAAATTTCAATATGTGTTCACCACCAGCTGCTGTACCTTATTACAGTTTAAATGGCCAAGATTGAATAAGAAATAACTACATTCCTGAAACTAATTTTGCAGAAGTATATGAGGTTATGGGTTTTATCCTCACATGCTTACATGTTACCACAGTATTTTCCTGCTAGCACCTGGCTGAATGGTGGTGGTTGCTCTTTAATACAAGCCAGTAACCCCACTCTCCTTTCTGAAACTAATGCAGGCTTGTACTGGATGTCTTTACAAGGAGTGTTAATAAAGAGTTATTTAAGACTAGTAGGAAGGCACAGGAGCCTTCAGAAAGTGAGCTACAGCTTCTGTGGTGAAGTTATTATGAGAAGGGATGGCTGTCAGGCACGTGGGTGAGCCAAAAGCCACTCATGGTAAGAACAGGCTGCATGAAGTATTTATAGGTGGACCTATGTTGACTTGTATTATTTTATTATTATTATTATTATTATTATTATTATTATTGTTATTGTTGTTGTTGTTGTTATTGTTATTGTTATTATTGGGGCAGTCCAGTGGCGTAATGGTTAGCACTCTGGTCTCTGAATCCCAAGGGCCTGAGTTCAAGTCTCAGCAGGGACCGTCCCCTGGGCAGTTAAATGCCTCCCTGCCATCCAATCCCATCAGATCTCAGATGCTCAGCAGGGTCAGC
>JAWWEU010000040.1:11067475-11096962 GCA_035583155.1 Acropternis orthonyx
ATCTTCGTTCACGAAGTCTGGCCATTATTATTATTATTATTATTATTATTATTATTATTATTATTATTATTATTATTTCACATTTTAAAAGTGTATGTGGATATGGAAGTGAGGTGTGTTTATATATATATAATATCCTCAGATACTCAGGTTTTTATAGAAGACATAGTACGTTGGATGGTAGGAACTTGGGCATTTGGAGAGGGAGAAGTAGAAATCTGGAAGTGGGATGAGGTTGTAAGACCTTATCCAGTATATGTGCCTAGTTAGATGTTGTGAATTGGTTAAAAGGCTGAGCAGTATTAGTACTGTATTAATACTCAACAGAAGTTGAAAGCTGCACTCTGTGGAGAACAAATTTCAGGCCTGTTGATAAATCAGTATCAGTATATGAACTAATGCCAATCTGCCCACAGCTGTCATTCAGGTGGGATCCCAGTGTTTCTGCTGGGGAATACCCACAGCATGTAAGGAGCACCAGAAAGTCAAGGATACAGGGGGTGTTGTGAAGTGAGGTCAAACTAAGTGAAGGTCCACTGCTTCTCATTGCAAGCTGTAGACCTGGCTGCAGAAGGCCAACACCATTGAGCATGCACTGAATACACTGAATTAAGATATATTCTTCAGGTGAGATTCTAAGCCTCAGTTTTCTACCTGTAGAGGATTTGGTCCCATACTTATGCAGAGCACTATTTGAAAGTTACAAGGGAGAGTGCCGTCTACACAGGAAAGTGCATTTTGTTTTCATGCCTCTTCATGTGGAGTTTCTGTTACACTTACAATGTGCTACATATGCTTTGTACTCTTGAATTCTTGAATTTGCAGCAGTGGTTGCATGTGTTTAAATACCAGTGAAAATTCTGGGTGTTTGGAGCACAATTAACCATAATCAGTCTCATATTGAATAATGGATAATGCCATATATTTGGTAAAAGTCAGTTTTATTTAAATTGGGGAAAAGGATGTTTATTTCAGCTGAGAATTCAGATCTTATACGAAGCAACATTAAAATCACCACAAAATACATAAAAGATATAATGTATAGTTTGCTATATGGAACTTGGCCTTCATCTGTTTAGCCTAAAACCTGGTCTTTGACAGAGGTGAGAGACCATTTCATCTTACATGAGGTCGAGGTGTAACAGCTGAACTTAAATCTGAAGAATGGATTTTAATTTTAGTTCCAAGGTTTGTTATCGTTGGAGATTTTTGCTTCTGTAACATCCTTTTGTAGACATGTGGATCTCCAATATTTTTTTTTAAATCTTTCTTTGGGTCTTTTACTTCTCTGGCATCCTATATATGTTAGTTTTCTTAACATAATTTCATACCATGTGAATAAATATTGCTTTTTATTTGTTTTGAGTGTAGATGTTGTCATTTGTATGTTGCAGTCTGTGCGCATAACCTCCAAGTTAAATATAATGTTCTCCCTGTTTGGGGGAATAATTGAGTTCTTTTTAATTGAGGGTTTTTGTCAAAAAATCTTCACTTGATGTATATGTCATTATTTATTTGATTTATAAATACTTACTATATTTTTAATTGATAGTAAATTTTTTCTGATAACTCCAGCATAACTTATTTTTAGGGGGAAACAGTAAATAAATAGGTAAAATGTGACCTTTCAGTTGAACCAGGAGTGATTTTTGCTGACAAGAAATTATGGGCTGTGGACCAGTATCAATGGGTATAGAGTGTTACCTCTACCAATATTTTCTTAACAACAAATCAGGGTAGTAAGCTGATTTGAGCAAGTTTCAAGTCTTATCTTTAGCTCTGAGAGGAAAAGTACTTTTTAGATTTCTCTTATGAGCTGCACAGAAACATAGCAGGTAATAAAAAGGTAGCCGTCTGCCATCCAATAAGTTATTAAATAAGTTTCTGCTACAGAATCTTTAATACTGAAAGTGATGTACAAGCCAGGTCTATCAAGGATGCCTGTTACCTCAGCTTGACTTTGCAGATGGAAAATAATCTGTTTGCTTGCTAATATAGTGGTTTTGTCCAGGCACTGAACAGTCAGTAAAAACAAACCTTTCCATGATTACTTTTTCCAATGTCTTTTTTTTTTTTTTTTTTTAAAAAAACACTATCAGCTTATACGTCAGCATTACTGAACAGCCAGTGTTTCACTACAAATGGCTCAAGTGCTTTCACTCTGCAAGATGTTTTAGTCAAAATGAATTAGGTATCATGGCAGTAAAAAGTACCTCATTATCGCAGAATTCTAGGAGCCTTAAAGACAAGTAAAATTCCTGTTGTGATTTGTCTGTAGAAAGGTACTGTGTTAGTGCTCTCATGATCTTAATTTTCTTTCTAGACTCACCTTAGAAAAATGAATAATAAAGTCAGTACTACCCTTCCAGCTGAATTCATTTTTTGAATGAAAGAGCAGCCTTCCTCTTAGATATCTCAGTTTAAGCCCAATTTCTGTTTCTGACAAAACAAATGAATTCTTTGTTATTAGTTTTTGGCCTTACCTAGAAAGGTCCACACAGTTGGGGTTTTTTTAACCTGTTATTAAACTGAGTTTTTTAATGGAAGTTAAGCTGAAAGCTGGTATTTTAAAAAATGTGATCCAATATCCCTTGAAATGCTTCTTTTATTTAATATTTTATAAGGTTTTTAACATTGTGCTGCGTAAGATAAGAACAGTGTTTACAATGCATGTTTCAAATTATCTCCTTTTATAAAAGACATATCCAGAGTTTTAAAAATTTATAAGCTACAATAGTTAAAATTTAGAAAAGTCATGGAAGCACATTATCAGTCAGTCAATAACTCAGGAAAAGGAGATAAGTACTTGTATAAAAGCGGTAGCTGCATCTGGCACTTGCTAACTATGACCAAAAACCAGGACACTATCAAAACAAGCAATCCTCTCAAGACTTGGCCACCTGATCTAGACTGATGAAACAATTATTTTTCTCCAGGCTTTTCTTCTAAAAAAATCTCTTGTATTATTAGGTTTTGTTGATGGGATGTTCTGAATGCTTCTTCCTAAAGGTGCGACTGCATTTGACACATCAATACCAGGTCATTTGGTGTCTTATCCAATGTCCAGCAAGACATTTGGAAGTCCTTTTGCTTAGTTCTTTTAATTTCAACCTAATCCCATGCTGTTTGTAAAGTATGGCAATGATCTCAATAGCTCCACTTGCATATGTATATATATATATATATATATGTATGTATGTGTGTATATATATATATTTTTTCTATGTATTTTTTCTTAGAAATTATCCCTTGTGTTTTGTGTTTTCACCCCTTGTGTGTAGAAAATTTCCATATCTATCAATATTATCTGAAGACCTGAATGAGAATGGGAGCATAGACACCACTTAGCCTCTGCTTTTTATGCACTGGAAAAAGCTGCTAACGTTATTTTTTGTTTATTTCAGGTTTCTTTTCTCCATGGAAAACTCCAAAGCCTGTAAGTTCCCTTTCAAAATTATACACATTGAGTTCCTAAGATGGCAACCATACAAAGCAAATTTCATCTAATGCTCTGTTCCTGGCTCGTTGAGGTGCCCCCCAGCAGTGCCCCAGCTGTAGGTGGCACAGCACCAGGAGTGGCCTCACTGGTGAGCTCTGATCGGAGTCTGCCAGCAGCGGTCCAGAGAAAGGAAAACCTCAATGCTGAGATGGGTGTCAAGAACCAGAAATGCAGTGGCTTAAAAATGAGGGGTCTGGAAGAGAAGGCAGCAGAAGGCCCCAGAAATGAGGCCAGTCTGGTCGTCTTGTTGGCAAATTCTTTGACATTAACAACATGCACTTTTTCTGGTTTACAAGTGGCTATAGTTCAACATCCTCAAAGTGAGTGTTACTCCTTCTTACATGGTAGATCTAGAGCTGCAAATAGTCACCCTTCAAGTGAGAGCCTGGACTAGATAACTTACTGAGGTGCCTTCTAATTACCATTCCTGTGTTCCTATGATTTTGACATTAAAATGCAAGGTATAAAGACTTTTCCTACTATAAGACTGTAAGAAATTATTGTATTTGTTCTGTTGAAATGACTTGATATAATTTTTTGAAGTTGTGACAACATTCACCATATAAAAAGAAATCTTAGGCTACTATTTTCACTTGTCTGATTTGGGTTTTTGTTGCTGGGTTTTGGTGTGTTTTTTTTTTTTTTATTTGGATTTTTTAATTGACATTTTATAGACCTTAAAGCAGTGCTTAACTCTCATAAGAGGTGTGTGGAGGGAAATAGAGCCCTGACTGTACCTTAAGGCTTCTAAGAGCAATAGGAATAACAATAGCAATGTCTTTTAAAGGACTTACAGCTTTCTTATTGAGGGGCAGGCAGGGGAAGTATGTTGAATCTGAGCCACTTAATATACTTACATGCTTAATGTATACCAAAATAACTTCTGTAGCCTGTCAAGTACAAATAGCACTTAATTAATCAGCTGAGGCAACTCCACCAGACTGCTTCAGCTTGTGGTGTTTTTGATGTAAAAGGCTAGGGGATGTATGCAATACGTTGCAAGAAGTATTGTGTAAGTTGCTTTATTCATCTTTGTAGCTGAACACTTGAGAAAATAAATCAGACTATTGAGGCCTAGCTTGTTCTCACCATTTTAAGGTTCCTGTCTGTCTGGGGCATTCAACTTTTAATCTCAGGTAAAAAGTGATGAAATAGAGAACTTGAAGCTTACTTGTTAAAGATCCACTTTCAAAGACCTCCTATTTATCATATTTATCCTCTTCATGTACACATTAAATATATAAATATCAGCATATTGTTGATGGTTACCTGCACAATTTTGTTACATAAACGGCATAATAGTTCATACTTGAGTGGAACTTGCCAATAATCAGAAACTAGAGAAACAACCTGAGTGGTGCAGTTTTTCATGCAATGAACTGATGAAACACGGGGTCACAGAATAATGTAACACTGTTGTGTGCTGATACCGTTCTTGAATGCAGAATAACTGTTCACAGCTACTCTATTCTGGGGTACTCTCAGCAAGAGATTTTATAAATGATTAACCAAGTTAAGGTAGCGTGCATTCCTCTGTCTGTCACCACTTTTAACTGGAGAAATAGTCAGACATAAATTTCTAGTGTCCAAGACATGAAGATAAAATTGAAACCAAGTGTCTCTGCAGCACTGAGTGTCTGCAGACAGTCTGAAGCAGTAAGCCCAGCACAGGAGGTTTACGAAGCCTCCCCAACACCACAGCACAGCCCTGTAGCTGTGTCACAGCAAAGGAAAACAGAGTAGCCTGTGCTGACAGAAATTTCCTGTGGTTCCTGTGTTTATAGTCCATATATTATGTATCATATATAATATGATTAGTGCAAAATGACCATGAGCAATGTCACCAAACCATTACCCCAACTTTGATTTGATGCCCTGCACTTAATGCCATGGTTATTCTCTTCCAAGAGTGCCTTCATCTGTGAGTTGGCATTATGATAACTCACATTACGGGACACTGTGTGACTATTTAACTAGTTGATATGGGTTTGGGAGATATCATTCCCCTTCTGTTTATCTACTTCTGCAGCTGATTATTTTATCAGTATTACTAGCAAGTAAGAATGTTTTGCTTAGTTTTTAACTTTACACTAGAAGATTTAGGGCTAACCAGGAAGCGAGAATTAGACATATGTTACCCAGTAGGGTTTTGCCAATTGATCTCCAGTTTCCTGTCCTTTCTCTGCAGAAGAGTTTGCTCATCAAAGATAATTCTATTTTCCTTTCTCTTTTTACGTCTTCCTTTAAATATTTTAATTTTATCCAGTTTCACATTTTGAAAGAGGTAAGTGATCTATTTCCCCAGGCACCATACAAGAAATTAGGAAACTTTCACTTCTGTGTAGACAGGGCACCACAGGTCTTTCTGCTTCATAGTGATAAGATAGATAGTTTGGTTTCGATGGCTTGTATTCTTTTTTTAGATTCCCAAGCAAAAGTAAAACCTAAAGATATTTCTCCAGTAATTTCCTTGGTCATAAGGAACTTGAATTGAGCCCAGTTCTCCTTTCCTATTTAGTCATAAGGGTCCTAATCAGGTTTGTCACTGTATTGCACAGGATCTGTATACCTATAGTGCTCTCTTGCATCACGTCCTAGTTGCCATCTTTTGTATCTCACTGAAAGCAAATGTATCTTCCTTGAACAACATCGGCAAGTATTGAATACAGTCTTCCATGTCTTCATCATTAGCACTTAACAGACTAATACTTTCCTTTCTCCACCTAAATATCACATCCAACAGGTACTAGTGCATAAGAGTCATCCTGTGATTGACTGAGGTACCTGGCTATTTCTTTTCTTCATTCTTCCAAATGAACCAGCCCTACTTACTGCTGAAACTCTGACAGAAGAACAGCTTGAATTATAATACTGCTCTGTAAAAGAATGAGATCCTCAACAACTTGAAATGGCCAATATCCGTAACTGTTTATTCTTAAACATGAAACTAAGAAGGCCAGATCACCTGGGATGTGCAGCATTATAGTTATTCAGCATGTTCTCCAAGAGGACTCTAACACATCTGTAGTCCACACATATTTGGTGTTGGAAAAACGTGATGCTGTTAATCATCAGAACAGAGAGCAAAGCCTACCTGCTGAGCCAAACAGCTTCTGAAAACAAGGAGCTACAGACAAACAATAATCACAGAATTTGTAGACCAAGCTTGCTGTAAACCTGCAATCATCTTTGATAAGGCTCTGCTGATACAACAATAGAAGTCAGTGGAATTTAGCTACAGTTCAGTTTGTTTCCAAGAGGCAATTTTTGTGTAATTAACATTGTTGGGTTGCGTGCAAGAACACACTGTTCTGGAGGCTTTACCACCCTTGTCCTCAGGAGGGGTCAAATACTCATTTCCTGGGATAAAAATTTGTGTTTTGTTTAACTTAGGCTCTTCATAAAAATTTTCCAATCCAATTTAATTAGTAGCCAGCTTCTTCAAAAAGAAAAATGCAGATCCTCAAGCCTTCTTTTGCACAGCCTGTCATATGTCCAAACTTAATGTACTTATGAGACTGCTAAAGACAGTCTTGGGAAAAGCACAGATTGAGGTGCCTTTCATGTACAGACAATATGCTGCTGTGTATTTCTTTCCTGTAAATGGTCTGGAAGAGTTAAAAGCCTTATCCTGTGCTTAAGAACTTGGTTGAATGGCTCCAATTTAGTTTTTGATATAAGAAAGAAACAGTAAGAAATTAAAAAGACACTATCAAACTAATGCTCACTTTTCTCTAGCCATGTTCTGTATTTCAGCATTGAACACTAGATGCTCAAATGCCTGCTGTAATAATTTTGTCTTTGGCTTTGATTTTCTTTTGGTTTTGTTTTGGGATTCTTTTACTCTTCAGTTGAAGCTATAAATTTTGCTCACATCTACAGAAGTCTACTTCCCCTGGGCAATTAGCTATTTTCATGCATTCTCAGGAGACACAGCATTAAGATCATTCAGTTGCTACCCAGTCTGGCCCTTCTTTGTTAAATGCTACTTCCAGTTCTGTTTTTTGATGAGTCTGATAAATTGTATCTTCACAAACCCACAGATTCCACCGTTAGCAGAATAATTTCCAATAGCTCAGCACATTCTGTGAGAGGCACTCCACGTGCTCCAGAGGTAACTCTGGGCCTAATCTTATCTGAGAAAGATCACATCTTCCTATGAGCAACAAATTAATAGGTAAATTTAACCAAGTAGTTTTATAAACAGCATAACATACACCTTTCATTTCAAAAGGCAGAAAGTGAATTTACTAATTTTACAAAACACACCTTCAACAGAAATCGCTGTCTTTGGTGTCATTGTGAAAGTCACAGTTTTTGCAAAACTTCGCCTTTATTCTCTGTATGTTTTTATTCCAGATGATGGAACGATGGGAGAATCAAGGCAGCCCTCAAACAAGTGTGTCTGCTCCAGCTATGCCACAAAATATTCCCTATCCTCCCGCTCTTCACAGGAGTTCATTTCCTGATTCAACAGAGGCCTTTGATCCACGGAAACCTGACCCATATGAGCTGTATGAGAAATCAAGAGCTATTTATGAAAGTAGGCGTAAGTGAAAGTCCTGCTGACCATTTAGTATTTTAAGCTTTTTCCTATGAATATGTCGCTGTTGACATAATTTTCTGTAATTATCTTTTGTAATTTAAAGAAAGAAGCTATAAACCCAGTAAACAGAGGTCATTTTAAACTATTCAAAAATTCCACACTTACATATTTTCCTAGATCTTGCATAGATTCTGATGTTTCACTTTCATAGGTGTTTCTTTTTTTATATTTTTGCTCTCCTCATTTTGACTGTTAAATCCTTAGTGAAGCACAATATATGTGCCACCACATTTTACTCTGCTATTTTGCTTCATAGTTTAGCAATAGAAAGGTGTGAATTTATCAATGAAAAAACAGTTTCACTTACTTTCACTTCAAAGTGAAGTTTACTAAAGAAATTTCAAGTGCCTTTTTTTTTTATATATAATAATGTCTTTGGCAAGTTTTCACATTGTCCTTGGTAGTTAGAAAGTGATCCAGAGCACCAAGTACTATTTGAAGACCTATACAAAACAGTACTGAGCCATCAAGATTTCCATTTTCTAATGCTTCTGGGTAATGTATCACATATTTTTCACAGCAAGGGTATTTATTCCTTTTGTAGAGAACATTTTAGCTAAAAATATTTTTCTGAATTATTTGAAGCTTTTGTATTTACTTACTAAGATCAATTCTTAAAAATAGTTGGGTTTTTTACTGAAAGCTTTTTCATCATCGTCATTACTTGCACATGCCACCTTTCAATTAATTTTATAAATTACTTGAGCCTGTAGATCAAATTATGTTACAAATTACACATAAAATATTGCAGCTGATCCAGACTAGCCCATTAATAATTAGTTGAGCCCAGAGGTCTGGAATGTACAAATTTCTCCAGCATGTAAAGGGGTAGTCTGAAGAAAATACATTATTGTCCCCAACACTGGGTTGATGCTGTTCTGGCTTGCCCTTTGTACATGAGTTACAGCATCAGCACCTCCTCTTTGACTTTGGTATTTCCAGTCCCCAGCAGAATGGATATGCTGGAGGAATACCATGGTTCATTTTACATTAACTCTAAGTGAACTCTGATCTCGTCAAGAAGTTGCATCTCATATTCCTCAGTTCTTTGCCTCTGTGGCCAGTGCCACCATCTTTTGCCACCCTGGTCATATTAGGGGAACACTTTTCAGTACAGATTGTCACCCTAAAACTTACTTTTCATAGTCCAGATTTTTTTGTTTGGTTGGGTTTTTTGTTTGTTTTTAATTGTTTTTTGGGATGGAGGAGGTGCTTGTAATTTTTTATTTATTTAATAGATGCCTGAAAATAAAGACCTAAATTTAAATCTGAGTACTTAAATAAATTGCTGGGTTTTTTGAGGAATACCAAGTATCTTACTTAGACCCCTATAAAAAGGATTTAATCTTCATTTATAAACTGTTAAGCATAGGAACTAAGCTTTTCAGTGTATTTACAAATACCATGTGGCCCATGCTGGCCGGTGTTTTAATGTATTAAATGTTGTTTAATAATGTAGTATCTTCCTCTGCTCCAGATGCTATTCTAGATTGGACAGGATTCTCAAGACAATGTACAAAGAGAGACTATAATTTTTTAAATTTTAAAACTCTGTGAAGTATGGATCAGGATACTGTGTGAAGTGGGCCAAATAGGTTTGAAAGCAGTGGGACGAGCTATGAACAAAGTTCTGAAGTAGTTTTCAGATATATTTTCTCTTTCAGTTTATCTTGTGCATTAAGTGCTAGAGTAAAAAAATAAATAAAAATATTTGCCTAAGATGAAATCCTGTTCCCCAAAGTGCACGGATTTTGTTTATGATAAAGCGAAAATAAACCGTTCCATAGTTAACGAGGGGTTTAAGTAATTCAGTACCTCTGCTGAAAATACACTTGGTTTCATATGCTGCTCTAAGAAAAGGAAAACCCTTGGCAAATAATCAATTCCCATATGGAGAGCTGCTGGAGGTGAAGTAGTTCAGCAAAAATCTGTACTTTCCATTCAACAGAATCAGAATCCTTTTCTGTTGTTAAAGTCATCAAGCCAAGAGTGAAGACTTGAATTGAAGCGCATTGAAATTGAAACTCCATTGAAACAAATATCTCTGTAAGACAATTAAGACAAAGTTATAAATGCCACATATGAGATACATATTTATACAGCATCTTCTTTCATCTTGATCAATATGAAGAGTTCTATATTAACAAAATTGCCTAAATATTAATGAAAACAAATAAGCTTGGTCCATGTTTGCCCTCCAAAAACCCATGAGAGTATAGATCTGATGTCGACTACAAAGATTGGCTTACCCTCCAGAAGATATATTACACCATTCAATAAAATAACTAAGTGATTTATTATTCCTGGGTCCCTTCTATGAGTTTTCTGAGCACTTCTTTGACCAACATGAATGAGCAATCTTTTACTGATGTAATCTACTGTGTTCAGGAGCATATGCTACACCACAGGAAGAGCTTCTAACTTGTAGGTTGGAGTTATGCTAAAGCCTGTGTTTCAATGGTATAATTGCCTTTGAGTTCTCTCCAAGAGGCAGCTGGAAATTGTATATGAGCCTTTTTCAGCCAGCTACCTAGAAAAATTAAAAGTCATGAAGCTGCTAGGTCCGAAACAAGAAAACGAGGGACGGAAAGCAAGACTACACTCTTCCCAGATTTCCATCAGTGTCCCATCTTCCAGGTAATCCTGAAAACTTAAACTTGTTCTCTTCTTCCAGCATAAACTTGTTCTCTTCTTCAGCATCTTCTCAAAGCCCTGATTCCACTGTTCCCAACCAGTTCTTGTCTGCAATCATTTGTATCCCTTAGTCATAAATAGCTGCCTCCAAAGACCTCTCTTCTCCCTGACATTTTGCTTTTGTGAATGCCATAAGCACACATCTTCGCAAGTTCAATTTGTCAAGCCTTTGATTGCCTTTATTCTCTACATAGTGCTACTATTTCCTGAAGAAAGAAACAACAGGAAGGAAATCCATTACTGAGTCAAGTAATTGTCACTTAATTTGAGTATATAGGAGGGAGAGTTTCAAGACAATGCGGTTTCCTACCATATGGCAGTGTCAGGTTGGTTATCTTTGGTAAGGGCATACCCTAAAAGTGCACAGGAAAAGTTCAGCTACTTCATTGTTTATGTATTGCTTATCTCAAAGCAAGTTTGCCTTATCTCTTGACAGAACCTCCTTTTCATCTTCATCTTCTAAAAACAGAGCAAAGAAGTGAACAATCATGACCTGAAAAATCCGAAACGAAAGAGTGCTAGATTTTTGTTTCTCTCACAGTGAGTCTGTTACTAAACAGTTCGTTTTTGCACTGCTATAGCTCTGAACATCTACAGATCCTTTTATTAGAGGGTCTCCCTGCAGTCAGCACTCAGCAGGACCTCATCAAAGCATCCTGATCCCCAATCAGGGAGTTGAGCAAGTTATGCATCACAGTGTGGTTCTGTAAGGAGCACAAGCAACATGACTCAAAGCAGAGCAGAAGCCTGATTCACAACTTGTTCTAGCTCAGCCCTACCTAATGATAGCAAGAAAGAGCCTTCAAGCACGAAATCTCAATGCAAAAGAATGGTTTTCATTCTAGAGGAAATGTTTTTCCACCTAGGGAATATGAACAACCTGCAAGACCTTATGTGATAGGGAGATTTCAATTTTTAATGACCACATATGAATTACAAAGGACTACTGCTTCTACATGGCAAACAGTTTTATAGAGACAATCAGATGATTCATTAGTACAAAACCAGAGTGCAACTCTATTTTGTAAAATGATTTGTTACAAGTTAGCTCTTACCTGCCAGCTGTTATCTCTTAGCTGTCACCTACCTCTGCTGTCACTCATGAACTGTGCTCAAAGCTCCAAGCAGCCAAAAAAGCAGCATAAGGTATTTCCAAGGACTGAGGAAGATTACCACATCATCTAAAACAACTGCTGAAAAGCAAAAGAAGAGAAATTGTTTTCTGCTTTCTCTCCTGTGTCTCTCTGTCTCTGCCTTTTTTTTTCCCTCATTTTGTTGTTTTGGGGTTTTGTGCTCTTCCCTCCTTCTCACTTACTTCTTCTTCCTGGTGAAGAGAATCTACCTAAGGTTTCTGCTATGACATTGTTTTGCCAAACTCAGAAACAGAGGAGAAAACCTGCTAAAATAACTGGATACTTTTTCCTTTTTTTCCACCCAACTATTAATTCTAGGCAAATCCTTTAACTCTTTTCACCTTAAGAAAATTAGTAGATTGTAAGTGACAGTGTGACTCTGCTGATAGCCATGGAAGTTAGGTACAGAAGCTAGAAAATAGAACACCAGGTCAGGAGTCTCCTATTAATGAAAAAAAAATATGACTTGATATGCAGCAGTTGTTACAGCTGTGACTGGAGCTCCATAGTTATCACTGGGAGAACTCATTCTCTTGAATTTTACATTTTTGCCTTTATAAATTCTCCTTATCCTCTCTTCTATTTTATATTGAACTCTATTTTTTGTAAATTCATAGTTTCTAGCAAACTGTGTTCAGAGGCCCCTGTAGGCAGACATTAGTCAGAGGGGAGACACAAAGCTGTTGGGAATCATAATACCATAATTTTTTTTATTTATAAAATGTATAAAAGAAATCTGGTTTTATATTCCTTTAAGGAAGGCAATAAAATAAAACATTTTTTTACAATGATTAGGTTACATTTGTCCTTCAGCTAGTGTGGTAGCCAAGACTGGTGATGTGACACAGAAATGCCAGTAGGAAGAATGAGAACCCAGTGATAAGCTCTCATTAAAAGTGAAATCTGAACAATTACAGTTTCACCTTTAACTGGAAGCACAAAGGTTACTTTCTTGAAAATCTCCCATGTTATTTTCTACTCTGACCACAGTATTGTGAATTTCCCAAATCCCTTTCAAATCTAGAAGCTGTTTTATGCACAGTAATTTTTTGTGCTGCCAGAGATTTAGACAAATTGAAAAATAACCAAAAAGCAAAGTTCACCAACATCTGTGAAATATGTAAATAGAAAATTTATTATATCATAATTAGCCTCCATAAAATAAGGTGCTTTCTTATGCAGACTTATAAATACCTTTCTCTAAGGGTTACAGACAAGCATTTCAGTTCATGTTCACAGGTTACCTTTCCTCTAAAGTATCACTGCAGGTGTTCAACACAGATGTGTGTTAAAGTAGGAAAGATTTGTCAGACAGCATTATACTGTTATAATACTCATAATGCGTAACTTTGAAAATACAAGTTTTGCAAAAAATACTAAGGTAGTCAGGGTTTCCTAAATTTAATAATCTTGGAACATTAAAAAAAAAAAAAATTAGGGGTCTAGAACTGAGTGCATTTTCACCTGAGGGGTTCTATGGTATAGTCTACAGCTAAGCAGAATTTTCTTGCCAGTGCTTAATGGCTGAAGAGCTACAGTTATATTCTTAAAAACTGATGGAAATTTTTTCCTATAATTGTTTCTACAATTTTTTTCAGACAATATTTTCCTGGCAAAAAAAAAAAAAATTGCCTCTAACAATTTTTCCCATTTTTGCTCATTTCTAGTCTAAAAACCTTCACATTTTTTTATGGTGCTTTAAAAAAAAAATATATATACATCTGTGTGCAGATGTATACATATATGTTGAACTATGATAACATTAAATACATAGTATTCTGAAGTATTGTAAAAAGGGGGGGGGGGGGGGTTATGTGGGTAAGGGGTTTAGGAGTATAAATTAGAAAATCTGGTTCTAATTTCAAATCTTCCTTGAGCTCAGTTTACCGTATCTTTCAATATTTCTATTCACCACTTAGTGCCCTTTATGTCAGTAAGTCATGCCTGCCTACACTTAATAAATAAACATATTGGGAAATTACTAATTAAGACGTATTATCATCAAGCTACTCTTTGACGTAGAGTATGAGCAAGTGAGTTATAAGAATGTAATTTCTCAAAGCAACTGCCAAACAGCCCTTGTTGGTGTTTCCCTTGCATCTATTGCTACCCAAAGCAACAGCATAGAGAAGGTCTAAAGAACTTATATCACTAAATGAATGTAATCCTTTCTTTTTAATAAGAGATGATACATACTGAAAGGAGAGGAAATTTAGCAGAATAATGTCAAATAGTTTTGTATTGTTCGTCACTGCAGAAAGAGTTACTTACCATGACAAAATGGATTTGTTGCTTACAAGAACTGACAGTGAAACCAAAAGCATTTTCAGATGGAATTATGAGTATATCATCATCACAGTACCATGGATGTAAAATGATTTTGATTGCTGGGTTGCAAAGTAGGTCCCAAATGACCTCTGCTGATATGAAGCATCAGTTTTACAGCTGATGGCAGTATTAAAGATGCAGTATTCCTTTTTCTTGAACAATTTACACTTTACTAAAAGGTATACAAGTAGATTTTGATCTGCAAAGTGGCAGCATATACTTAAGAAGTCAAAGTAATAATTTAAGCAAACTGACTTGCAGGCATTTGGGTGATGGCCACAGGTGCATGAGATGAACACGTTATGCATTGCCTGTGTGCTGTGTCAAACTGCTGCTTGCACAGCTTTGAAAGGACACTGCAGCATGATCACATTCGTCTAATTTGTGAAACTCCTAATCGTCTAAAGCACGGCTAGTACTTAGATGCCGAAATATAATTTTTCTCTAGTGCTAGTTTTGTTCCATGTGTTTAGCATGCAACAAAGTCTGATCCAGAAGATAACAGAGTGTGGAAAATAAATATAATCATCCTTACCTTTCATCAGCATAATTCTCCCCCCTGAGAATACCAGTGGCTCCACTGGTGCAAATAAGAATATCCTTTAGTCATGTTGTGAGTGAATTGTGCTCCTATGGCTCTATCTTGACAGCAAAGAAACCTGCTATTTTCACCATTGATTTCATTTAAATCACAACTGTGTCCCAGGTCCTGTCTATTGCTTACCTGTTTTCACAAATAATTTTCAGTTTAAAAGCTTTGTGATTTATTTTAGACTAAACATGAAGGCAGATGTGCAAGCTTTTTACTGTTCTATCTTCTAATAACAAAACTAATCTTGGGTTTTCCTTCATCTGACGTGTAAGGAATTGTAGAACAGTTATCATAGCATGGCTTGGGTTGGAAGGAACCTTAAAGATCATCTACTTCCAGCCCCCAAATCTTGATGTATAGCAAGATTCTTCAAAATGCACAGCTGCATCCTCATTATCCATAGCACATAGAGTTGTCCCCATGGTGGAGACTTATTTCTGTTTCAGTTATATACAAGTAGTAATTCAAAGGACTTCTTAGTTCTACTTTCCCAATTCTTGTTTTTAGGACAGGTCAGCTGAACTAAAAAAATTAAATCAGCAAATTTACCAAGTATTTTATTACTCATTCAACCTCTACCTTGTAATTATTTCAGTCCTATTTCACATGGAAGTCTACAACTACTCATGGCAATGCAGCTGCAGAAGTTCAACCAAAAAGGCTTCACATGGAGAATACAGAAATCTTATGTTTTTGTTTTAAAACTTTCTGCACTCGAATGCCAGTTCATGGTGGCAGTGTTGAGTAGTCTCATGTCTTTCTCCTGACCTCTCCAAAATTGCCTTCTGTGCCTCATTTCCTATGAGGTGGATGCAGGATATTTAACATATTAAAAAATGTCAAAATTAATTTAGTAATAAGTAATTTAAAAGTTTCAGATTGTCTTGTGTAGAGGTTAGTTTCTGATAAAAAACAATTGACAAATTTTTATAAAACAAAGCTTGCTAGAGTCTTTCAGTATTCTGGTAAAATTACCCATTCAATCAGTTTGTTCTTAACAGATAGAAGACACCAGGATGTGCACTAATTATGTGCATTCTGTTTGGCTGAGGAGCAAGCACAGCAGTCCTTCCTCTTCGCTTGGAAGTTGCTTTTCTGCAGGGTCGTTGGGCCCAGAATTATGTGGATTTTGAAAAACACTACTTATCTCTCTGCATTTGACCTGTGGAGACATTGTTAATTCAGTCCCTTCTTGTATGTTAAGTGTTCTACACAGATCTTTCCTCTTTTGAAGTTCTCTACTAGTCGGTAACAATTTGTTTGCCACATGAGCACAGCTTTCTATATTCTGTTTTTCAAAGTGTCAGTGACATAATCATAATTATCCTGTACTGCACAGAGACCCATACTGCTGCCAGCAGATTCTTCCTAAAATGAACTTTACATTGTTACCAAAAACACAAGTCTGCACTTAGGTTTACCGTTCTGGTGATGATACATTTAAAAATGTTAAGCCTTGATTCAGCATCCTCAGCATAGTACAGTTCCATGTTTCGTATGTGTGAATTCCTAAACCACAATGAGAATACTTGCTAGATGCTGAAAGGTTGATTATGAGATGAAAATTAACACCTCAAGGCTCTACATGAAGTTCTACAAGGCAAAGGAACAAAAGCTGTATTAGACTTCGTGAGCTTTGCAGGAAAATACGTCATTGACAGGTACTTTTGCTTGACTGCAAATAATAGTTCACAAAAAAAGACACTGCAAACTTACTTAAAATATAAGGCTGTCTGTCTTAACAGAGCAAGTCATTCCCTAATTTGTCACAGTTTGAGCATGGTGGTTGCTGCTTGAGGCCAGTTCTGGGGGATATTAGGGCAACTGCAAGCAGAAATGGAAACACAGAATAAATCAATCTCACAACAGCTCCAAAGAGCAATTCTAGCTGAGTGGCCAAGAGAAAAACCTTGTGTCCTTTCAAACCTAAAAGCTTATTGAGACTATCAAGATGAAATTGCTTTCTATACTAAAATTGTTCTGTCTCTTTCTAGAATTCCGTTAAAATCTTGAAAGGCTGTGAGTAAAAAAAATTATTTCTCCAAGTTTGCAGTGGAGCAGCATCAGTTTCAAAGGTTTTGGTTTTCAGGAGTTGTGCTGGTGGGATATTTTACATTTAGGTAGCACCTCTCACTGGAAGGATCCCAAATCACTGTACAAAATCTGAAGGAGTTACCTTCTCCAACCATCAAAATAAAGACGTGTAGCCACCTAAAACAGCATAGCCCACACGACACAACTCAAAACCGAGAGGGAACACAAGTACAACAGGAACACTAAAGCCAAAGAGATGTTCTAGTGAACCTGAACTGGGACAGCTCAGGGCTATTGTATAAATATTCTTACCAAAATAGTCATAAGATGTTCAGTGGCTTCCATCTCCGTTTCTGGAAGAATGTATTCACTCTAGAGCAACAACTTAGTATTGTCTCAAGTGAACAGTGAATTCCTCCCTGCTGCCATTACAGGCCATGCTGCCTTGAAGAAACAGTCCACCTGAAGGCAAGTAGGTTTACTCCAAACTCTTTCAAAGTGCTATGGAGCTTCCCACAGAAAGGAAATACTGTCTTATTTCTCTCACCACATCCCCATATTTCCAGAAGGCTTTGCCAAAATGGCTGGCCTACAGTGCATTCTCTGACTTCTTGCTGCCTGGAACTACCTACTCACAGTATTCCACACCTGCCCTCCTTCTGTCTCAGGAAGATAATATATACTCATAGGTTGCATCTCTGTCCTACAAATGCTGATCTGAAACACCTTCCCCAGTTGATACCATGAAAAATGCATGGTATGATATTGTGGTTTAGAGTCACATGAATGCGTTAGTACTTTATTTGCCCTTTTGTTGTGGGTAGGCCAATAGATGACCACCTCTGGTTTGGAATATTTTGCAATTCAGTCTGGGTACTGCCAAGATAATAAAACAGAAATTCTTATTCAGGACATTTCAAAAAAGGAAGCAAAGGAAGCTTGACTGAATTCAGCTATGGACTCATTCCAGATTCCTCTAATGTGAGCAAAGTAGCTTTATATGAAAAAAAAAAAAAAAAAAAAACGTTATTTGCTGCGTTTCATCTAGTGAAATACAAAGACTTTGAAACTACCTGCATGAAAAATGCATTAAAAGGATTTACCTCCATATGCTTACATGTACAATCCATTGTTATTGACTATATATCCCTCTAGCAAAATCTTGCTCCTCATGATGATAAAAAAAAGACATTTGGCAATTGTGTTGTATAAGGGCAGTGGCCAAGCCATCTAAACACAGCCATTAAACTTTCCCCTTTATTGCTGTACATGAATAAGCACAAATATTGTCACTAATTTTCACAGTTTAAAACACTAACAATTTTATCTTCATCAGAACCTATGTTACAAAGGAACATTACCATCTTACCATCTGTTTCACTTTGCACAGAAACGGGCAGGGGAGGTCTTTATCTAGCAGGAATATGTACATGTACCACCTAGAAAGTGAGGGAGGAGAGGAGGAGAAAAAAATTGCAAGAAAAAGTAAAATATGCGCTTTAGTAATTCAAAACACAGCAAATAAATTGATGCTGCATCTTTAAATAACTTGAGAAATGTATTTCATCTTTAACTCCCCATTTTCCTATTCAGAACAAGTGCTGCCCAGGACTGGTTTTCGAGCGGATTCCTCTGGCAAGTATTTTCAGCCTTTGTTGTTCTGTAAATTAGTTGTCCTTCATTTTATGTTTTAGTTATTCTTCTTTCTTTAATCATTTCTCCAGATAATGACCAGTCATAACTGCCCAGTCACCATCTTATTTTGTATGATACTTGTGGGGTTATGGAATGCTTACTCTAAATCTTTTTATAATGGTTTTGCGTTTTGAGAAAGGAAAAGCATTTCTTTTTCCTCAGCCGGTTTTTGTGTATGTTTTAATGTGTTTTGTGTACTTTCATACATTAGTGTTCAATCTTTAGCATAAAAATGTATCTCTATAACTCATGCCCAAGTCTAAACTTAAGCAATACTTTTTGTAAAATTGAATTTAACTATATCTGCATCATCTCACAAATTCCTGCTCCCATACATATATTTTGGGCTGTAAAGGTGTAAAAGCAAAAACTTAGGGACATTTTTGAGGAGTTTGAATCAACACTGGTCTTGTAAAATGGCAATGGACTTCTTTAAAAACCAGCAGCATTTGATTTCCCAATGTGATCATGTTAAGTGAACAGTTAAAACAGGCATCCCATACAAAAGAAAGGCTGTCTTGACAATCCCACTAAAGTCATTTTGAGTTCTGAACAGGTTGGACAGAGATCCTAAATTAAATATGATATTGGGTGGTTTTGCATACCCCAGTAGGATTTATACGTTGAGCAACTCTGTTAGCACATCAATTCTTTTTTTTTTTTTTCTTGTTTTCCCGTGATTATTTTCATGCTGAAGTCTTTATTTGCCAGATTTCCCCTCTATAAATATCAAGAGGAAATATGTATGTTTTTCTAAAAAACTGATCCCATTGCAGACCGGCAGACCCATGATTGTTTTCAAGCTTTTCACATCTTTCAAGAGCATCTGAAACTCAGATGACATTATTGTGTCAATCACAATTCACAATTTATAATTATTTATATGAAACAAAAATCTTCACCATCTTCAGCAAAGGAATCCTAATTAGTTTTTCTTTTTAGCAGGTAAGTTGAGTACACCCAGAAAGACTGTAGAATTATCACAACAAAGCTCTTCATCTTTGCTTTAATTGCAATATAGAAGAGATTTAATAAAAAAAAATTCCATTTCAACCTTTACAGCATCATCCCAAATACCAGGTTTATCAGGGTAAAATCACAAAGCACTTGTTCAACTTGACTCACACAGCAAATCAATTAATCTTCAGGGATATATTTTCTCAACATTTAAAAAACAATTGGATGTATGCTTGTCAGTGTGCAATTCACCTAGCTATTCAGGTGAATAGAGGAGAGAAAGCTAGCTGAGAGATGATAATCACATCTTCACCTGTGAGATCTCACAATTGTTCAGTAGCAATCTATTCTGGTACCATTACATTTAAAGCCAATTCCCCATCGTCCAGGAACCAGAAAGAAGAATTTCCCCATGCTCTTTACCATCCTCACTGTGCAGCGATGATCAGATCACAGCTTGTCCAACACCATTCTCAAATTCATGGGGGAGTCATCTGATTTTATAACCTAGCAAAGTGAATTGGCATAGGTTTTTCCTTCCAGGCCCAGTAATCAGTTAGGAAAGTTTCTCTTTACACAGAAAGGAAGAAACTAAATGCTATAACTATAAAAAAAAAAAAAAAGAGAGAGAGAGAATGAAGTTACTAGCAGGCAAAGCTAAAGTCCTTTTTCTAACATAAACATGTAGAGAGGCAAGGAAGAACAGGGAACATTGTCATTCTGTCACAGGACACCCCTTTTACATGATCAAAATATTGACTTTAAGGTGAAACTCTCAATGAAACTGGTAGGAGAAAGGACATTAAGACATATTAGGCTGACTGGAAGGATAAGCAAACTGTGGAAAAGACTGTGTTAATTCAGTATTGGCTTGACTCCTGTGTCTGCAAACCTATTAATTTCTTCTTACTTGGCACGAAGCACAAGGTGCTAATCTAGGTTAGCAAGAGAAAACAAAAAGACACATTTTCCATAATGAAGTTCTATTAACCAACAGTTTGCAGCATATTGCAATGCACAGGAGCGTCATTTTTTCTCTAAGCACAGGTAATTTTCTCTGTATGATCAACTGAAAATCTACTCCAGCAAGAAAACCCAAAATTTAGTCTATCTAACAATCCTTTGTGAGGGAAAAAAAGTACCAAGAGTCCTAAAGGAGCAAGCACTGAAGAAATATCTGATGAAATGTATCATTGACGTGGGTAAGAATACTTATTCAGTGCATATTTAGGAATATTGAGACTGCTGCCACATAATAGTAGGGGTTTCTAGTAAATCTACCAAGCATGAGCTCCTGTAGAAAAAGCACACAGTGAACAGCTTGTCTATCTTTCAGAATCAAGAAAAAAGGGATCTCAGAAGTAGCAGAGCTTTGGAACATATTTTCACTCAAAGTTTAACTGCCAGTATGGAGATAGACTGTAAACCATGCAAAAGGTGTTTAGCAAAAGTCGGTTGCTCAGACTAATCTGGTAACTGATTTTTTACACCAGACAAGTGATATGTGATTAATCAATCTATACTTCAACTAGAAATTTTACAAAACGCCAGATATAATTTAAACACTTTTATGTTAGCCTGGAGAAGAGAGGGCTTAGCATGAAATATAAAGAGCAATGGCTGGAAAGCAGGTAAGCAATTCTACTAAAAGAACAGTTTCTGGACTGAAAGACTAATATTATTGGAGAGCCTTGCATTAAGTCTTCTATCTGATTTCCATTAATCAACTAAGCACAAAAACCAGGAGTATAAATCAGGTCCACTTTCAGAGATGTAACCTCAGGAATCTATGGTATAGCTGTCTCCAGACCAACAGAGAGGTGGTCAGTGCAGCCAGAGGAGTCATACCATACCAAGAATGAAAGCTGAAATAACCAGCAACAGCAGTAGAAGAAAATCTTGTGTCCTAGTTAGTCACTGGACATACTTTGATACTGCTGCAAAAAGTAAGTAAATCATAGGATTCAATCCATCAGTGACAACTCTGAATGGGGCAGGTGACCAGGCAACAAAGGCCACAAACAAGCTCAGATACCAGTGCCTTGTTTGTCTGTGTCCTTACTGGTAACGTCTGTGTGCTGTTTGCTTGCCGAGGTTTGCAATAACAGGAAGCTGGACTAGATGACCCAGGGATCCTTTCCAGTCCCATGTTTTGTTTCCTTAGTGGGACAGAAAAGAATATTTTTTTTTTAAAAGCAGTTTTCAGAGGCCTGGTAAAAGTTGGCAGAGAATGGGCTCCATAGATTTCCATTTCTTCAGGAAGAAAGGCTCTTCTGAGTAAGTGTGGTGGCACATCAGTTAATCCAAGGGCTTCAAAACTGTGTTAGGGGTCATAGAAAAGTATGCCCATATGCAGTATTTTTTAGTCTAAACCTTTTCCTGGTCAACCTGGCTTATCTTTTCCATTCTGAATGGGTCAAACAGTCTCTTTTAAAAGAAATAATACCTCTTACTTTGGAGTCTAGTGTTGGATCACCTTTGTCAGTGTATTTGTTTGAAGGACATTTTCATCTCAGTTTGCCAGAGCAAGTATTCTTCACACCCTGACATTCTTATACTTTCTTACTGTATTCCCAACTGTGCATATTCCTTCACATATGTGAAAATAAAGGTAGTGCTTGGTTTGTGACAGACTGCTGGAAACAGTGCCTTTGAGTGTTAGACCTGGGTTACAAATGGTGATCATGCTGTGTCTATCTACAAAGCTCTCTCCCTAGGGCTAAACCCCATCCTTGTATGCACAGCAAATCAGGTAGAGATAAAGTATTGCTTTCATCTGAAAATTCCTTTACCTCCAACAACTTTTAAACAATTTGCATTGTTAACATACTGTACATGAACAAACTTCATTTGTTCTTTTATTTACTGTTGAGACACTTATCAAATACATTGAAAAATCAATGTAGTAAGCTGTTCGGTTCTCTTCAGGTTTGTCTTCTCAATATGAGAAGCAAGTTGGTAGGGAAAGGTGGTACTTTTATTTTACCAATTGAAATATTGATTCAGTCTCACTCTTACCAATATAGATTGTTGAAATAATGCACTATGCTGCTGTCTACAGAGGATTTTTAATTACACAGTCATAGTATAGAGCCAGTGCATGTAGTTCTGCATTTGTCTTTGCAAGACGTGACTGAAACAGGTTCAGCTTTAATCCCAGACTAAACCTGGGATCTACCCAATTCCCCAATTTATGAGGCGTCCACTGGTGGCTGTGAGGGGAGATCTATAAATGAGAGATGCTGAAGTACCATGTTTCAGCCATCTGTAGTTCCTCCTGTCCTGAGGAAACAAGGCACAACTGGTGACACTATGAGCAGTTTGCTGAAATGAACCAACTCATCCCTTTTTGTCTGTCGGGGTGGCAACAAGCTGACACTGACCAAAAGTTGTCACAATGTATAGACCAGAGTGCAATTCATAGGAAAGACCATTCCTATTAATCACTGTCCTCCTTTATCTGATGAGCCTAAAGCATCTCTGAGGATGCAGGCAAAATGATAGTAACTATAGACAACTTCTTAGTCCCTTAAGTGTTTACTGTTTCATTTTTTTAATATTTGAAATTTCATTCAATTATTATTTTTATTATTGACCCAGAACAATAGGTTCTTTCAAGTGAAGCTAAAGACACTTTTGTAAGCAAATCTCTTTTAAAATACACTTTGTTCCTGAACTGATATATTCCAAGACAGAATATATGTTTACAGTCAGGTTATGCAGGCATATTGAAGCACAATCTTAAGGATTCAGAAAGCTGTTGAGACTTTGAGTGGCATTAAAGAGTTCAAGTTAATGATGTTAGCTTTCAATTTGAACTCTAAGACTTAGAGGTTTGTAATGATAGCTTTCATCAAAACTCCTTATTGAGGGTATTACCTGAAAGTGAATACTTAAAAGCTACATTATATAAAAAGATGTACTGCTCTATATCTGTGTTTGGAACCTAAATGGCCTATAATGATTTTCATCCTTTGTAACCTGGACGGATGTATCTCTATCTCCCATTTCAATTTATTCTTTTTAGGGTTTAATGAACTGCAAGGAACACACAAATTAAATACCAGAGGTGGATGAGCAACAGTCCATTTTGCAGTCAGTTTTAGGAAGAAGACACTTTTATAACCTCTATTTTGGACAGACTTTTCCAGTACTGTTCTTCTTTGAATGTATTCCAGCTTGGTTTAGTGCTTTCTACTGAACACAGTCATCCTCCAAGAGACAACCTACATTTTCAGTTCTCCTCCTTGTCTGTGGCCCATTTGTTTCCACCAGCTCTAACCAGGATGCCATTAGTCATGTGCAATGAACACAAGGTGGGAGGGAAGATGGTGCAAATTCTCAAGACAAAGCCAAAATGCTTTGCTCAGTGGGATTTCCCTTTAAACCAGGTCCCGATTACAAGGAGCTGGATGTTCACCTTCGGAGAATGGAGTCTGGGTTTGGCTTCAGGATCCTGGGAGGAGACGAGCCTGGACAGCCTGTGAGTTATTTCTTCCTGATTGTCCTTTTCCTTCCACAATCTAAAATCTCTGTATAGGTCAGAAAAATATTACAACGTAGCTGAACTCAAATGTTAAGGCTACAAGTAAAATGGCGCTTTTTTTTTTCCATAGAAAAAGACAGAACTCTCAGGTTGTTCACATCTGAAAAGTGTCACAGTTAGAATCAGAAGGCATTAATGTAGAAACAGTGCATCACTCATCCCATTGCTGCAGAATGTGACCTGGTTTCTCTTAATCTTGGCTTTCCAAAACCAAGTTTAAGCAGGTTTTTAAAATCAAATTATGTAAGACTATCTATAACCATGTTCAATGTAGGCAGACTGTATGCATAATATATGCATAAGGTTAAAAGATACTGTCAACAATGCAGTTTATTTCCAGAAACACAGAAGGCCCCACCAGGGAACAGTGCTCCATGTTCCAGGCTAGATGACAACATCGTATGATGCATCAGACATTAAAATGGTAGCTTTATACCATTAGGAGGGAGACATCCCTTTAACCAAATAACAGGTACAAAACCAACATAGATTCACTGCAGGTGAATTAAATATATAAAACAAAACATATACACAGTATTTAAAAGAAATATTGTAGAAGCCCAGAAGATAAGGGACTGAAGTGTGAGACACCACAAATATATACACATTTTGATAAATTAGTGATATATCTAAATAATGTAACTTTGAGAGGGCAGGCAGAATTAGTACTTCTTCAGAAAAAACTTGGTGATGTAACTATAGTTTGGCAGCTAGGACTAATCCCAAGTCAATAATGATAGTGTTTTATTATCACAGTCTTATGCACAGTCTGAGTCCTGTGTTACCACATTTCTGAGATAATGTATAGCTAATTAATAGATTTATATATTCCTAGTTGATAGATTTACATATTCTGCATTCAAATTCATCCAGAATAATATAGTTTTCATTCAGGAATTAGCATTAACCAGCACATGGCTCTGAGAAACAAAGAAGCTCTCTTCACTTTAAAA
Source organism: Acropternis orthonyx (assembly GCA_035583155.1). Taxonomy (NCBI): domain Eukaryota; kingdom Metazoa; phylum Chordata; class Aves; order Passeriformes; family Rhinocryptidae; genus Acropternis; species Acropternis orthonyx. The sequence goes on from JAWWEU010000040.1 coordinate 11,092,513, forward strand.
ATTTTCAACATCTGTCGAAATACTGATAAATATTAATACTTTGCTGATGTCTCCTGTAAAAAGGAAAAAAATGCACTGTATTCTAAAAAAGGTGCTTCAAATGTTGATTGAAATGCAGGGATTCTAGTTTAGAATAGGTGTTTTGAAATAATTTTCAAATATAAGGTATTGCTGTACAGAAGGACTCCAAAACAGCACTCCATCATCTGCACTTGCAATGTACCTGAAGCCCCTCTGACATCAGCCTTCTTTCCATAGAGCATGTCCCAGTGCATATAAAATGAGCCATCACATACTCCAATTAAGCATTTTTCCTGTCCCTTCTGGATGGCCCAGTCAGTGTGGGTTCTCAAAGCTCACCTATTAGGTGAAGCCAAAGTAAATCTATTAGGAGCTAGCAGAAATGTGCTATTTTATCATTTTATACCATAAATAAATGACACTAGTGGAAGGCACTACCTCCAAGACCAGGTTGGCTGGGGCTTTGAGCAACCCGGTGTAGTGGAAGTTGTCCCTGCCTATGGACTTCCCTTCCCTATGGCAGGGAGTTTGGAACTAGATGATTTATAATGTCCCTTCCAACCCAAACCATTCTTTGATTCTAGAAAGTCTGGAAATCTCCCTTTACCTGCTTCATTGTCATTCCTTCTCTTCCAGGAAAGTGTGCCTGGCTACAAGGCTGCTCAATATTCTGGGAAAATCTCTCTTAGTGTCTTTTTTAGTGCTTTTTTCATTACAAATGGAAAATTAAGTAGTCACTGACTACGTGTCTGACTGGCTCTGCAGATTGGAAGTTTATCTCATGGGGGAAAGGGCAGCTCAAATGTCTTATCTAAAAGATGATTATTTATATAAAATTGAATAGTTTCAACATAAAGGGCTGAGTAAAAAACTCATTTAGAGTATCTGATATTCTGATAGTTAAGAGTATATGCTGGAGTTGTGAGAGACTTGAGTCTCTTCTCAGTAATCCAGTAGAGAGGGAATTTTGAAACAGGTCTTTTGCCCTCCAGCTACATGCATTATGCACTGAACTATTACAGAGGAAACAGGTTTTTCTAGTGTCTTTTCAGCAAAGGACATGACCTGACTTTACTGTCTGAAGTCAAAGAGTCATAGCTGGATACCAAGTGTAGATATAAGCACCTTGCTGTTTTTGGAAAGCAGGACCAAGTATGCTGCCTTCTGTAAACCACCCTCTAAGATTGTCATGTTGAACAGTTGCTCCCAGCCTGTGCTTACCCTAAAGGTTGCTATCTCTATTTCAAGGACTGCAAATACAAAAGCAGTTTTTTCCCAGACTTATCAAACCAACGAGATTTATGCCTCCCCACAAACCATGTCTCAAAGTCCTCAGGAGTTAATAGTATCCTAACTTGAGGCTGAGCATCCTGAGATAAAAAGGCACCTCCTCAGAACTAAATGTTGCAGTGCTGAACTTCACAATTCTCACTTCCTCATTGTTGCCCATCTACTTGTTTTCACTGCCCAAATTCATCACCAATAGAGAAGGCAGATACACTCTTCTCTTTTTTTTAGTGTTCCTCTAGTTTGTATTCAAAGTACATGACTTCTTTACTGTTTTCTCCCCTCCACTGCTTCCCTGCTCCCAGTGGATAGCCCACCTGCAGCCTCCCATTTCTTTCACTGCAGAAAAGGAGAGGCAGTTTTTGCCTCTTCTCCAAACCCCTGCTTTTCCTATGAAACAAGAACTGAGACGCTTTGAAATTTTTGGCTCAGCTCTCCTGCTGTGCAGTCAGGTAACACAAAACAAAAGGAAGCTTTTGTCTTTGTGGTTTGATTTCTGAAAAGGAATGTGGATTCTTCAACATAAGGCAATAACTTTTACAAAGAAGCGAAATCCAAATAAAGGTTTTTTAGAAGGATAATCCTGACACTATAGAGGGATGGCAGCTTAGTTTCCTTATAGTTATATCAGCTATCTGACACCTTAGAAGGCTAAAGTGCTGCTGGAAACCACAAATGGATTGTGATTCTTCTCAAAAATGTCTTCAAGATGTGTGTTTATATTCTCTTTATTATCAGTGCCAAGATACACACACTTCTAAGACATAACAGATGTCCATAGAGCAAAATGTTAGGATAATGCATAGGAAGTCCTATTTTGGCAGTGATTGGACAGAAACACAAAATCAAATAATTACCAAGAACCCCAAAGAAAGGCAGTATCAAAGCAGATTAATATGTAGGAGTTAATAGAACCAGGTTTCAATTTCAGGCTATGCTCTGCCACAGTTTTCCTAATCCCAGTATTTCTCATGTTTAGTCTCAAGAAATAGGAGAAACTTTCCTTTTTCTCTGCAACACACTCTTTATTGCTTACATGTCGTCATCCTTTTTCTCACAAATTCAAAGCAATCTCATGCCAGTTTGAAACTGCATTACAGAGGTAATATAATCCTGATATATATTTTTCCAATTTGTGTTTTGCATGTAGAATTGATAACTATTATAACAACTACTCATTCATGAAATGAGAACAGATACTGGATAAGAAACAAGTTCAGACACAGAAAATTAAAAAGGAGGAATATTAAGTTAGTCTTGCTATTAAGTATACCAAATAACAGATATGGTGGCCATCATCTTGACAAACACACCTGAAGTGTTCAAAGTAGGACTCTGCTACTGTTATTAGGAGTCCACCATTGAGATGAGTAACACAATCACATTCCATGGTGGACATGTTAAATATCAGTAATAATTACTTAATTAGTCAAAACTAGAAAGAGTTTTTGCACTTTGCTGTGGATACTGGGGACCTACCATGCCATGATCTGCACTTGTGTTTCTTCAAAGGTTAAAGATGTACAAAATGTTCAATATTTTGGCAGACAATTATAAAATAACATCAGGTGCTCAATAAAACCCAAAGAAGAAGGTAGCCCCTACAATCTTCCAAGCATCTCCTCCCAAGAGAACTAGAAAACAATTCTTACTCCTACGAGATGCCCAAGTGGAAAGGTTTTGAGAATGCTCTATGGAGATCTAGTTAAATGTAGCCTTGGAGAGCTTTTTTTCTGCCCAGTAAAGGAGCATAAACAGTATTTCATAGCTGGATTTCGTACAAAGCATTTTCCAGAGCTTTGAGGTATATTCTTTCACTATTTGAAGAACAGAATGGAGAACCTGAAACAGTCTCTCTGACCACTCAGCCTGGAGCTGCTTAACAGGATCCCAGGAACACCAGAAAGCAGGAAAATGCCACATCCTGTTCTCTCTTTGCTAAGTTCTGAAAGCAACAGTAAGCCAAAGGGAGGCTGAAAACTGGGAAAAATTCTCCAGACTCCACACAGGGTTTAATTTAAATGCTCTGCTGGGACACTTTCAACTCTGCAGCTAAGACCACAAAAAAGCCACAGGAGCACCTGTGTGACTACCACATCTAGCCTTTGCAGTTCATCATGAAAAGCAGTGCTTGATAGCTTTTATCTTTTATTATTTAAAGCAGATTGTCACACGGCATGTCATATCCATCATTCTGTGCTCACTCTCACACTGAAAAACAGAAAGGAAAATTTGTAACACTCTGAATGTTTTAATATTCTTTCAAAGAAAGCAGGGTTTGTTTGAATCAATCTCAACTGTTCTGCCAGTTATTCCACTGGGAATATATATATGTCTCCTTCTAATAAATAGTGTGAAATTATATCCATATAGAGTGGAGAAAGTTGTTAAAAGGTTTTGGACAGATTTTTTACTAGTTTATATGTCCTGTACAAATTACACTTAAATGTTGTTTTGGGAAAACAACATCTGCCCAGAGCAAGCTGACAATTTTCCTTTTTTTTTTTCATTTTGTTAATCAACCCCTACCTCAGCAATTATTCACTATGAGTAACAACATTTAATATAGTACTTCTTTTCACCTGAAGAGTCCCAAAGCAAATTCTGTGTTGTGGGGTCACTTCCACTGCCGACCTTAAGCACACTCCAGGTGCTTAAATCACACGGCAGTGAAGAACCTTTGATAAGAAATAAGTAGAGTCACAAATTTTAAATCAAAAGGATCCTTACATGGAATTAATCTGTTCAGGTATTCTGCATAATGTAGTCTTTAACACCACACTCCTTAGAGACAGATTGTCTTGATTTCAAGGTATCCAGACAACTATCCTTAGATTAGGATTCTCAGGTATATCACTCCTGTGCAGACAGGATGTTATTGTTTTGGTTTGACTCTTGGCAAAATGCCAACCACCTCCCAATGCGACAGAGTTTCAGTTAAAAGAAGGGAGGAAAAAAAAACCTTAAAACTGAAACTGGTATATATTCATATATTTACACAAATTTACAACATATATATGTATAAATATAAAAGACAAACCAACAATAACTTAAATGAAACTTCTCTCTCAACAACATATATGTTCCACCACCCAGAACCCCAGAGAAAACACACCCCAAAGAGAGGGAAAGAGCAACCCAA
>JAWWEU010000040.1:11097062-11158932 GCA_035583155.1 Acropternis orthonyx
AACTGTAATTCTGACTTGTAATCTGTTTGTGAGTTAGACTCATTCCTCCTGCTGGTTTACCTTTAAACCAGCACAAATATCTCATTGAACACTTAAGTCAGCTGATGCTTGTCCCTAACCACATGACCCACAAAATTGAGGCCTAGCTAAAGCTAAAACCTTAATCTGAGTTTTTGGAATTTATCAAACCCATCACACAGGAACCATCCTACCTTCTTACCAAAGGCAAGGAAGCATCTTCAGTCATACTCACAAGAGGACGAGCACAGCTTTCAGACACACAGATCTCTTCACCTGCACTAAATGACTAGCTTAATTTCAAAAGAAAGGGAAAGTCACTGCAACATTCATGTCATTAAATTGCAGGCTCAGTGTATAAATGACAGGATTTTGTTTCTTTTCTGCCTAGATTCTCATCGGAGCCGTAATTGCCATGGGCTCAGCCGACCGAGATGGTCGTCTCCATCCTGGTGATGAGCTGGTATATGTAGATGGGATTCCAGTGGCCGGCAAAACCCACCGATATGTGATTGATCTTATGCATAACGCTGCCCGAAACGGGCAAGTGAATCTTACTGTGAGGAGAAAGGTGCTACCCACAGGTGAGTAAAGGCTGGGAAAAGTGAAATGAAAAATGGATCTCAATGCTAGCAGCACAAGCAGGTGCTGCTTAAAAAAAAAAAATAGAGGAAATAAAAGTGAATGTTTGTGTCATTTTGAGGAAAAAATAATTGTAAATATGTGACCCTTGTTTCTGTGACAAAAATCCTACAGCTAAATGTTGTTTCCTTCAGATGTGGAAACAATATTGGCAACCCTGGTGTGGTGATCATGAGTGCTCTGGATTTGTTCCATACTGTCTTGGTCCGTGCCATCTCCTCTTGTCCACTTTTTGGGACTAAATGTTCACCCATGTTAAAGCCATTTGAGCTGACTGTGTCAATAAGCAATCAGAAAAAGGCTTAAAGATTATTAACTGTTCAGGGCAGGAACTCATTTCGCTCGTGTGTCTTAAAAGCCCATTTCTGGTCTCACTTATGTCATCTGGAATTTCACCCCCAAGTGCAACACAAGCTGGCTGGAAACCTTCTGCAGGGCACAAGTGGCTCCCAGGAACAGGGACGGATTCTCCCGTCAAGCAGACACATTCAGAAAATGAACCTAAAACAATAGTGTTTGTAGTAAATTAGATGTTTAGACTGGCTTGGTCTCTAACATCGGAAGCTAGAAAAATGTGTGGCAGCATCTATTAAAGCTTTAATGGGAGAATTTGATGCCATTCCAATGCAACCTTTGCTTACTTGAGGAGAGAAGTTGATTTAAGAACTTTTAAAACATTTGTGGTGAGTACGCTTCAGGTGAGGCACCAGAAATGAGCAAAACCACGTTCCCAGCCTGTCCTGTCTTCTGCCTCCCCATGCCCTAGATCCACTGTCGCTGCCTGCACCGTTCCCCTTCGCTCCCCTGCCAAAAAGCCACCCTCCCACTCACCTTCGTCTTCGCAGTCCCCCTCCCACTGCGGCACCACAGCTCCTGCCAGCCGCGCTCTCGCGGGACTGACTTTCTTCTGTTACTGACTCCAGAGTCCTCCAGCCAGAAAGGTCCCCCTGCACCCGGCGCGACGCCCCCTCGCAGCTCCCCCAGCGCGAGAAAAATGGCCAATAACCAAGGTAATCCGCCGAGTCCTTGCCTTTAGCGCCTTTCCTGGGTCAGCTGCCTGTACAGACTGCAGGCAAAACTAGCAAGAGGGTTAGCACAGAATGGATGCCAGCCTTTGCTGCTGCTTGTTAAATATTAAGGGGTCTACGAGCCAGTCTGGTCTCTCCTGGCACAGAAGATGAAGCAAGATGGTAAAACACCTCAAGGTATTCTTGGGCCTTGAGAGTGCCACACCAGGGAATATAGCGTGTAACTCATTAATGTTTAAGCATTTCAGGAGGTGAACAGGATTTTAATGTGGTGTTTTACAACATAAGCTTTGTGGAAAAATTTTAAAATGACTGATGTTGGGCGTGACTGCAGAATGCTGTACTAATACATCAGGCCAATTAATTTCATGGGGATTTCTCACTAGCATGGATGTATACAACAGAGGGATTGGTCTTTTCCTTACCTGTCTATAGCTGATATACATATCTTAGCCCTTGCCTGGAATTACCATTTTGCACATACACTTACCCAGATCTGGAACAGAAAACCACAATTCACAAGCTCTGGAAAACAATTTGATTAGGAAAATGTGGTATTCAGAACAACATGGATTAAAATGTCATTTTTTCACAGGCAGAAGCAAAACATAATTTTTCTGATGAATATCTATTGCACAACTGACAGTCAAATAGCCATTTCAACTTTTCCTCCTTTATCTTTCTTTTCCTATAGTTTTTAATGGCATTGGATTGCATTCTTTTATGGCCAAGACAGTTCTTGGTCATTCTACAGGGTAAGATAATTTCCTTTCTGTTGCAGCCATACTGACATAAACAATATTCAGCTTTCTGAAACATGACAGCCAGAAAATGAGATCTCTCTTGTCACTGACAATGGCATTTAGTTGCAGATTTGGTTCAATAACTCTTGGAGATTTTCAGTTCCAAAGCAAGAGTATAAGAATCATTTGTTTTTCTTCCTCTTTATACTCTCTAATTAATTTATTTCATAGTTGCAGAAGGACTGATGAAGGACACACCTGACTGAGAAAACAACAGCTTGTCCTTGGATAATGTTTCTTTTATTAATATATACACACTGAAGGTCTAATTTGCAAACTCTCTACCTAGGATGTAGGTGTGTATGCGTGAGCTCCTCACATGTTCAGTAAAATGACTCTGACACTCTGGTTGCTCAGAACAGAAAGCATATTACTTACATTTATCTGAAAATTCTGTATTAAAACTGTCAGTAAATGCTGATTTGTGTAAACGGTTGAGATCTGCAAGGAGTATAAATCTTTTTTCCCATCTGGAGATGTAACTTTACTGTTTTCAATTGCCAAAATGCTTGCACTAAAAAATGTGTAATCCCACAAGTTTGAACTTGTTCCATGTTCTTGTTACTGTAAAGCAATACTGAAGTGTGGATGGACTCCATTTTCACTTCTGCCCTTTTGAGCTCACCAGACAAGAGCATCTTCAAACCCCTCAAACACTGCTTCTACCACAAAACCCACAGAAAAACTACTTGTGATCATTTTTCATTGTAAAACTGCTGTTCCGTGAACATCTTTTGAGCATGCTAATCAACCTGTAAGAAGAACATAATGCAGCTAATCCTAATTACTCTGTGTTAGCTCCCTGCTTACATTCCTGTAATCCAAACACAAATAATTTTATATTGGATTAGACAGTCACATTTTCGTCTTGATGACAGATCAACCAGCAGACGAGGGAATAGTGCTTGCTAATGTTTTTGCAATCCAGACAGACACTGCTTCTCACGTTACTTTCCCCTCTTCTGGCTAGCTTAGCAGTGAGTGCTCATGCTTGCTTTTATCTGATTGCCCTTGAACGTTCTGCATAATTGTGTAGATTCCTGTCTCTCTGCATCTATTACAGCTCCTGGTTTAATACTTGCAGTAGTCTGGGCTGTAGACAGTCAACTGTATTCATGTTGCATTAGCAAATGTACTGTAAGTCACAAAGCCACTGAGCAGGTCAGACTGTGACACTAGTGTGATTTATGTTGTAGGAGAACCCTGCCCAGAGAATGGCAGAAGCCCAGGCTCCGTGTCTACGCACCACAGTTCTCCAAGAAGTGACTATACGACTTACGCGAACAGTAATCACGCTGTCTCCAGTAGCAATGCTACACCCCCCGAGGGCTTCATGTCTCACAGCCTGCAAACCAGTGATGTGGTGATCCACCGCAAGGAGAACGAGGGCTTTGGCTTTGTTATCATCAGCTCCCTGAACAGGCCCGAATCTGGGTCCACCATAAGTAAGTAAATCATGTTGTTCAGTTTATATTTTTCCAAGTGTGCTCCAAATAAAAATAAATAAATTAATTTAAACCTAACCACTAATAATTTATCACTGCAGAGATTAAAAGAGAAGATCCTCTTAATGTTGCTTTGGGGGCACTGTTGGTCTCTTGTATTTTGGACAAAACTAAAGGTTATTCTGTCATCTCAGACTCTGTGTTTCACACATTCCTTTGGCTGTTAGAGTAAAACAGGATTCACCCATAAAGTAGATTTTCTCTGTTACTATGTCCCAAAAAGACTCTGCAGGTAACCAATAGGGTTATGTGAATAAATTATTCCCCCATGTGCAACTGAATTATACCTTTTTTTTTCTTTTTCTTTTTTTTTTTTTTTTTTTAGTAAATCAAGATGAAGTTCAGAATGTTGAAATAAAAACTTAGATCACAGCAAACCCTTTGACAGCAGCTGTCCAGTTAGGGGACTGCAGAAGCAACTGGAAAATGGGAAAACTTGTTAGATGCAGGTGCAGAGGGACTCATTTTTTTAACTGGCCAGAGAATAGACAGCATAAAAATTACAGCTGAGTGCAGGGAGATGATGCCTCTCCCTATACTCAGTAGTAGTCAGATGTCAAGATCTGCCCTTCATAATTACAGCTCACTTTCTGTTCAGAAAACTAATGTCTGCTGTGTGTCAAATTTATTGCTTTAATATAAGGCATCTGGTGCCATTTGAGATGTCTTGGGTACATCTAGGGACAGGTCAGGCAGATATGACATAGGACCTACAGAAGACTCAGACCCTTTGCCTGTGGCAGCTGCAGGCACAGGAGCATCCTCGGGTCTTTCCAATGACATTTAACCAACTGAGCCCATTGGAAGAAGGAAGAAAAAAAGCCTTTATGTTGAGAGACATCTACATCCCCCACCAAATCCACCTGAAACTGTGATGGCTAACCACAGCTGAAAAACCACAAGTGAGAACATTCATCCTTTTGCAAGTTGCAGCCTAATGCAGTCCTTTCTGTGAAGGAACTGTTCTTTCGCCCAAAGTTGGCACCTGACAAAATCACAATTTCAACTTTTACGACTAAACTTCACTCTTCTAAATTCATAACTGAAAACCAGCTAAGAGAGTACTGGGAAAACCCTATCTCACAACAGCAAATTATCTCAGAAAAGTTCTTTGCAGTATTTCATGATCATGCAGTTATTAAAAGAGTTGCTTTTCATGTTACCTCAGCTGAATTTTAAAACTCCATGATTGCCAGAATTAATATTGTATCAAAACCATAGATAATTAGCCCCTTGGGACTCTGAGTTTTCATTTTATTGAATATAATAGCCATCTGGAAGTTTTTTGCAGATCAGAAAGGAAAAAAATAATCCATAGAGTACATTGAGATGCATACATATTAATCAGTTAAGTCAGTCATGAATTTTTCAAGAAAATTGTTTCATAGATAGAGTTTATGGTTGGAGACATGGAGAGGGAAAGGGGAGAGGAAGAGAAAGAAAAATTTCTCAGGCAACCAAAAATTCTCTGACTAGAATATTCTCCTGAAGGCTACAGATCCAGGATCAAGATCCTGCTTTCCCTCCTGCCCTCCTCCTACCCTTCTTGCAGTACTTTTCTTTCTCCGCAACAACCACATAGGTAGTCATTGTTGATGTCCAGTTGGACATCTCAAGTAGTAAAGGAAAATGACAGTTTGCTATGGAAGTGACAAGTGAACTTGTTCAAATAATAACTGCATTGAATCTCAGTGATCTCAAAGAGCACCAAATCCTAGGTTTACAAGAACAGCAATGAACAAAAAAATTACATTTGCTGTAGACAGTGACAGACAGAGAAGAAAATAGGCTTTCTATGTGAATTCTGTTATAAAACTGTAGTAGAAAAAATATGCTGAAAATTACATGATCTGTCACCAGTCACATAAACCATTGAGTCTTTGTAGAGTAAGAGAGGTTATTTTCTTTACTTAATATTTATTTGAGTGAAGTAATTTGGGCTTTATTAACAGGAGCATAGCCAGTATTCTGCTGTTTCTGGTTTTGGAGCCAGTGCACTTGTTTCCAGTTCCTGGATCTCCCCATGGCACAGAATGATGCTGTGTAGACATGCATATGGAGTTAAATGTTAATGCTGTAATTGCAAAGCCATTCTGAAAGAATGAAAATAGGCAAAACAGTTCAGAAAAGGAAGTATCTTGTAGTGCCAGACACTATTAGGAATAACATAGCCTAAGAAGTCATCTCACTGGGAGCATCCTCAGGGCAAAGTGAAGAAAAGTTCCTTTGATTTAAGAATGTTTATTTCAATAACTCTATTCTCTTCTCTACTTTCTTGTAAAAGCAACAGACTTGAGGTCTTGGAAGCATAAGTATCATCACCACTTTTACTCAAGAAGCGAAATAATCATGTACTGAAAGTATTTTCATTGCTCTTGAAATCACACTTAAAAACTATGTTTTACAATCCAACAAATTCCAACAGCTGTTGCTGAGTACAGGAGCGTGCACTTTTTGTCATTAGGTGCTTGTGCTTCAAGCACTGTTAAAATTGGAGTAGTCATTCCAACAGAATTGCTACTAGCTACAGAGCTGCAGGTTCATTGGTTTCTTGCTTTGCAGTTGACCTAAAGTTCAAGGGGTTACACAGAACCCCACACTCCATTTCCCAGGCGAGTTAGGTCTCTCTATAAAGCTGTAGGACCACCCAGGAAGTATTGGTGCTCCAGCTAAGTCTCAAATCCCTTTCCCACCCTCAGATGGGGTTTGCATTGCATTGCTCCCAAAGAGCCTCTCAGGGCTGTTTCACACTCCTTCTGACCTGCAATGAGCCATGAAAGGCTCAGGGGCTCCCAGAGTTAAAGATGTTACACTTGTTCCAAGAGACTTAGGGTCTTCATCAACTTTTCTCTTGACGTGCTGTTATGGTCTGGTTTGTTAAATTATTAGAGAGATACCTCTGTCCAAATTAAGTTGTAAACAAAACCATATGCCAAAGTCAATAGTACAGATTTTTCTTTAACAGTAAATGTGAGGTAGAGAGAGAGAGAGAGAGAAATGGGAAAAAGAGAGAGGGGAGAGGAAGAGAGTGACAAAGAGACAGATTAAATACAAGAAATATCACCACTCCATGGATTCCAATGGCATCCCATTGATCCTCTTCTTGTGGTTTTCTTGGTGATGAGAGTCCCAGTCTTGTCAAAGTGATGGTTGCAGTCTGGATCTATCAAGGGAAGCCCACCGTGGTGAGGGAAGAAGCCTGTTTGGTGAGAGTAGCAGCCCCAGAGTGTGTTGAGGGAAGAAGCCCATGGTGGTAAAGGAAGTCCCATGTGATGAGGGATAAAACCTGTGTGGTGCACAAAGTCCATGGTGATAAGGAAAGTCCCAGGGAGTTTTATTATTCTTAGGCTAGTGTGTGCCCAGTACTAGAAATGCTCCCAGTACCTCCCCTGGAATGGGAAGTTTTACAATGGATGTTGTAGTACTGGATCACGGGACATTTCATGAGTCTTTGGCACCTTCTAAGTCATTACATGAATGCAGTTGAGTCCATTACAGCCCATCAGCAGAGATGAATATTTTCAGGCCACATGTTCATTGTTGCCATAGGTGAGTCATTTGTGTTAGGACAAAGAAACACACACAACCATTAACCATTTCAGTCTCTCATACATGCTTTGCAGGGGTTTTGTTGTTACAGTCGATTTCCAGGCCTGCCTTTGCCTTGCAGAAATTTTCAAAATACCAAATGCATTTTTTGTGGTGATTGGCAGAGACACAGAGCGAGGACAGACTGCAGCCATAATTAGAGAACAGACTATTTTTTCACGTTTTGTGATAGGCAGCACTGTAGTGGCTATAATTTTTATAAATTAATGGTACATAGTTTGGAGCCAGCTTTTAGATCTGGATGTCATTTTTACTTACTGGTACTTGCTTAAACATCCAATTCTTGTGGCACATTTATTTTCCTGTGTCTGTAATGGTAGAAATTTTATTTCCCCTTTGTCAAAGCATTGCTTGGGATATTCTCTAATCCAGCACAGGAGATTATCTTGCACCAAACTGCAGTTCTGATGTGGGTCAGATCAGGAGTGGAAAATGAATGACAAGGATTGAATGAAGAGTTTTCACAGGGCAAAGCAGGAGCATAGAAGAGGTCAGCCATGCTTCAAAATTGTATCAGTAAAAGAAGATAAAGTGGATAAATAAAGAACTGTGCTTGAGTGCTATATCCAGGAGCAAGTCATTTTGCCTACTGCAGTGCACAGAGGATCTTAGAGTGCTAAGAGATTAAGAAAAGAAAAGACACCTGTCCAGGCTCCTGACCTATTTCTAGCAAAAGGATTGGCTTCCACTGCCCCTAAAATATGTTATTGTGCCTTCCCTCACATCCCCTTCCAGCATTAAAGGGTGCTATGGCTCTCATCCCTTCTCCAGACAGGAGAAATTACAGCTAGAATACTTTAATTTAATTAATTAATCTACACTTTGCCTTACATTTAGTGAAATATTTTTAGGGTATCAAGATAAAGTCACTGTCTGCATCCCATGGAAAAGCACTTGCAAGACACTGGAAATGGCCAAAATGAGATTTCTGGATGAATTTGTCCCAGAGTTTTATGGAGTACATTTTTCCCTGCCTACTTCCTGTCTGCCTGCCACTTTTACTTCATGTGTACAGAATGCAGCTTCATTTGGGAAAAGAGCTTGTGATCCCCTGTAAATCTCTTAACATCCTAATTTCTGTAGAAAGAAACTGTGTGTTGTAAACAGATCTCATTAACTTGCAACTTTGGTGAAATTGGAAAATTGGCAATATTTCCAGGAATTTTCCTGTGGCAGGTACTGTCAATTAGCAGAATTAGAAAGTGTAAATGAGCTGAAAATAGAGGCATAATCAATAAACAATTTTCAAAAAATTAACGGCAGATTACCGTTCATACTTTTTAGGATCTTCCTCCTGCTTAGCAAAAGAGAAGTTGCAGATTTAATTTACCCCTACACTGCATATGCCAATGCATGCTGGATTTTCAAAACTTGATAAAACAGACCCTAATGAAAAAAGTTTCTTTCATTTCTCAAAACATGCAGTCTTGACTAAAAAACATAAATCTGAGATAAGCCTCTGCTGACTGTAGAAATCTGCATTCTGAAATAAGTCCCACTCAGCCCAGAGTTTCTTTGAACTCCTTGCAGTTTAGAGATTAAAAACAGCTTATCAATCAATGATAACCACGTGGTATGAGTTATTTGTGCAGCAATTTCTCCCATGCTTTTCCCTGGAAAGGTGGTACCTATGGACATAATTTTCTGTGGCCAATCTGCAAATTCTAAAGAAAACAGAGCTTTGGAAATTAAGATGTCTGTCTACTAGGACATCTTTGGACCATAAGCAGTGAAAACCCACCCACAGTGTGAGTCCCCCATGGAAGACACTTGCAACTTGTGTGCAAGGAATCTGGATTCTCATTTCTATGTAGCTTTGTTATTCAAGTTCGAGATGTTCTTCTGCCTATTCAACTATAAAAGCACACTTTCTAAGCATGTTTAACTGATAGTATAACATGGAGCTGAAGTAAATTGCTACATGGTTTAGTTTTTGAAATCAACATAAGCAATTAATCATCGGGAAATTACTTTAAGAAGTGAAAGAGATTTTTAATATCATCAAAATACATTTCAGCAGTTTGCAGGCATAAAATACTCCACTGCCTATTTGGTACTTTTTGGACATAAAGTATGGAGGATCTTAGCCACATTACTCCCCTCTCTACATGGCTTCTGTCCTCCAGCATGTTCCTGAATATGTCATTTGGACCTACAGGTACTGCTTTTGTGTTTTCAAAGGACAAACACTGTGAGTTTTCTTAGCACAAACCCATCAAGGGAATCAAGGTTTTTCTAAGGATTCCACTAGGGCCATTTTGCTTTCATGACAAGCTTGAATTAAAGTACCTAAGTTTCATTAATTTTTTTCTTGGATCTTCAGCTTTCTGAAGGTATATGCAATCCTTCCCACCTAGCTTCTTATGCCTTTGCTGTGCAAGGAAATATGTTCCATATCAGCACACAATGGGATGTTTCAGTTCATAGATTCATTAACCTTATAAACAAAAGGGATCATTTTTATCCTTAACTATGCAGTGTGCTACAGATTTCTATTTTCCAAATAAGTGTCACATAAAATAGCCCATCAGTACCAGGAAAATATTTCTTAGTCCTTGTAGAAAGTCCACCGAACTCAAGCTTTCCAAATTTTAGGTTATTCAATAGCAATGAAATTACAGATGTTTACATCTAATATATTCTCCCAACTAAAAACTGATATGCTGGAAACATGTGCTGGCACGTTTAGAGAAGTGAGAATATAATAAATATTCTTTTGATTAGCTGTATAACATTGAAAGGGACAGCTGGCTCAGGAAGGCTCATTTGCTTGGTTACTATCTATATCTGTTAACCTTAGAAAAGATTGCAATAATTTATCTGCCAGAGGGTTTAATAAAAAAGGCAGAGATTCAATTTTTTCCCCTTAACTGATCCTTTTTTGATATTTAGATACTATATAGAGTGGGAAAACAGGAAAGTTGCTTCCTGCAAAATACAGTCTCACCAGTTACATATAAAAATACTAAATAGATGTAAAATATTAATAAATATTATTGATGTAAATCAGAAAAGCATTATTTGTTGGTAGCATCATCTTAGAATCAGTTATTTTTAGCTTTCTTTCTTTTTAGCTCTTTCAAATGAGGAGAAATTATTTTCATTTCCAAAAAACAAGAGGTTGATAGATATATCAGTCCGGTTTAACCTGTTTTTCAGTGGTCTGGGTGAAGGGACAGTGTACCCTCAGCAAGTCTGCTGGTGCTACGAAACTTGGAGGAGTGGCTGATGCACCAGAAAGCTGTGCTGCCCATTCAGTCAAATGTGGACAATCTGGAGGGTTGGGTGGAGAGGAAGTTAATGACATTCAAACAAGCAAATGTAGGGTCCTGTGCTGTGGGAGGAATTGCCCCAGGCACCAGTACAGGCTGGGGGCTGACCTGCTGGAGAGCAGCTCTGCAGAGAAGGACCTGGAGCTGTCCATGAGCCAGCAGTGCCCTCAGGGGCAAGAACGCCAATGATATCCTGGGGTGCATTAGGAAGGGCATTGCCAGCAGGTTGAGGGAGGTGATCCTGCCCCTCTACTCAGCCCTAGTGAGGCCGTATGTGGAGTGCTGTTTCCAGTTCAAGGTTCCTCATTACAAAAAAGACATGGAAGTACTGCAGAGGGTCCAGCAGAGGGCTAGGAGGATGACTAGGGAATCTCTCTTATGAGGAAAGGTTGAGGGGGCTGGGTCTGTTCAGCCTCAGGAAGAGGTAGCTGAGAGGAGATCTTATCATTGCATGCAAATATCTTCAGGGAGGGTGTCAAGAGGGTGGAGCAAACAATGAGCAATTGGCATAAACCAAAACACAGGAAGTTCATTCTGAAAGTCTTCTTTCCTCTGAGGATGTCCACGCACTGGAAGAGGCTCCCCAGGGAGGTTGTTAAGTCTCCTTATCTGGAGATGTTAAAACCCCTCCTTGATGAAATCCTGTGCAACCTGCTCTGGATGAACCTGTTTCAGCAAGGAGGTGGGAAGAGGAGATCTTCCGAGGCCCCTCCCAACTCCAGCCATTCTGTGATTCTGTGATACGCAGTGTTAGGAGTAGTATCTGTATTCAGGAACTGCTCTGGGTTTGGGTACAGCTGACTCAAGCATATGGAGCTCCAGGTGTAATGCCACAGAATTTACTCTTTCTTTTCTGTGACATGAAGATGTGGGAAGGATATTAATTTGAATCATGGAGAGCAAAAGTGAGTTACTTTTATCAAAGAAAAATATTAATATAGAGCAAAAGAAAATTTGTAGTTATCAGTAAATTTCTGAAAGCAGATCTTATCCACTTTCTAAATGCAAAGATTTCTTTTAAATAATTTTGTCTTCTAATTTTTTTATTTAAGTTCATTACCGTTTGGATAATGAGCTAAGAGCTGATCATTGCACAATTAACAACGTACTGGGAAAGCATCAGGTGCCAGCTCTGGGTCAGTTTGTGCTGCTGCCACAAATGTAAATATCTGAGTGAGATTTAGGAGAAGAGGTCGATGGCTACATATATTGTAGAAGCATTGGTGCTTTCAGGATTCAGATTTTCCTCAAATCATCAAATTTTGAATAAAACATTGCAGAGGTGTTGCATCCTATCCTAAGAGCTGTTTTTAAGTAATGTTTCTGTGGCATTGTTGTTCTCTGCCAGATTTTTTTGGATCTAGGATTATGCCTTCTGCCTTAGGAGGATTTCTTATAACTTAAGGTAGATATCCAACTGTATCACTCCTAAGTATAACATTTTGCGTGACTTGATAGTATTAAAGACCCTATATGTCTATTTTGAAGGACTGTATGTTTTCTATACATATAAATGTATTCTTACTAATTTCCCATATTTTCAACTGTTTAAAAATACATATTGATCCCTGTTTACAATAATATTTTTCCCTTGCAGTCTCATTCATTGTGTAGTCTGAGAGAACTAAGAAATGAAGTGTCCTGCAAAGGGGCAGCTTGTTTTCTGTGCTCATTCTTATCACAAATAAAGGGATTCTTAAAAAAAAAAAAATAGCCACAAATCCAAGTATTTCTCTATAGCCTGTTAATATTAAATTCTGCTCAGGTAACTCAGTGTTTTGAAATAAGTGGATCAAATTCTCTGCAAAGTCTAATCCAGGTGTATGCTGCCACTGTTCAAAATGTACATGTGTTTGGAGAACAGTTTGTGGCGAATTCTTAAAAGGGGTATGAATAGATTTGTAAAAATTTTTAAGGACAAGTGGAATTGTTTACCACCAGTCCAGTGGTCAGGGATTTCCTTTAAAAGGTTACATTGTTAAATGCTCTGTTTAGATAAAAATAAAGCACCAAAGATGTGATTTTAAAAAAATATGTATTATGTGTTAAAAAAGCCCTAATTAAATGCCAGACATGGGAGGTTTCTTCCCAGGAAGAGACCTGCCATCCTGAGAGAGACCAAATAAAACACAGCTCTGCGCTGTCCCTTGGCCATGACCAGTGACAAAGAGGACAGCACCTACAGCAGACAGGGACCTTTCCCAGGCATCTCCTCAGCTCTCACAGCCATGAATTTGTTTCAATCAGCAGCAGATCCCTTCTGGTCCCCCCAGAAGGTTGCCCCATCCTCTCCTTTCCAAGCTTTAGGTAGAGAGTTCATGGACACAGCAAGCTCACTCCTTTAAGCAGAAGCTGCCTTTCTCTGAATCTGTGAATTTCATTGCTGTGAATTTTGAAATGAGAATACTGAAACTATCAGCAATACTCAGACTTGAGTTTCATACTAGTAATGAGCAATAGTTTGTTTCCTTTGTTATTCTTTTTATTACTCTTAAAGACCTGCTGACTGTTTTACTGAGTTTATGGGTTTAGAGTAGCAGAAACACATTTCAAGGTCTCTTGAGTGATAATAATTTAGGAGTCACTTCTGCTTAAGCTTAGACAGGGTTATTTTTTCCCAATGTGCATCATCTTGCATTTCTTTTCATGAGATCTTGTCTGCCACTTCACTCAACCCACTCAGTTTTACAGCTCTTCCATGCTTGTTTTAGATGTGACCATTCTACATGATTAAAAAAATTCTCCATTGTAGAAATTCACAGTTCATTTCTAGCTTTGTTTCTTAGCTTTTACCTAATTAATCTCCTGTGAGAGTAGTTCCTTCTTATCCCTTCAAAGTAAGTATTTCACCACCAAAAGCTCTTAAAAGTTTCCTAACATATTTTAACATGGTCATTTTTTTGTGAAAAACCTGCACATCAGATAATCTGCATCCCTTAGAAGCACTCATGCATGTAAATAAAGCCTTAAATAAACCCTCCCTTCCGAAGGAAGCAGCAGGGACCATGGCAGCCAGGATATTGTGGCTTAGGAGGCCTCTCAGGCACAGCTTCACTGGGAATAGAAGCAGAGACCAGAAACTCCTCAGAATATTACTGTGAGAGAGAAGTCAGAAGAAACTCTTCATATTATCTGTAAATGTGCATAAACCAGTTTCTGATGAATGGCTGTGAGTTCCATTAGTAAGTGGCTGGATTTGCCGATAAAACCCTGAGAGAGCGTAACGGTATCACCTTGAACCATTAGAGATTCAGAGATTCAGAGTCCTTCTGCAAAAGCTTTCCATGCCCTACTCTGCAGCAAGATCATATGACAACACATTGCACCAATACAACCTGAGAAGACGAGCATTAAATCCTCAAATACCAAAGTGCAGTAGAAAAGGTACCTTGACAGGCACAAGCTTTATTCTGATGCTCACCTATTGTTGATCCTTTTATAACAGGATGAAAGGAGTGCAAGGATACCAAAACATTTATCAGCAATGTAAACACCATTAGGCTTAAGGGGAAGAAGAAAAGAACACAAAGTTCCTTGTCTTTCTCCCTCCCTTCCCTTTTCTCAGCATTTGGATCAGAATTAGACTCTCATGGCTCTTCCACCTCCAGCTTTGATTTTAGCAGACATCTCAAACATGCAGACATCTGCTCTATTCACTTGTCAGGTACAAGAAGTCCAACAAAAATTGTTCCGGCAAATTAATAGGATTTCCCACCCCCCACCCTCCCACACCCCTCACTACTGAAATTATGTCTCTGCTTAAATATTTGGGCTAGCAAAAACATCTTTAGGGTTAGAAATTGCAAGTATGGAAGTTTCAGCTATGGAATCTCTGCCAAAATTCGTGCTCTTTCTTACTACTAAATTTCTTACTTTTTCATATAAGACAGTCTCATTTTCAGATCTCCATTAACATATAGTAAAACAGACAGATCTTTCATTACATATATCAGAAACAGGCACATCTTAGTGATAGTTTAAGCAATTTTTCATGCTTTAAGAATTGATTTGATGCGAAAGGTATTGTGTGAACATAAACTGTTTCAGTGTCAAGTTACTCTTTTACTTGTTTATTCACTCATGTGCATGTATGGCATTTATACCTCTGCATGGAGGGAAAAATAAACACTGTTTATGTAGAAAATGGGGCTATTCACATTTAGTGTATTTTAAAACACAGGAAGGTTTAGACATTGTGACATAAATTAGGTGCTTATTTCCTAAACAACAAGGTGTTTCTGAAACACACTAGTTGTGTTCATATTACTAAGGCCAGGATTTAATTCATATTTGTGCCGGAACTATAGTGGTAAAGGAGCACGCAGTTTGATTGTGGCTTTCACTTCAAAGTACTCACTTATATTTTCAGTTCTCAGAAAGTTAATTATTAACACTGCAAACAATACTTGAATTCATACAAAGGTCACTTTGAGTTATGTGTATTGTGACTTTGTACGAGATGTGCAATCTGTGTTAGTCACCTTCAGGGAATGGGCTAAGAAATGTCTTCTGCAGCAATGTATTCTGAACACGTCTCCTGTTATAGCTTTGGTTTATCGGAGCATTAATAGATTACATACTTGACAAAAAGGGTCTGAACAATCTTTTCTTTCACTTTTCCAAGTTCCCTATAGATAATTAAATTGTAAGGATATATTATTTTTGAAAAATGAAACACCTTTTAAACACCTGTGGCAGGTGGGTAGTGGGACTGAACTGCTTTGTGCTAAGTTTGCCAAGAGTGACTTGTGGACTTTGGGAGGGATACTCAGAC
This sequence comes from Acropternis orthonyx, assembly GCA_035583155.1. Lineage (NCBI taxonomy): Eukaryota > Metazoa > Chordata > Aves > Passeriformes > Rhinocryptidae > Acropternis > Acropternis orthonyx. The sequence continues at coordinate 11,112,714 of JAWWEU010000040.1, forward strand.
ACCATTAGGACATTAATTGAATATATAGTCAAATTTAATTGTGATAAGCATATTTATGAGTAGTAGAGAGAAAGAAAAATTACATGCTCTTCAGGGAGCCTGGAGAAAAGAGTGAGCTTTAGCATATGCATTTAGTTAAAAAACAAAGGATAACAGGGTAGAAACACTGGGCAAAAAATCAAGAATAGTATTTAGAAAATTCAATGGAAAATTAGGGAAAAGACAGAACAAGAGCATGGATGGAATAAACAGAAAGGTGGGGAACTACAGAGAAGAACAAAAGAAGCAAAGTTGTTCTGTATCGTTTTGAGAAGGGAGCTGAGATATTTTGATGTAGTACATGTCTACGTACTCATAGTTAGCTATAAATTCAATTCTATTCATATATTATTCATATATAGTCAGAGAGCTGCACACCTCAATAAATCTTCAGTATTATTTCTATTTATCCAGTAACATTTTTAGATGGAGGAGAACAATTTTGTGAACCCAGGGCATTTTCAGTAACAACATCTATTTGTATATAAAATATATCATGTCTGTAGTGCCTCGGTTGCAACATACAAATAAAGAAATTCTGTTAACTAGGAGGTGGGAGGCAATTTATGACTACTACTTATTGTGCAAATTTATCCCCTTTCCCTGTTTTAATGCCTTATTGTTCTCCTGATCTGTTTGTTGTCTTGCTATGTGCCATGTTTGCAAAATAGCTGAACTATAAACTTATTTTGAACTTCATATATATATGCCATGTACATATACACAGCTGGATTCTGAATTTTTGTGAAAAAGCACAGTGCTGTGTTAATGCAAATGACATTGCATAAGGATTTATATTCTCACACGTTTTTACACAAGCTTTTTTTTTAATTCATATTGAACTTTCTTCCAAATGAACTCATTTCCTTTTGCCTGTGAACATCACCATTTTTTTTCAGCATGTGTTAACTGTGACTCTTGTGTCTTGTCTAGCTGTGCCCCATAAAATAGGACGGATAATTGATGGAAGTCCTGCGGATCGCTGTGCAAAACTTAAAGTTGGAGACCGGATCTTAGCTGTGAATGGCCAGTCTATTATTAACATGCCTCATGCAGATATTGTGAAGCTAATTAAAGATGCAGGTCTCAGTGTAACTCTTCGCATCATTCCTCAGGAGGGTAAGTCAATGGCCCTTAAAAACAGGAAGAAAATTTTAAGTAGCCTCCAATTAGCTTAAATTATGTCACCGCTTGAATGAGCATCTTTTGTTCCACTTCCTCAGCTGTAACGTGCAGCACACCGAAATTACGGGCTTAGAACTCTCTCGAATAGGATCTGAATTCTTGAAAAGATTCCCAGTTATGAAAAGGGTAATTAAAGCAAACCTGGAGAAACCTAAGACAGAGAGAGAGAGAGAGAGAGAGAGACAATGTTAATGTGTTTTGGAAGAATTCTCTTCTACATGGAAAAGCACTCTACAAGAGAGCCAAGTTTTGGGTTTGTTCCCTTATATCTTGCTATAAACCAAGTTTGGCAAAGTGATTCACAAGAGACTTCTGTGGTTGTCACCAGGCTACCAGCTACCTGTGACAAAAGGTGATGTGAAGAAAGAGTTCGTATTTGGCAGTTTCCTCTACCACTACCATATAGTGATGTATCACTATAAACGCCAAAGGCAGGAAAAAAAACTAACTCCAAATTGTCTCATTTGTAGGGTGAGGATAAGGGGACAGACTCATTATTCTGGTCATTACTCCACATCTAATCAGTGAAGATCTTTTGATGCTGATTCCATGGGGTTTGGGGTTGATTTCAGGGCTTTTTTTAGTTTAACAATGTGCTACACTGCTGCATGAATTGTACCCTATTAATGAGACTGTGCCTTTATATCTCAGCAACAAATACCAGTACAGCTGGGAATGTCACACAGCAAGTAATGGAATAACTTAATGATCCATGGTCCAGTTAGACGACCTTCACCTTCTGCTGCTGCATCCTGCAAGAGAACAGGGAAACACTGGCCATGGAGTGCCACTGAGGGAACTTATCTACTTTGATAAATGAATTCGGTGAAGGGAAAAAACACAAACATACACAAATTCAGAATTCACATCAATTAACATCTGTATAATTACCGGAGGTCAGCTTTGCAAGCATCTACAAACAAGTGTGATGCTTCATACAGTCCATGGAGTTTATTTAGGCTTCTCTGGTATCCAGGTTAAATAACATAATTAATAGTTCAGTGTTAGAGATGGATACATTAAATTAGAAAGAAATCAGAAGTGCATCTGACTTGTAGTGCTACAAGATGTTCTCGGGTGCTAGTGGTGAGAAATGATCTGTGCCCAAGGCATGGGTTCCCTGTGTGACTGTGTGACTGTGTGGCACTGGACACCTCATTTGCCTTCTGATATTAGCTTCCCAGCTTATAAAAACTGGGGGGGGGGGGAATCTAATACCTCTGTAATATACTTTCAGGTGAAAAATACCATATAAATGCAAAGCAGTTTTAGAAGCAGCTCATGATTTGACTAGTTCATCCATAGTTATGAGAGTAATGTAGAAATGAGGGACATTTCCAGTCTTCCTCTCTGAAACTTGCAATACAAAAGAGACTCACAGATGCAAAATGGGCAATTACAGCCTTAAGCATAGCAATTACACAGACAAGTATTGCTTATGCCTGCATGAGGAGTGTTTTAAGTGCAAATATACATGCTTTTCTGACAATTAATCCTAAATTGAAAATGTTTCTAATAAAATAGCCAGAATTTTTAAAATAATTATGAGCATAAATTAGGTAAGTGGGGAGCCATTAGAAATGTGCAATCATAGGGAAAATATCTTATACTAAAATTTAAAAAATAAAATGATTAAAAATTCAAACTGGATTAAAATGTTCCTGCAAGATCTGGACTGTGTGTAGCTATTGCCGTAAGGGATGCTCTGCCATGCAAGTGTCCATTTTGGGTGCTTTGCACCACACCACACTGGCTTCACTCATTCTGTTGCAAGCAGGAATAAAAAAATACATGTGCCTTTCCTGTTGATAATGCAGGAACTTCTGGAGTGCTCTGTCCTCTTGTGGGTGGTCTCTCTCATTTATGTTTCCTAGTAGATAAATGATGAACAACATAACTGTGCCAGTGTGTCCAAAGAAATATATTTGAGCTCAGTGCCAAATGTGTCTTCCCTCAAGTGCAGCGGGAAGCCTGAAGGAGGATTGGCATCCTTTATTTGTAACAAGACCACAGGACCACATTGTTTACACCAATCTCTCTGTCTTTTTTAATGTTTTGTTGTTTGGAAAGAAGGATTCTGTTTCATTGCCGTGTTCGTGTGAAAACCTGGTCATTTGACATAGTACAGTGAAATAAAACATTGGTTTAAATGGTTAGTCAGAATTTATAGAGTTTTGTTTTATTGCTTTATTGTTCACAGTCCTCAAAAATTTATAAAGACAGGAAACTTGATGAGCTCAAAGACAGCAGGAGCTAACATAAGGACACCGGCTTTGGCAACAAGTCTGTCATCCAAAGTACTGGTGAAAGCACTAAAACTGTTCATTCTCTCATAATGAAAAGCTTTTTTCTAAATGGAAAGCATTTCAAATATCTAGTAGCTGTGCTGAGGCACATGAAGGACGGGGAGGTAATTCAGAACAGCCAGCACTATTTCACTGAGGGTAAGTCCCGCCTGACCAACCTAGTGTCACTCTACTGTGGAGTGAATACACAAGTGGACAGCAATGGACAAGGGAGGAGCTATGGGTCTCATCTACCTGGACTTCTGTAAGGCCTTTGACATGCTACACCACAACATCCTTCTCTTTAAATTGGAGAGAGATGAATTTAATGGGTGAACTGTTTGAGGGATGAGGAATTGATTGGATGGTCACATCCGGAGGGTACTCATCAATAGCTCAGTGTCCTGATGGAGATTGGTGGTGTCCCTCAGGGAACCATACTGGGATCAGCACTGTTTAATATCTTCATCAATTGCATAGACTGTGGAATCAAGGGCACCCTCAGCAAAGTTGCAGATAACCCCAAGCTGAGTGGTTTGGTTGATACACCTGAAGAACAGGATGCCATCCAGAGGGACCTGGACAAGCTTGAGAAGTGGGCCCATGGGAATCTCATGCAGTTTAACAAGACCAAGTGGAAGGTGCTGCACCTGTGTTGAGGGCAGCCTCCACTATCAGTACAGGCTGTGGCTGAACAGATTGAAAGCAGCCCTGTGGAGAAGGACTTGGTGGATGAAAAGCTGGATGTGAGCTGGCAATATGCACTTGCAGCCCAGGAAGTCAATTGTATCCTGGGCTGCATCACAGGAATTGTCACCAGAAGGTCGAGGGAGGTGGTTCTGCCCCTCTACTCCACCCTCATGAGGCCCCACCTGGAGTGCTGCATCCAAAAGAGGGTCATGAAGATGGTGAGAGGGCTGGAGCATCTTTCCTGTGAGGAAAGGCTGAGAGAGTTTGGGTTGTTCAGCCTGGAGAAGAGAAGGCTCCACAGAGCCCTTATTGCAGCCTTTCAGTACTTAAAGGAGACTTGTAAGAAAGATGGGGACAGACTGTTGCCAGTTGCCATAGGACAAGGGGTAAGGTTTTGAACTAAAAGAGGGTAGATTCAGACAGATATAAGGCAGATATTCTTTTTTATTATGAGGGTGATGAAACACTGGAACAGGTTGCCCAGGGAGTTGGTAGATGCCCCATCCTGGCATCCCTGGCAAAATTCAAGGCTAGGTTGGACAAAGCTCTGAGCTACCAGGTCTGGTTGAAAATGTCCCTGCTCATTGCAGGGGAGTTGGACTAGATGACCTTTAAGGATTCTTTCCAACTCAAACTATTCTATGATTCTGTGGTTCTAGGATTCTGTGATTGGTATTTCTACACTTTAAAAGAAAATGTGAAACATGGAAGCAATTTGCCTTGTTCAATTGAGGTTTTTAAATAATGAAGGTGTCAACCAGAATTATAGAAGTGACCAAGATTTTAGATTCCACAGACTATCAAAAGAAGACCATTAGGTTCAAATGTCTTAAAATCTAATTACATCCCAAGAGAGTAAAAGCGACAAAGCATAAATTTGCAGAGGTAGCATGTGACCAAAAATTATTATTGTCTACCTTTGCCCTTTATTAAATGCTGCACTGTGACAGGTCTTTAATCTCCTGCTTCCCATTACACAGAGCTGAACAGCCCAGCCTCGGCCCCCAGCTCAGAGAAGCAGAGCCCCATGGCACAGCAGCACAGCCCCATGGCACAGCAGAGTCCCCTGGCACAGCAGAGCCCCGTCGCCCAGCACAGCCCCATTGCCCAGCCACCGCCTCCACAACCCCTCCAGCCACAGGGACATGAAAACAGGTTGGTTCATTTTCTTGCATGTCTTTCTTTTGTCTTTTTTTTTTTTTTTCCCCCTTGTATATTAGAGTTCTGGAGTCAGGAAGATATTTTTATCTGTGGTGTATCATTTATCAGCCAATTCTCACATGTAATTTATGCATATGGATTAGCAAATTTATCTGTAATGGAAAATAATTGGTAGGGGGATAGAAATTTTGTGGCCAGCTGTATATATAAAAAGCACACTCAGGCTATGGGATGGTACAACTTTCTGTGACCTCCAATCAACTCTATTTAGTCTTTGGATCATTTTTTAGAATGTTAAATGAGACTGATTACACTGACTGTCTTTATGCTAATCTTCAGTAACCAATACACATCATCAAGATCCTCTCTTCTCCAAATGATGCTGGTTACAGGATTGTAACTTTTCACTCTGAAGATACTTGAGTTCAGTTGTGATTTAGACACTACGCCCTCTAATTCTCCTTGCTTAACAGATGTAGTACTTTCACTTGCCCAAAATTATTTTCTCTCAATTAGTCACACTAGGAAAATTACTTTGCCTTGTATTTCATTGGGTACATTTTCCAAAAGTGATCACCTCCTAGAAGACATATGTTTCTGACAAACTTCAGTACAAAGCTCTCACAAAACTCTTTGCGCAGTTGGAAGTCAGTATTAAATATCTGTTAAATAGGGAATCTTCAGATGGGACTCACAAATTATATTAATTAAAGTTCCACTGAAAAGTATAAGCTATAATTGGTCATATCACCATTTACATATTCAGCAAAAATTACAATGGCTCCATCTGTGCATAAAAGCATCATCTCTAAGATACAGCTGTGGTCATGTCTTGGGAACCTGCCTAAGGATGACTCTTCTTTCAGAAAAAGGTCTATTATTGCTCGTTCATGTAGTATTATTCTTCACTAGATTTTATAAGTTAGATTACAGCTTGTTTATATAGCCACATACATTGTTTCTATGTTACTATAAAATATTTAAAACTCTCAAGAATATTAACTAGTGTTTCTGCTTCCAATATTAATTATGCTCAGTATCACAGTAAGCCTGTTGTTTCTCTGTCTTCCTTTTACAGGATCATGATCCTGAGTAAAGAAAGTAAGAGGATTACATGTACACATGCAGGTCTTACTGTAGATGCCATGTACACATTTTAAAAGAACACATGGCAGCAGGCTATTTTAATCTTCTCAGAGAAGTCAAAGGGAAACTGTTCAGATATTTTTGTGTCTGATTAAACATTCAGCTTATTAAAGCTATTGTGTAAGAAGATTTGCCATAATGTTACTGTACCTGTATTAATATAGTAATGACATTTTGAAACATATCTGAAACACTTTGAAACATTTAGATTTAGATTGCCTTTTATATGTAAACTAACATAATCAAAAACTATGCTCTCATTTTTTTCAGAATATAATTTCTTTTAAACAATAAGTACATTTCAAAATCCCTTTCACAAGCTACCTGTGTCTTTGTACCTTCATGTATCCATCCATGTACATACATGGTCACTCAGCAGGCTGAAAACTTCCAGCCCATTCTTAAAGCAGAGTTTGAAATGTCTGTTTCCTGCACAGGACAGAAGTTATTCCTTCTGCACCTAGGGAAGAATGCAAAAACATCCACCATGTGAACATTTTTGTTAGAATCTTACCCAAACCACTGTTACAGAATTACCTTGATAAAAGGGTTCCAGACTTCCTTTGTGCCTCTTTAGAACACCACATGGCTGAGGTATGGAGGTTTACAGTAAGAAGTGTTTTTAACTTCATCCTGAAGTGTGAAATGTGAATATGCACTGATTTCCATGTGCTAAGGGAAATTACTATCTGAGTAAATTAAATAACTCGTCGCTGTACCTCAGAAAGTCACATTTTCTTTGAAATAATAGAACCCATCTCCCTATAACCAGTTACCAGTTAAAGCAATATATTACTTATTATTAATTCTTCATTAACCAAATTTATTTTCCTTTCACGCTTTGTTATTTCTGTGAATAACTACTTACTACAGACTTTTAGCCAGATAGCATTATAGGAAGTGTATAATGACAGTAATAATGCATACTATATTAACAGATGTTATATCAAAGAATATCCTTCATTAAAAAAATAACAGCTAGAACAAAGAATGTATGTTTTAAAAAAATAATGTCTTCTTTTAGCTTTAAGAAGCTCACAATAATCATAGTTTACGTCAATGAAATGGACACAAACCGCAGTGATGTTCCATTTACATTTTTATTCTATAAAAATGTTAATTCTGGAAAAAAAAGCATTTTATAAACTCAGTGAATTATTTTGTAGTGTGTATAGTGGGTGTTTTCACATGCCGTTTCATCTTCCAAATGGGTGAGGTAAGTGGGAATCAAGATGTTTTACTGTTCCTGTCCCTTTGAGCCTAATCCTGATCTCACTGATACAAGTTAGAAAATTGCACAGTATGACCTGAGGAAAAATTACTTATACCCGTGTTTCAAAAGCACTCACTGTTTTTGGATGCCCCAACTATTTCCCCCTGAGAGATTTTACTTCTCTGTGAAAAATTGTTTTATGCAATTTTGCAGTCAGGCAGGTTCCTTTCCCTCCTCAATACTGCATGCAGTGCATATTCCTAATGGTTTGCTACTTTCTGAAACTAAGCCATTTTGCCTTTCTCAGTTATAGGTCAGAAGTAAAAGCCAGACAGGATGTGAAACCTGACATCCAACAACCTCCGTTTACAGACTACAGGCAATCCTCGACAGACTACCGGCAGCCCCCGCTGGACTACAGGCATCCTCCGGTGATGGATTACCAGCAGCCACCACCTCTGGACTACAGGCAGCCACCCTTGATGGATTACAGGCAGCATTCTCCTGACACCAGGCAGTACCCTCTGTCAGAGTACAGGCAGCCCCAGGTATGAACCAAAACACTTAGAGCGCTCCTGAACAGAAGGTTTAGGGTCTGTAGGGAGAGGTCATGTGTGTTGGTAAGGAAGATGGCATAGAGGAAGAAAAGACACATTCATTGGGTTTTTTTACTCTGCGTTACTCCTTCTCTGTAAAAGAAGTTGCTTCCAAACCATTAATATTAATGAATAACTGTGTGATCTGCTAAATAATACTACATTTATAATTGCGTGACTATAATGTTAAATAAGCCTGTCTTTAAGGTACTGTAGAGTGAAAATAAAAACACTACCATAAACTGCCTTTGCATAAGCAGAGGAATTTTTTCATTCCTAGGGACATAACTCAGTCATCAAACTACAGGTGTGCTTAGGTCAGACTGCATTTCTACAGCATTCTTGAAAATTAAGATTTTAGCTAATCAGAATAAATAAATAAATTAATAAAAATTCTGACTGATAAAATTACATTTCTGTTGGTAATAGTGCGGATGAGTAGCTTGTTCAACTAGTTTCTTTGACATGAGGCATGATCTGACAAATTCAAATATGTCTGGTACCTCAGACAAGACTCCACTGATGACAAATATTTACTGACAGCTGTGAAGGTTGAGGACTTAGCTCAAAGTTCAGACTTTCAAAAGAAATCCTCCTTTCTCCTTGTATAAAGGCAGGGAAAAGAGAGGTCAAAAATTATTAAATAAGAGAATGTAAACTTCTGGACACTATAATGCTGGAACTATGTATAGATGGTTTCCGTGTCCATATTTTTAAAGTCAGACACATAAACCCTACCAAGGAAAACAGTGAAATTCTTAAATGGGATCTAGAGAACCCTGAGCAAATATTCTGCTTTTCGGTATCTAGATAACAAATGCCTATTCCCATGTGCATACACTATAAGGTGCTTCTTAGCATCTAAAGAGATGCTTGGACTGGCTGTTTCTCACTGTCTTCTATTTAATTCTCTAATCATGAGACTACACAACCCAAGCTTGCTCATTTTTTTCTCCTGCTCCCGTGACTCTTGCACTCTTGGCTGACAGAGGATCAGAAGCTAAATAGCAATTTCCCCTGCCCAGACCCCTCTACAGAAGTGATAGTTTGGGACCATCAAGGGAAAACTGCAAAAATTAATCTCAGTCTCTGAAGACACAGAAAGGGTGAAACTCGAATCTCCTCCATCCCACCTCCTCCTCAAGGAGGCTTTAACCAAAGTGATGAGAGTTGCTGTACTTTGTGACTCCCTGCAGTTAAACCTGCTGATCACATTAAATTTTTCTAGGAATTTAGGAGGTCTCATTCCTACTAATTTTTTCTTGTGATGATGCTTACACAGGAACTGCCTTCTACCACTCTTGCCAAATCAGCACTACTGCATAAACATAAGCATTTATACCTGGGTGCCATGAAAACATTGAGGCTGAATACAGAACACATCTCGAGAGCTTTTGGTGCAGGCAACTGTTGTAAGATACTCTTTCAGGGTGTTTTAGACTGAGCCATTTACGTTTTGCTAAAGTTTCTTTTCAGAAATGGATGAAATCTGTCAGTGAAGAAGTATACTTTAAGATCCCTTTGCTCATATCAATTAGATCAATGCACTGTTGAAGAGCTGTGTTTTAAAGTTTTCTTGAATGTATACCACAATGTTCATATAGTCAATTTTGTATTTGTCTGTACAGGACTTTGATTATTTCACCGTTGATTTGGAGAAAGGAGCCAAAGGGTTTGGGTTTAGTATTCGAGGAGGAAGGGAGTACAAAATGGATTTGTATGTGTTAAGGTTAGCAGAAGATGGACCAGCAATAAGAAATGGAAGGATGAGGGTGAGTAAAATGCATTGTAACATATATTTTTGCAACATTTACAGATATGTTTGCTGCTGAGGTCAAAGAGAATGCAGTTTTTTCATCTCTTTTCAGGTTTGAAAGAACTAATGTCAAATATCTCTTACAATATAAACTCATTATGTAGGAGTTCAAGAAATTAGTTGATATATATATGGTAGATCTCTGTAGTTTCTTTGCAGAATAAATATATTACTTCTGGTTGGTAATAGCTTTTACTGTGTTACAAATTTTTCTCATTATATATTTTCACTCTTATCTAAGAAACTTTAAAATTTGTGAAAGTTTGATGATTCTTGGATAATAATAACATAATTGACTTGTCTCTAAACACGATAGCAAAGTGATAACTATAGGACACATATTAGATAACTACAAAACCTAAGACCTCATCTGTGTTATTTTACTAATTTAAACAAGTTGCCTTTGTAGTGCTTGCTAAATTTTATTGATATTACTCAACCTCGTTTGCAGGGATTAGCATTTAAAAAATTTAAAACAAAAAGGCAAACGTTCTATTGTAGGGAAAATAACCTAATAAAAAATAGATGGGTTTAATCTGTCCTGTTGTGATAAAGACAAGGAATAAACTCATCCAAACTTGCTGGTACTTTGCAGGATAGTGAATGCACATAAAAAGAGAAGGAGAAGGCATTGGAAAGACTACCAAGAATCAACATAAAAGATTGTTTATGTATCTAATTAGTGCAGTCATGTTCAATCAGTATTTAATTATAAAGATGGGCAATGAAAACTGTGTTCTGTCTGGTGGTAGTAGCAAATATTACAAATGTCATGGTTGTTGTACATATTCTCTTTCACAATTCTAACAATCTGATCAAACTGGCTGTCTTGCTGAAACAGCACTGTCTTTCCTGAGTAAAACTCAGAAGTTCTGCTGTGCTTCAAATCAGTCTTAACTTGGCCACTTCTCAGGACTTTAAAATTCAGATAGTCCACAGTTGCATCATGGGATGCAAATCCCTGGCACTGGGAACTTGCACAGGGCAGTGGTGGCATAAGCAACCCCTGTGTCGAGGAAGCCAGTGGGGCAGGCAGGTAGCAACTGGCAGTTGTGAAGTACTCCCACAGTAATTGTTTGTGTCAAATATAGGTGAATTTATGCTGCAGCTAGAACTTTAACTTAAGAAAATCTTCTCGGTGAGTGTTTTCATTCTTTACTGTAGCATATCATATTCAGTTGTTCTTAATGGGAAACCATAAGCAAGATGCACATTAGCAGCCATAATGTGATTAAAGATGGGGGGAAAGCTGTGCTTTCAATAAGCGTATTTGGAAACATATGGCTAAGAATGCAGACCAATAGAAGAAGAGTGTCTTTGAAGAGGGTTCATTTCAAATAACCTGTATTAGGTAGAAAACTAACATTAAAATCTGTTCATCATTTGAGCAAACTAGTACTAAAGAATAAAGTTAGACTATCCACTCTGTGAATAGCTGAAATATAAAAAGTATATAATGCAAATAAGGGTTTTTTTCCAATTACATTAGGAAAATCCCTGCATCTTTTAATGAAAACTGTTGATATGCTTTCCAAAATAACTTATTTTAAAGCTTTCTCATTGTTATGCCTACAGTAAATAGCCAAGTGTTATTCTGGCCAGATAGTTGTAGCTGGGTTTCTTTCTCTGCTTTAACAGCATCATTCTTTAGAACCACTTTTACCCTGCAGCCTTGTCACTGAGTCTTGTCTTTTATTCTCCTGTTTAACAGACGTTTTAACCTGACAAATGGGTTTGGAACTTGCAAGAGTTTCATCTTCAGTGACCTGTAACTGATGGAAAACAGAAGCTCAAGAAACAGCTTCTTTGAAACCAAAATAGAAAAAAAAAAAAAAAAAGAAATTAATAATTGCTGAAAAGAATAGAGCACATAGGAAGAGGAGCAAAGGAAGCAAAGTTCTGTACCCATATCTCCTTTCCTAAGATTATATCACCTGTTAACAATGCAGGTTCATTCCCACTTCTTGGCTGGGACCACCAGCCTGCTTATTGCATCTCTGTATCTCTCTCTTTCAAAGGTGCATCTCTATAGCAAAACATGGAAAAATCAGTTCAGTGCTTCTTGCTTTCTATACCATCATCATTAAAGATCAGATTCTCTGACCTAGGCTTTCAGCACTTTCACATGCTTTTGTGGTAGGATCTTACCAGGAGGAGCACCTTCCAGATGATAGTTCTTCTGATGACCTACTTGTCTCCATTATTGTTTGTTTCCTGTTTCCTCCTCCTTGAACAGCCATCTTTAACTGAAGCCTTACAGAAAAGCATTGAAGCACATAACACAAGGTGCAAATCATGCTTATAGAAAGACATAATGCCTATAACTCCACCACTATTCCCATTCATGAAACTGAGGAAAAAAAATTAAAACCAACTAGGCTGTTGAAAAAAACAGATCATATAATTAACATTTTACCTGTAGAGCATTTAAATGTAATAAGTAAATGTATTCCACAAACAACATTTTTTTTTCAGTCTAGTTATACCCAGCAAAAGCCCTGATAGGTGCATTCACACTGATATAAATCGCACTATTTTACTGAAATAAATGAAATAATATAAGTTACCTTAAATAATAGAGCTGTGTCTATTCTGCTGGGTTTATAAAATGGTATAGTTGAAGCAGTGTGATCTCTGACTGAAAGACAGCTCCAGATAGGCAGGTCAAAGGCTGTATGTTTACTCTGATGGTGGGCACTGCAAAACTGCAGTGATGGGGTGAGCCCAAAGCTATATTCCACTTGTTAAAAAAGGTGAAAGTATATCAGCACACATTCAAAAGGTTCTAAGGTCTGAATACACATGAATGTGCTAGGCATTACAGATGCAGAGTATAAATTTAAAGAAGCAAAAGCTATGATTATAGGAAAACAGAAGTAAATAAAGAACCAGAATGGTATTATCTCTTGTAAAAGAAAATAGATACATGACTGAGTAAGGTAAGTATGAAAGGAGTACAATATACCAATAATAGGAGAAAAAGAAACTGAAAAAAAGGCAACAATGAAAAAACATGGAGCAAGTGACATCAAAATTGGGGCATCCTTCTGAGAAATTCAGTTTGATCTTCTGACTTTTAAGAACTCCAGTGAGGCTTGTGAGCAGATTAGAGAACAGACTCATAGAATAGGCCCTGGAAGTGATGGTCTTCTACTGGCCCTGCCAAAACTGTCTGGATTTGTAAAGATGATGAAAGGGTAAAAAAGGTTTCATGAAGTTTGTTAGTGCATCACCATTTCCATCATAAGTTCTGGCCTCCTTTCCCATTGGGAATGGCATGCTAGGCACTTTGGGGTTTTATTTAGAAACAAATCCACCAAGCAACACTCCATTTTAGGATTACAAGATCTAAAATAGTCTTTAATTGCCCTTCATGACAGATGGGGCTGTCTGCTTTGATTTTCTGCAGAATTGTTTTGGGAACTGGAAAGGTAGAAGAGTAGTGAGTTGATGTCATACAGAGTTCATCAGTCTTACCAGGATATTGCTCTTCTGCAAGGATCCCTTTCATCAGCCTACATAGACACTGCATTAAGTCTTAAGGTTCAACAGATTATTCCCTTAAAGCAGTTTTAAAACTTTCAGTGTTCTTAGTCATGGCACCTTCACATGCACTAATACTTTATATGGGCCCATGGACTTTTGCAGAAAGTCCAAGAATGCTTTCTAGTTTAACTTGGATTCATCTGTCACTAGATATGGAAAGGAAATACCCATCAAAGGACCTAGAAATCTACAGGAAATAGTGTTTCTTCACATACATTCTCTGCCTGCATGTTTGGTAAATTATTCTCAACCAGTGTTGGAGAGCCACAGGCATAACTGTGTAGCTTCGTATAAAATCATTTGTCAGGTCATATACCACAATTAATTTTGGTAAGATTTTACTGCAGTTCATGAATAAGACATATGGAGATTGCTCACAGAAGATGGCTGGAAGGGAGAACCTCATCACTACCCTGAAAGTAAATACAGATCCCTCTTAATTCGGACAGGTGTGCAGAAAGCAAGTACAATGGGGAATTCTGAAAAGCCTACCTATGCCTGTGCTCCATAAGACAAGGATGTATTAAAAAAAACATGAAAAAAGCTTGGAGAATTATTCATGCCTTTGATACCTTATCCCAAACTGGCAGGGCTCTGAGCACATCAGGGTTTCATTTCTCAAGCAATCCTGACATCAGGGGAAAAAACTGAAAATAGCTGTTGATGACAATGTTAAAAAAGGAAGCTGCAGGGCCGATCTCAGAGTAGGGCAAGAATGAGGTGCACGCACTCTCAGGGACAGTCGTACTGAGTTGTATTGGTCACCAGAGATAAAGGACATAACACAGGCAATGTGGAGCACAGTCCCCACAGCCTTTTGAGATTCTGACACTACTGGCAACAATTTTACAGGTCAATTTAGATAAGGCTCATGATAACTCATATTTTATTCTTGCCTCATGTTGAGGACAATGATCAGCAGAGCTCTGCTTGCGGGAGAGCTTTCTGTCTTAGAGATGGGGAACTACTGACTGCTGTCAGGGGAATTGTTAAGCACGGTTGTAGTGTTTGCTGGACATGTGAGATATGATCAACAGATCTCTTATTGCCTTGAATGATATCTTCTGCAGCCAGCATGTTTATTGAAAACAGTGTCAAACAAAGAGCCTGTGGCTGAGAGCTGCAAAGGTACAGAGTAATGTGAAATTCTTGAAGAGTGAGGATGAAATGTGCTTTTTTTATACACAGTGTGCATTTGTGTCATTTTGTCACTTTGTGAGTTACGTCCTTTTTTTCACATCTTCCACAAAAGTCATACGTCTCATTTCTGACATTTCTGGTTCCATTGTCTTGTCGACTCATTTTTCTCAGTCCACATACACCAGTTAGCCCTATCCCCAGCTTCTTCATATCTCCTTATACTACAGTATTTTTCTCATTCTGTTGTGGATATTTCTTATTTATTTGCAGCACAGTCAACTGAAATACCAGCACAGCAGAATTTTATATCTATCATGCTTTGCAGTCCTGCCCTGACTCTTCAATCGTTTTTCCTGTTTGTTGCTTTTCCTGTGGTCTGGACCCCACTTTTTGTTTCAGTTGTACGCAGTTGGAGGTAAAAAACCGGCACAAGGGACAGGAGGCTCCTACAGTGTCAAGTACGAGCGTCTGTGTTGTTGTAATGCTCGCAACAGTAACCAACCTGTGCTGTGGACAGGTTCATGGCATTCTGCAAACTAGCATAATTGCTGTATTTCATAATTTCCAGTAATAATAGAATTCACACCAACCTTATTTGTGGTTATTCAGAAACCTTCACCCACCTACAGCAAGAATTATTCCTAGCAAAAAGGGATAATTCAGTATTCAAAGCCAAGGCTCAAAGAATGCATGCAGACAAGAGGGAGTCTGTCTCTAATTTATAAGGAAACAGAATTTAAGTTTCAAATCATGGAGAGTATAAGTATTGCATTTGAAACTGCTGTCAAAATCCATGTATGAGCATTCAAAACTGACATTTTCCTCTTTGTATGTGTCCTAAGTCATGTTTGCAATAAGAGGGACAGAGCATCCATGAAACTCATAATCTGATATTAAAGGTCTGTTGAGCCATTGGAGACATAATTTTACGTCCCCTTTGAAAAGCCTAGAGATGAGGCTTCTAAGCAGTAGGTTAGCATGTAACAGCTGGCTGCTGCTCACTGTGTGTCCCAGAATAAATTAATTAGCATTAAGACTCTTCAGGCTTCCCAAAGAAGTAGGTAGTATGTGGGCATTCAGGCTCTGTAAACACTGTTTAACATTAGAGTTTAACAAGGTACTATAAACCTGTCTTCCTGGAGCATGACACTCCTAAATATCTCAACTCGGGTGTCCAGAAATCACTTGAGTTTCTCCTGGGTTCAGTGGATAGATAGTCAGAGATGTGTTATGTCCCTGTAGTGTTTGGAATGTCTTTTATACAATGCGAAACAGAATATTCTGTCTTTTGTTCTCATTGTGTGGGGTTTTTTTCCCATTTCATCTTTCTTGATTGCTTGCTCTTACACACATTTAGCTTGGTGTTCATCTCATCACTTTATCACTGTATCCATTTTTAGCAGATCAGTCATATGTTTCCACCAATTAAGGAATCATTCTGTGTCTGAGGCTTGGACATAATACAGATTTTATAGACACTTCTTTTTAAGTCCATGTCAACATGTGTAAAGTATTCTCATTGTTTTTTAAATGTAGGTTTTAGTAGCTGTTGCCTTGCATTTCAGAGAAGACAAAATCCAGGCAGCAATGGCTGGCATGCCACATACTGGTTTGTGAGATTCCCATTGCATGGCCAAATTTTGTACCAGAAACCACATGCAGTCCCTGTAGCTTCACACACCATGTACCTTCTAATCTTTGTGATTCTGCTCTCCACGCATTATTGTTGTATTTCTTCCATCCCTCCAAAACAGAGTCTTTGCAGGGTTATCTCAGCTGTTTGTAGCCCTTTTGCTAAAGGAAATGGGTAAATGTCAAAAAACACTGGTCATCAACAAGACCAATTGTTTCCTGTCAGTGACCATCGAATAAAAGCTCAAGAGGAAGAAGGAACGGTTTCTTACTCTACACTAAGAATGAATCTTTAAGAGCATGTTGTCATGGAAACACACAATCTGCACTGACTCCTCACTGGTGCAGAGATTCTTGTAGACTTCTTGTTAATGAAGAACAAAGCATCTGTTTGGGGCACTCCATCAGTGATTAGCCCCACATTAAAGAGTTGTTTCCTACAGTCTGAAGTGGAAAACACCTAAGGCTGCAGTCAGTAGGTACAGTTATCAACAAGTAGCTCAGCTCAGTATGACAGTAATTAGAGCAAAAAGCATTAGAAATAGGAGAGAAACAGTTGTCACAGAGTAGAGAGTGTGTGTGACAGATACAGACATCTCTTTATCCAATCAAGAAAGCTGCAGCAAGAAAATGGGAAGAATGCAAGAATACCTTGATCAGCCATTGCCTTTTTACAAACATTTAGGACAGTCACAGTATCCAAACATGAAGCAAGGATTTATCAGCTTAATCCTTAATTTTTGCTACAGCAAACTTTGGAATCCTGTTTTGGATTGAAAAGAAATCATAAGACTGACATATGCTGCTAAGACAATCTCCAGGTTCTCAAGGTCCTAAAAGGCAGTGAAGTCTTATGTTCAGAATATTGGAGAAAGTGGGGTATTTCTGGGGGAAAGCATCTTGCAAGTTTACTCTAGTCACAGCAAACATAGAAGTGGAAGCAGCAGTGGTAGGTCCTAAGAGCCAGAAAAGCCTTCTTCAGGTGGTGTGCTGGGTACAGGAGGGATTCAGCTGCTGAACGCTTGACATGAGTGAGGGCTTGAGAAGGCTGACAGAAATCCAACTGAAAAGTCACTAATATTTGGATAAGCCCACACATAAAGGACAGACATGTACTCCAGGAATAGTCCAGGAGGATACAATGCTCCACCAGCCTTGGTTTGACTAAGGTCTTGTGCACACATCTGGAAGACAAATACCTACAGAGTGGTTCATGCCAGTTAAATAGTCGATCTTATCTACGTAAGTAGCACTTACTCTTAAAACCTGCAGCATACCTGGCTTACTTCATGCAGGAATATAAATCATACCTTTATACTAAACATTCAGTGAGTGTCAACACTGTCATTACAATGGAACAAAAAGGCAAAGACATCCTTAGTCCCATCCACTTATTCTGTGATCCATCTGAACAGTATAGTAAGATGTTAACTATGCTTTGCCACTGAATCGCATGTCCCTTTGGGGTAATCTCATTCACACTCCAATTCCCTACTACATACATCACTGTCCAACCTCACTTGTAGTGACACTAGGTGTGATTGATGTGAACTCAGAGAATTCAGCTGGGATACTCAGGCAAACAAGCTGCATGCCAGCCTGTGGCAAGAGGAGCTCGGTGTCAGGTTAGTGTAATTGGCAGAACTCGAGGAAGAATATATTGACATGCAGACATAAAACTGATCAACATTCTACTGTCTGCACAACAAAGAAATGCAAACTGAGGTCCTCGGGGATCCTGAATATATTTTGACAGTATAAAAGTTTAATAAATCAAGAGTGAATTAACTGTAGGTGAACTATTATTCAGCATTTATTCAAAAAGCTGTGTGTGTTTTTTAGAATTTATTTACAGAAAGGTAAGGAGAAGTATTCCTCTCACACACATAACTAACATCATTCTTGTAAAAATGTATTCAGTTTGACACATTCAAAGCCTCCTTGTAACTCTATGCCTAGTAGCAAAATCCTTCAAGCCAGCTGTGAAAAAGAACGAGTTAATAAACTTGATGAAAATATTTTAGTATTAAATTTTAAAACTAAAATACTTAGTTGGCAGGCAGGCATCATATTTAAATCTGGGGTTTATGGAATATTAATAAAGGCTTTCAGGTGTAAAAAATTAATTAACCCTAACTTAAAAAATTAAGAATCAAGAGTGTTAGAAAGAAATGAACACACCATGTGCTGCTGCTCTGATAACTAAAACACTTTGTCCAGTAACAGGAATGGCAGAGGCAGCTTCTCTTCTGTGTTTTCCCAAACCAAGACAAGTGGAAATTGTGAGAGATCACCTCTGAAGGTAAAAGGATACAGATATGAGGCCCATTCCTATGCCCCCCCCTTACTCCAACAGGTAGAGAATGCTTAGGAAGGGAATGAAGGACATGTATGAAAGGATTCTTCACTGAGTATAGCATCCAAGCCCCTGGCAATCAGCAGTTTTTAGATTTTTCTGTGCTAGAACTCACAGTTAGTGTCTAGGACTACTTTTTAACCATTTATTTCAATGTACTCATGCTTTTGACATTCCTGATCTACTGTGTCAATGGGTTCCAAGTCTGAATGCCTATATTGTTTGGGAAAAAAAACTCCTTTTTTTGGTTTGTAATTACAACATAATCTTACTTCATCATTCTCCATATCATTCTTTAATCTATTGACCTATATCTACCTTTTTCCCACTGAAGCTGACCAGTCTGTTTCATCTTGCCTCACAAGGGAGCTCTTCTTTACCCCTGACCAGCCTCACTGGCCTTCTCCAAACCATTTTTCAATCTATCACATTCATTTGGAGGTGAAAGCACTGAAACAATCTGCAGTTTTCAAGATATTGGTGCTTGTGAATGTCATAATGATGGCTTCTTCTTTATTCTCCATCATCTCCCTAAAAGTTAATATTCTGTTTGCTTTTTTGACTGTGTTGACATTTTCATCAAGGTAATCACAAGGACTGTGGGACCTGTCTCTTCAGGGGTAACAGCTGACTTAGAGTGATTGTGTACGTAATTTTCCACATATACTGTACTTAGAGCTCAGCACTTGGCACCACTGAATTTCACCTGCTGCTTTATCACACATTGTGCTATCTTCTTAGAGCTTTTAAGTTTAGATTTGACAGCCCTGCATGGTAATGTGTTGCCTGCAAATCCTATCACCCCAATCTTGAACCTCTTCACTGCAGCATTTTCAAGTATGCTGAACAGACTAATCACTGTGGTAAAGTCTTCTGATTGTGAAAACTGACCACTTAATTATAATATTTTTTCCCTAGAATTTAATCTCCTACCTGGAAGTCCCTGTTCTTCTACATCCTGCAGCAGAGCCTTTACTGAAGTCTTTACTGTTAAAAGCTTTCTGAAAATGTCAGTATACTAACCAGATCACATTTATCTCTCTAGTCATTGAGAGCTCCAGTCACCTGCAATAGATCTATGAGGAATGGCTTCCCTCTACCGTAGCCACACTGACCCTTCCCCACTATATCATCATTGTCCTTGTGCCATCCTTGTTGCTTCCTTCCATCTGCTCATTTGAACATGAGACTCACTTGGTTACTTTCCAAGACCATTCTTAAAGACTGGTGTCACACTTGCCACTTCCCATTCCTCTGCAATTCAGCAATTTACTGACTTAAGCAGTAGATTATATCCTATAGCTACTAGTTCAGGAGCTTCATATCCAAATTCCTTTAGAACTAAGGATAAAAGTCATCTACTTCTGGAGGTTTCAGACTATCCAATTCATCAGTCTGTTGTAAAATCTTTGCCCCTGACCCTGCCATTGGAGTTAGTTCCTCATTCACCCTGTGGCGAGCAGACCATCTGCAGGAGTTTTGCTGCCCTCCCTTTTAGTGAACATTGATGCAAAGGATTAAACTGTTTTCTGCAGTCTTTTCTACCTTGTGCCCAAACTGTCTTTTGAGATTTGACAGGCTCCATGCCTTGGGTATGCTTGAAAATACCTTCTTAGGTCTTATATTTCAGCATTTTTCCTCCTTAAAATCTCTCTGTGGTTTTACCTTTAACTTATCAGTGTTAACAGAGTTAACTTGTCTTTTCTGTTTTGCTGCTTGGATACAACTTTGAATGAAGCAATCTCTGTGCACAGGCTTCTATGTAGGATCTATAAAATCAGCTTTTCAGATCTTGAATTTGCTTTGCTTTTGCCTGGGAACTGCCTGAGACCATCAAGAAGATACCAGAAAAGTTTTGGTTTCCTTTTTCACAGTTTCTACTGGTTCCCATCCCTGACTGTAGCAGTGAACTACATGTTACTAATATTACATTGTTCTACACTGAGTAATCCTAGCTCTATTTTTAAAAAGTAATAGTATATCAATTAAATCCAGTACAGTAATGTAGTTTCCTTTTATCTTTCTCATCTTTATTTCACATATACATGAATTATTTTGCAGCAATGCTGTGGAAGGCATCAAGTCTACTGTAGTACCAGAAGTCCACTTTGCCGTCTTGTTAGGCACGCATCACAGCAAACTCCATTTCTCTCTCCTGCACTCCCTGTTCTCTGTAGACACTCAGTCATGCACGTTCTCCACTTTCCAGGCCCTCTTTCTCAAATAGCACTTTTAATGTTTCTCCCTCTCTCAGGAAAAGGTGAAAAAGTGAAAAAAAATAGCTAGTGCACCCGCTCAGGAGTGGTGCAAAGGCCATTTCTTGCCCTGCACCATGTCCTGTGGCCCCTCTTTTCCCCTTCTTTTGGGTAGAAGGCAAGAGCATCTCTCTGCAGGAACAAAGGGCTTGGCATTTCCAGGCATAAGAAGCCACAGCTGCTTAAATAGCTGGCTGGCCACATTAAAAAAAATAGAATTTGTCACTCTAAACCTTCATGGGTGGTTGGTTCAAAAGTGGCGTGAACACATTATTGTGATTCCTCCAAAGAGAAATGCTATGTCTCCTACTGAGACGTCCAAGCTCACAGACCTAAAATGAACTGGAGGGAGTCCAACATTAGCAATACGCCATAGCTTTGCTCTGGCTACGTATTACACCTGGGATTTACAGGCAGTACAGATTCTCTGCTGTGAGGAAATTTGCACAGCAGATATCCAGCTTGTGCCTAACTCCAGGCAACAATATTAGGGCTTGACAGTACTTGGAAATTCACCAGAATGGATATTCTGGAGTTGCTATTTGGCCTCCAAGTACAGACAATTTTTCAGCCTTTTTGAGTCATTAGCAATAACAACAGCAACAGATAATATGCAAAAATATTTCAGTTATAAAAATAGAATGCCCATATAAAAGGAATTAAGTGTAATTAGTCTCTTTCCTGGGGTTTAATTATAAAATACATTAGTAAAATGACAGATAGCAATGCCCTCCATACAAATCATTTGAAGCTGCTTTTGTCATTAGATTTAACATAGAGTGAAAATGTGCATACACAATTAATTTAATTTCATGCAGCTGAGAACTATACACCTGCTTGGAGAGTGTTCCTTATGCGCTGACAGAGGCAAACATACACAAGGCTATCATCTGTATCTTAAAAGCACGCTCAAGCAAGGCAAAACCTCTCCACTATATTAAAGCTATATGCATTTCCTTCTGGTCTACCCTGTTTCTGAAACTCTGTATGTATGGTTGCTTTTTTAAACAAGATTAGTAATAGTTAGTATAAAATATGACCAGAACAAAGGCTCTGCATGTAAACTCACCTGCACTAGAGGCACTTTATTCTAATGATTCAGAGAAGCTTTACAATTTTCTTTCTAATTAACCTATCAGTAGTGATGCCACTTAAACATTCCTTAGGAATATTATCTTCTCATTATTGCCAGAAAACATGCTGCCCAATTTTATAGCTCAGTTGTTCTTACGCATGGGTGGAGTGTCTGAATTAACTTGAACTGAAACAGATTTTTTTTAAGAAACATTTCCCATACACACAAACTGCTTTCATAATTACACTTAAATCATTAATATTCAAATTTCAATACATTAAGGGGGTGAAGCTTTCAGTGTTTACTTTGTGCTTGCACATTGGAAGAATATAATAGAGAAGTATTCTCTTTACCAAATGGCATTGGTTCAGGAGGAGAACTGGTGGGCTTGGGTAGGCTAAAACACATGGAAACTCAGCAAAGGTCACATTTGTTAGGAATGAAGAAACACAATGCAAAATCAATGTGTGCAAAGTTTCCAGATTCATAGCTGCAAAGAGCACGTTTCTGCAGAATAAACAGAGCTCAGGCAGCAGCCCTGCACACTTCCCAGGCTGTCCTGCCAATGCGCTTCAGCCTTAATCTGGCGAGAACATCTGGAGGGTGGAGGATGACCACTCCTGCTTTGTAGTCTTTGCTGAAGACTGCCAGGAAGGTTACAAATCAGCGCTGATGCCAGTTTTGGGGAGCAGCCTGCCTGTTGGGACTGGGAGGGGTTCCATCCATCTGTTTTGCATGACTGGCTGCCAAACAGCTGCCAGCCCTGACAAGGGCTCATCGCAGCTCCGCGCATGGATCCCGAGCTACGACACCTTCAAATTAAAGCTTATTCCAAAGAGCTGAAGGCAGTCTGTGGCTTTGAGAGATTAAAACACTGCAGTTCAGTGGCTGTGCTCTCAAACGCTTTCCCTGCTGTTTGAGGGTTTGAATCTGGGTGATTAGCATGCACGTGTCCTCTCGGGCTGTTATGCAAAAACTGTACATGAGTGGGCATGGGAGCTGAAGGTATCACCATAGGGATGGCTAACTCTCCAGATCCAAGGAATTGTTTTTTCTGTTAATTTCATAACAAAAATGAAATCATAGAGTGTAATCTGACCAAGGACCTAAGTGCCATGCAAAACAATAATGTTGTGATGCTGAAAAAGCTCAGAATAAAAGGAACTGCTAAGAGAACTTCTTTGTCTTTTAGCAGCAGGTATTTATTGCCAGTGTTGGGAAGCTAGCCAGCTCATGTTGGACAAACTAGCTCCAAAGCATCACTGCAAAACAAGCTATTTTATACATTCTTGAAACATGATTACAACCTCTACTATACATATTAATGAATTGCAACATCTAGTCATACATGTTAATGACTAGGTGGAGTTTAGGTGGAGCTTGGGTGGAGCCTTCCAGAATCTGCTTCTGGCTCAACTTTTAGGTAGCCTTCTCTCTTACTTCATCCGCTCATGGTCGTTTTTGATACTCTTCATCAGCTTGACCTGACCCAGATTCTTCAAGAGTACAAAGTCCTGGCTCTGGGCCTCCTATATTTACTTTAAACATCAAAATCTACTAGATTTATGGCCTTGTTTTCTATTGTGTTTTACTCCTACCATTCTTTCTATAATGAACAGACTCCGGTCTACTAAGCAGGACAGAACAGGACATTGAACAGAACAGAGTAAGAAGCTAAAACAAAATATTAGACAATTTTCTCCCCTAGCCCCCAAAGCAAAGTACTTTTGCTAATTCAGTTAACTCCTTGAAATCTTACTCTTGTTTCAGTTGCTACATTGAAGTTTATCTTTTAAAATATTCTAATGTTTCATCTGAAAATATTTATCTCCACAGAAGGCAGATTGTTAAAATGCCTATTAAAAATAATGGTCTGATATTCAAATGTGTCACTTTCTACAAAAAGAGATAAAGCCACAGGGTCATACCAAATAAAAGATTTAGACATTCAAAACTTCATGCTGCAACACCTGTTAGGTGGCTGGTATCCCACTAGATGAAGAGTGAAAATTAAATGTGTCAGAATTATATCCAAACAATCTGCAAAGAAAGTGTAAAAGTTAAAAAAAAAAAGATAACGTAAATAAAATTAAAGAAACATGAAGTACTGGAGAAAAAAGTCTATTCCTTGCTGAGAATGTGGAGATGACTAAAATACTGTTTTCTTTTTATCCGTCTCCATTGAGATGTTCAGAAGAAACATTAAAAAAAAAAAAGAGAAATTTGTATACATCAGAATAAGGAGAAAATGTTTAAAGCACACTTAGGTTCAAGTTTTTAGAACTTGCTGATGTTTGTGTATGCTCAAAGACTAAAGGAAAACAATTTAAAGACTATTAGTAATTATGTCCAAGAATTCATGGAGGACAAGAAAGTTAGAAGTAAACTAGAGAAAGTGAAACATATTCTTTATTTTTAAAGTCAAATAATAAAGAAAAGTTCCTTGAACTTTCATTCTCAAAAATAATCTATGACAAATTATCAAAAAGTTGAGAAAGTCCACCAGCATGTGAATCATGGAAAGAAAATCTTGTCACACCAGTCTAATTTTCCTTTCTTATGTCTGATTTTCATTCTTATTTCTTTGTGAAATAAGGAGGAGGAGAATGTACAATTTCCTTTTCACTTTTCAACACCACCTTCTATGAAATTCACAGAAAAAGGATGAGGAAAAAGCTCTAAAGTGGAATCCCGGTAAAGTGATTACTGAAAATAATCCCTCTCAAAGGCTGCTCTGAATGGTTTATGCCTGAATAGTAATTACAAGTGTGAAATTATAAGTGTGGTTTTGAAGGGTCTAGGATAAAACCAACTTGGTTTAATATATCACTAATAATTGGAGACCCATTGATAAATAAGAAAATAAAATTTGCTGCTGCCAAGATGTCACTATTCATAGAGAGTTTAAAGGGACTTTGAGGAACTGATTTAGACTTCAAAATGAAAATTTGGTACTAAAGCAGTCAAACTGATACAACTCACTGAGGTGCACTGTGCTTGGTTTGGAGCAGGGAAATCAGATGCACGATGTAAAACAGGGGGTAACTGCCTCGACAATGCTGCTGGCAATAGCCTCCGAATCCAAACTCACCGTGAGTTGCAAATTTGATGTGTTACAAAAAGGCAAAGGACTCATACTGGGAACAGTATCAGTAAGTGTTTCTCCTACATGGGAAGAATGTTATCATTTTGATCTGTTCTGCCTAGCCCTCACGTTCCTAATATTTCCAGTTTGGATACTGTGGACAGACTTGGAAGGATCCAGAGAGAAGTGCAGAGAAATACTGTGTGTGGTATAAACTGCAGGAATCAGCTTTTGATCCTAAAAAGAGTGATGAGGATCCCATATAACCAGGCACTGTTGGCTTTGGACCTGATTTTGTGCTTACCATTACCTCTGGCCTCATCTTGGTGTATCTTCAGTACATGGGTTTATCTAAGCTTCTCTTAAACTGTCTTAAAAAAAAAGAGAGGAGTAGCCCCACAAATCTAAAATTTGATTCCACAGTGGAAAAGACGAGAAAGCAAGCACATTTGAATGCCTACGACATGGTTTCCTCCCATATCAGCCAGAAGAGAATCTACATCATGAAGGGAAAGGAAGGGGCAGTTATAAATGTTTAACTGCCGAAAACAAAAAAATCCCACCAAGAATAGGAATTTGCACCTTACTGACACATGGGGAACTACCTCTCAGTCAAGATTTTCTCTTTTGTATGAATTCGCTGGATATGAGTGTAAAGTGGAACTGAAGCTTTTCTCGGGGTAAGAGTGATGGCAACTTTTCTCTTCCTTGTTGTTTTTCTTATCTAATCAAAGCTGGGCTTGTGCTGCAAAGGCAGTGTAACTCAGCTGTACATCACTCAGCCCCAAGACACAAAAGCATGGAACACTATTAACCCACTATTAACTCCTGCAACTATTCATTCTTCTCTGGTCTCATGCTTTCTGATGTAAATTTCAGAGCACCTCATTTTTGCAAACTTGTTTCTCTCTCCTCCTTCAGTCACATAACCAAGACACTGGCCTTTTTTAAGCTTTCCCAAGTTATTTGCACATAATATTTTATAATAAAAGGAAATATCAAGTCAGCTACAGTATTTTATATTAAAAGGAAATATCGAATCAGCTACATGCTGTCTACAGAGAAAAATATATTCTAATTCACTGAAATACAGAAAAGGTTACATTAATACAAGATCATTCCTGCATAGTGACCAATGAAAACAGAAGAAAGGCAAACAGCAAGGGAAAAATGTGACATTAACTTAACCTTTTTACATATTAAACTGTATTAAAATATTTCTGTCTTTCTGCTCTGGAGTTCACCAAATTTTATTTGAAGGACTGTACATTCTCTAAACAGCTTTCAGTACTCATTTTAAAAGATATTTATCACAGAGTGTTAAAAACACCTCTTTCATTTGATCTAATCTGGCACTTATTTCAAAGCATGCTACCAAGAATATTTTAAATACCTTCTGCAAAATATGGTCTATTCAGGCAATGTGACACAAAAAAAAGAGCTGTCTTTAAGCTTTTGGAAAATCTGACTTTACTTTTACAGGATTTCTGCTGAGTTTAGTTGTTTCATGACATTTAGAAACAGGGTTTCTCAGATGGGTTGAATTTTGACTGTCTTTGGCCTGACTAGTACCCTTGTGGGGATCCCACAAATCCATCCTCTGCCTGTGTTACAGGAGTGGTAACACAGGTTGTCTATTTTTGCACTGAATTTGTGCACCAACCGCATTCTACCCAATGCTCCAGTAGTCAGGGTGATGCAGAGAGCTGCATGGCCAGACCTGGGGGCGGATCTTGCCATGATCCAGGGAGCACCTTTGCTGCATGTCACTGTTGCCTGGAGGTCGTCAGAGGTATTTCAAGTTGTACACTGCATGGTACAACCAAATGCATTCTTCCTAACAGAGAAAATCTGCACCAAAAAAATCCTGGGTTTTTTTCCCCCTTTACTGCTCATTCTGCAGCATTTTGCAAGGCTAAGATGTTTTGTTTTGATCAATGGCTTTTTAGTTAAGCAAAGTACCAGCATAGATTGTGTGCATGATTCTGGGAGACTTCAAAAAATAGGTTGCAGCTCCTATTGACAAAGTACAAATTCCTATTGAGAAACACTGCCATAGTGCTTTTAGTAATATTCTTTCTATCTCTGAACAAAAGTAGGGACTAAATAACTTCTTGACATCCCTTTCAGTTCCCTTTGAAGCCAGCAGTCTTGTTGACATTTCGTATTGTGCACATTTATTTGGTAAACACTCTATTTCAAACTCAGGAAGGAAGGCTTCTGAAGGATTACACTTTTAGCTGACAGAAGTAAAATAGTAGCAAAGCAAACATACAAAACAGAAAACATTTCAATGTCCAAGGCCATCTCAGAGCTGGTTTTGTTAAGACAGTCTTGTAAGAGGAAGAGGAAGTGCCTGTCATCTTGAAGTCTGTATAGTCTCCTTGAAACCCTCTCTAGGATGTGTAGGCACTGTTGTTTCAGTGTAGTGGAAACATGCTGTGGGAACACTGTAGGTGCCCGCTGAGGCAGGTGTGACCTTGCTGAGCAGATGTGTTCCTCTGGCACTGAAAAATGAGTTTGCTAAACTCACTCAACTGAGAGCCTCATGCACCCCCCTTGCCTGCCCATCACCTCTACAAGCACCAGGAGATCACCCCTTCTGGGCTTCGCTGGGGCCACCCCTCCAATGGGCTGTGAGGCTTCTGCAAAACATAGACTCCAAGGCTGTGGTGCTGCTAACACGGGTCTCACATGTCACCTCACCGTGTTGCTTGTTTAGCCCTCTCACAAAACGAGCTGGCAGCTGTGGGGTCACAGCCCTGCACAAGCTGTACAGCTGCTGCTCCCTACCTGTGCTGTCTGCTGCGCCCACCAGGCTCCGCAGAAAGCAACCGCTCCCCAACTCGGGGAGAAGGTCTCCAGTGTCAAAAACCAGCCAAAACCAAAATGTGCAGGCTGGAGGAAAAGTTGTGAGGGAAATTGTGGTGGATGGGAAGCGCAGGCATCAGTGCTGCATTTTACTGCTGTACAAATAGAGGTAGAAAAGCAATAATGAAGCTAACGCTGACTGAAAAGCTCGCCAGGAGGTAAGTGGCAGAAATCCATAATCAGAGCCCTGGAGCTGACTGCTCTAACTAGACAACTCAGCCACAGGCTGTGCTTACTCCCAGCAAAGTACTTCGGTGGTTAAATAGTTCAAAGCATGCCCTTTGAACTCCAGCAAACCTGTGTGTCCTGTGCCATAGCAGTAGCCTTTCTTTGTTTAATAGCGTGCTTCATAATAACTCTTAGTTTGGTGTGAAACTACTACCAAGATTTGGATATTCAAATGATGGAAGTTTGTGCTTTGAACCTCCCTTTTCTCTATGAAAACAGCAAGTGCAACAAAGTTCTTCTCAGGCTCACACAACAGGGCAAGTTGAGTTGTAGCAAAGATAATGTTCCAGTGATTCCAACATACCAAGTTATTCAACAAAACTCTCTTACATGTAAAAGATGTGAGGCAAGTTACAAAGGCATTACACTGATTTCAGCAGAAGACAAGCACCATTTGATATACCATATTCAGAATCCACTTTGGAGGTTATTTGATCTGCCAGTAATATCCCTCAGACAGACAGGAACAAATTTACCTTGATATGTCTGTCTGTCATTCAAGTAACCTATGATCCATTGAATATGTCTCTTTCTGAAATGCTCGTTTTACTGCAATTCTGTCTGACTCAATGTTCTTCTTACCTGACAGGTAGGAGATCAAATAATTGAAATCAATGGAGAAAGCACAAGGGACATGACACATGCCAGAGCAATAGAGCTAATCAAGTCTGGTGGCAGGAGAGTGCGACTGTTGTTGAAACGTGGAACAGGCCAGGTCCCAGAATATGGTGGGTTTTTATCTTTACATTTTTCTATGTGCATGAACCTATATGAATTAATTATATTGCTTTTGAGTTAAGTAGCAATTGAAGATATTTATACACTGTAATTTCCTGGGGCACATTAAGTATGGGCTTAAGTGCTTACCTGAATAAAGGTGGACTTACTGACATGTTTAAGTGTTTCCTTGGCCAAGACCATGTATGTGTGTACATCACTGTCGCCTGCTGCCCTCCTGACACAGGCAATGGCTTATAAGATGTGCATTGGAGGAAGCACTTGGAACCTTTTAGGGGACATCTCTGAGTGTGCTGGGAGTTGCTGACTTGTCCATAAACTCTTCTTTTCTTCCTTTATTGGTACTTCTCTGCACATTTTGAATCATAGAAGATGAGCTTGTTGCCATGCAATTGAGGGGCTCAGGTTGAAACTCAAAGTATGAACAAGAACAGAGTTCTTTCTTTGACAACTTTGCCCATTATATTATCTCTGACAATATACATGGATGATCAAGTAGAAGCCAATTCTGAATTAAAAAGGGGACTTTGCTCATTGTGGTGAGAAAACAGGATCCACTCTTCTCATGTTTTTATTCAGAGGAACTTCTGGGATTTTTTTGAGTATTTCAAAAAGTGTGAGTCATTTAGGCAATATAGAAACCTTATTTCATAACTGCAATGACAGCAAGTAAAACTAAATTACCCAAAAGTAATTTCAAAGACAAAAAGCTCTTTTTTAAAACTGAAATCAGGGCTTACTCTATAGTATGATGTGACAAGGTCATATTTACATCAGTTCTATGATGTGCACCTCTGGACCTTAAATCTCTCAGGGAAAGGGTTATTTTATTTTTTTTTTTTTTATTAATAGTCCTTGACTTCTTTCTGCTAGGAAGTCCAAAACTCTATTAAGCTTTTCTAATGTTACTTTTGAAGTTCCAACATCTTTTCCCATTAGAATCAGAAATTACAGCAACATGTGAAAATTCAAAGTAATACTTAGGCTTAACTGTAGGTTCAGGTCAGTCTTTGTTGCCAGCATAAATTCATTATCTCTCTTAAAGTCAGCCCCCTGAAAGTCAGTGCTTTCCTGGCTGTCAGTACATATTTCAATTGCACCATATTCTTCTCAAAACTAGAACTAATTCTGTGGCTGAGCCAATACTCAGGACAGTGTAGGTTGCATTTTTTCCAGCTTTCAAGAGCTTCTGAATCTACGCAGAAAGGATAGGCCACAGCCCACTCATCTGGTGATAAAGTTAGTGAGTTATACTTTTGGTGAGTAGAAACAAAGCCAAAATGGCTTTCAGAAGCTCTGATAAAACAGTACTGAGACGTTTAGTAGCAATTTTAACCAGCGTATAATCACTTCAGAGAGACCTCCAACAGAAATTCAGATCACCTCCAAAACTGTTTTGTGGGGAGAGGTGCATCATTTTTAATGAAAGAACAAACAAATGTACAGGACTGATAAAATGATAGTAATCCTTCTCAAATAGCAGAACCACTTACCAGCAGTTCTCCAGTTCCTCAGGAAACAATTTAATCTAAGGGAGGTCCAGGAGGCTTCTATGACCAAAGAATCAATTGCAGTTCAGACCCATTCAAAATCTGACTTTCTTAAGATCCCAGTTCTGAAAGGCACTTAAGTCCAAAATTAATTTCAATTATTTATATAACCTTATAAACCTGTACCTTACTCCAGAATCATTAGAAAATGTATAGAGATGTAAAAAAATCTCAGTCTAAATAGCATTGCTTTGGGGAAACAAATCTAAAAGGTGTAAATGTGCACAAGCCTTCCCTTCCACAGAAGATCACAAGTAGGAAATTCATATAGAAATCCAGACACAGCTTTAGTGCTAACAGAAAGAGACAAGGTGACTTTGCAAGATTGTTTAAAGCCAAGCTCACCATTTGGAAAGGCATTTGGAATACTTAGCATTAGTTGAGTAAAAGTGCAGATTACTGAGAAATAGAAGTTGCTACAAAGAAGTGCTTTTAAATCAGACCACTTTCCTAGCTGCATTCCCAGCTTACAGTTCCATATGGGAGAACTAACTACCCGTGTTTGAAAGCCCTGTTATCCTACTGCACTGAAAATTCAGCAAAGGTGTTCAGGAGTTGCTTTGTAGTGTACACAAAACCTACAGAAAGCATCACAGCAAAGGATAACATCCACATGAGTGCAGTTCTTAATATGTGCATTAATATGGCAGAGAAGAGTTAGTGCTGTATCCAGTCTGCAGGCAGAATGGAGCAAAATAAGAAGATGCCTGTTAAAGTTAACTGAGATATTGAAGTCCTCCCTAGGTCATTTCCCAAAGCTATGAGAAATACTCTAAGAACAAGGTGCACCTAAAATCCAACAGCAGCCTGCTTTAGGTTGAAACAGAAATTAACAAACAGAAATTATTAAAACTGGAGGGCACACCTCAAGAAGGTCGGATCTCAAGGGTAAGTCATTATGCTCCAAGAACATCTGTCAGAGACCTCCAGGAAGAGCATCCTTTCCAGATAATGGAAAACCAAATGCAGAGAAGATTGTGATAGTAAGCTTGAGAGTAAAGTGGTCCTGAGAACACCAGGTAGACTAGAGTAAAATGTAGTAGCTCTCTCTTCTTCCCACCAGAATTTCGCAGTTGTAATGTAACAGGACTAATTGGAGCTCTTTTTAGTGAAATAATCAGCCGCTTTTTTTTTTCTTTAGCAAGTACATGTCAGAAATATTTCTTATTCTCGTTAGGGTCCAGCTCTGGAGACCATCAGTGGGAAATAAGACTTAGTTGACTATAAAAATGCAAAGCTGGAGGACTGAGATAGTATCAGGACTGCAAATGGTGGTGTGCAACAAAAGCCTAGGGAGAAATACAACAACAGTGCAAGAATACCAGGATTCTCTCCTGGATATTGTGTCTCAGCCTCTGACAAGCAAAATGGTCAGGGACTTCCCAAGTCAGTTGTAGTAACACTGTGTTTAAAGACCTTTCCAACAGCAGCAGCAGCATTCAGATTTACAGCATTGAAAGAAGAAAGCTTGCCTAGAGGAACCTAAACCAACCAGCCCAAACCATCACATTGTCTTTCAGTCTTCAGCTTCTTGGTTTTCCTTGTTCAATACAATCAATGCTTTTTAAACTCCAGAGCAATATTTGTTAGTACAAGATATGGTGGTATATATTTAAGTCTAAGAAATGTCAGTGTTTGAATAATGATGTGATTGACATCAGTAAAAGCAGTGTTAAAAAATCATGAATGGTAAGAAAGTGATCTGTGAAAGAAAAGTATGTGTATTGAAAAGAAGAAAGCACACAGGGAAGAAACAAAGAACAAGCTCCTGGGAGGGTGTAAATCTCCTGAATGAGTTATGTCAGTTTATACTGCCTGGATGTCCCTACAGGTACATCTCGGAAAATTCTGGCTGAGCTGAAGCACTATTCACACCTAGGGTAAGAAATAAAGTGTGCTGCAAATGCATAATTTAACTCCACTCCAACTGCTGATTTTGCTTGAAAACAAATACCAAAGAACTCAGAGCACTTCAGAGGCAGAAATCCCCTTGTAGCATGTATGGTATCATCAGAGTGTAGGGGAAGGAGCATAGATATGATTAATGCTCCAAAACAATAGCTGATTTCACAGCAGGGTGCAACAAAAGAAGCTTAGAAAACAGCTGTTTTATCACCCACATCTCAGAACATATTTCCTGAGGATAAGGCTAGCCAGAGGAACTGTGCTTCCAGTGAAGGTGAATTATTGCAGCTCAAACTGGAAGAACATCAGCATCATGTTTCATAGGAAATAGTCTGCCAACTGTGTTCCCCAGAGAACCAAGTCATAGTAAGAAATCATATTGCTGTGCAAGAAAGACTAGAAATACTACTGGGAATCCTGATTCCAAAATGTACTTAATGCCTAGGAAATCTGGCTGGAGAGAGTGTGAGGTTTCATACATGTCACAGAACACAAAACCCACAGTCATCACTGTAGCACTGAGCACTTCTCAGACAGGCATTAAAAACAATTCAAATAGAATGATAGACCAAGACTTTCCTCACAATGGCTGCCTAATTCCCTGTGTATGCATCTGCCTACGAGGTTACTGACTTTCAGCAGGAGCTACTGGATGTGCAGCACTTCTAAAAATCTGTCCACACTGTGGAAGCCTGATGACAGATGCTCTTTTATTTTGTGCTGTATCCATAGCTGTATAAACACTGGGAGAAGGACATGTACTTTGCATGGCCAAACACTGGAACAGAGTGTCATGTCTAAAAGAAAAATGTGGGAAAACTGTTCACAAAATCCCAAAATAATAACATTAAAGAGGAATTAAAACTAACAAATCAGTCTCTATCCAGCAAAGAGTTCTACAAGAGGCAAGACAAAGTCACCTCTAATGATTGATCAGTCCCAGAAAACTACAGTTTTCTCTGAGAACAACTACTGTTTTCTCTAAATATCTTTGGAGGAAGGTACCCAGAAAAGCCTGGGGTGTTTCATTCTCTGTCCCAGCAGTCCTGGCAGTTTGCTTCTTCAGGCTTACTGCTTCTGACCTTTCCTGACTGGAGCTTCATTACTCACTGCTACATTAAAATATGTAAGTTCCTACCAGTATCTGAAAGCAACAAGTCTTATAATCAAATGACTGCAAACAGGGTGTAAGGGTGAAGGCTGAGGCATGGGTAGCAACTGAAGGTGGACCCTGTCCCTCCAGTAAGGCATAACCCCTGCCCCAGATGCTTTCTGTCTGGCAGTGTGGAGGGAGCAAAACCACTGAATTTCACCTCATATAGAAGAAATTAATTCATTTCCCTTCCTACTTTCAGGACTACAAAATCATCTATCAGATTTAATACCAGGTTTCTATCAAGTGTCACTTAGTGTTAAGTTGCTTAAAAGCTCCTGCAGGAAGCTGTAAGTTTTAGAGACTGCAGGCCATTCACACTGAGATTTTGGAAAAAATTTCCACTGCCCTGTGTTGAAGTCTGGATCTGGCCCTGAGTGTGCTAGGTCGTGATGTGATGCTAAAGCACACAGAGCCATGAGAACTGGAATCATTGAGGTCCAGTGAACAAGGAATCTGTGTCTTGGTGATGGTTGGTGCTTTATGGATTTACACAACAGTGATCCCTTTCCCTCTCACCCCCCACTTTGTTTGACTTCGTTAAAAGACATATCCTGGGATTGCACTGGGTATTTTTGGAATCTCTGTTGCTTCACACAATGATAAATTACATACACAACTCACCCTATGGGTTCATGACGCTCAGATGGTTATACAGAACTAGAGCTTAGATTTAGTTTTGCTTATTTAAGGGAGGAAGAGTTCTGTATGTGAGAAGTAAAGCCTCAGTATACACAAATTGCTGGTTAACAGATGAAAACTACAGGTTTCTTAACAGTATGTGAATTTCGAAGGGCCTTGAAGAAACTTTTATCTCCTGTTCCAGCACTGCCCCACCAACAAAATGAAAAAATGTCAGAGTTGATACCAATACAAGGATTTTTCATAGAAATAAATTGGCAGAGTTCTTAAATGCATTAAACCTTTTGCTTTTGATTTGCTATGACTCCTTCAGGAAGCACCTCAAGATGTACTCCATATCCGTAGTCCAGGTGAATCTATGTCCTGAATATATATGTACAGTAGTTTCAGTAATCCACTAATATTTAGACTTACAGCATGCTTACTTGTCTTAGCTTTACAGAAATACTTCTTTCCTGTTACATATAAGCTTTTTACTCAGTTCTTCTAAACTTACTAAGAATTCTCTGCTCTAACAATAGTAAATTGTCTGTATGTCACTGGTTCTGTTAATTCTAATGATTGGTCCTAGGCTGTTCCTCCCCTTCCTTTAGGAATGGTACCTTCCAGTCTCTCCATGTGCATGAAAAGTGACAAGCATGGGTCCCCATATTTCTACTTATTGGGCCACCCTAAAGACACGGTTTGTAAACTCTGCATGTATATTATCTTTCTAATACTCTTTTGATTCTCACAACTGTTAATAGAGTATTTTCCAACTTTTTCTTACATGCTAGCTTTCTTAGTTTCTACAATATTCAACTTTTCTTTCATAACTGATTATCTTAGACATCAAAGCAGCTATGCATTCTACAAATGTCTTTTAAAATCCTAAATAACGACTTTGTCATGTTACACTGCTGCTAGTGCAAGGAACATGGTCATAGGTCTGCTATATATCCGCTTTTTCTCATGATAAAAAATTATCCTCTGAATATGACTTTTCAGGTAGAAAATCTTAGCCTTTTGAGATTCAAAGCCATAATTTTCCCCATCTTTATGGCACTTGGCTTGTTAAATGTTAGTAATATGAAGGTGGAAGTTAGTTGCTGACCTCAAACAATATTTATATGCAGCCTCTTGAAGAAATAGCTAATGTAAAATTGAAGACTTTTTGGAACATGGTATAAGGCAATACTCATTTATTAAACCCCATGATTATGCTGAATTTACACAAAGTACTTTGCTCTTAATTTCAAGCTATTTTCTCCGTAGAATCAGACCCAACTGCACAGATTGTTCAGATACATCTAATCTATAATACAGAGTCACAGCCCAGATATGATACCTGGAAAGTAAAGGAAAACTTATTTTTTCTATTTTCCTATTGATTGCTGTCATCACAGAAAACACAGAAGTGTTCAGATGTATTCAGCTCTGTGTGCTGCTGATGTTTGCACAATGCAGTGTATTTGCTACAGTTATCGGAACAGTCTCACATGTTGGACTAGACAGGTTTAAAAGGTGTTCTTCCAGCCTTTGAGCTTCAAGCAACTCCTCCAGTGTGATGCCCACAAAATTCCTGCCCCCAGAACCCAGGCACTAAGCTGTGCTTTAAGGTATCAGCCTTGTGCATGCAAATCCAAGTAACCTAGGCAATTTCTTGCATGTGGTTCCAGTTAAAGCTTATTTCCAAACTGTTCCTATAAATAAGAATTTTTTGAACACAGACACATCCCTATACTTTGCTGCTGCAGAGCTGGACACATCTAAGGCCATTTGGCAATTTACCCATGTAGTTCAAGTGTGTATGTCACCATCAGAGACCTCCTGGCCACAAGGCTCCTGCATCATGTAGTAATGTGAATTGCACCACTCCTTGTATTCTCACCCTGCCTCTGCTTTGTTCTTCACTAAATGTTGCTCAGAGAGATCATGGGTTATATATCCAGGCTGACATTAGGGTCATTTTGCAAGTCCGAGTTGTCAGTTCCAACACAAGTTGTATATATTTATAACCATGACTTTTCAGGCATCATCCTTGGTTTTCCTCCTGTAGCATAATGTACACAGGAAATAATTCCTTTTCCTAAAATAAGTAGAAATGTAAATCTTTTATAAATACAGCTAAAGCTAGTTTTGCACAGTCACACAGTTGTGAATGGTTCTCATTATTTATTTGGCAGAAAGTGTTAAAACGGAAATTTTTTCTCAGTAAAATATATCCAGAAAAGCAAAAGCACTTTAGTTCTGGTCAACACCAAAACTTAAATACTTGATTGATAAAAAAGCAATGTCATGTCAATAGAAAATATGTTTGTTATAAAATGTTTCCATTTCCTGTGTTTTTAATGAAAGAGTTCGGACAAGAAGGATTTTCCTAAAGAGCCTGTTTTTATGGGGCTTATCCCAACCAAAAATGTGGCTGTGCTACCATTCATTAGATCACTGAGCAAGGAGTCAAGTTTCCTGATGCAGAACAGATATATTGACCACTCCAGTATGCCTTACGAGAGGCCCTACCATAACATCGTGGTGCAGTCCATTACAAGTCTACATTTCACCCAAAGTAATTGTTCCATTCTGTATAAATAATCACTTCTGGAAGATGATCAGCAGGCTTCCTTGAACTTAGATAAGGAACACGAGAGATGCAGGTGGTTTGGAAGGTACATCCAGATCAAGTGATACATGCCTGTGCTTCCTTGCACCAGGAGTTTTGTAGCCTTACTAGTGACCACTGCGTTTGTACCGGGGAAAAAAAAAAAAAGGTTCAAAATTGGGATCTTATACTGTGGTTTTATTGTTCGAATATGGTTATATCCTTCAGAAATCTCCAGTCTGCAGCAAACTGCATTTTTCTGTTTAACTCTGTTAGAATGTCTGAAGCTTTTGTGTTTGTCCAATAAATGGCTAAAGCATCTTGACCTGTAGTTTGAAGCCAGATACTCCTACCTGTTCAGAGTTCTGATCAGATAATCCAATTCATCCTGTATTTAATGCTCATTTTATAAATCTCTAGAGCTGAGGTTGGGTGTTATTTGAAACTTGAACTACCCTATATATCATTCATCTGCTGTCAGTGTAAAAATCAATAGTCATTTTAGGAAAGTGCCCTTTCTGTCTGTGACCACCTTGGTGGAACTGCAAACATTCATTCATATTCCTGCTGCATTTCCAATACCACCTTCTTATTTCTACCAATACCAACTTAATTTCAGGAACCTGTGGTGTGTAAAAAAAAAAAAAAAACAAACAACCCTAACTAAATGAACCAATATACTGGTTAATAAAATTGGTCTAAAAGCATCAGGCAATTTGAATATGGGCTCCCAAAGGTTTTAGAACGTTTTATTGCTGTGGGTAAAAACTATTCAAGGGCAAAATTGAATATTAAAACCTGCTTAACAAACATGTTTTTAGTATTTAATAAATATGTAGCAGCTGGTAGGAAAGTAGAACATCTTTCTGTTAAATAACAGTGTATGTGTATGTGGATGCAAATAGTTATTTCTGTCTTATAGCAAAATTTCTCTTTTAAAAGACATGTAGAGTTTTTGCATAGATATCTCTTGATACAGAATCAGAAAACACAGTTTTGAAAGAAAGAAGTACACAAGGAAACACATTTTCAGTTTGGGGGCAATGGTTTTGAGCTTCCAGAAAGTCAGTACTTTTTCCTTAACTTTTAAATGCAAAAATACTGAGTCCTTTCCCTAGTCCTAAACATTTCTTTGGCAACTATGCTCCCAGTGGCTTTGGCCAGTCTATCTGAATACTCTAACCCAGTCTTCCCCTATAACAGGGATAGTAATATTTACTTACCTATCTCATGGGAGTGTTACGGGGATTAATTATTTAATGCTTGAGAAGCACTTTAAAGATTAAAATTCCTAGTCGACTACTAAGTATTATTATTAAAGCAGAACCTCACTAATCCACATTCATTATAATCCACACCAAAATTGGCAGTGTCCCCCCACATCTGAGGAAAGATTTAATAATAAAGCTGTTGAGCAAGTTCTCTTATTACTAAGGCTTAATTATTATAATATAATATTCTGGGGTAGATTTACTAACATGGTGTAAAGTGTAGATAATTACAGCTAAACCACAGTGAATAAAACAGATGAACAAATATGATCCCTGGTTTTGTTCACATAAACTGGCAAGCAGATTTACCAGCCAAAGAGGGGGAAAGTCCCACCCACAAATCTTTTTCTAAATTTCTTTTCATGGCTTCCTGTGTTTCCATCCACCTGACAATACTAGAAGATAAGATAATACAGGACCTGAAAGAATGCAGCCATCTCTCTGTCTCCACAGTATCAGTTTTTTTCTGTCATGTAATCCAGATAAATAGGGAAAACAGGAATTCAGTCATACTTTCTGTGTCTTTGCAGTTTGCCATAGGATTAAG
Organism: Acropternis orthonyx; assembly: GCA_035583155.1. Taxonomy (NCBI): domain Eukaryota; kingdom Metazoa; phylum Chordata; class Aves; order Passeriformes; family Rhinocryptidae; genus Acropternis; species Acropternis orthonyx. Next base: position 11,151,420 of record JAWWEU010000040.1, read on the forward strand.
TCCAGCCTTCTGCAGCATAATATCCCAGAAAATCCCTCTCCTGCCACTGATTTCACAGTCCCTTGCATTTGCCACAGGCCCCCAATTAATAGTAAGACTTCATTGCTGCAACTTGTTCTTAAGCATAATTTGCTTCCCTGCATACCTGTGATAGTATCCTTGCCACAGAGAACTATGTATCAAAGGGAACAGTGTGAAGGCACAAACCATTATTCCTGTATCAGCTGATACAGGAATATTCTGGTATCATCCAATCAAGCTGTATCAGAAAAGCCTTGCCTGATGCTATGATGCCCAAGACTAGACTAAACTAAACTAAGAAGACCTCTCATGACTTCTTTTCACTGGCATCAGAAACATGATGAGTCTAAGTGATCACACAGAGAGTGACACAAAAAACTTGTTATTCCAACTATTAGTGAGGCAAAGGCAAGCTTTGTCCATAGAGGGATTTGCAGTTGGTCCTGCCTTTGTGCTTCTGACTCCACCATCCCAGGGTGCAACTCCTGGCTGATGCTTTGTGGCCCAGCTGCAGGGAAAGGTTAGCAGAGGTCATGGCCTCTGTCAGGTTTCTTATAGCTTGTTACTGCTAGCTTGGGAAAATACCCTCAGAAAATTAAATGCATTTGTTTCCCTTTGGCATTATGAGGTAACTCTGACTCTCCAACCGATGCTTAACAAACATGACCATAGAGCTCGTTGTGTTTTGTTGAGCAACAGCAACACATATGCAATGCAGAATTTTGAACATCTGGGTTTTCTAACACCATGTAGTTTGTGTTTATTCATTCGCAGCTGAATATTATGATGTGACATTCATTTATTTGTGCACTTCCATCTCATTATTCAGTTCTCAAATAAATTTGTGTCAGCATCCCAGAGATATCAGATACCACAACAGCCCTGACAGCGAGTGTGGTCCCAGAGTCAGCTCAGCACCTTCATTTCCTAGAGGCCCCCAGTCTGAAAAGACTTTGCTAAAGTGAGATGAAACTACTTCTACAGCTTCTGCCCTAAGCAGAACAGGACTACTGATTCATGAGCTTTGTGACTGAGTTCAAACCAAGTTGTGTGTTTTGCTTAAGATCCTGCTGAGCTCATAAGTGAGAACCTCAGTGCCTGCCAGAAACAGCTTTCTAAGGGCATTTCAATATACAGTCAAAATGCTCTGACTTCTCACTTATTAAGTAAATTTTATATATTCTCTACATATTTTTGATAATGACAGCTATTTATTGACCTGACAGAATGTGATACCTACTGTTAACGCCCATTTTAGCTGTGGTAATTAATAATATTAATATTTAAGTTTAATTATGTGTGTAATATCCAACTCTTAAATTATTCAGTCTCTGCAGAATGTTTTTCATTAATACCACACATCCTATTAACATATTTATGAACACCTTTTATGACTTAATATGGCTTAATTCTATTAATAAAAACTAATTTAAAAGTCATTATATTTTTTAATTATATACTAACTTCTCATGTAGATTTTCCAGCTCCAGTGTGGCTCTGAAAGAGAACTGCTGAGGTTTCTGCAGTTCTACTCTACTGCCTGACCACACAGGAAAAATAAAACCTTCTTCACTGAAGGGATGAGTTTCTTTTGCCTGAATAGCTCCGATCTGATAAATATGTGAGATGCTGAGCACTACAAAAAGGTTACCAAACCACCTGAAGGACCTATGTGTGGTCAGGGTAGCATCACTCAAGACCAACACTTAAGCTGTCCACAGACTTAACATTGGCATGGCAGTGAGGAGCTTGCTGTGGGGGATAAAAGCATTGTACAGGCTGCAGCTCTTCATTTCAGCTTCATCAGTGAATAATCGTGCAATGTTTATGCAGATAGGTTAACTTGATTCAGGGAAAAATCAAATTAACCAAATTCACTCAGATTAGTGATCATGGTGATTTAAATGTTTAAAGGGTAGGACTGTTCACTATATCCATATCTATTGAATGAACTAAACTAGGTCCTGGAATGGGAGATAAACTGTGTATGCATAGTCATCTGGCCATAAGATTCACAGCCAGAAGACTATTACAGTAAATTAGTAAACAGATTCATTACATTAATTTGCCTGTTTCTGAAACACAACCTGTTTGAAAGTGTGGCTCTTTATTTTTCCCCCTGTCCCATTATGTACTTTGGCTAGCTTTTTTCTGCATAGAATAATTGCCTTTTTTCATTCTTGCTGTTGCAACAGCAATGTCAAAGTCTCAACCCTGTTCTAAAGTGTGACTGATGTTGGAGAGAGCCAAATGACAGAACTTAGATGCTATTACAAAATCACAGGGAATTGCTTATGGATGTGATTTTATTTATAAGGGATGAACAGTGGCAGAAGGCTAAAGCAGCACCCCAAAGTCCTGGAGACAATCCAGTCCACCTACTCTCCAGGGCAAAAACTTTGAGTGCTTCTGAATTCATGAGTTATCTCCTCTATTAGGATGATATGTCTCAGGCCACTTTCTTGCAGTGGCCTGTGTTTGCTAAAAAGGGCCCGATGTGGGGTCATGGGTGTAGGTCTCTGTGTTCAACCACTGAGCTTTGTTCCACAGCCTCCAAAAGGGCTTCCATAAAATGCTCCCCAACACTGGTTGTGTGCATGCTCAACAGAAGAGCAGACATCTGTTTCCAGAGGTCTTCTGAGACAGCTCTCTCTGACTCTGTGAGGCAAAGTATTATCTCAGGTGGTAAGGACAGTAAAATACTGATGAAGCAGTGCCATAATTGAAGAACTACATCAGGGAAAGAGATTTACTGAAGGTGTCCTAGGTGTAATAATATAGGATCAAAACCAGTGCAGAACAAGAATAGGAACTCTCTAAGTCAGATCAATCACTCCCCATGTTTCTTTGTTAAACATACTTAAAGAATACATTACATAAAAAATTGAAAAGTGCTTTCATCCATAGTGCTTGCTGCAGATTAAAGCAAACACAAATCAATGTGTGGCTTTCTGGTTTCAAGAAAACATTCAGCAGGGTTTTTTAAATTTTTTCCTTACAACATACAGTTTTGCCCTCTCTGCCCCAAGTTTAAATTTTCCCTTTCTTTCTCTTCCCCTAGCTCCAAAACCAAGCAATATCTCCTGAGCTTCTCCGGATTTGGTCTTCCAAGCATAACTAACAATCTGCGCTTTCTGAATTGTTGCAGTAATTCTCAAATTAGATCTCTGAACAGGAAAACCCTTCTCTAACAAACCTCTATGCCAAGTACAGAAAAGGTGATGAAAGTGAATTTTACCTGAGATGAGATCATTCAAAGTCTCATCAGATGGCCCTTGCAATGACTCTGTGAACACCATATCTGCTGTAAAAATATTTAGGGCATCTTCCATTTAATAATTAGATAAAGTATACAATGGAAGATGGATATAATGAACCCGAAGGAACTAAATTGTTGCTCATCAGTAATGACCAGTAACATGAACAGAAGTGGGTCATGAAAGTATCAATGGCACTGGGAACTGAGCCAAGCAGGATGCAGAGCTGTGCTTCCCAATGTTGGAACAGATCAATGACTGAATTCTCTGGATGCAAAATTAAACATTTCAAGTTTATGAGGAGGTAGAGGCATTCATCATTTACGCCACATTTGCAGTCCCGTCTCTTCAGTCTTTGTGGACATCTGTAGAAGCCACACCACCAACAACTCCATGATGTAGTAGTTGTAGTGACCATCTCTGCCAGTACTAGAACAGTGACAAAGATAAAAATGCATAATGACTTTGGTGACAGAAAGACTAGGTCTGGCATCATTTCTTACTCCAAATATCAGTCTGTCTTAATGAATTATTCTTCTTTTTTGAAAACTCTGAGCACAAAATTTAGAAGCAAAAGATGTTGGGACTCAGATGCACGTTTGTTTTCCTGTAATTTTTCGTGACTTTGTTAACTAACTTTGGTTGCTAGGACCAGTCATCCTCAAACTTTGCAAAAACAAATGTGCAAATCCAAAAAAACCCAAATTACTAGGAAGCAGAAAGATTCGACTCTTGAGCTAAGCTACGTTTAAAGTTACATTTACAAGCTTCTCTAAACATTCATAGTCACTGTGAGTCACCAGTCCCCTGGCAAGCAATATAATGAATGTGGTTACATTAAGGTAGCAAGGAATTAGATTAGGTTTTCATTGCATCAGAAACAAGACTTCAAAATACTGAACTGATCACTTGACTGCATGTGTGGGAAAGCAGAAGTAGTTCGAATACTAAAATAACTGAGTATAACCTGGATTTATTTTTGCAAATGTATTTCGCATGTATGTAATTTCAGTACATAGAATTAACGCTTTGCACCCACAGCACACTGCTATCATAGCTTAGCAAAGCTGTGCTAATGATGGAAAGGCTATCCCACCTGGATGTGACCCCAGTGACTGACCAAACAAAGGACCATATCACAGCAGAAGGCACCTGAATCCATTGATGTTTGCTTCCAGAGCTTTTGGTGTTCAGAGATCTGAATGCAGACAAGCTCAGTGGAAGGGGAGACAAGCCAAGTGTAATGTTAAGCTAAGCAAAGTGTAATTTGTGAGAAAATGTTTGCATAGCATATTGAATAATTAACAAGAAGTGCAAATTTATAGGCAGAAGTACAGGCAGCCTGTAAGGTGGGGGCAGAGCCCATTGCCACTCACTTTCTGGGAGAGGCTGGGGGAAAGGTGACATATCATGTCATGTTTTCATAAAGCTGATAGCTGGACAGAAAGTATCAAGAGCTTTTCTAACCATCAAAACCACAGAGAATCATTTATTTCAGGAGACAAAGGTTGCTGTATGTCTAGGTTGTTGGAAGTTCCAGGATAAAAGATTAAAGATTCTTTATATATTCTGAAATACCCCTCCTCAGAGAGCGTTAAAGAAAAGCTGCAGGAGACCAATGCAATCAGGAACATCAAAGACATATCAAGCTATAATGAGAAAAAGCCAAATGCATTCCTGGTGTAACACTGCCAGCATCAGTGGATACTCACCAGGGGACAATTTGTCCCATTTTTGTTATTAGCAGCATCTGTAAAAACTGTTTGATATCTCTTGGCAATCCATAATTTCAGACAAATAGTGGGGGGGGAAAGTAAATCACCATACTTTTTATTTAATGAAAACTTCTTTGATTCCCTAGGAAACTAATTCTAGGAAGCTGCTTAGACATTGCAGAAAACATTTCATTCAGACTAATGAAAGCATTGAAAGCTTTAATATATTGTATATTATTCACATAATTTGAAAATTAAAAAGGCTTTGAGATTTTAGGGTACTTAAATAATAAAATCTGTTGTAATTTTTACTCTTACCATTACCATGAAATATTCAATAAATTAATATTAGTGGTTTCAGTAATTCTATCTGATGAAAAGTACCACATTCTTGATAAACTACCAAGTAATTATTTGAAATATTTTTGGTGCTGTGGGAGAACCCAACCACAAATCAGAGCTCCAACCTCTTTTGACCTGAGATCTGGGCAGAGCAGATAAGCACAGCAAGACTAGACTTGGCAGAAACTTAGAAAGGCGACCTGTAAGGAAAACATAAGTAATGGAGGAAGTTAAATTAACTTACCAGTAAACTGAGCTCTTTCCTCTGACTTAGTACATAGACAATACTTAGAAAGTAAGATGGGCAGAGCTCTGTTCTCCACTAGCAGTAAAGCCAGGTTTCTTTTGCTAGTGGTTCAGACATAAACCATCAGCAAGCACTGGATCCAGGTAGAAGAGTGAGTTTTAGTTAAGAGAGTAGCCAACAGACACATGCGAGTACCGCCCTCGTTTCCACTCCATTGAACATGTGTAAGCTGATGTAGTAAAACAAACAATTTGTGTATGTGGCAGTTCTGCCTCAAACAGAAAAACCTTTAGACAGAAAACTGCTGCTCCTGATGTTTTCCCCTTATCACTTTTCCTCCAAAATGGCTGTGTTCATCTCCTACTTGTCCTCCCACACATTCAAGATCTTGTGTCTGTGGTGTCTCTTACTCAGTTATCAATTTACTCCTTGCCTGGGAGTTATGCGAAACAGGTCGTAGGTGAGTCATTCTTACACATCCCATGGAGAAGTGCCACCAATCTGCATGACAGTAGGTTGTGGAAACTAAAAACCACCCAGAAAACACTTACTAAATTACACCAAATGAAATGCCATCACAGTGACAGATTATAGTGCTGCTCCCAACTCATTTGTCTTGTCTAAATTAATAGGTCAAGGGAGAGTTTCTCCCTTCAAAGAAGGGAGAAAGGCATCTATTAGCCTTCAGTGAGATGTATACCTTTGAAAAACAATTTCTCTCACAGGAAGGATGTTATTCATAGTGACAAAGTCAGAAACAAATTTAAAACTACATTGTCCGTAAATCTCCCAAGCAGTTTCAACTGAATGTGATATCCTTCTCGTCTGGTTGCAAGTTGTTTGGGCATTAGTAGTTCGTGCTCTATTGAAAAGTTCCTCCTAGAGGTGAATGAAAAAAGCAAAATCAGTGCTCTGTCTCTGGTTTAGTATGTTTACAAAATGTTTTGAGATACCTTGGAATAACAGACAGTAAAAATAGATTATGTTCACAATTAACACAAAAGTTTTATAGAAAACTTTAGATCAACAGAAAAAAAAAATCAGAACTATTAATAACCTTTCTAAAATTCAGCTAGAGCCTGAGTATAAGCATAAAGAGAAATTATTAATTCAGCTGCTCTGCAGGATGAAATTTTGCATTTTTCTCCTGTTTATATTTGTTATGGAAAAGCAATCATTTTAGTGCTGGTTGAACAAGTCCAAATGAACCCTTATGGCTTGAATACAGCTCTTTAAAAGGTTTTCCTTTTGAGCAACAAATGACTTACATTACTGCACTTCGCTCTACTCTAGTAATTTTTATATTTTCCCATAATGTTCAAACATTAGAGAGAAGTCTCTTATAATACCTCACATCAGTATTCTCCTCACTAGCCAGTGACATATTGCAGCAATGGCCTGTTGACATTAACTTCTACCAAAGCTGAGGATGACTTTCTACATAATGTCATTTCATTTGAAAGAAAAAGCAGGTTAGCTTGGGTTTGGCTGTCTCAGATTGATGGTATTTAAACCTTAAAGAAAGTCATTTGGTTCTTACTTGCAAATGTTGTATTGCCACAGAATATAAATGATAGCTTTATTTCACTTTTTTCCCCAACCACTGGAAATACAGCCTATATAGGTGCCTTCTCAGCAGATATTTTAAACATAGTTCAGCCAGTGATCAACCTGGGGTTCTCCTACAGCTAAACTTCCCTTTAAGCTGTCACTACAAGTTTTTTTGTTTAGTTGTCCAAGCTGTCCTTCTTTTAGGGGTTTCTGGGGGAGAGGTAAAATCTAGTAATGCATGTATTATGGCATGTCCTCGTTTATAGACACCCATATTTATATATCACTCCATGTAAGAGATACACTGATTCACTTTTGTTGAAGTACATTCTAACCTGCTACAATTTCTCACTGCAACATTTTGTTGGTTTTCTGTCCCC
>JAWWEU010000040.1:11159032-11180561 GCA_035583155.1 Acropternis orthonyx
AAGGAAGGGCGGGGGGCGGGGGTGGGGGGGGTGGAAAGAAACTTGTCTAGGGGGACAGCCCATAATAAATCCATTATCTCTAGGCAATAAAACAGCAGGCCACTCACCCCCATGTCTCCTCCCCTGAGTGTCCCACAAATAACTGGTGCCATATTGTTCTTCGTGCCTCAGAGGAGCCACAAGAGATGTTTTCCACCTTGGTTCTGAATGGTGCCCCCTGGCTTGTCTTCCTTGAGGAGAAGCAGCTGATTTGAGCACAGTGGCACATTTTCAACAGAGGTGATCTTGTTACCTGAAAGCTGCTTGCTGGCCCAGGTCATTTGGTGTTTTTACTGGTGTACAGCTGATACTACCCAAGGTCACAAGCTATTTCTGTAATCAGAAGTTCTCAAAACACGAGATCAGATAATGGTCCATTGCTCTTCACTGCCACACAGTGAAAAACAATATCTCATGGACAACTGGGAAATAAGGCTGTACTTAAGACAAATATGTCGGTCAGGCCAACCCTCGGCACCACCTCTGCCCTGTGGAGGAGTGACAATGCCATGAAAAGTACAAATTTAATTTTCCAAAGCTCAAGGTGGCTTCTTCAGAGCTGGCTCAGGTACCTTGCTGGTGCACACAGGCAGTTTTATGCTGAGTCCCAGGATAGTTTTAGTGACTTGAACCCCATGCATAGTCCCTGATTCAAGGTTTAAACAGAATGGGATTCCCTGGATTTTAGATCAAGAAAAGAGCCGGAGAGGGATCTGTGCCTCCACCATCAGGCTCAGGCTGTGGTGCTGTACCAGGGTGGTCGTGCTGCAGAGCAGAAGTAAAGAACAAGCCCACCAAAGTCAACGCTTTTTGTAGGCAAACTCTTAGGAGCTGAACACCCCACATGCATGAGCCTTCCTTTTATTTTTTTCTTGCTCGAGTGCCAAGCTTGGAGCAGATGGTACGTTACTCAGCCTTAACTGGAGGGTAAGAAAGTGTGATTTCTTTTTTTTTTTAAATTCAGTTGAGACCCTCAGCCCATTTAGATTCCCAGCTCAATGTTTATTTGTCTTACACAGAACTTGTACTTTCTACCCCTCTCAAATGCTAATCCTCTCCACACATATGCTCATTATGCAAAAGCATATGACAAACACCATCTGGGAAAATAAATAGCTTCTCAGCTAACAGTGCTGCTCCCTCCCCTTACATCACCCACCTCACTATTGTCTCTCCTATTTTTATCTGCAAGACAGCAGTCACTCAATCCAACTATTAACTTAAAAGTGCCATTTTAGTCAAGCAAGCTGCAGATATCCCAGACTGGGCAGTAGAACCCATCCCATTTTCCAGGATGTGAATCTTCACAGTACTTTGAAGGCAGCTGTAGCACTGAGAAAAATATGTGTTATCTTTTAAAGGGCAGTTAATATCACTGGGAGATGCCAGTCCTGACCTGCAGAAGTCCATGCTTGTTTTTTTAGCTAGAAGGTTACATTTTCTCCCCCATGAAATATGCAGCTCTTACCATGAGTTGCACGTTGTTTCCATGGATTCCTGAGACAGTCCTTCATCTCTGACAGATTATTGCTCATACTGTTCAAAACCAGGCAATGGTGCTAAATAGGGAATGACATTAGCCAAGTTCAGTGATTTCTCTAACCTCTCTGTAGATGGGTAAGAATAGGAGTCATGCCATCATTAATCATGATGGATTCTTTGTCTGCCAGAATGTTAATCAAAAGAAATTAGGATGTATATGCAAGGGAAAAGTGTCTCAGAATATTCTGGTTTGTACCAATGGATTAGGAAAATCATAGTGATTCAGCAAAGGAGATGTCTGTTTAGCTAAACAAAACAGGATCTGCACAGTCTAACCATATTGTGTTGAGGCTAAGTAACCAGGAGAAGTTCAAAATGCACAACCAGGAGACTCAGCAGCTGACGCTGTGATATAAAGGTAGAGCTTTGTAAGTACCTTGTAAGAATTGTGGGGCCATAAACACTGCAATATTATATCTGTTTAGAAAAAATATGAGACAGAATTCAATGATGACCTTATCTGAGCTACAAATTCTTGTCAATTATTATGTGCTTGTAGGGACATGTTTAATAGATGGCAGAAAGTCTTTCTCATTTGTCCTCAGAGACAGCGCTGATATTGCCCAGCTAAGAAATCCATTATAGAGCTACAAAAGAGGCAATTTGGTTTCATGAGCACGTGCCTTTATTATTTTAAGAATAGTTTAACATAGGCAGAGGAAAGCAGAATTTGTATTTAAAAATTGTATAAAAAATAGGCCAAGCGTTCAAGTTTTCAACCAGTTTTGTGGTTCTTGCGTCTCCTGAACCTTTTTTTTTGGTGGAGAGATTATTTTTGTTTTCCTGCCTATTGACTCCACTGGGAGTTTCACCTCACCTGAAACAGAGGGTTTAAGTGTGGTACGTGGTTTGGGTGTCAGTGTTGCTCAGAATGTGTGTGCCTATGCAAGACACACACTGTGCGGCTGAATACGCCCTTAACTCTCTTCTCTTTGTTGTTACAACAGACGAACCAAACTCCTGGAGTGCTCCCTCTGCCACCTCCCCAGGTCTGCCGGAAGTAGCTCTTTCCCTCGACGACATAATCTCACCATTATCTTCATCACACATAGCCCCACCCTCTGACCCTTCTCACCAGATAAGCCCAGAGCCAACATGGGATATAAGGAGGGAACACGACGTAAGGAAACCAAAGGAGCTTTCGGTGAATGGTCACAAAAAGAAAAGGTTAGGAGAACAAAGAGAAAGGTCAGCAAGTCCTAAAAAGGTAGACAGGTCAAAGCATGAAGAGGCTTCTTGGAAAGGATATTCAGAAGGCAAAAATAAGACCACTGATGGTGGCAGGCCCACCTCAGAAAGCAAAGCGGTGGGACACAGCATTATGATTGAGGCTGGTGCGAGAGAGCACGTGTGTGCTGGAACCAGTGATGAACAGTTTGGGAGGCTGAGGAAGCTGGAAAGCAAGAGAGGAGGATCTCTTAGCAAAAAAGAAGATCACAGATCCACGAACAGCAGTGAGAAGAAGTCAGCTGCAGCACCTGACCATGTCAAGATCGATACAGGTGCTACCAAGACGTACAGTAGCAACCGCTGCAGCTCACCTGGAAGTGATATGGACCACAGCCAGAGGGACCCTGATGGGAAACCCAGCGAGTTCCCCAGGAAGGGACATCTCCACTCCATTAGCACTCGCAGCACCAACACCACAGTTCGAAAGGCAACTGTATCCCCAGGGCCGTGGAAAATCCCTGGCTCGGATAAGCTACCTAGCGTCCTGAAGTCTGGTACTTCTGCCATGAGCAGATAAGCAAGGGACTGTTGCCCTCTAACTGTTTCAAACTGACGCAGAACATTCTTCTTAGTTTTTGTCTCACATTGGTTTGTTTTAATTTATTTTAACTATCACACATATACACAAAACATTGAGGAATGAAAACATTAGTGTGTAATTCCATGACAATGTGCACAGTATCTAATAAGTTCAAAAGCATATAGTCAACACAGAGATTTAAAATCGACCCTAAAGTCCCAGTTCCATTTTAGGGACTTTGGCAGCTATGGAAGAAACCAAAACAATATGAAGGACAGTACATCAGAGAAGGATAGTGCAGTGTAGCTTTAGCATTTTTTTCCCACTGCATGAAGGACTTGGATTTCATTCAAACTTTATATCAAGAAACTGGAACAAGTTAGAGCAATCACAAAATGGAACATCGCCTTAAATCAAACTGCACGGAGCAAGCTGAAACCGAGAGAGGATCTTTTCATGGAGCTAAAATGTTGTAAATAAATTGTTCTCGACATATCTAGACAGGGGTTAAAGGGTTTCTTTGAAGCATCATTTGGGACTGTACACCCATGACACGTCTCCACTGTTAATGCTTTGGAATAGTCCACGTGGTACCCTGTAGCATAGTTCATTGGGCGCTACAGGAGGAGTGGGGAATCTGGTGGATTAGTTTCTGTGATACCATTTCTACTGCCATTTTTGTGAACAAACCATGTTTCTGTACATTGGAAAGGAGTTAGGGTGGAGTTGTATTTGCAAATTATTCTCAAAAGCGATTTATTAGAGGTTCCCCAAGTCCTGTGAGGTAGTACACAAATCAATTGGTCAGGCGCAAACCCCAGACATCTGCAAGGCCCTTGCAATGAAAGGAAGAGTGCTACAGAGAAAAAGCTGCAGTTTCCTTAAGGAAAGGCCTTTCCTTCCTGCAGAAGATGACAGCATCACTTATCAACAGTGCTTTGTTTCATACCCATCCTCATTTCCTTAGGACACTCTCACCTTTCATCCCCTCAGTTTGGCAGAGCAGGTGCCTTTCAGGCACACATAAACAATAATTAGACTGGTTTCTGAAATACAGTTGTTGGTGTCCTCATTCAGCAAATTCGATATCTTTCCTTTTTTAAAATGGTTTCCATTTTATCATTTTTTCCCTTTCTCAGTTTTGTTGGTTTTTTTTCTCTTTGTCTTTTTGGTTTTATCTTTCTTGCTTGTCTGTTTTGAATTTCAAGCCTTAAGTGCCAGGTAAACATTCCAGTCTGCCTTCACAGGAAATAACTCCGAGTTCAGTCAATCAGTCATTATCTTGTTTTGAAAAGATGCGTGTGTGTCTGTGTAAGTGTGCATATGCTTATTTGTCTGTCAAAATTAAAACAAAATCCTGGGCAATAATACATTGGTAATTAAAAAAAAAAAATCATAAAGCTAAGTACTGTCAAAAATTCATATTTAAAAATTACTGTTCTCTAGCAATCTTAGTTCCTCACATGCTCTGCTGATAAACTAGATTGAGATTGGCTTTGTTCCAAGAAGTTAGCACATTGCTGTATGTCTCAAACATTGCACTGGACTGCGAAATTTATAGACATGTTTCTTCCTGTCCAATTATTTGAAAAGCCTCAAGTCAAGGATTTTGCAGCTTTCAAACATTTTCTTAGAAAGAAAAATCCATTTATAATTTCTAAAAAAGCACAAGTCCATGTAGCTGTTTATAAAACTCTTATTTAATGAAAAAAAAAAAATAAATCTTTATCCCCTGAACTAGAATCCAATATAATTTGCCATTAATTTATTGAATCTGATTTTGGACAATGCTTCTTTAGTGTAGATGCACGTCCCAGTATCTTATTTTTATGTATAAAGAAAACAAACAATGAAATCTGAAAAACAGTTGAGATTATGCTTGCATAAACTCTAATTTGCACAGTTCACAGCTACTCCTTGTGCAGTAATTGCTTTATGCGGCTGTAATCGATAACCTGTGAAGACAGCACATCATCTAAACCCCATTCCAAATAATATTTCTGTGTAGTGTTAGCTGTGAATTTACCCTGTACAGCTCTATCTCTATAAATATAATTCCATGTATTAATAGTCACAGAAAGGCTGTAAGTGAGCAACTATTTTTATGAAACGCACCACTATGGATAAATTAACTTTTACAGAAATCTTGTTTACTGTATGATATTCTAAACCACTGTCAAATAAAATATATATCCAAAAATCTTTTTTTTTTCAATTGTATATAGTCTGTGTTAATTTTGAGTAACAAGTGTTACCCTGAGAAACAATCATTTTCATGTATGTGAGCAGAGTTACTTAGCTACTGCCTTATAAAAAAGGAAACAGTCCATTTTGATTTCTTAGTCTAAAGAAGGATACTATTTATGAATACACATGTAGGTGACTAAACAAATTCCAAAATGGCAAGTTAAGAGCTATGAGGCTACAGAGAAATCTCTTCCTTGGTGGAGAATCCTAAACTGTTATTGTCCTTCCAGTCCCAGGAGACTCAGGACAAGGCTGGCCAGACTCCCAGCACTGCGAGATGACTTCTGAGCAAAAACCATATATAAAAAATTAATCTGAGCGCACACCATATTTACCACAGAAATCTGGCAGTTTCTAACTACCCCTGGAAAGGTTTTGTTGACAAGCTGAGTGAAAGGGGCATAACTGCATTTCCAATTTACTTTACAGAAATAATGTCTTAGAAAACATCATAAGGGTATAAAAATATTGGTAACCAGACAGTCTTCTGAGGATGAATCTACCCCTCATTGGACAGAACAGAAAAATGCTCCTTACCTTCAGTTAAGCAAAACAAGTCATCAGTTTACAGACTGGAAACACTGTAAGATGTTCTGCCTGGAAAAGTAGCAGTATTTTTCACACAAATATGAAATTTACAAAAAAATAAATGTTTCCTGTTCCCTAAAGTACAATTTTCTTCAAAATATAATAATTTACTTTCATACAACCCAAGTCAACTTCTGTGGAGCCTTGTTTTTCAGAAGATTAATGTTCCACATAGAAAATTTCAACCAGCTGAACTAGTAACATCATTTTGCATTACAATAAACACATACCAAATATGAAATATGTTTGATACTCAAAAAAAGAATTTGCTTCCCTTTAAATAGCTACTCTTTCCATGGTTGGAAATCTAAGTGTGTGCCTAATTCAGACCCAGAGATGTCACAGAGAAATGTGCTGAAGCGATATAGCTTCATCCAGTGTAACTTTTTCTGATAATAAGATGTCTTTTCTCTTTTAAACATAGTAGGACAGCATTTGCATTGCACTGCCATTTCTGTGACCCCTTTTAATCTCTTTTTCATACTTATGCAATAATACAAGGAAATAGATACTTATTTTGATGCAGATTCTCTGCTCCAAACTCCAGCACAATAGTGAAAGTAAGCTTGCCAGCCTCTGATCAGCAATGCACATTTGGGAAGTTTTGGTAAAACCCCACAGACAGATGTCCATGCAGTTCTTTCCCTAATCAGTGGCAAATGTGGTCTCTGGGGCTTGTTCCTCCTCCAGGTACTTCCCTGCTTTAAGATGTCCATGCAAACTGCAGAGTCTGGAAGAGTAGATCTTCAAACAAGTTTAATAAGAAAGATACAAAATGTAGTAACTCCCACAAGGTCTCACCAAAGATGTTACCTTTTCTTCCAGAAAGCTACTTGACTGACAGCATTCTTCATTTAGTTACAGCAGAACACAGCTTGCCCTGGTTTCACTACACTGTGCTCCCCTAAACACGAGGGGCATTTGTAGCCCATATACCATATTTGTAGCCCATATACCCATATCTACCTACTCCATGGCCTCAGTGATATAGCTGCCAATAATTTACCCCCAGCATGGAGAGCTGCCTGCTAGGAATTGATGCAGAAGTTCCAACACGGCCCCATTTCCTCCCTGATATTTTTCATCTGAATGTGCAACCAAGCACCATTGCCGAAGATCTTCTCATCTCCATCAAAGATGAGATTCCACCTGATGAGTGCCATCTCTGCTGAACACAAAACATCTCATGTTTAGCCCACTCTATGTCCCCTGTGCTCTCAGCACCACCAGACCTTTTCTGAATCTCTTCTCTTCCTCTACAGCTCTGCACTGCTCTTGTTCTTAATCCTATCTCAGTGCTGCTGCCTGTCAGTAGATCAAATCTTCCATTCTTCATTTTCTCCTTCTGTCCCTCAGAACTTTGTCTTCCTCTTTTCCCCTCTTTCTTCTGGCCCTCTGTCACCATCGGGCATTAGTTGCCACTCTCAGCCTCTACCTGACTTGTCTCAGCAGCTCCATGTGACACGCCTCTCCTAAGAGATGTCATTACCAGTTACCCACCAAGTCATTAACACACTCCTGGGTGTCACATAAACATACAGGCACACCTAATACCTTCCACTGAAGCCCACATCACCTGCCTTGTCTTCCAGAAACAGCCAGCGGTTACTCATTAGACACATTAATTCTCCATGCAGTCAGTAACTACCTTTGCAAGTACAAATAATGTTTTATCTTCATTGCTAAATGTCTGTACTGATAATGATTCAAGCATTCAGGCCAGGTTTTAGGAATGCAACATGCCATGATCTCTACTGGAAGTCTCCAAATTTGTTTTACAAAGGCAAGAACAGACAAAGCTGCAGGCACATTTCTGTCTTAGCCACTACATTCGTTTTGTACATCACTGCTGCCACAGAAACCTGGGGCCAGAACTGCAGAGAGTAGAACACACCTCAGCAAATGAGGATGTCGCCCTCCAGGTTTCTCCTTGCTTGGAGGGAGACTTTATTGTGAAGGGAAACAGTTTCTTGGTACACTGCCATGAAGCTCAAAGCTAGAGAAGGCTTTGGACTTGCCCAGTGTTGACTGATCCCATAAGGGATTGACTTCACAGTTCTCATCTGTAAGTCTCCAAAAGAATCCTTTCCCTCTTTTGTGCCCTTGAAGCCTTGAATATTTTCTGTAAGTACTGCTAAAAAGGCCACACAGGCATGGCATGCTGCCTACTCTCATGACTAATAGAGGACTTGGAGAGAATTGCCATGGCTGTGTCATGTCACTCCTGTCAAACTCAAGGACTCCCAAGGCTCTTTTACCATCGTTCAGTGCAGAGGCCCAGAAAAACCGACCCTCAGAACCAAACAATACCTTTGTCTTCACAGCTGTCATCAAAACAGTGCATCATTTTAATTAGCCATCACTCCCAGAGGGAAATCCAGTGCCCTATCTGGACACAAACAACTGTGCTTCAGCCAGGACTCCCACATCACCAGCACCCCAAGCCCCTCACAGGTTAGCTGCTCAGCACCCAGGACTGTCCTCTCCCTTGGAGCAACAGCCTCTCCCCACCACCCAAGTAAGAACTCATAGTCTCTGCATAGCCCACCACCCTCCTAGAGCCAGGGCCTGCCTGCTCAGTCCAGCCTTGAGGGTTCTGGAATACTTTTTTTGGTATTTCTAAATGCAGCTACATGATGACACATTTATCTCCATGGCTGGCACCTGAGCTTAGAGCCTTTTTTTTGGTTTTTTTTCAAAATATCATGTCAAGACACAGCAACATAAGCAATGTCTCTGAATTACAGCCAGTCTTAAAATTATGTTCTGCCCTTCCTGCCTTTAGTACCTTTAGGGCAGTAAGTCATTCTGAGTGTTCAATTAGTCAATAAGGAAATTTTGCTTATATAAGGTACAAATATATCTCTTTTAAACAGTTGGGGAAACACAGGTGCACAAACACCCACTGCCACTCAGACACACAGGGGCCCCCGAGCACCGTCTTCCACTCCCACTCAGGAACTGCCCAAATAACCATGTCTGAGATGGATGGCTGTCCCTCTCAGGAAAAAAATAAGCAAAACACATACGGATGCGGAGTAATCCAGAAAGCTATTGTTCACCCACAGATCAACTGCTGTAAATGTAGAAGACATTTAAACTGTTAAAAATTAACAAGAAATTGTGAGGGGAGAAAGAAAAGGAGTGACGGGACTTTCTGTGATGGGGCCACTTGCTGACCTGCTCCATTTTCAACTTTTTCAAGCTGAAGAATTAAATATGACAAATGTTGCAACAAAGCACTGCAAGTCTTGGTGACAGCAAGAAAGAGTATTTAGTGATTACACTTCTGAAAAGAAGTAAAAGGCCGGGGCTGGTGCCAAGGAGAGAAGAGCGCAGTGTCCTCTGCTCTCCAGGGGCAATGCCAGGGTGTTGATGGGCTCCTCAGACTCAAACTAATCCCCCAGTTTCTCCAGACGTTGCAGCCATACTGAGAAACCTCAGCAGTGGTCTGGCACTGCCATGACAGGCTGGCAGCAGCAGTCATTTTCCTGGATGTAGGAAGGTCAAGAATCCAATCCCTGCAGTGTTTGTCTTTATCTTCATGCCACAGGACTGGTGCACAGCACCAAGGGACAGCCCTGTTGTCCACCCAAACACGTTGTAGATGTGGAAGCAGTGGAAGGAGTAACTAAAACATGAAAGCCAACCAGACCTATGGTGAGAACCTCAGCGCAGCTGTAGGCTGGGAGAAAGGTTCTGAGCAACTGCTGTTCCCCAGCTACTGGAGTGAGACCAGAGCACTGGCATCCTTCTATCCTTCCCCTCTCAGTAAATTGGGGCCATTGTTGCCACTGAAATCACCTGAATTATTTACACTGCTTTTCTAACATTCTACAAGAAATGTAGATTTTGTTTCCTGGACTGCCCTTTGCTCAAAAGCAGTGAAAAACAGGCACCCCAACCAGTCCAAAACTCTCCTGCTGTCATCAGACAGCAGGGCTGCCCATGGCTCTGAAATTTCTTTTCATATATATGTATAGAATTAATGAATTTTTGTGTTAGTGCTTTCCAAAAGTGATTAAAAACTATGCCAAGAGCTTTAACTCAAGTACTTAAGAAACTGCAGTCTATAAACCAGAAAATTGTTCACCCTGTTGCTAAACCAGGAAGTATAAAGAGCTAGAGTTAAGTACCTTCTTAATTCAGGAAGAAAATCAGACCTTTCCCTGCGTAGTCCAGAAAGTTCACCATGTACTAAGCACCTATTCCAATTAACACATCACTCACTCCAGAAGTTCTCAGAAAAACAAGCTCAGCAGGCAACATGGAGCACTGCAATGTGTTAGTATAAAATGTTTCAGAGTACCTCTCAATCCTGGAACATCACAAACAATACTAAATTGATTGCTCTATATCACCCCAGGAAAGATTAATGCCAGCATGTACCTCCTCCTGAATGACTCTTGTCTCCTACATCCCTGGTAGCGCCCCGGTTTTTAGGTTGGTTGCTGGTAGAGACATGCCCCGATGTTACCGATATCATGGTGGCTGCAGCGGGTCACAAACTTTTTTGGATACACCTTCCCATCTGACTTGCACACCAGCACCACAGCATGCCCCTTGCACCCAGGAGCATGGAGAATTATCCTGCTTGGCTTCCAGCTCAGAAGGGGCCACAGCTCTGGGCTATGGAGCTGCACAAACTGCTCTGCATCTCTGGGCATGTGACACTAAGTCCTATGTTGTGACACCTCCCAATTAGCACCCAGCAGCACAAGCCTCCAAACTACCCTGGTGTCAAGAGCAAAAGCTCTTTCCCTAATCACCACAGTTTATCCTGAGACTCTGTTTTGACTGACTGTTTATTTCTTTGTCACATTAATTTATAGTGAAGCACGCTTCCTGAAAGAGGGCAGCTCCAGCAATGCTTCTGCCCTGACTTCACATCCCAGTACAAGATGAGCTTCACATGTGACAAAACTGAAAGAGCCTGCTCCCAGGCTCTGCTCAAGAAGGATCTCTGGAGGATCAGCAAACTCACTCTCTGCGGGAAGATTCCTCAAGCAACCTCTGCACAATTCCCCACTCTCGTCTGTCATCCTGTTCTCTTTATATTGAACATCTTTCATAGTGGCATACAAACTGCATGTGCAGCCCAAATTGATCTGCTCCATACCTTCAGTCCCCTGAGGTTAACAAGTAGGTCTCTACCTCACAGTTTTATAGGTCCATTATGTTCTTTGATTAGCAGCTCCTTCCCAGACTCAATGGCTTTGGAATTAATTCAGAAGGTTAGATAGCTAGTGTTTTTAATCTGATTGTTAAACTGTTTTGCAAATTACATAGAAATTATTCATATTTCAGCTCCACTTACAAGCACCAGCATCCCTGGGCTTCATTAGCTGCAGTGAGCACCCCAGCAATGGGACTGCAGGTGATGCCACCAGAGCCCTCTGCAATTTTGTCAGACCTTCCCATTCAGGCATCCCTGCTCTGCTCTGCAGGGCCCAGCAATCCTCATTGCTTATGCAGCTGATGAAGTCCAAAAGGAATAAATGGTGGACCAACATAATGAAAAATCCCCCCCTGACTTCCCCATTGATTTCAGGCATTTCCCTCACACCAGGAGGACACAGTAAACAATGTGCACAGCAGCATCCTACTCTGCCATGATTGGCCCAAGGGTAGGCTGGCCTTGGGCAAACTACCCTGCAGAATCAGATGCTGATTTTCCCCATCCAGGTCTGGATTGCCCCCTGGTGACCCAGCCAACACAGAAAAGTGACTGGGGATCCCTGATCCAGGACTGGCCATGTAAACATTGCATGCTCAGGTGGAATAAATGGGCCCCACGAGTCAAAGTGGAGTAGTATGAGCTGTCCCTATACAACAGTAGCAATTACTCTTACATCAAACTACCAAGCATAGGAATGTCAGCCAGCATAGCCTGAGGGAGAGTAAGGATCTACTATATGTTTGGGTTTATTTTATGAAAGATTGTACTGAAGTAATAGATTAAAAAGCAAAATGGCAGTTGTAGCATGTGAAATACAAAGTATAATTTGACCCATTCATTTAATGGTCTCTTACTCCCTTTTCTTGCAGTTAGAGCCAGCATTTTAATGTCAAAAAAGCTGTCCATGTGCAGCTTTTATAGGATACAGGGGTGATTGGGGCTGCCCTGTGGGAAAGTGGTGATAAAGTCAGACCAAGTGTGCTGCTGCTGCCAATGCTCAGTGCCCTGGAACACAGCACACACCTGCACATGTGCAGACACATGTCCAAAGCAGAGAGAGATGGTGGTGCTGAGCCTTCCTCGCAGCCTCACTGCTGGGAAAGGACAACTCAGACCTGAGATCCTCCTGGCTGCTCCAGCCCCCAGCAGGCTCGCTGCTGGGCTGGTGGGACTGTGCCACTGGCATGGAGGGTATGCCAGCCATGCAGGCATGGCCCTGCTAAAGCTCTTCTGCTCTGTATACAGAGTTATTTATAGGCAGACTTATTTATCTATAACCCAGGGCTGATCTTCTGAGCTTTAGCAATAAGCATTAAGAAAAAAATGCAAACATCATATTTTCTACTAAGATCTTTCACCAGAAAAGTCATTCAATAGCACAATAAAAAACTCGAAATATTTTAAAAGGAAACAGTTTTATCCTCTAAGTCCAGAATAATATACATAGTCATAGAATTCTTATCAGTAGCTAATACTGCACCATTAAAAAAAGCATTGTAAATTACTGTGTAAGTATGTGACCTTAGGGAACTACCAGATGTTTTATGATGTCTAATAGAATCAGTGCATCAAAACACAGAACAAAACTGGCACAGGAGAAACTACAAAGTCATAAAAACTCAAATCACAGGAAAACATTACATAGACTGACCTACAGCTTAAGTAACTCAATCAATATAATCCATGAAAAGTAACAAAAACTAGAATTACATAAACTTATAAAAGTAGTATGAGAAAATCAATTCATAAAAAAACTAGTCAAACTTTGAGTCTCTGGCAGAAAGGAAATATTCTGCCTGTGGTGGTATGTGCCAGGTGACTGGTCAGCCTCAGACCAACTGGAGTCCTCTTCTCAATAAAAAGACTTTTCTGCCAAGAAGGTCACTAATTTTTTTCTGTGAGTTCATTTTTAATGAGTTTTCCACTTTGAAACAAACTTCTTTGGGTTTTCCTATTTCTTCCAGCATGACAAATGTACTGTAGTGTGTTGCTGTCAAGAACTCAAAGGACACACAGCCTTAATCAGTATTTGGAATCAGTAATCAGTGGATAAGTCTACACTGTATAGTAAGAAGCTCTGAAAGCACAAATGTCCCCAATGACAAAAAAGGAACTCCTCAAAAGATGCATTAAGGAACAGGATGACACCAGGCTCCCAAGGTGACAAATAGAAAGCACGAATTACCAATTGCCCATGGCAAGAGCTGGGAAGAACCCATTTTAAAGGACAGGTGAAAACATAATGTGAATATCCTGCAAAGGGTGACAGCACAAAAGGCAGTTGTAGACCCTTCAAGACCAGGATCAAAGGACAAAGAAAGAAAGTAATGGCTTCAGCACCATCTCCTTTCCTGCTCTTAACATGAGCAGCATCACTGCATGTCCACAGCAGTTCCTCCATCATCTCTGGCAGAGAAAGAGCTCTGTCCTTGGGTTTTCCACTTGCCACATTCTGCCACTGTGGCTCAAGCAGCTGCCCCTATGAGGTTACCTTTTGCTATGCCATTGGGTAAAGAAAATTCAGATTTTAAGAACAATGTGTGCATGTGTGCCTGTCCTCTCTGCTCCAGCTTTCCTCCATGACTGGATGGTGCTGTAGTGCTCAAAGGCACAGCCAGTCATTATGGATTAAAGGCAAGTCCTCACTGCCTGTAAACATTTATACAGTACAGAGTAAGTGAGACTGAGAATAACCAGTAGCCCAGTGGTTAGAAACATGAATGTTGTTTGTGTCTAGAGTTCAATCACTGCTCCATAGACTGATAGGATATGAATACAGAGCAGGATTCATCTCATCCAATTTAGATATATCTACATTACTGTTACTCATTCCAGGACTTTTGCAAAGACCAGTGGGCATTTTTGACAGAATTTTTGTCCAACACCTGTAGGAATGAATTAATTGTTGTGCAGAAGCATCTAAGCCTTTCCACTGACTGGAAAGAGCGTGCAGGATCCCTAGGTCTGAGTTCATGCCCAGCATCTCTATTTCTAAAGTTAGGACAGATAAATCCCTACTAGAATGTTCCCAGATGCCTTCAATTTCATATGTGTCCTGAGCGTACAGGATCAATCTGCAGGAAGGAGCTAAGCAGGTAAACCCCGAGGGTTCAGGCAGTTATTTGTTCTATTATCTGTATGTAACATCTCCATATATTATCCACAGCTGAAGCAAGGACTCGGCCCCACAGGCAGACAGGAGGGAGCTGAGCTGCAGCTCTGCCAATGTGGGACAGCCTAGAGGATTGCCACGGTACTAACAAGGCAGGAAGGTCATCAGCCCTTCTGAGGATCAGAACCTTCCTACCCAGGGAGTTCTGCTGAGACCAAAACTTGCAGCGCCTGTTATTGCCCTCCCTGTGCAGCCACTGCTTGCCATGGCCCCAGAACACACATGCAGTGCTCAGAGAGCAACACAAGAGTGAATGACTGCTGGTGTCACAGGTCTATAAGAAGGAATATTTTGCAGTGCATCTAACTAGCAGGTAATTAGTAATGTGTTTGCAAAGGTGTCATGTTGGTAACTTACAGTCTCTCTTTTCAAAGTTCACATTTGCGTCGCAGATCCTGTGTCCTGTTTCAAAGGGATGATACTGCTTTGCACCATGATGTGCATTCAGTGTCTTGAGCCCACAGATCGGGATCTGGTGTGCAGCTGTAAGAGAAAGATGGGTGTTTCTGACAGACCAAGCACACGGTTTCCCTTGGAGAGCAATTCCTGAAGGAGTCATCACAGGTCCCTTCCTTCAGGTGCTTCTGCCTGGAACTCATCAGCATGTCTGTCCCTGACACACAACTAAATCCTCAGATTTGTTTACCTTTCCTTCTTGTAGGCCTACTGAATCATTGGATTTGTTGGGTTTTGGGACTTCTTCCCTCATAAATTGCCCCTTTTTTTTTTTTTTTTTAAAGAATACCAGATACTTTAAAAATCTAAGCCCAGGTCTCTCAAATAAACAGGACCAGATCCTTCCAGAATATGGAGGAAATTGATAACTGGGTAGTCCTTTTTTCCTCTGGGGACACAGAAGCAGAATTTTTTTTCTACCTCATTGCACATGTGGCAGGATTGGTGAGGAATAGAAAAAGAAACAGAACTTCCCTGCCTAAAAAGGGCACAGCAAAAAGGAGCTCTGCAGGCATGGACACTCACAAAACCACATCCCAACAGTGGCAAAAACAGCCCTGTTGGCAGAGCTTTGCCTGTAAAACCTGTGTAGCTAAACTCAGGCTTGATGTTCCAGGATCATTTCAGCTTTCTCTCACGATATCTGAATTTTGTATTATTTGTCTTAGGGTAATCATGACCTTGTATTTATGTGTATCAAATAATGATTCCATGCTCAAGGAGATAAAAGGTGGCTCATACAAAAACAATGAAGTGAGTGTGCTTAGTGAGCACCATCTGTACCATGCCCAAATCCCAAAATAGTCCTTAATTTCTGTGGGTTTCTGAAAGATGGTTAGGGGCTGGTGTAGAAGCCCAGAAGATAAGGGGCTAACGTGTGGGTCTTAAAGACTGATAGCAAGACGGCTGTGGAGCCAACCAAGGATTATTGATAATAACGTGTTATGAGAACAAGACACATCTGGGAAAGGGCAACATACAGAGTCAGGGCAGTACTTTTCAGGGACAAACATCCTTTTTCTGGCTGCTGGAGATAAGCACAGCACAGTCCAACACAAGTTCAGGAATTAGGCTGAGAAGTGGAAATGTGCTGCAGGGGGGGATCAAGACCACCCCAGACCCCTGAATCCTCCAGTGCATTTCCAGAAAGGTCTGAAAGAATGGACTGTGCATGATAACTAATTTGCATTAAAAGTGAGAAACCTCTTCAGGGTAGAGAAAATCATGTACAAAAAGGTACACCCACCAAGGTCGGGCAGTGCTCACAGGACCCTGGACATCCCATCAGCTGGACTGATGCTGGAACCAAGACTGGTGATCCTTCCTTCCTTTCCTTCCTTCTTTCTGCAATTTTGTTTCCTTCTAATATTTCCTCCAAGGAAGCAAAAAGCCTTTGAATTAATGTTAGTTGCCTATTACTGGATAGCACAAAGAGAGACAGAAATTAAGGACTAACAATATTCTGAAACTAGCATGACCTTAAATTACAGCAGGTTAATAAATTACTTCAAATTTAAATCTCTGTCTGCTCTCACCTTGAGATCTGAATACCTTTAATCAAGTAGCATAATAGAAATTTTGATGATCAAAGGCTGCAACTGGTGGTGGAGTGAGACTACAATTTGGAAAGACAGCTGGAACTTAAAGTTTGGGCTGTTCAACAAAAAATGCTTTGGAAATTCAGTCTCTCAGGAACCCGTGAAACATAACAAAGTGTTGCAAAAGGTTTCAATATTTAACAAAAGCCATTGTAGCGCTTGTGAAGCCCAGCATGAGTGATGCAGAGGGGAACTAAGAGGCACCAAGGAGATAGGAAGGAAATAAAGAGACTTTGAGTCAAGTCACAGGATAGATATTCACAAGCACGGCTGTGGGATGAGTTGTGGCAACCCGTGCCCCAGCAGGGCTCTTCTGTGATGCCATTCCCCTGGGACAAGAATGTTTGACACCAGCGGAGTTCAGAGACCTGCGCCTTGCAAGGCAGGCACATAGGGATGCTCAGTAAACCAAGACTCACAAACCTGAGAGAACCAATGGTAAATGTGGGTTCTCTGTCCTGCTGAGGAACCCAAGGGTAGCTGCAGCACCAGCATCCCGATGCTGCTGTCCTTCAGCAGCTCTTCCTGGGAGCTGAGGCACAGGTTCAATGCTGCTTTTCCTGTGGTCTTCTTTAACATCAATGCAAAAACACCTGTATGCATCTGATTTTTTTTTTAATTACCTATATACCAAAACTCTGCAAGTATAAACAGGCAGTGTTCATAAACCTTCAGTCTCGAAATGTAGGAGGAGGAAGACTTATGGGTGAATTCAAGACAGAAGAAAACTCAGTGGCATTAATCTCCTTCACATACTTCCCTCTCCACATGGATATTGTACTGGGCTGTTAAATTTGAGGTGTTCATGTTTTACTGGGCACATTCTTGTTCATGTTTTTGCTCTCTAAGATCTTTATAGTAAGGTGCAAGGCAGCATAAGGCTGTTATAGTTTTCTCCCTGTTTATCGATATTACTGTTTGCAGCCACAAAACCACCCTCGTCTTAGAGACATTATTTATGGGTGTGTCTGTCCCGCTACACTAGGAAGCTCCTAAAATGGGAACAAATGTATCCTTACAAGAATAAGTTTTACAAAACTCTTAATCATATAAATCAGGGAAAAATCCCTGTGAAATAAAAACGAAAGCTTGGCTCCACTGAAATTAAACATAAACCTTATACTCAGGGTGGACAGAATTTCACATAAACCTGGAAGAGAAATGGGCTGTAATGCCCAGTTTATTCCAGTGTAAGGGAAACATCCCCAGTAGAGTACCAGGCTACTTGAGCTCTTCAAGCCTTTTACGAGGAACATAAAAGCCAGAGATCTGGTGCCAAGTCCCCTGCTTTGCTCTCTCCAAAATGAGGAGCAATTCTTACATATCATGCAGGATTTCAACATGGTCTTGAGTGCAAATACCTAGATGTGCTCTCCCCTGTTGCCTCCAAAGCTGAGCTGGCCTGGGAATATGGATAACCTCTGCTTAGAAGCATGAGGCACAGCAGCCACCTCTGATTATCAGTATTACAACTGCAAGCTGGATCATCTGCAGTCCAAATAACCCCTTCATACAGAACCAAAAGCAGGCTTGCCAAGCTGCTTGCTGCTTTGTGTCCCAGAATAGGCAACATTAAAAACATTTTGGCCATGGTTTTGTTTCTCTATCATTTTCTGTTTGATATATAAATGAGAGCATACTAAGAGCATGTATGTGTGTGTGTGTGTGTGTGTGTGTGTGTGTGTATCTGCACCAATAAATTCTATCCATCACTGGTCCTTGGGTTCCTTTTGTTTCTCAGCAGAGAACATGGGAAGCTGGCTCAAGGGGAAGGATTGCTGCTCTTTAAACACTGCATGCCCCCCTCCATGAAATGCTGATCTCAGGAGGAGGCAGAGCCCGGCTTGAAGAGGATGAGTAATTGCCTTTTGGAAGTGAGCTGCAGCACTCTGAGCATCTGTGCCTTCCAAACGTAGTTTTCAGTCCCCATCTGCAGGCAGGATGGAGCAGGGCAGCTCAGCACCCCGGATGGGCTGGGGGGCATCGGGCTGAGCTGTGCCCGGGACAGGGGACACTGAGCCGAGCTGGGGTAAAGCCGTGGCACTGCAGGGGAGGAGGAAGAAAAGCCGTTCTGTGCAAACCATGGCAGGGATCTGCAGATAAGGTCTTGTCTGCCCTTCATCACCAGCCAGAGCTTTAAGGGTCTGGTCTCCTCACGTGGGTGTAAAGGGGCAGCTGTTGTGCAATTCTGTCAGAGTCAGGCCCTGCAGAAACTTGGGGTGTGAATCAAGTGCTCAGACTGGTGCCTTGCTCTGGTGCCCCAAACACCCCTCAAACAAGAGCAGCTTCCCAAGCCTCACACGGGACTGGGATTTCCCGACAGCTGGAAGAAGAAAGCAAACTTCTCAGACAGCAACATATGGATCAATTACATGAGCAAATCCAGACCAATTCCCAGACTTCCAGCTCAAGGAAATGGCTATACACATGACAAATTTGGAGATAGGGGTGCATGCAGTTGAACTGCAAACTCCATACCACCTGTACAGTGGCTCTCTCAAACACCAACAACCACCATGCTCCTGCTATACCAAAGAGTTTGTCTGCTTGATAAACAGGTGCCCAAACCCTAAGACAGTAAAATCTTAAAGGCAAATTTTCCTTAATCCCTACACTGGAAAGTGATGATTGAGACCAAGACTTTGAGCTTCAGGCCAAGGCAAAAGAAAAGCACAACTCAGTCAATACCTTCAGCTAAGATACTCTTTCCTTCAGCTGAGGAAGCACGAGGAATCCAGAGGTTTTGACTAAAGTCCACCTTTCAGCCCTTCCTCGTTTCAGGAGGCTTCACCATTACCTAAGCACTCTCCTTCACCTGCTCACAGACAGCTTGCTAATATAGGCAATATTACTCAAATTTGTCAAAAGCAATTTAAAGTCCCATCAACATCAGCAAAGTGAAAAGGATAATATTAAGCCCTAAGTCCACCTAGTCAGGAACTGCACTTTCACTAGTTTCTAATGAAAATTACTCTGTACTAAGTTTGTCTTCATTTTTTGTTGTGACATAGTCCTTTAATTAATACATTTTTACAGCCAAAGTAATGAGTTTTCTCTATCATATCTGTCTGATACTATATCTTCTAAGAAAAATGAGATTAATCATTCTTTTAAAACATTGGCTTCATGGGCTTTTTATTTCATTTATGATATCTGCATAGATAAATGAAAAAAAAATAAAAACAAAAACAGTTTCTATCACCCTCCTAGAATGGGATTAATTTACCATAATGAAAATGGATGGGAGCATCAGAAGTGCTCACTCCAAATATGCCCACAGTGACTAATACCATGAATATGAAAGGCTATCTTCCCTGATTTTAAGTTGCAGATAGATCTTGGCAGAAAGGAAGACAGAGGAAATGAATGTAATCACCACAAAATATGTTAAAATGACAGAGAGAGCAAAGTCTAGACAATACGAGATGATTGCTTTGCTCTCCAGCTTGGAATGCAAAGCTCGTCTTCTGATTGTTCTGAGGTTTAGGCTGCTAAACACACATCTCTCTTCGAACCCATACAGGCAAGTAATTTGCCATATGTTTTAGTACATGGCACAAGTACCAGAGATATACCACTGCTAATGCTGCAAAGAGAGAAAAAGCAAGAAATGCAGCCCATGTCTCTCTGACATTTTAATAAGATGGTGGAGCATCCCACAGTTGTTGGGATGGCAATACCAGCCCTCTGCATGGTATCTTCTCCCTCTCCATGCTCATAGCCATGTCAACTTTCCCTGACTCCCAGCGTCTTGACCCCAAAGAAAGTGACCTGGGGCTTTGAGTTGATGGCAAGTTGAATATGAGTTAGCAGTGGGTCTGGGCAGCCAAAAGAGCCAACTGTGAGGTGGCATCAGGCACAGCATCGCTGGCCATCGGAGGGATGTGATTGTCCTGCTCAACACTGCATTGGTATGACCCCACCTGGAGTACTGTGTGCAGCTTTGGGTGCCTCAATATAAAAAGAATGTAAAGCTATTAGGGAGCATGCAGAAAAAGGTCACCAACGTGGTGAAATATCTTGAGCACAAGATTTACAAGGAGTGGCTGAGGTCACTTGGCTTGTTCAGTTCAGAGAAGGGAGGGCTGAAGTGTGACCTCATAGCAGTGTAAAACTTCCTCAAGGAGGGAGGGGAATGGTTAGGGTCTCCTCTCTCTGGTGACCAGTGATGGGACACAAGGAAATGGAATGCAGCTGCACCAGGAGAAGTTTAGATCAGACATTAGGAAAGGGCTTTTCGCTGAGAGTATGTTCATCATTGGAACAGGTTCCTGGGACAGCCAGCCACAGCACCAACCCTGTCAGAGACCAAGGCATGTCTGGGTGGTGCTCTTAATCATATGGTTCAGTGAGCAGGAAGTTGGACTTGATGACCTTTATGGGATCCCTTCCAACTTGAAATATTCTATGATTACAAACCATCCAGGTCCAGGAGCGCACTACAGCCACCTCAACCTTGTATGGAGAAAAGACTCAGGGACAATTGCTCCCCTCTCCTCCCACCTCCTCTGAAACGCAGGAGGTAATCATAGGCACCAGAATTCAAAGGAAACCATATGTGCTCCATTCAGCTCAACATCTTTCCTGTCCTATCCCTCAGCCTCCCTACACCATGAAGACATTACATGGGCAAAACTGTGCTTTGGTGCAACCTTACTCCCAGTTTTTATCTTTATTCTAAACATCAAAGTTCCATGCACTCAGCCCTGAACCAGCAAGGTAATGCCATTTTTCTGTAGGGAAAACATGTTCTCCACAAGATCCTCGCTGGCAATTCTTGGTCTTGTTCTAAGGGCTTTCTTCTCCCACCATTCACCCAGCACACAGTGTTCCCTTTCTCCACATCTCAGCAATCCATTTGGCTGCTCCTCCCAACCACATCATTGTTATGGGTTTAAAATCTTGGAATTTTTCTTTCATCTACCAACCCTGCACCTCAGAGGAATCACCCTCTGTCT
>JAWWEU010000040.1:11180654-11254280 GCA_035583155.1 Acropternis orthonyx
CTGTAATTCTGACTTGTAATCTGTTTGTGAGTTAGACTCATTCCTCCTGCTGGTTTACCTTTAAACCAGCACAATCATGATTCCTCTCTCTTCTCATTCACACATGAACAAGACATCACTCCGTAATAAAACCAACATCTCCTGCAAATATTAAAAGAAACTGTCAGCTGATGATGGCTTATTCAGAGGAGGGTGTGCAAAATTTCTAACCATATTGAAAAAGTCTTATTATTGAGTGGAGTATCTGAATAGCATGTACAACCTCATATACTTAGCAGTGTTATGCTCTGCTGATACACCACTCACCTGCAGGGTTGCCAAACCTCAGAGCATCCTGGTTTAAATCACGCTATGGACACTTGCACACAGGATATCTCTGGTCTTTTGAGCTTGGTTTTACTGATGCTGGTTATAACTACTTGCAGAACCATAGTTTTAGAACACTAACAGTGTTTGCCTGTAGTCAAACATTCAGTAATTTACTCCTGCTTAAATCTGACATCTTAAGTAAAAAAGGCAGGACTTCAATGTGCCTTCAAGTGAAAATTTGCAACCTGACTGCAGTACTAAGAATTTTCTCTCTGCCACATCAACTAAAAATAGTAGTACCACAGGCATAACCAGATAATCCTGCTGCTGGTATTAAACAAAGTAGATTAGTACAGCACAGAAATAACAAGAATAGGAAAACTCTTAGAAGAATAATATTCTTCTAAAGAATAAGAAGAAAGGGTGCTCCCAGGTGATAATTCCACAGTGCCTGCACAACCTGGGAATGCATTGTGCACAGCCAGCAGCAGCCCTAGTCAAAGAAGTGTGCTGTCTGGACTTACCCTCAGAACTCTGTCCCACAGGCTCTGGAAATGTTTCCCCAACTAATAACTGTATTTGAGAAGGAGCATCATAGGGAATTAACAGTCCTGCAGTCTTGCTTGTTGATCTTTGTTGGGTTTTGTCTTTTGTTTTGGTGTTCTGATAAAATGAAAGCCTTTGCATTTTTAGAGCATAGAACTGCATATGCAAGGAAATCTGTGGCTGAAGTAGGCAATTTTTACCCATCACCCCTTGTCTTCTCCAAGTGGCTTCCTTGTGCAGAGAGAGCCTCCAGCCCCTTTGTAACTACCCCTTAAGGACTGTAATACTGTGATTACGTCGTGCAGAGCCTTCTCCTCTCCAGGAAGAAAAGATCTAACTCCTTTAGCCTTTCCTCATAGGGCAGGTGTAGATGGTGGCTTGGTCATCTGGTCCCTCCTCTGGATCCTCTTCATCCTGTCTGCATCTGCATCTAAAGGCATAGATGCTTTTCAATGTTCAATAGCACAACCACTACCCAAATTATCTAATCTACTTAATTTTCTTGCACTGCAGTGACAACTATTATAGACCTGAGCTGGTATCTTGATAAATAGAAGTCACAGCTGCTGTTAGAAGGAGCTGGTTCAAAACATGAGATCTGGAGAAAAGAGCATTGTAGTTCTCAGTATGTTCCCCACCTGTGAGCTCCAGGTGTTAAATCTGTAATATCAGCAGTAACTTCAACAAGACATTGCCCTAAGTTTCAGTGAAATCTCCATTATCTTCATGGAGGAGGGGTTAAATGATATTTACAAGCATTAATAATCTATTTTGCCTTTTATTTTAAGAAGGATTACTGGCTCCATTAAGAAAATTTGAAAGAAAATATAAAGGTAGTGGCAAAAGCTGCTGCACTAGTCCCAGTAGTGCACTTTTTGGCTGTGCATTATTAAGCCAACACAAGGAACATTTTCAGGAATACCATTATGCTGCTGCATAGAGAAAAATGTTTCTGATTAGCATGTACTTGATATGCTTGGAAAATTAGTTCTCCTTCAGAGAATTCCAGCAACAAGTGAAACATCTGTTGTTTCCTCCAAGTTGTAACAATTATTTTGCAATTACTCTTTTTTGTACTTTGAATTTCTAATTCTTTATTTTTATCTAGAAAGCCAGGATTTGTGGTGCAATTGAAATTCACAATGTGCACATATGTGTGGGAAAGAAGAATAGAAAACAATGGCAGTCCTTAACTGTGGTGTTATGTCACCTCAAGGCCAAAATTGTTGGCCATTAGATTATTTGCATTCACTGTATTAATTCCACTCTATACACAATGGGAACTAATCCCATTTCAATCATTTCAATGGCTCTTATTTATTTCAAGGTTGATGCCAGTGATCCCTATTGTTTGCAGCCACACAATATCCTTTCTGCTGCCAAAAATCCAGCTTCCACCCCCTTACAGCAGCTCATTGCTTGTGCAGCTGTAACAGTACCAATGCTCGGGGTATAAACAACACTGAAATAAACTGTTAAAAGGAAACCACAAGTGGATTGGAGTAGCAAACAGCATGGCAGCAAAAATGTACAGAGGCACTCAGGAGAGGCAAGGGTTGCTAAAGCCAGCCTCACAAGCAGTGAAAACAAGTCACGGTACAGGATGGCAAGAGCTGCAAACAGTCAGACCCCTCAACAGCACAGGAGTCAAAGGACAGACCAGAAACCTTGTCCCATGGTAACATTTACATTCATAACACCAGGGATAGGCTTGCCTCGTTATATTCAGTTCAGGTTATCAAGAGCTATTGCTTCAAAAGACCATGAACAAAGAAGATATGAGAAATGCAGGTTAAATATCGTACTTTGCTTTTTCTGCTGTTTGCCTGCACAGGAACAGCACGAGTGCCAGGGGGCCCAGCCTTTTACAGAAATACAGCTCCAGCATCAGCCTCCAGGGGTCATTGTAAAGTGATTTCTACCATCCACATAAGCTTGATTAGTAAGTAACTCACCAAACACACTTGGAAACAGTCTAACATAGCACAGATTTACAAAACACTCAGAACCAGAATGCCTTCTGAAGGGCAGGGGTACAATGGCAGTGGCTCCCTATCTGCAAGCTAGAGACTTTTTGTGCTATTTTTATCTGCCCTGCAAACACTTCTGGGCCAGCCAGCAAAGGCCTTCGAGGAGTATCTTTGACTCAGCTGCAAATCTACAGCCTGAAGATAACATAGGAAACATATGGAAAGGCTTGTCTCTGTCACCCGTACTCTGAGCACAGGGCACCCTTGATTCCAGCTGCCAGGAGGATGCACATCACAGTGACTGCTCTGACACAGAGATCCTGGTCAAGCAGGGAGGGCTCTCTGCCTCTGGATGGGTTTTAGAGCTCAATGGCATCTCACCTTCACATCTGGCAGCACCACTGCCATAAGGGATTTCCAATGTAACAGGGAAAAAGCAAAAGCAGCACTCCCCCTACCACTCCTTGCTAAAACAGGAGCAGCACTTCCCCATGTGTGGGGTTGAGTTCAGAGCTGATCTTACCCATCCTTCAAGTCACTCATTTTAGTAATAAAGACACAGACCTCTTCAGGTACAGCTCTGTGTTACTCAGGTACTGACTGTGCCTGTTTTGGGTGTTCCCTTGCAGAGCAGCAGCTGTACAGATGTGGGCAACTCACCAGCTGTAGTTCCACAGCGCAAGGAGAGATCGGAGTGCTGCTGCAAGGCTGTGGAATTCATGTTTGGAAAGCTTTTCTACAAGAAAACTAACAAAATAGAAGGAAAAAAAGAAAAAAAAAATAAAGCCTTCTTTCCTAGTGGCAGCTGAACTAATTACACAGCTGCAAACTGAAGGCTTCACTGTGGAACAAAACAGCAAACTCTGATTATTTTCCCTAATTTATGTGGCTACAAGTTTTGCATATGATTCTAAATTACGCATGTCCTTTCCTTTTACACTCAAGAGGAAAATATCCCAGAGGATCACTAAAATTAGTGTCAAAGAATTCCCCTTTAAAGGTAAATACGACTTTGTAGTGACTGCCGAGGAAGCCCTGGGTGCACTTGGCACCTCACTTTTAGAGAGCTCAGGCCAAGGAACCGTAGACAAAGCGCATGCCCAAGGCCGATAGTGAGAGGGGCAGGCAGACCTGTTGGAGAGTGACCTTTCATCAGGGTCAAACCCTTATCTTTGATCCCAATCAGCACTATTGTACAGAGGGTTTAATGAAATAGCAGAGTGCTCCTTGATACACCAAACTGCTGTTTCACCAAAAGTCATTGTTTTAGTGCCAAGTTCCACTTAGGTTCCATTTGTTTAACTGCATTTTTCAATTAGCCAAGTAATTCACTTCCCATTTATTCACATGCATGAGACAGAGCAAAGCAAAGATTTCCTTTGATTCATAACCATGTGCCTGGAGACTCAGTCTTGGATTGTAGTAAGGGCAGGAGGCAGCCACCTAATTCCTGACAAATTTTATTACCATAAGGCCATGCTCAAGAATCAGGAGCTGTTTGTAAGGCTAGAACTGAAAAGTTGGTGGGTGGTTAAGAATGCAAACATACCTAAACATAAAGTTCTGTCATTTTTAAACATAGAGACTAAAGTAATAAATGAAACTAGTAATAAATGAAATATTTTGTCGAGCTTCTTCCTGAAATGCATCTGCTTTCTTTTGATTGATTTGATTAATCAAAGTTGGGGGGGGGGGGGGGGGATTAAAATGGACAAATTTTGCTGTGGCATGACCTTATTTCATACTCCAGATCATAAATTTATACAAACTTGTACTGGAAAAATTGAATCTGACCAGCCATCAGTGCTGTTTATTTCATCAGAGGTGCTTATGTCCATACTCAATGTTGTAGCTTCATCTCTCATGAGCTAAAAAGGAAATCTCTCTCGACTTCTCTCTCCAGAGAATTCTGCTACTGATACCAGGAGACATGGCATTGCTTACAGCCCAGAGAATTGACTTCTTATCATGAAACCAAATCTGCATCAACTTCAGATTTCTGAAACTTTAAGTGTCAACTTAAGCGTAAAATGATTAAAGATTGGGAAAAAAGGTAAAAATTTAAAAGGTAATTTAATATTATTTAATAACACTTTGGGAGAGTTATTTCTAATATGTTGAGGTACATATTGACTTTCCACTGTTTAATCTAAACTAACCTGAACTAACTCTATTCAGATATTCTACACTTGCATCACTCAGTCAAGTCATTCCATAAGGACCTACAGGTACCAAAGGTAACTGGGGGAAGCTCTCAGATGATGAGTTCATACTGGCAGATGGCGTCAAACAAAAAGGTTCCTTTGCCCTTTCACATTTATTCCTATTGCCATAGCGCAAACTTTCTCTGGTGAAACCAAGATGGGACTTAGAATCTGTCCCGAGCTTTTACATTAATATAGAAATAAAATCCATGGTCTTACATACCTGCTCATAGATAAAACTCCATAGGTAAGACTCCTTTTCTTTGGTATGACAGCACTAAAGGCTGATACCATGTTGTCAGAAAGCTCGATCTGCCTTAAACCTGACATTGCATCAGCCAAGATGAATTCAGTAAGCCAAGTTATCTACTGGCATGGGTTGATAAAGCCTTTAGCCTGCAATTTGGCCCTCCACAGCAAGACCACATGACAAGGGAGGAGACTCTCAGCTGCAGCTTCCTGGTACAAGTGAAGACTGTTGTGGTGCTTCATTGTTTTGTTGTTTTTTTGAAACAAAACAAACAACATGAGCATCTTTTCAAAATTATTTCCTCTGTTGTCTTGCAAGAATTACACTGGAGAAGATGACTGCTTTCCCCATACAGCTTGTCAGCTGCTATTTATGACTAAAAGATTTGCTTCCCTATCTCCTGCATAATACAGATATATTTTGTGCAGTCACGTAATAAAAATGAGGTTGCTTTATGGATTAAGAACAAAGAATCATGTATTCCCCCTTCAAAGTCCTCTCTCACATTCCAGCAAATTCACTGCTGAGAAACTGGTAACAAAAGCCTACCTAAGGATGCAGCAGTGGGTACACCATCAGTACCCACAGCCTCTTCCCTTCAACAGACAAGCTGGATGCCTTGGGGTTTGAAGTATCCAGTAAAGACAAGAGCAGCAGCTCACTACTGCCATCTGTAAAAGAGTAATTCTCTTTACTGTATGCTGCTGGGTGCCAACGGTGGGCCTTTGAAATTTGAACCAGCAATACCCTTAAGCATTGCCTGGAATAAAATATGCTCGCAGTCCAGGGAAGTTTTTGGAAGTCACTAAATTTGATAGCTACCAAAGGGTTTTAAATGTCGCATCCGCAGAAAATAACATGAAGAACTAATCAAATTATTAAAGTATGTTTCTGCATTTGCCTGTACTTTAACTTGTGCTGTTCTGTTCTGGCACAGACCAGGCTGAGGTAACTGTGTAACTCCAAGACAAGGGTTGCAAAATTACTTTTGCTTTTTACCACACGTGTAATCTGCACACTGGAAGGGTCACTGGAGACTGCCAGAGACAGTAAGCTTACAATAGGTTTGCAATAGTATGTTAAGCAAGAAGTACACAGATAACACCTCTTAAAACTCACTTCTCTGGCTTCCTGAAAGATCGTTTCCCTTCAGATTCCAAATGTGGCACTCAGAAGGATACATGTAAACTATGCTCCATACTGTGAGCTGTAGAAATACAGCTCTCTCTTTAGGAGGTACCTGGATTTCCCAATCATAACAACTGGTGTAAGACTGAGGACACTCAGCATATGCTGAGCTTTTGCCTGAACACTGACAAGCTGATTAGATTCCATGTAGGATTTTCTATAGGATGGGATGGTTTTGAGGTCAGAATTGATAAAATGGAGCATGATCTGAAGGAACAAAGTAATCAAAATGCATTGGTCAGGTCCTATCATCTTGAGCTCCATAACTATTCTGGAGTGTACTTAGACATAGATGGGGTCTGGAAAAAAGAAACCTGCACCGTACATAACATTTTCAGGCAGTATTTGAGAATTCTGGCACACTAACATGTCACCTAGAGATGGATGTTAAAAAGAATGGCTCTCAGAAGTTAAGCTCTCAAAAGTTAATTTCTCACTGCATGAAGTGTCTTTCATGACCACCAAAAGAAATTTAAAATTGTAAACAGCCTACATTTGGAATAAGCTTAGAAAGTGAGCCAATGAACACAGTGTAACCTGCTGCCCAGTAACTGGTGGTCCTGGGGAAACCACCAGCAGGAAAGGTTTAAAGTCCAAAGATGACATGGTTGAAAAGGCAAAATGGAGCTAATTAAAATAGCTGTTAATAGAACTGTTTTCTGTTAGAAAGAACTTCACTACTCAGGAAAAAAGGAGATAAAATACATAACTTTTCACATATTATTTCTGTTCAAATATTCCATAACATGTTATCAAAGATTTTCACTTTGATTTCAGTACTTTAGTTCATTTGTATCTTGATTTTTATATGGAAGTATATCTTGTGACAAAGTGACACAGTCAAGAAGGTGATTAAAACTGATCCCTTTAATCCTGGCAAAATAAGACTGAATTTTGTTTTAATATTTTGCAAACAGAAACAGTTATTTGGAAGCTGCACATCCAGGAGTCTTAATAAAATTTAATTCCATTGGCAACTAAAAGTGTCTGAAGGTTTGTGTTCCTGCAATAAAGTGTAATTCTCACAACCATCACTTGCATTCCATGTGCAGGATTTCTCTCCCAAACATGCTTTAATTTCAATAGAATATGTGGATTTAAATCAAAACAGGCAGACTCAGAAACACACCGATGCTACTAAAAGATATAGCTCACAGCATTCTTTCCTTTTTCACCATCAACCATAGAAAGCTTTATTCCAAGCCTGATCACACTTTCAGTTACAAAACACGTGGCAAAAAAATAACAGTTAACACGCATGATCTGCCATATTTCTACTTGCCTCTATTCTTATACTGGACTTTCCACACTGAGGGATGGAGAATAAACCTCTCTCATTTTTAACATAATGAATATACCTAAGGGTAGCAAATAAAGGCTTTTATTTATTTTTAATTTCATTTCACAAATCTTTGACTTTTCCCAAAGCCACCATTTTTTAGTGCAACAATCCAGCACAGTGCCAGTTGCTGAGGTATACATGGTTCAACCAATTTCACCTTCAACCGAAACTGCAGAGGTTTCTCTCCCTCCTTTTTTTTTTTTTTTTTTTAAAAGTAATGAAAGCCATATATTCACTATTTCACATTTCTAAAAATAATTCCACTCTAGAGTAAAGAATGGTTTTGTAATAATGACAGGCTGTAAAAAGCAACAGCCTTAGTTTTTATCACCCATAGAACTCCTGACAGTTTTTTTTTTTTTTAAATATATTTTGTGCAAAATTAAGTTCTGTGTAGGCCTGTATCATAATTTGGAAAAAGTGTGTATAAAATGTACTTAATTTTTAAAAACAATCCCAACATCAAACAACAGAGAAAGGAGAAACAGATCAGATGCAGCGGAAGTTTTCACATGAGAAACTAAATATAGTATGTTCTTAAAGCTTCAGTAATACATTCTTCCAAAAACCAGAATGCACTTTGGTCATTATTAAACATTAGTACAGAGGCAAATAAAATACAAAATGCTTGTTTGTGTTGCTTTATATATAAAAATATTTTTATACCACATAAGTTTAAGACTCATTACTCGAAATCTTTCAAGATTCTGACAATTAGCAAACATAGTGCAATGTTCAGATTCTTGTCACAAAATTACTTGCCATTTTTCAATATGAAGCCACTACTTTAAAAACGTAAAATGTAAGAATACTCGTGCCTGGTGATACTCATCCTCCCAGAATAATTTGTAGAAGGAAAGTTTGTTCCAAGTTAATTTGTAGAAGGCAAGTTTGTTCCAAGTAACTTAATTCCACAGGGATGGTCAGGTATTTTTGTCACACTGAAGAATGAAGAGTCTGTATGACTGGTCCATGTGGGAGGCAGAGGGAGAGCTGTGACACCCCAGCAGGAAGCACCAGGGAATGACACCTGCTGGGGAGGAATGGCAGGTTTTTTTTCAAGACAGAAACCTGCCCCATACCAGGCTTCACAAGCCCTGCTGCTCACCAGAGAAACTTGCTCTCTGTGTTTAACTGTTCTTAAACTTCAATGTGGTACCAATGGCATATACTATAGTGTACAAGAGGAGAGCACCTATCTATCTTTTGCTCAGTCACTCATAGCATTGCTTTCACTAGTAAATAATTCTGTTTAAATACTCAACTTCAACATATAATACATACTGCTCCATAGTTCACCATAATATATTCCAATTAATATACATTTATATGTATAAAGTTTCTCATTAAAAGTAACAATAAAAAGTGCACATGCACAGTCAGAGCTGCACAGAACAGCCCAGTATTTCAAATAAATACAATATTTAATTTTTATCAAAATATCATACAGCATGGTAACCATTTACAATTATTGCTCTCATAAAAGTGTTATCAAAGAACACTTTTTGACTTGTTATATAACACCTTATTAATATCCCAGGATATTTAAACTGCAGCCTACATGAGTTTAGATCCTGGAATTACTGAAAATATTAGAAATTCCCACTTGTTTCTAATAGCAATATAAAATGTTTCTGCTACCTGTCATACTGTATTGTCAGTACTTTATTTTTTGTTAATGTTTCATTTTCGTATTGCGACCAAACATCTATTGATGTTATGCTGTCCTCATAAATGATTGGTGCAAATGAAATATTGTAAGCCTTTTTACCACACTATCAAAAAATCAAATTACTTCCACGTAGTGTTACTGTTAACTAAAAATGTCCAGCATTGGCTTCAGCTGTAATAACAGAGTAATTCAGTGGAATCCATTTTCAGTATTTCAAGTTCTCAGACACAGAGTTTTTGATACTTTCTAAATCTGACCTTTTCCAAAACTAAACAAGTAAATTTGAAAATAAAATATAAATGTCAACTAAAATGAATATAAACCAAGGAGAAGATGAAATAAATATAAAGATTGCACAAGACAGATGTAAACACTTCAGTTTTCCAAATGACATCCTTGAAGAGGTGGTAGCATCTGAAATACAGATTCAGTGGCTGCTTTGAGGCAGTTTTGTCCATCAATGAGCTTTTCTATAACACTGTATTATTTCATCTTCTTTCTATACTGTCAAGATTTGATCTTCCAGAGCTGCAAAAATCAGAGCAGTATATCAAGGTTATTTCTCATCCCAGTTTTCTGTTTACCAGAACTGCAATAGCACCACAATTTTTTATTTTTTATTACATTTGCTGCATATTTTATGATACACAAAATACATTTTACATTCATTTACTATTAATAGGAAAAAATAGGCAGATGTAAGCAAACTCAATGGCAAATCAAGGAAAAAAAGTGTTAAAGGGCCTGCTCTGCCAAATATATCAATACTGTTCTGATACACCTTTAATTTAATAAACAATTTCAAACAATAAATATTCTAGTTAATACAGCATGATCCATCTATTTCAACATTTTGAACAACATGGTGAAAAAAAGGATGTTTCTGAAGTATTTACCTTTAGATTAAATCCAAGCAAGTCACTGATGACACCAGAAACAGCTGACAGGATGACAACTTGGGTGATGTTGTAAAGCAGTGGATTCATCGTAAGCCCATATAACCTAAAGGGACTGTCCAGTTCCTAATAATGCAAAACAATAGAATAATTAAAAAGCAAAAAATTACACAAAGGGGTTTTTATTCACATATGTATTGAGGAATATTAGACAGTTTAGGAAGCCTTCAGGTCCCAGTGGAGTAAAACATTCTCCTATTATTATGGATATAAAAAACAATATGCAGGAAAATATCCATCACATTAACTGACTGTTGCCTAAAATACCCTTCCAAAAACTGGAGGCTGCCCATCCATAACATCTATCAATTTGCACATGAAACGAAGAAAATAGAGTGTTCGGTGCCATTGTTTTAGAATTCCTTATAATTTTCCAGAAATCACCTTCAGTGTTGAAAGAGCTGACAGACAGCAGAACCACAAAAAATAAGAAAGATTTTCCATTAATTTTGAGACTAATTACTAATCAACATAGCCAGAAACGGATGATAAAGAAAAAAAATACTAATATTCACTTCACTGTCAATATTTTACCTTCTTTTTAATTGGAAGGAAGAAAAAATTAGCCCAAATTAATCTGCAACAAAACTTGAACAAAGAGGCTATTGCACCAATTTTCAATTATTGGGGGGTGAATACAGTCACCCAAACTTTTCTGGCCTAGAAATATGTCAAAGAAAGGAAGGAAAAAAGTTTCAAGACATGAGTGGATTATATAAAGTATAACAATTACCACTGCTTTGGTCCTTTATATTTTCTAGCTTTAAATTCATCTTCATCCCTCTCCTGTACTACATTCTGGGCCTTGGACAAGGCCTTATAAACCCTTTTTTAATAAAGAAGAATTTCAAAGCTCTAACTCTTCTTTCAAAAGAGGTGAAATAAGAATGAACAACCTTTTCATTTAGATGTAATGTGGTATAAAACTCTACTGCAAATACAAAAGATATAAAAGACATGATTTTGAGAAGGACAGCAGAGAAATTCTTTAAGGAAAAAGTTTTTAGATTTTGGATTCATCTTCCCAATTTTGTGCGTAAGAAAACAGCAAGAATATTCAATGTAATCTCTCATAAAAGCTTAGAGATCAAAACCATCCAAAGTCAAACTAAAATCCCAGACTCCATTTAGCTACTGGGCATGAAATACAGAACTGCACTGATCACTAACTACCAAGAATTAATTTAAAGCTCATAGTAGGTGGCTTGGAAATACCACTTTTGGGCACGTTCTCACAGTAACAAAGTGATGGCCTGGGTCTGGCATTTGTGCCACAAAAGCCAAGTCCCCTTTGAAAAGACCATGTCAGTTGATACACTCCTGGGAAGAGTAAAACACTTTCTTTAAAACACTGAGGAGAGCACGAAACAGATGAAAGCGAATAAGACCAAGGGTCAATCAGCACCCTGCCACCAACAGGAGCCACTTCTCACCCTACCTACCTTCTCACAGCACACAAACATTTCAGCTCATGAGATGACACCCTGAACCTGTTGTTCTTTATCTACCTATCCCAGCTCTCCTTGAATCCAGATAATCTTTCTGCATCCACAGTGTCCTTTGACCAACACTTGCACAACTCTGCTACCCGATGCACAGAGAATACTTCCTTTTGTTTGCTCCAAAACCAGGTCCTGAAAGCTTTGTGGTCCCTTATTCTTACAGCAGGAGATACAGTCAGTAACTGACTTAACCAGGCTCTCCTTATGGCTGTAGCATAACTCTTTGTTATGCTGTTGCTTTGTCAGCTTCGACACCATCCACCCTCTCATGGAAAGTGCTGCATACTTTTTTTGAGATGAAGGGACCAGGACACACCTCAGTAAAGGTATGCTGGTGGGGGAAATTACTCATCTAACTAAAAGAAATACTCTCATCTCAGCCACCAGCTGGCTAGATTAAACTGAGTTTAAGCTTCATTTTAAGAACTGCTCCTCAGCAGGAATCAACAGGTTAAATGACCAGAATTCAATGGACAGTAGAAAGAGGCCACAAGGGCTCAAATCACCACTATCTCAACACTCAAAACAGACAAAATTGCAGCCCCATCCAAGGGTTCACCATCCTGCCCACCCTGAAGTACCTCCTCTCACACTGCTCATACACTGTCACAGAATAAAGCTCACTGCACGTGATAATTTGCAATCCACAGTGATGGCAACATAACAGCCTGCAGTGCATGAACAAGGAGCATCCCTGTGATAGAGACACAGCGCATTTAAACCACAGCACACTGTACTGCCTCCAGAGGTAACACAAGTGGCTCTTGACCCAATCTATTCTGCTTCTTTGTTACGTTTAATACAAGAATACAAGTTTAATCTTACCTTCAATAACTTAGTAGCAAGTTTTAACACATTGTTCACTAGTGTCAGTTCTTCCTTCTTATTGGGCTTTTTCTCCATTTTCAAGTACAAGTTTATCTGATTTAAAAAAAAATACAAATATCACCACTTATTCAGAATTTAAAGGAATTAATTTGGAAATATTTAATTTAAATGACAATATAACAATATGAGAATATTACAATTGATATCATTGCTAAGTGACTACTTAGCAGCCAAATGACAGAATTGCAATGACATATCTGCAAGGATGCAATTGCTTTCTTTGTTTTTTTTTAATATTTAAGCGTAAGTACTGGTTCAGCACCACAAGAAAATACAATGTTTTATGATATGACAAAATACATTTGACGATATTATAGCAATTACTTGAAAGTTTAGTGCAATCCACAAATTAGGCAAGAAAAACCACCACATATGTAAGGTTCACATAATTTCTTTTTCCTCCTTCAACAATTGCCTGAGGTTTGTCAATTCATTCTAGATTTTTATATTACTAGGCAGACCTTACAAGGCTTAACATCCCCAGAAGTTATTGAATAGACTAAAATGCTAAAACATAATTCTGCTAAAGTGCAATTTCTTTTAAAAGATTTCAGTACAATATATTACTTTGTGGACACCTTAAGTGCAGAAAAATCAATCTTTCCAGTGCATGGAAATATTTGAAAAATTATTAAACTCTTCATTGCTGTAGAAGAACAGTATATTGAACATTTCAATACTTCTGTGATGCAGACATTTTCAGGTCATTGTTTCTGAGAAAGTTAGGAGTACAAATTCTCTTTCGACCTCCTAGCGATTTTGGAACATCAGCTTTCATTCTCAAACAACCTATGTTTGATATCCTAGACCAGACAAAGCCTAGTTTTTCTCTTTTCTATTGCATAATGAAAGCAAATCAAAGGGGAAAATCTTGAAAAGCCATTAACTTTTTAGTTGAGGATGACAACCTTCAACAAAATAGAAATGAACAATTTAGCAATATGCTGAAGTAGTTCTTCAGATGACACTTACCAAGCTACAGAAGGAAAGTTACAGTAATGAAGTGATGCTATATGATGCTCTGATACATTTAACCACCTTGTTTTAAGGTAGTTATTGAAATAAGGGCCACAGACAACTAAACATCAGATCTCCCTATAAAGGCCACTCTAAGTTTCTTACAGATCATAAAAATAAAAAATATGTGTAATATATTCCAAGGCATATTAAGCTTCTGAACCATCAACTTAATTTTAAAGTAAAATTATGCTTTCAGAGGCAAAGAGATTCCAATATTTGAACAAAAAACTCCTGATCTCCACAAATCAAGACTTATAAACAGGACTAAACTAAAAATAAAGGTTCCAATTAACAACCATGAAAACCCTAGGAAGGTTCAAATCTCTTAACAGTTACTATGATTTCACTAATTTCAATAACAAATTTTGAATCAGGAGAGAAGTTTGAATGTGTATATGCACAGCCATCTACCACACCTATCTTGAGACTCAAAACTGGCAAGATGACTATTTTGATCAGTTTTGACCATATTAGATTTCGCTCAACAAATCTACAAGGCCCATTAAAAACACTTTCAGAAGGACTTGAAAAATTACAGGCAAACAGCATACAGTCAAAAATCCCTTTATGTAAATCAATTGGTCTTTAGTTTCCCATCATGAAATTCATAGGTTGAATTTAAAACACACAGAAATGTCTGGAACTTCACAGGTTGAAAGTAGAAGTTCCAATTTCAACTTATCCATGAAGCACTTCAATTGAATCTGAGAGTTGAGGCTTGTTTGTCTTTTTCTTTGTTATTGTTGTCATCTTTGTTTTACAGCTTTGTTCTCTTCTCAGTAAGCCAAACAACTGTAGTCTGTGATTTTCAAGGGCACTGGTTCAGATGTACTTTTATAGATAAAAGTGAGTGTCAATCCATTGTTTGG
Source organism: Acropternis orthonyx (assembly GCA_035583155.1). Lineage (NCBI taxonomy): Eukaryota > Metazoa > Chordata > Aves > Passeriformes > Rhinocryptidae > Acropternis > Acropternis orthonyx. The sequence continues at coordinate 11,195,371 of JAWWEU010000040.1, forward strand.
GCCTGACCTCTCATGAAAAGCCAAAATGTCAGACTTTCATGAGTCCATCTCAAGAACACTGTAAATATGCTGTAGTATCCAGCTAGCAAGTGAAACCAGTCCAAAATGAATTCTACCCAGGGTGAAGTGTATCCTTTTCATTTTCTGAGAAACAATTGAGAATTCTATTTTGGTTTTCATTTCATAAGGCTCTCAGGCATTTTGGAGGAAAAAAACGTATAATGGGATAAGCTGGATTCAATACAAGATAAGTGTCTGATGACATAGCATGTCCTGAATTTATATTTTTACTTTCTTTTTTTAAGTTCTGAGTACATACAGAAAATGCTTCTTTCAGGGTCCATGTCAGATTAAAATATTCAAACATTCATGAAGAGCATAGAAAAGAAAGCTATGAAAGCAAGAAAAAGGCTTGACAATCTCTCTCTTCCCTTGCTCTCTGTATTTTTCCCCAATCCAAATACCTCCCTCCATTTCCATTCCAGAAACAGTGGACACAACCTTCACTGGGACACGAGGCTGTGTGTACTCTGAGGATCAAGAGAACAACACAACACCCTCCAGGCTCAGGAACCTTGAGAGGCTTCACACTGGTGTAAAACAGCACATTGAGGACAATGCAGACAGTCAGAGGGGCTTCTCAGTGTCCAGCCTCATGATCTTGGGCAATGACAGAATGAATTCTCATTGAGCAAAACAAGCACACAGACATTTACACCATCTGTCAGAGGCTTCCAATCCCGACTTCAGGACACACAGTTTGGAAGATTTTATTCTCCAACTTTAACACATTTTCTGTCGGAAACCTGTGAAGGTTTCTTGAACTGCCTATTTATCTTGCCCTGAATGTTATGTTTTGTACCAGTGTGAAAATTCTCCAAGAAGAGAGAGGTTTCTTTTTACCTAACACTAACTGAACATGCTTAGCTCAGAAAACTGTCAGCAGTGCCAGGCAGAGCAGAGAGGGAATTTTGCAGTACAAACACCCACCAGAACATTCCTGAGAAAAAACACACATAGACCCCAAGCCAGGCTTGACTGACTGAAAGAAAAAGTTTCCAAGGAGCTGAGAGGAGACTATGTAATCCATGAAACCTAGCAGTCAAAGTTACTGGACTGGAAACAGTGACTCACTTCGTAGAGGGAAAGTGTGTTTTCAAGTATTTAAGATTTCAGGTTTCTTTTTTCTATTTAAAAACTACTTTTTATGTTTGTGTTCTGCTAGATCTTAAATTATATCAAATTACTTATACTGGTACCTCTAAGCCCACACACTTAAACAGAAACTGGGATACAGCCATATCAATGTTCCTTACAACTTGTAAACAAAGTCACACATTTAGCTCAGAAACTGAGCTTTGGGTTATAGTGTTGTTTCACTACACCATAATTAACTCCCTAATCCAAACTATTGTAATACATCCAAAATGTCTGATACCTACCAGGTAAAGGACTTGTTTAGATATAAAAATATAGGTCTATACAAATTCTCACCTGCTCCGTAAGTAATATTGAGGTATTGCTGTACTTTTTACTGGTTTCAGAACCAAGAGTAACAAATCTTAAGAGAAAAAGAGTTAGTGAAATGCACCAAATTACGAGCTCCCAGTTGTAGTGACAATCAAGGAAGATCTCATGCATGTGAAGCAGCTGAAAACAACAGAGGGGAAAAAAATCAAAATTTAATTTGAAGTAATAATTACATTACAACATAAGAAAATTGTTAGAGATCTCCACAACTCAGAGAAACATTTCCCAGTAATAAATATATGGTTGGTTTTTAGGCATATAAAATTTTTGAACCATAATTTTAAATCGACAAAAGATAGAAGGTTTGAGAAAACATATGTTCTGAAAGGCTTAATCAGAACTTAAGACTCTTTTTCTTTTCATATCCCTAAGGCAATACAAACAAATATGCTCTAATTCTAAACTCATGTTCAAACTTGCAAAGATGCTATATGGGATAAAAACCAAACTACACTCTCAAATGTGCTAAATTCTATATGAGAGTTATTGCTAAATTTCATCCTTAATAAAATACTTATAGTTAGCTACCAGGCAAACGCAACAGAGTTAACTAGGGAAGAAACTGTAAAGAAAATACGATCAGAAGCCACCCAGAAGCTCCCCTGCATTTTGAAACAGAATCTCAATGAAAAATTTTAAGCAGCAGCAATCGTCTTTAAACGTAGATTTGCTTACTAAGAGATATTCCACTAGAGGGCAGGCAAATATAGCCAACAAGCTTGTTTCTCACAAAAACCATCAAGGTCAGTCTCAACAGTCTTTGCAAAAGCACGTTTTGATATAAAATGTTGAGGGGGGGGGGGGGGAACTGTCCCACAAACCACAGGGAAAAATGAGAGAGGACAGAGATTTACAAAATAGTATCACAGAATCATAGAATATCCTGAGTTGGCATGGACCCACAAGGATCATGGAGCCCAGTTCCTAGTCCTGCACAGGGACAACCCCAAGAATCACACTGCCCCAGGTGCAGAAGCCACCTTGTGAAAGTCCACACCATTGGTGATTGCCCAGCCCTCCAATTTGTCAAGATCATGTTAGGAATTATGCTATAATAAGTTTATTTAGCTATTACAGAAAAATATACTAAAGTAGATGCAATGAACAATACAAAATGGAGCTCAATCTTCTGAAAAGCTGTAACAGCTATTACTGGTTTTTCACTGTGTCTTCTAGGTCACTAGAAATCACTATGCAAAAGTCACTCAAAATTGTTTTAAAAACTGTTTAAGTCATGGCTGTGTCTATACAAGTAAAATTTCCTCACCTGTGCACAGCAGATGAACACAACTGAGATAGTCAGTAGGAAGGCAGATGAAACTATAACATCAACTGAGCGTTGAGGACCTCGACGCTGAAAATAAAGGGTATGCATAGATGTGAATGAAAACCTACCCATTAGCATTGATACTCAGCATAACTAGTTAGGAATCACATCTTGAACCTGTGTTTCATCAAGGTGGTAATCTAAGATCTATACAACATACTAGGTCTCAATAATTTGAATACCCCTGAAGGCACATGAGATGAATTCAGATGCAAGCATTGAAAGGTAACAGTGAGAAAAGAATATATTCACCACTTTTCCAGTCAGTAACTTTTATTTATGCAGCATTTCCTGACATAACAAATTTGATACAGTACTGGGCTTCAGTGCCAAGTATCAAATCGGTGCTAACAAAAGGTTTCTCAACACCAGATCATAACAGAATAGCAAGATATGATTTCACATGGTTGGTATTTTCCATCACTTGCCTCTTTTTTACACACAAGAGTTGTTTCTACCCACTGAGCTTTTCCTCTTTTTTTTTTTCCACAATTAAAGAATTAGACATCCAGTGCTGCATTGAAACATGCACAGGTTATCACATACATTTATTTCTCAACTTTTTTCTCCAGACATGCCACTGCATAAAAGGGAGAAGAATGGGAGATGTACACATGAAAGGTACAACTCTGGAACTCGGAGAAAGAGATAGGAAGCTTAACTACTGAAAAACACTGAAGTGCAAATTACTACTGCAGGGATGCACACAGTACTTCTATAGTGAGCTGGAGCGTTTGGTCTGTGCAAGAGATATGTCCATACCCCTCTCACATCTGCACAGGTGGACACATATACAGACAGTTTAAAATGAAGGTGTATTTTGGACAGATGCTCTTCAGTATGTGCCAGCAGCACCACTGCAAGAAGACAGCTCCTTAGCTGACTGTCCCCATTCCTTCCACTCTGCTGGCACAGGCATTACAGACCTGCCCAGTGAACCAAGTGAAGCAACAGACGGAAGTCAAAATGACTGTTCAAAATGACTGACTGGTTGTTTCTCAGTTGGGTCAGTTCCCTATGCACCTGCCTCTGATCGCTGATGGTGTTTTTGTCAGCCACACTGCTACACCAATGCTCCTGGTAGCATAAGAAAAGGTGAAACAGGTAAATCTGGTTGTGAGGAAAGAAGGCAAGATATTCTTTCCACAACAATACTACTACATGCATCAAAACTACATTCTATTATCCAAGTGATGTTACACTCCCTTCACCCCAAGCAGCATCACACTTCAGACTACAATGTTTCTCAAATGTACAGTGTAAAGGATACCTTTTTTACAACCTTCCCAACTGATACTTCCATAACTCAAGATGGTGTTGTAAAGTAATCACCTCAATTCCTCTTAAGATGATGCACCTTTCCAATTTAAGATTAAGCAAGCAAGATTTTTAATGTAAAGAGCATAGTTCCTGCTTTCCACACTCCTCAGTCTCCGCATCAGAACTCCTTAATGTTTTCATAAAGCTTTTCCTACTTCTAAAAACTACTAATAGCAGATTTCAGGGATCAGAATGTCTTACAGATAGTACTTGGGCATAATTTGTAGATTCACTTGGCACATATACACTCACAGCACAAATACACACATAAACTGCCTTGCTTTACAGACTAATAAAGATTAATAAAACAATACAGTGTGTTAATGACACTCTCTGGTGAGGCTCTTACAATAAGACATTGATGGTGTTATGGTATTATACTACAAGTGGTTGCTTTTTACTCAACATATTCAGCAGAGAGACTTTTCTGCTAGCATTAGTGAGACAAGACTCCAACTCTGAACACATTCAGACTTTATTCCAAGGTGAAAACCAGACATTTCCTTTCTCACAATCTGCCTGCAGGCATTGCTGATCCAGAGTCACTAAAATGAAGCATATATGGGGTCATATGCACCAAGAGTAAGTGCACAGGAGGAAATACTCAGACTAGAACACCAACCTTCCATCACAAGCATATGAGATATTTTATGTTAAAGCATAAATACATATTATTTTTAAATGTCTGAAATGTATTAAAATTTTATTAAAGCAAAAATATACATGATTTTACCTTTAGATAGGACCTGAGTGAAAGCCACATTTTTATATTCTGTACTTTCTTCAAGCGGAAGTGAGGAACTTCCGATTTTCTTGCCCTTCTGGCAGATGTTAGATGACCAAAAAGTTTGGCAAAAAGTAGCCTCTGCAGAGAAGGGGAAAAATTACTTTAACTGTTAATTGATTTTTCAAAGATACTAAAAAAAGGAAAAAAAAAAAAGGAGAAAGGGGCTTCACAACATACCAGTGTAAATTAAAATGTTAATATAAAGCAGAAATATGTGCAGCATATTATTAAGGAGAGGAAATACACTAAAACATTTTAAAAGTCTCCATATTCTAATGATAAACAACATTTAGCTACACTTGGAGTTCCTTTCTTCAGATTTTAGACAACAGATCTGCTATGCTTTTAAAATTCTGGAAAAAAAACCCCAAACCTGCCAATCATTTGCATTAGAGAGCACCTGTATCACATGAGTTCCTTTCAACAGAAATTATTATTAGAAGCAGGTTAATTCTATTCTACTGTACTACATCACATATTTTGATTATAATTTGAAAACAAAGTATAAAAATTTTACTTTTGCAGACCAATAAGTATTCTATATTCTGCAACTGGTAAGGTTGCTCCCTTAAAAGTTTAAATTGCAATAAAAAGCAATAGAAGAACAGGTGTATTAGTTCAGAGACGAGCTCTCATGATCTCGAGCCACAGAAATGATTTAACAACAAAGCAGGCAAGGCTCTTGGATAGGGTCTGGATGGAACTGCTTGGAATGTCCCACCCCTGGAAGTGTTCTAGGCCAGGTTGGATGGGGCTTTGAGTAACCTGGTCTAGCAGAAGGTGTCCCTGCCCAAGGCAGGAGAGTTGGAACAAGATAATCTTTTGGGTCCCTTCCAATCCAAACCATTCTATGATTTTATGAATTAAAGTAAAGGTTTTGAATGAAACACACTGATAAGAACAAACAGCAAATTCATAGAGTTGTTTTACTCTCTGTAAGGCTCCTTCTCCTTGTGGAAGCCTGAGACAAAGTGGGACACTGCTAACCACTGGGTTAATGCATTGAGCCAGTTTTCCCTCAGAAATGCTCTCCAGGAAAAAAAGAACATTTAGCTACAGAGACTTTAGACCACTGCAACTGAATCATCTAAACTGTAAGCCCACTGAAGTATTTGTCATCACTCATCTATGTATCATTGGGTGCTGAAGAAAACAGGTTTAAAATACCCACAACGTCAAAAAACACAAACATTTTACTTTGGTTTGCGTCAGATGAAGCCTCTTGGTGTGCTGTTCATACCTGTTTATACGTCCTCTCTGCTACACAGAGCAGGAAAAAGAAAATCCACACTAGACACACACGGACCACAAAACTTATTATAACCATTAAGAGGACCAGAATGTCTCCATCTGATCCGAATGCAGTCATGCAAAGTTCAGTGGCAGAATGTGTAGCTAGTTGTTCTAAGTCTTTAGCTTGGGAAAGTCGAAAGACAAAGGGCATTAAACCCAAGATTAAAGATATGACATTTCCAAAAATCTGATAACCAATTCCTGGTATATAGCTGTTCACCTAAGAACAAAAGAAAACAAGATATATTTTTAATGACTTTGGCATTAACTCAATAAATAAAACATTAATGTTTCCGTCTTACCACAAAGAACATGTTATAACCTGATTAGTTATATGAAAACTTCAACCAAGCATCTTCACCATTTTACTATGAAAAAAAAAAGAAGTTCTCAAAGAGCACTTCATGCACAGGAACCAAGTAAGACAAACCATTTAAAAACCCGACAATATAACATTGTAAATAAACTCCGGTGCATGCTCCTGTATTGATAATTCATTGAATGCTGAATTAGCAAAGTGCACCAATCAGACTGTGCTGCTTAAATCCTGTGTGCTGTTCCTACTTGTGTTTGGGGTTTAGGCTGTATGCTTTTTAATGGAATCCAAGTGTTTACAGTGTGGACAGGACTGGAGTTCTGTGGTGCTGGCTATGGCTTTGCTAAGTTTACTTCTGCTGTGGATTGTCCCCAGACCTGTAAAGTCTCTGGAGCCAGGTGGAGATCAGAATCAGGTTTGTGAATATGTTGTGTTTTAGCAAGTTGGAAGTGGTAAGTATCAACTTGTCAGAACTAGTGAGTTAAGCTGTGCTAGGATTTTATGTTCAACCCTACAAAATATCTATGCTGTCCATACTGAAAAAGAGCACAACATCAACTCAATACTTCCAACTCTTTCCTGAAAAGGAGTACCAGGAAAAACGGGGGAGGACTAGTGAGACATTCCACTGATTCTCTTACATGTTTGCTTCCTAAAGAGGAAAGCTTTCTTTTCCAGTCCTAACTTTAGCATCCATACTCAGATCTATATATGCCTAACCCAACACATCATTTGGTCAGCAGAATCAAGGAGGTAAATACAAATATTCATGGCATCACTTTACAACAATGAAAGAGGTTGGCTATGTAAGCAAGTACCCAACAATGCAAACACATTTTACTGTCCCAACACTCAAGATTTGGTAGCTCTTTAACCTGCTAGTAACAAGTAAATCAGAGTAATGTAAGCCATAAAATAATGTCAACAACAAATACTTTAAATAAATTAAAAAATCCACAACAAACTAAAACATAACCAACAACAAAAGAGAAAACACTAACCATAAAACAAGCTTATTTTTGGTAGTGCTTAGACCTCTACATACAGTATTTGAATAAAGTAAAACAAATACTCACTCTGTTCATTATCATACCACTGATTTCAAGTACAGACATATCTGCTTTCTTGCAGTCATTACCCTCCCACACAATTGCACTTATTTTTTCCAGTCCTGGATTCAAACTGTGGATCCAAGGCAAATGACTCTGGGAAAGATAAGGAATACATTTAATCAGAATTAAAAATCTATCTTCATGTCACTATGCCTTTCTCAACAACATACTGACACAAAAACCTGCTTTAGACTGACAAATATTGCTGTATTTCCCTTTTCTTCTACTGTATATTAACCTCATTCCTCAAAATCATCCACCTCTTTTCCAAGAAATACTGTGAGCACAGGCATCTCTCCTTCTCCATACTCCATTTTCTGATAGTGATGAGTTACTGTGATTAAGGATTTATTTGCTTCTTTATTATTCAAACATATCAATGAGAAGAGAAGTATGAAAAGAAGGGTTTACTTTTAAGTCATCTTTAATTCTGCCATGCTTCGTGGAATTTTTTGTTATTATTTTTCCCCCTAACATTCTGGAAAGCACTCTTCTCAAGTGGAGCCTAAGGAAAAACTTTTTTACTTGCTCTTACTGATATTTGTGTACTTCATAATCCTTGTTAGGGATAAAGGATCCCCCTTCATGCAAACTGTATCTGGCAAGACTCAGAGAGTGGTAGATGTCTTATCAATACACGCTGCTCCAAGAGCCAAGCAATCCCAGTTTAATCTACTGAATGCACTTAGAGCTGACTGACCTTTTTCTCTAACCACAGAGCCAAGTGAAAACTGAAGGATATGAAAAATGTTGAGGTGAAAAGTTCTGCTGGGGCCATTTCTTGACCTCCCTCAGCCCTGTCTCACTGCTCTCCCATTCAGGTGATTAAAATTGCTCTCAGCTTTACTCACTTGGCACTGTGTGCATTACACTACTGGAAGTGGTGGTGCTGGCTGGGAAAGAGGCATGAAATTATTTTTAAATTTTAACTTACCACTGATTAAAACTAAACCTTTATTTTGTTTTTATTTTATTGCTTGCTTTATCAGCATTTACCTGCAATCTTTGTATTCTGCTAAGTGTTCAATTACCTTCCTTTTTATTTCCATTGGACGAAAAAAGAATTATGTTACTAACACATGTATTTGTAGCAGGACTTCCTTAGCCACAGATTTCCAAGATCTCCCTCTAGAGGGAGTATCAACACCAAAAGCTGAAACTCAAAAATTCACAATCTGCAATCAAATAGGAAAACCCTCAACTGCAGAAAACCCCATACATATACAGCCATTCAACTCACTACTGCAAGGCTTACACTTTAGTGTTTTATGGAATGCAAGCAAGAACAACTAAAAATACATCAAAAAAGCACGGACTGCATGAAATCCAAACTGCTCTCTCTTGGTTTTTGTTTGGTTTTCTGTTTGTTGGGGTGGGAGGCTTGGCTTTGGAGGGCCCTGTTTTTTAACATCAAAAAAATACATCATTTTCAATTCTGGTTGTGAGTGAAGAGCCCGTCTTTTGAAATTCTTTTCCTCAGTAGCATTCACATCATCCCTTGCATGACACTCCTTAGTACTGACGGTGCCCTGTCAAGAAATTACATGTTCACCCAGACATTCTCTCCATCTCTTTGCTTAAATGGTTTAGATTAGCAATGTAATTAACATACAACTTAAAGATAAGACGTGTACAAATAAAACTGGCACTTTCATCAAATGAAGACTAAAACTTGATTGTTAATGATCAAGTACTAACAATGCATTCTGTCCAACATTAACCTGAGGCAGGTAGCAACTGAAGTGTTGCCCAAACACCCAATTTTCAGAAATTACTGTCTATATGCTGCTACAGAATAGCATTAAAGAAGGGAAATAAAATTATTAGCTTTCAGGTAAAAAAAACTATAAGTAAAGAGTTAGGCATATGTAATACCTGTGGCAACATATAGATACATATTTATAACAAGACACTATGTATGTCATCTTTCTGTTTGATTTTTCTCTATATACATTTGTATATAAGCAAACAGAAAGATGTCTGATAAGCGGTTACAAAAAAAGTAATTCTACTATGGAGAAAAAAATGGGGTGGGGAAAAAACCCCACCCGAAACCAAAGCAACAAAAAGCAAACAAAAAAAAAAAAAGAAAAAATTCAAACAAAGAAACAAAACTGGAAAAAAACCCAAACCAAATGGAATCATTCATAAGAGGCAACTTAAATCAATCAGTACTTGACCTAAACTAGAACTAAGATTCTAACACTCAAATATTCTATAAGTTATTTTTGCATATTGTTTTATCCTCTTCATTTGACAAACGAATGATGAGTAGCAGAAGTCTAATTTTCCTTGTTTTAATTATATCCAACCACCTTGGCATTGTTACTATAATTTGATACAGTTCTTTCTCCAAGGCCTCCTGTGACACCTGATTAAAACAGAAAATTCTGAACTTGTGTGTATCACAAAAACAAAATCACAATTGGCAGATACCCACCTGATGAAATGGGTCATCTCTGTATTCTTTCTTCACACATGGATTCACTTGAGGGCTTTCTACATCAGTCTCACTGGAACAGGAAGAGTGGCACTCTGCACAGTGTAACAGGTCCTCCCACAGCACATCTTCTGTTTCCGACTCCGGCCTCGTGCTCTCGGAGTCCTGCCTGGAGCTTGAACACCGGGAACTGCAGCTTGTACCTGATTTAGGTGTATCCTGAAATTGAAATTTGCATTGGAATTAACGCAGCTTTTTAATCCTACATCATTTCCTGGCAGAACAGCTATAAAGGTCAAATTAGAGAACTTGCATTTATCTGGGGATTTTATGTTCCAATCCATTATCTTTCCCACTAGAAAAACTTAGATGTTTATTGAAGGTGTGTGTCTAAGAGGCTGTGCATTTTAAGACACTGTAAAAAAGGCAACAGTCCACAGCCCCTGCTATGCTGGGGAGGGGATCACACAAAGAAGAATCGAATCATATTAACAATTAAAAGGAAATAACTTCACACAGTTTTAGAACTCAGTTTAGAATTTAACAGCAATTATCAAGCCACAGACTCCAGCTATGTCTCAAACTTCTGAAGAATTGACTCTCAAAGTCTCCTAAAATCACATTGTTACTCCTAGCATACCTTCTCAAAGACAGACTGAGCTTGACTGAAGACAGTAATGCCTCAGGTATAGAGGAAAAATAAGCAAGGGTACACACAACTAATGTCAGGTATATAAATAATCTGCACAGTCACACAAAGTTTTAACGATTTTGAACCAACTGCACTTGGGAAACAAGTATGCCTTAGCAAACTCAAGTTTTTCCCCAGATCTTAGACAAAGAAAGGAAAATATTAAGTTTGGAACATTCAAATCTCCCAATGCATACACATGAAACAATCTATTGTTGTTTTCAGGACAAGAATGCAGAGTTTTTAACTACTTTCTACAATAAGCAGAATCCATTTCCTGCAACAGAGGGATGCAGTATTAAAGGCAGTACCAGCATTGCCATCCTCTGGCAATTTAACACAAAATTTAGTTTTCCACTAATTTCTCTTGAGAACATTCAAAATTTTTTACACTGAAAAAAAAGTAATTAAGCAATGTTTCAACAGACATGCTAACTTAGTATGATTTGTAAAGCATTACTATCTGAAGAAATGCTCTTTGATCTTTCTGAAACTATGCTTAATGTATTTTATGTAAACAATTTTGTAAAGAAATATTTAGAAGAAATTTCGTCTGAATTCCTTCTCCTTTTACAAAGTGAGGGACATCAATGCAATAAAATCTGACCTATTTCTGTCTCTTAAAAATGAAGGTATTTATAGAAGGTGGTCACTACTGGGTACCACTGAGGGCTGAAATTAATAAAGTAAGAACATTAAAAAAGCATTACTCAAACAACAATTAAATTGGCAAGTAAACATGAAAGTAAAAGAAAATGTAGAACACAATTTGAGAGTATATCCACTGACTTCACTAATTTTTATTTTTTTTTAAATACAAAGAAAGCTTTCACTGATTCCAAAACTATTGTTTGATTTCCTTTGTAATCGTGTGGGGGAGGCGAGATAGTAATGACAAAGAAAGGCTTCCTCTCTGTGGCATCAGTCAGAGCAGTAAATGGGGAACAAGGGTAAAACAGGACTGCCAGAGCTACACATGAAGCAAATTTTGTCTCTTCAGTTTCTGCAGCTATCTGTGGAGTCTTCCCTAAGCTCTGAAGCACTCCATGCAAGAGAAGGTAGATTTTAGACCAAAAAAAAAACCTCAAAAAGAACTGTAATGGTCTTCCTGCTTCCTCTTGTCAAGCACCACAGCTGCACAAGGATACAATCAAGAGACATCTTCTGTAATATCAAACAAACAGTTCCAAGTATCAACCCGTTCAATTATCCAGTAAGACTTCTTGATCTTTTTAACCAAAGTCTGTGAGAAATGAAAGAATAGAAGTTCATCTAATAAAGTTTTCTGTGCAAAGCATGAAAGCTTTGCAGCTGTGATCAGAGAAAGCAACATCTGAACCCTTCCAAGGAGACATTTTTTATGTTGAGCAGAGTTTATTCATGAGGCTCTGCCTATCAAATCCATCTGCCAGTGGATTTTTGTCAGAGCTGATTTGACTCTTTGCTCCTAGTCTTAGTGGAAAAACAGCACTACAGCCTTTAAAGACAGGGTTCCATATATCTCTTAAGTTGCATACCATTAGCAAAGAGAGCATAATTTTTAACATATATAAAAATAAACCAAGCCACAAGATATCTCTTTCAATGTATGAGTCCTTATAATTAAACAACTCTGCTAATATGGCACCTGTGAATTCCCCTCTTCTAAAATGTGATGCCATGAAATTTCTTTAAGATTTCAATATTTTAATGCGTTAACAATTCTGTTAAGATTTCATCACAATATTTTCAGTTATTTTTTCAGCAAACACCAGGGAATGAAACCTCAATTAGACTAATCCACAAGAAATCTAGTGAATCCATAATACTAACTCAACGGAAAGAAACAGGAGCATGATGAAAACTCGCATTTTGCCAGTAAGTACTGTTTCTGCAACAACACAAATTCCCAGAGGAGGTAACTGGTGTCGAGAGACAGTCACAGAGTTGCCATAGCCTGATGCAAGACCTGTGGAACATATTTTAGGCTCCTTATAACAAACCGAAAAATAGGATGAAGCTCAAACAAATGAAATTAAAACCTCTTAATTTCAAAACACTATTACTACTAAACTCTTTTCCCCATCAGCACACCTTCCAATTACCAGACTCCTAAAACCCACTATAGGAGAAAAACATATCTATTCAATAAGGAGCCAAGAAGTTTTAACAATTTACAGACAAGAAGCAACAGATATGAACACACCTCCGGAGGGTAATGTTTCTTGTAATGGTGAGATTTCCTGTTTCGAAGTGCACAATCACTAGAAGTGCGATCCACATTGCGACGTAAAGAATATCCAGTTTCAGGCCCTTCCTCACTGGAAACTTCATCTGATAAATTTGTCACAGTCCTGTGAGTATCCTAGTGCAGGAAATACAGTATTAGTAAGACACACAGTCACATACACTGAGTCTTGTTCTCAACTACTGAAACTAAATTTCTTTCTACAGTTTTATTATCTATGCTCATATAAACCAGATATAAATGTATTTTCAAGCATCAAAATTAATTGGTAGAGCAAAAATTATGAAATAGAGATTGTAATATCAAAACAAAGTTTGCCAAATGAAGAGTTAGTTTATATTATACCCAAGAAAAATTCTGACATTCTTGTTTTAGATGTGATTTCATCTCAATAGAACCTACCAAGAAAGGCTTAGAGAAAATATATCCACATTGGGAAAAAAATTAAAAACAAAAATAAACAAACAACAAATCCCAAACAAAACCAAAACAACCAACCACACCAAACCACCAAAAAAACCCTAACAAAACTGGCAGCAGATACTCTCACAGTGAATTATCAACACATACAGTACAAAGCTAACATTTGCCTCTTCTCCCAAGGATGAAGTGCTACAGATTCCATGTTGAATACTGAGATCATCAATTTATTTCACTTTTCGTTTCCCGGATTTTAAACTAAAGTAGTCCTTATAATAACAGAACAAAAAAAGGACAGAAAAAGATCAGTTGTGAAAAGCTTTTTTGTATATTATCCTTTATTATAAGATCACCAGAAAGGACCCTGTAAAGTTTCCTCAGGACTCTTGCTGTCATCAAGTAAATGCAAGAAGGACAAAAACAGCAGAGCTGCACTCTGTGAATACAACAAATCCTTCCTCCCCTTGCAACATCATCCTCTCTTCCATGACCAACTCTGTTTTCTGAGATGCTTCCAGGGCAGGACATTTCCCTTTTTTAACAGCTGGGTTGCATACAGGAAGAGGGACAGGTAGAACAGTCTGGGGTGTCTTCTCTATGTTTTGGACTGGCACTGAAGTGTTTTAATTTTCTATGGAAGAAGACATGAGAAGAAGGTGAAAAGAGAGGACCCTATTCTACTCTCTGCCAGCTTCTCTTTAATGTGAGTGCATTCTCACCAAGCAACTTCAACACAGACAACATCTCATCCATTCTATCAAAGAAATTTAAAACTGTTTCGAGTCACTTTTTCTTAAAAATCCTTGATTTGTTGAATTTCATGAAGAATGTAAAATGCTTGGAACTGATAAGAAAATTCAACCTCAATTGTTATAACTCCTGAAAAAGCACCTCCTGCAGAACAAGAGTGAAGTTTTGCCTCAAGATGAACTTTCATCACCTCAATTCTGACTTCATCATCATCAGTTGACAACTTAATTATCCTACTTTGAAAGCAACAAGCACACTTACTTTGTGATGACTGTGATTTCTGAAGACATCTCTCAGTGTCGAAGCACTCCACAATGTCTCTTCTGGCCTGATCACTTCACATCGACGCTCATGGGCCTGCACACCTTCTTCACTGCCTTTACCTGTCTTTTTCCCTTCAAGGGACACGTAGCCATTATCAGTCTCAGTGGATTTATCTATTGAGTTTTTTGCTTTCTTAGATCTATATTTAAAACAAATACATGTATTAATTATTCTTTCAATTATTTCCCAGTCTAAATCCTGCTTATTCCTCTCAAATCCTCTTCTGGTTTTACTACTAAGTTGACCACAAGCTAACAATATTAACATTTGATGCAGTATTTGTAACTATTTAATCTTCTAAATAATACCCATTATCCTTTCCTAAAATGGTTACAAAATAAACTGTCAGCATGTGAAAGAAATGCACACCAGTATCTACAGAAAGAAAAGGAAACAAATGTTTTAAAACTAAAACTTCACAGCATCTTTGGCAATAAAAGAACCACAAGCCTCAGATGTAAGTAAGAAACTCCTCTATTCTATCTTAACAAAAAAAGAGGTATGGTAGAAGTTGCTTTAAGAATTATTAATTCAAAGCAAGCATGCAATTTCTTGAAGCTGCAAACAAACATGCTGTACACAGATATTTGTTGTTTCAAATCCACTCTGCTTATTGACAAGTCTGCTAAACAGAAGCAGATTTACCCTTTTCTGTATTATCCCGTAACACCCCAGCAATATTTTCCAATATATCTTACATACAAATTAAGCCTTTTTTTCAAAGCACAAAATCCTAAGACCGTTTATACTGGTGAACAGTTTTCCATAATATTCTCTAGAATCAAGGCCTTTTCCTAGTCAATAGATGTAGCAGCAAGACTATCAAATGCAAGCAAAAGGCTTTCTCAAAGCAAACATTTGAATGATTACACTTTCAGACTAGAAAGTGCAGTGGATGAAGGAATGAAAAGGAATAAGAGCTTGCTACCTTACTGACAGAGGCTACTTTTAGTCTTTGCCTAAGTTTCTGCACTCTCAAAGTGAATTAGATTTTGTTTGTTAGATTCCCAGAACACTTGGTGGGGGAAGCAAAAGGGGAGAGGGCAAGAGGAGAGTGCTATAAACAAAGCTTCCAGAATTTTTTATTTTTATTACAAGTAGAAGACTGGGTATAGGTCATAGAACTACCAAGAATCTGTTCAGATGTGCTCCTGTGAGGGAATATGCATCGCCTTTCTCTTTAAGGAGTGAAGCATTCTGTGAGGGCTTGGATTACACAGCAGAAGATTAAATTGCTCTTTAATATGTACATCAAACAAATTGGGAGAATTTGGATAGTTGCCTCACGTTCCTTCCAAGATAAGGTATCCCATACTTAAAGGGGAGTCCTGAACACAAAAAAATGGCTAGGAAGAGCTGGATAAAATGGAAAAAAAATCCAAAAAGGACCAATTCAGCTGTTGGAATGCAGACAAAATAATGAAGAGAAGGGACAACATTACTATGGTGTTTCATCCTCCTTTCCCATCTTTAATCTTATTTCCTCACCCTTAACTAGGAAAAAAAGCTAACATTTATATTTCTTATAAAGCAAAGGACTGCTGCTCCACTTCTCTTGTAGGAAGCTAGAGAACTCACCTAGTATTCCCTGACCTATTTCCAAAATTCTTGGTCAACTTAATTTCTCAAAGAATACAAAACCATCAGAAACACTTTGTGTAGTTACTATGTATTTGCATGGATTAAGTTTTATTATAAAGCTTACAAAGGTAAAGAGCCAGCACATGCTTTAGCATGTGTGGTGTGTTGGAGATCAGACAGCGAGCCTCCCGCCTGCAGAGCGCCAATGTGAGAGGTCACATAAGGAGCTTGAATTTTCTAGGTCCATGAAGATAATCTAAAATGTTACTGAGGTTTTGGACAAAAAGGTCAAACTATCACCAGTGAACACATTAGAACTTGATTTCTGTGCCATTGCTTCATGTCATTGTTTAACCAACGTAATAAAGATAAAAGACAACAGAAGACAGAGAAAGCTTATCTTATTATTGAATGGAAAAAAATTTGCTGTTCCACATCTGGAATAAAGCAAGTACTGGCCTTTAAGTGGCAACTCATTGTAAAAGTTTCAATAAGGTCAGTTGCAAGTTCTAAGGAAGTAGCATTAATATTAAAGTATCTGAAATAAGGAAGCATCCAGAGTGGCAAATTTGTTGTTCACTAAATATACTTTCAGCACTTTCTAAAAATTTCTTTCCAAGAGTGCAAAATCAAGCACAGTTCTCATCAGACACACACACACATCCAATTAGAGGTGCTTCCTCCACAAGTTACTAAGCTCTGTGAGTGGATTAACAGGACAAGCCTTCTAAGTCTGAATTGAGAACATTTTTATACATTTTATCTGAAACTTTAAAGTTACTAGGAAGAAGTAGCCTCAAACAGTTGAATAAGCACAGATAAGAGAAAGAAAGAACATAGACATGGTATGTACAATTTGTTCAGATAGGATTTCACTACTCCACCAATGTTTAAGTGCTACAATTGCAAGACAAATACTATTCATCTGGTATCAATTAAGGCTCATTCTGAAAAACAGGTAGCTTGTCTGAAGTCTATTTGCTCCTAACATAAAATCCAGGGGGTTTTTTTTAAGAATCCCTGTATTTAAGTGCCAGAAAAACATACATTTGGGCTTAGAGTTAGGCTTTCATGCACTATATTGTGCTTAAAAAACGAAAAGCAAAAAACAGTAACAAACACAAAGAGTATTTCTCTAGCTGACAGAAATGTGTAGTTTCTTAGAATTACTATATATACATACATCATTAATCAACTTTTACAATTTTATGCTAGAACTAACAGTATTTAGAGCAAGACAGAGAACACTATGAATAAATCCAAGGTCTGAAGACTTGAAAAGATGCAAAAGCTAAGTCAAGAATGACTTTCAGTCTTACTTATGCATTAGCTAGAGAAAACACTACAGAATATTTAAATCAAGTTTCCGGCAGACTGTAGATTTTCACTGTGAAGTATTCTATTCCAACGTATTTCCATTTGGGTTGGCCACAAAAACTCTCCTCCCTATTCTCATTGCAAAACTTTTAGAGAAGTTATAAGATTTCCACCGGATCAAGGACACAGAGCAAAGTCCCAAATGAGAACTACATCCTGAATAAATCATTTGTTTGGATATTGCCCTCTTTTCCAGTGAAACTAATCAGTAGTATTTCCTGAACTGCCACTGTGCTGGGTTAAAGTATAGAATTAAATTTTATCAGTCACACTGAGTTCTGCCATTCAAAAGGATGTTTATTGAAGACACAGCTTCACATTACCAATGACCTGAGTGTAGGCACATAGCCTAAGCACAAAGAGTCCTGCCCTAAAGCAGAGAACCTAACTTATGAGGTTAATTATGAAAGCATGTATTTATAACCTGGATTTAAAACTCCAGAAAATGGTATGTCAAAGCTTAACACATGTGAAAAACTGCTTTAAATAAATACTAATGAGACAGTCTAATGTGCTTATCTAAAGAGCTCCCAAATACGTCTTAGGAAACAGGACAGACCTCACCGTGAAGCTTCCTTGCACTGAGGTTTCATAAGATTTTCTCTAAGCAACATTACCAAGGAGTCAATGTACTCCACACTGTGCTGACAAAGCTGTTTGCATTATCATTAAAAAAAAAATTTATATGAAGAAATTGAACTGCATTATTCCCTGGTACAAAAAAGGTGGTTTTTTAACTGGACAAGTTCCTCATATGATTTGCATGGCTCCAGACATACAAACAACTGTGCCTCTGCAGCGGAAGAGGTGACAAAGGACTAAAAGCTATTTACAGCATCCTCAGTCACACTGTGCTTTTTATCCTTTGAAGATACTGAACATGCTAAGTAGTCATCATGGAGGCTTAACATCTATATATGTATATACACACAAACACACGAACTCTCATTAAATGGTTTAAACAAATCTTTAGAGTAAGTTCCACACAGCCCTTCTCCACTGAAAACACTCTGAACCCAATAGGAGGACAGGTATGAAAAAAATGGATCTTTCAACACTCTTCTTATTGCAGATCAGTATCTTCAATGAATGGAAAACATTCAGGAGTTTACAAGATTACACTCGAAACATAACAGAAACTACTGCGTTCAGACCCAAAGGACAGCCATGGTGCCTATTACTACGAGCCACAGTTTATCAAAGCTCGATTAATCTACACAGGAAAAAGTCAAATGAACTCTCCTCTTGCAATATTTTTAAACATTTTAAAAACTTCTTCAAGGTTTCAAGGAGACATTCCCAGAATGTAACGTAAGTTTTACCAGTGGTTAAGAGCACATATCACAGGTATAACAGACAGGTTAGTGTTGCCCTATTTAAGACACAGCATGCACAACAAAACATTAACGTAGTAACTTGCAGTATCCCTTTTCTCAATTTCATGCTATTTTATGAGCATATTTTCACTCCTTAATAAATGTTGATACATAGCACTCAAAATGCTGCATGTATAGCATATCTCGAACACTTGAAAATTTTTAATTGCTCAGCACCACATTAGCAGATTGATCATTTCCAAAACAGCTCTGGAATCTAACAGGTTTAGGTGTTTCTTCCAATCATTACAAAATGTATCTTGAATGTTTGTTTATAAACTAAACACTGTGCTTATTTGAACCCTTTAGCAAAAGTGTGTGATTTGATGACAGTGACAGAGTTCAATAAGCATTCTCTCCGAGTAATAAGCAGCTAATGTAATAAAGTAAAATTAAAGAGCTGAATTTTTCTCATTGGATTAAAATTGAGAAAATGAATTTGTTCCTGATAGCCCACACAGAGTACTCCTACATCAAAATGTAATTTAACTACAAGTTAATTCTCTCTATTTTGCTCTTGTGAGATCCCACCTGGAGAACTGTGCTAAGCTCTGAGGTCCCCAACATGAGAACATGGGCCTGTTGGAACAAGTCCAGAGGGGAGACAAGAAGACAATCAGAGGGCTGGAGCACCTCTCCTATGAAGACAGGCTGAAAGAGTTGGACTTGTGCAGCCCAGAGAAGAGAAGGCTCTGGGGCAACCTTGGAGCACCTTCCAGTACCTAAAAGGGAGCTGGAGAGGGAGTTTTTACAGGAGCATGTAGTGACAGGACAAGGGGTAATGGCTTCAAACTGAAAGAGGGCAGGTTTAGCTTTAGATATAAGGAAGAAATTATTTACTGTGGGGGTGTTGAAGCACTGGACAAGTTGCCCAGCAAAGCTGTGGAACTCCCATCCCTGGAAGTGTTCAAGGGCAGGCTGGATGGGGCTTTGAGCAACTTGGTCCAGTGGAAGGTATCCCTGCCTATGGCACAGGGGTTAGAACTAGATGATCTTTAACATCCCTCCCAACCCAAATTACTCTATGACAATTCAATATTTTTTCAAAATTATTGCATCAACATTTGCAAAAGTCAAGAAACAACACATTAGTACATTTTCAAATACTGAGATAAGTTTGCTATTAAGAACAAAAACTAGGTCAACAGAAGTTTAATCATTACATCAACATTTACTTATTTAGAAAAGGGATAGTGCATCTCTGACACATATGTAGCCTTAAACAAATACAAACCCTGATAAAAAGAAAGCAGCATGCCAGATATCTCTGAAGACAGCGCCAATACTGCAAGAGGTGCTTGTACCGTAGCTCTGCACTGTTCCCTCCTGTGTGTTATCTGTGGTACTAGAGCCATCTCCTTCCCTATGTACTTCCAAATGTGCTGCTTTCCTTAATTTCCTTCATCAGAAGAGATTAAAATTGGAAGGTAGCTTTGTAAGTGCAATCTGCTAATTCTGTAATGTGTTCAGCAGTTTAAGCATGCAAAAAACAAGCAAGATTTCAAAAGTATTTTGCTTAAGCTTTATCATATAAATTTCATAAATTCCATTTAATAAAACTAAGCATAACACATTATCATAACACTTAAGAACAAAATACATTCAATTTCATCATCAGAAGCTTAAGACTACAAAATTCACTACTGCAAGGTTTCCTATTTTAATGCGACAACTCACTGTGGCAAACCACAGTCAGTGGAATGCTTGGAAGGCTTAAGTTTTGCATTTCAGAAAGCATCTCCTTTAATGCTTCCCATAGATCACTAGCTAGTCCTCACAGAGTTACAAAACTAAAACTGCAGTAATATAAACACTGTCACTCCACCACTATTCAGACAGAAACTGCTTTGACATAAAAATTCAGATTCAATGCATTAAAATTCAAATAAATGATGCATAGATTAGCCAATGCATAAAAGTTAAAGAGCACCAGTTAAGCACCCATTCTGAAGTTTCAAATAAAAACAGAGCACCAATTTCTCAGCTCTTCCAAGGCAGAGACTGTAACCCCCAACATGCACATTTCATGCACATTCTTTACAGTAGTTTAACAATCCTAAATTACAAAGTACTTGAACACAGACTATACCTTCTTCTTTTACCCCCTGTGCTGGGAGGTGGCTTAGGAGTTCGTGTTGAAACAATCTGACAATGCACAGTCCCAAGTAGCAACATTAGCCATATCGGCCCAATGACTTCAGTCAGAGGTATATTATGTGGGCTTTGGGCTATATAGAACAGCACTACAGCAGCAACTGGAAAAGAAGGGAAATGAAGTTGAGTTCAATACTTGAAATGCCTGAAACGGTCAACTGACTATATGGCTTTGTTAAAAACAAAATCCGTCAGATGTAGCCCTTCACCTGCATTTTAAAATACCTCATGTAAATCAGAGAAAGAAATCATAATTGCTAAAGCCCAGCAGCAATAAAGGTTTAAACAGTTGTCTACTGTCTTAAATCCCACCTTTAATTTCAAACTGTGTGATACTATTGTTATTGCTCATAAAAAGGTAGCAGAATGAAGGTAGGGGAAAGCATTTGGAAAGTTATATCTGTCATGAAAGAACTTTAAATTACAGTGGAACATTTGCAGGAGACGAAACCCAAAAAGTATAAGTCATCCTTAAAGCAACCCAGACAAATTTAATTCTGTATCACCTATAACAACACAACACAATTCAACAAGTTAAGTGAGACTTGAGACAAGAAACTCTGTATATCAGAATGCATTTTAAACTTCATACTCCACTCAAGAGACAAAATTGCCCACCTGAATAGACAACCATGCAAAAGTGCAACCCTGTGTACACTTCATATATACTTGTGTGTATAATTTTTAGCAGTGAGGAAAGATCAGAGACAAAGCATGTAAACTATGAGGTAGTCCATCTGAAACAACCAGGACTTCCAACCAGCACTTGTGGTTGGAAAAGGAGCAACTTCCAGTTCCATTGCTAACTGCTGATTTTGTAACCCTATAACCACTTTTCATACACAGCCAACACCCACACAGTGGAAAATAATTATCTGTTCCTAACACTTGCACATCTCATGAGAACTTGGTTTTGTTCTTTACTGCTAAGAAGTGGAAGTCCCATAACCTAGACCTACTCCTAGCACAAGAATTACATGGCACAAGTTCAACTGCTTTCACCAGCTCTCTACTGAAAGTAATTGACAAAAATGCAGACACATGCAAAGCTATGTGCCACATTCAAACACCTAAATTACATCACATGAAGCCACACCTAATACACCAGACCCCTGGGTGTGATGTGCTCCATTAAAAGGGATATGATATGTTTTTCATGAACTGGTCTTTAGCAAGGGAACCAGTATTAGAAACACAATTAACATACAGAACAATGGAATTATTTGAGATTGTGGAAAAACTATTTCTAATTTCTAGCAGTCTTTTTCCTAAATTAAAGCACCAAAGGCTTGCATAGAACACACAGGGTATCTTTTATATGCAAAGTTTTTGCTGTATGAGGTTTCTCAGAAAGACAGTATGTATCAGTGAGAAACCCAACTTATTAAAAAATAATAAAAAAGCTATAGATAGCAAAACGTACAGATGTTATCTCTTTCTAAATGAGTTTATCTGAGTTTCTCACACATACAATTAGCTTTGTGAGGTAAAAGTGTAAACAAGTAGCCAGTTTTGACTCCTACCATACAACTTGGATAAACATATACTTCTGAGAACACAGAGCTCCACAGGTCCATGTGAAATGATTTCCAGGAGTAGGTCTACACAAAATAATTTTAAACTTTACCACTGCTACTTAACAAACATTTAGCAAAGCAGAGCTATCTAGAAGAAATCATGTTGCAGAAGACAGAAGTCTGTAGATCTCAGATTCCCACCACGATGCTTCAAACAGATTTAGGAAAATGTTAACAATCTTTTCAGTAGGATGGGAGGGCAATCCAAGAATTTGTTTATGCACAGTGTGTCAATATGCTTTACTTCAGGTTACCCAAGAATTGCTCCTACCAACAGCTAGGCAGGAGTTGTCAGAACAGGATTTCTCACAGCATTTTAATTATTTCTTTACAGTATTTGCACTTCCACTCTCCTAAAACACAGTTTATTTTGCAAAACAGACACAAATGAAATTATATCACACTGAGCAAAAAGCTGTCTCAAAGAAAGCAACTGTACATTTCAAAGACCAACAAGCATTTACTTTTAGAGCATTTGGAGCTTTCAGGTATTTGTAATACCAAATTTAAAAATGCATACATACATATTTATGTATCTCACCACCACAATAAACAACCATTACATCACTATTAAAGTTTCTTGCTTCATACTTAAGAAACACAAGAGAGATAAACATTTCATATTTCATGTTCCCATTAGAATATAAAAGCATCTTTAAAGTAAAAATGTTGTAATACTATATACTAGATGGATAAGGGTCACAAAAAAAAAGGTTTTACTTCTACCTTAAGTCATTGGCCTGTTCTGTGACCTTGAACAAAAAACATTTGTCTGTAGTTCTCTTATCACACATTGTGCTAATCACTTTACACTAAAGGAGATCAATGCAAATAAAACCTGGAGTTTAAATCTACAGCAAAAGAAAGAGTTTTTTCTAGAGACTTACATAAATGTCAACAAGTGTCCTGCTAAAGCTAATCAAGTTTAAAGCAGTAACTCCAAGTAGCACAGTTCATAAACTTACAGAAAATACTTCGTAATTAAATAATTTAACTAAACATACATAAACAAAATAAAGTTGACCCTTTTACAGCAATGTCAGTGAGATTCTGTCATGATGACAGAAAGTCCAAGCTATAATATAAAATGCAGATTCAGGGTAGAAATGTGGACACTGAAATTTTAAGTGTTTTTTTCTTAAGTTTCCATCATAGATTCTTGATGTTTTGGTGCTGCCTTACCAATCCTGTAAAAAATTAATAACTGAGTGTGCCTTCCAAGTAAAATACAAGCAAAACATATATAAAAGTGCTTGGGTGGGGAGTTGTTTTAAGTAGTTTCCAATAAGTAAATTTATCAATTTAATTTCACTTACATGTTCTTTTTAATTTATTTCAAAAATTATCAAAAACTCTGTAGCTGAATCATCACAGTTTAAATATCAGGCACTTAAAATAGTTGGATTGTAGTGTAATATGGAATATTACTAAATATTTTCTGGTATTTGTTAATTCACAATCTCAGAAATATCCGAAATATTTTGTCACATTACAGACTATATGGATTAGGGAAATGACACATTCAAACCATGATTTTGTAAATCACAGATCCCAAGAAATCTAGGGGGCAAAACGTTAATTATAAGAAAACTCTGTAATTAGTGCCCTAAAAACTTGCTTGAGCTCAGAATCTGCTTTGTCTATTTTGCTGCTTTTAGAGTCTTATGAAGGCTCCACATAAGTGGAGGTGTGGGTATATTTTTTAAAATACATTTAAAAATAGGAACATAAAAATTACTGTAATGGTGTTTCTCAGAATAAAACACCTATGAACGTGGTAATAAACAAACTACAGTTTATGTATTTTACTACCTATATTGCTATAAATGAGGATTAAAATTATTAACACTATAAGATCTCTTACTGTAGTACAGACAAATGCTAATGTACCCAACAATACTTAGGAACCTATCTCAGAAATGGGGATAAGAACAACTCTTGATAGGAGGCCACATGAATATTTATCTATATTGCAAGTCTTGAAGCACCATCACCATGAAAATAAATTTATAGCTGCTAACATCACCACACAGGAGGTATTGTCTTTTTTTTTTTTAAATTCTAAATCTTGTTTTAAATAAAACTTCCAAATGATATAGTGATTCACAACTGAAAGGACAGATGGGAAAATTAAAAAAGGAATACTGTATTTTAATTGATTTCAGTGGAAAATCTATTAGTCACTTAGCTTCTCAGGATACTTAAATTGCTCCCAACTTTCATTAACCTTCTGTTCCATTTCTGTTGTACATACTTCTGAAACACTTATTCTTTTGGTGACTTTCACACTGTCAGATACTGACTCACTCCATTACATTTTTCACTTTCTACTTTTCCTCTTATATATTACATAGAATTAGGAGAATCACAAAGTCAGATTGCTAGAACTCAATACTAAATAAGGGTTGTGAACTCCCTTCTGTTTGTTAACAGTTGCCCCAATGTCCTTCTGTAATGTAGGAAACATAAAATTAAGATGCACAGTCTCCTCATTGCAATAGAAAAAACAGGCAAAGCGGAGGACAATAAACCCCTCATCTGCCAGTCCTTCAGAACCAAGGCTGCGGTGGACTAAAGTACAATCTAGAAGATCAGTGCCTCTGATGTAACAAAACACACAGAAGGACAACTGGAAACCATTCCATCAGATCATCCTCCCAGGCTGCACACACCTTCGCAGGCTTGGCCTGGCTTGTTTCTTGATCAGAGTTCTTGATTTGCACAAATACCAGACAGACCAAAAACTCAAGACAAGATGCCCTACATAAGCCAAAGGTTTCTTCAATATTGCTCAGTCCTGAACTAAATTATATAGTCCTGAAAACCTAAATTATATATAGAGGTGACAAACTAATGTGTGCTGAATGCTGAAGAAAGCCTGTGAAGAGATGGTTAAATTTTTCATTTTTCCCCCACTATGTCTGTAAAAGAAACATTAACCAAAAGACATATGCTTGGGACTGTGTCATTCCAGTATTTTTCTGAAAAATATCAGAATGAACCTTAACAGTATAAAGTGAATCAAGTAGCAATACTGCAGCTTCCATATGGTTAAAATGAGGCACTCAGTTGAAGCTGATGCTGTAATCCAACTGTACCTTGGAGAAGGTAAAGAACAAGCAGCCAGAAAAAAATGACCCGTGATGTCACTTGTAGCCACCACTTGTAGAAGAACGGAAAGAAAACAACTCTAACAATTCCTTTGCGGGTCAAGGATGTCCAAGGACTTTCAGGTTTTGCTTTAGCAAAAGCAGATCCTTTTAAAAAAAAAAGAAAATAATCATTTATATTTATTTCATTTTTATGGCTAATAAAAACTCTAGTGTTCAAAAGCAGAGTAAATAAAGACAGTTATTTCAAGGAGAAATTATTAAACACAATTATTTGAATAAATCTCATACTTCCACCAGTTCAATATCTCCTCAATCCAAAACTGGCATAAAAGTTGCTGGTACCCTCCTGATTGTCATTACCAGGAATTTCTAAAAATTCCTGCACTTTGGAATGTTTGAATAACAAAACATTTGTATTTCTTACTATGTCAAAATTATTTTAAAATAAATTATTAAAAATTGTTCTGTTTCATAGAGGTAACAAACTTGACATAAAGCAGTAGAAAGTCATATGAAAACTCTACATGCCCATGCAGGCACAGCAGAGCCCTTTCCCAACACAGCAAAGGGATCTAAAATATCAACATCTGTAAATTGCTCCAGCTGTGTCATTTGGGAAAATGGACTAAGGTTGAGAAGCACTGAGGACTAGTCCCAGGAGCAGAGAAACCACTTGAATACTTTTATCTCTCCTTCTACACCACTTTTTAACACATTCAAATGTCCTTTCTCTTACAAATCCCTCAATTTCTTTTTCATCCTCCAAATTACCAGCTAGAAAACCGCGTAACATTTACTTAATGGGGATTTGACTTAATTATGCCAAGTTATTGACTGGAAATGGCAACTACTACATGCTGCTACGCCATGCCCACCTCATCTACAAGCAGAATTGGCATTAGTGAGCTCTGTGGTGCCACAGGTAGAACACTGCCAGCACTGAAATTACTTTAATGCCAACTTACACATCCATGCAGAGCAGTCGTTTAAATGCTATTCATGTCTATCACTACACTGAAGTGGTCTACCCCTGTTTCTCAGTTTCTTTAAAGTTCAAATATTACTTGATTTTGTTTCTTTCTCTCATATTCCCATTTTTTAAAAAGTTATGCTGTTAAGTGATGTAAGGAAAGCTTGTCTGTACATCCACAGAGGAGGTTAAAAGAGATAATGGCAGGAGGGGGAGTCCAAGTAAAAACCCTTCCAGGGTTTTTCTGGACCCATCACTGGAACCATCAGCTCATCTCTGGCCCATCTTCCCAAGAACAGAGTAGGACAGAAATAGAAAAGCAGGTGGGAATCCAAGCCATGGAATGAACACCATGACCAGGCCCCTCCCAGGGCTGTCCCAGGAGAGCCATCGATCCCATTGTCCAGGTGTGACACCCTCACTCTTGGGAACAGCGCCCTAAGCCACCTTTCAGAGGAAAGGGAGATGCTGCCTGGGCAGATGGGACTTGTTAAGGGATGCAGGGTAAAAGGAGCTCAGATTGCACAGACTTACTATACGAAATTAAGGGAACAAATCAGAGGTGGAAGAAAAGAGGGGTTTAGGTGACTTGGAGAGGAACAAGTGTGGGGAAATTGGGGGGTAAGGGGATAAAAAGGACTGGTCATACATAAATAGCCACTACCCAGAGCTACCTGGCTACCTGGAGTGGATGCAGGAGACTGTGCTGGCTGCTGGGCTCATTGATAGAAATGCTAAATAATGCTTTCCCTACCCTTCAAGAGGCATGAGGGAAATTATGTAAAGATAAAAATAAATCAAGACTAAATAAAGACTTGTAGAAAAGTCTCATATTATCTAACCTTCTTTTGCTGTTCTGTTATTTAAAACAAGCAAGAAACAGTCACGGCCTGTACAATTTTAACTCTCCAGAAAATTCAACATAACCTTTCCTCTAGATGCCAAAAGATTTGAAAGAAGTTGGAATGCATGACAATAGGAGATTTCCGAACTAGTAACTTTAAAACATTTATCCATTACAATGCATGAGTTTCTTTCTCTTTTCAAAATCTGTATCTATACTAGAAAATTTAAATCAAATTCTTAAGCCTTCAGTTTAATCTGGACATCATCATTTAACAATATTTCCTATCCACCCACTTTAGAGAAGAGTTATATAGGGTTGGTTGTGTTTTGGCTCATTTGGGTTTGTTTTAAGTTTACTAATATACTCTTTTTATAAGACACAGGATGGCTGTTATTTTT
This sequence comes from Acropternis orthonyx, assembly GCA_035583155.1. NCBI lineage: Eukaryota > Metazoa > Chordata > Aves > Passeriformes > Rhinocryptidae > Acropternis > Acropternis orthonyx. The sequence continues at coordinate 11,223,301 of JAWWEU010000040.1, forward strand.
ATGCTGAGAAATTCAGCTTCTTCTAGCTCAGACCTACCTCTTACAAGATCAACATCTATGAGGTCTGGTTTCACGTGTCCTGTTTTCTTTGGTTTGTTTCTCAAACCCTGCAATAGACAAACACTATCAAAATAGTTTCATGCAGATGACAGACATTACAAAAGACAGAAATATCTATGTGGTCAGTAATTGTATTTAACATATATTACTACCGAAAACTCAGACGAATGTATCAACTTCATAGATTTAAACAAAATTAAACATTCCAAGGAACTATTCACAATAGATGCCTTTGACACACTTTACAATCTGAACAAAACCCAACCAATTACTGACCCATGAGGCAGTTTTTCAAACACAGCTATGCACTGAGCACTCATCGCCCATGGCTTGGCTTTATGCAGAAAACGAATGCACACACACACAAGAATTAGTAATACATGTCTATTAGGCCCTTCAGAACTTTTGCAACAAATTACATTCCTGAATTTTCTCCTCAGATGTCTAATTAACCTTCACAAAATGCTTACATTGCAACCCCTTAATTCCAAACCTAGATGGCAAATCACGTTGCAATGCAGGAGCCACTAATCAGCAAGCTCTCAGAAATCCAAATTCTAGAAAAGCATTGAATTTTTTCTTAATAGTGAATATAGATTAGCCAATTAAAAGTAGGGGAAAAAAAAATCCCACACAACAGGAAAGCAGCAGAAAGAAAAGCAAGCTTACTTTGTATTTTAGAAACAGCATCTTCCATCACTGAAAAGCCAAACTCTCTTGCAAAGCTTTCAAGTTTGCTTTTAATGTTAAAATGTGATGCTGTACTTTTAAGTCTCAGAGACAGCTGTGAGCTTATTCTTCTCCCTTTAGACCCTTGGCCACATTAGCCAACAAGGAAACCACAGAGTACAATTCATACACAGTAAAATAAAATAGTTCAAAAATTAATTTAGGATACAAATGGAAATATTATCAAAGTCATTTAACCCTTTTCATTCAAAAAGCAGTTAAATTCGCTGGTGAACTGCACATTTCTACCATTGCCATATTTCATCCATGTGTAAAACACTAACTACTTAACTGAAAACACTAAATATAGATGAAAGCATAAAAATTAAATTATTATCAGTGAGAGACAGATCAGTGAAATTTGGCATTGTTAACCTTTATACAAACAATATGTTCAATTGGGTTCAGCTCAAAATAGTTCTCACATCTAAAGTCAACGGGATTTATTTTTCATGCTAAAATAAAGATAAAATACAAAAAAAATCCAACTGTTTACAATGATCTGGATATGTAGTCATAAATTGATGTGTCTATCAGAAAAATGGGAGTTTGCATGAAACAAAACAAAATTAATACACAGAACTGAAACACACATAGGAAAAAACGCTCCCTGATGATAGCAAATACAGAAAACCAGTTGTATTGTGGACTTCAGCACTGCAAAAACCTTAATATGCAGGATTTTTACAAAACAGCAGTCCTAAAACTGCAGTAATTTTATGTAGAATGAGAAAAGAAGCCCATAATCAGAGTTGAAAATTATAATTCTAGAATCAGCTACAGCTTCTTGTGAAATCTTGCATAAATGAGCCACTCTATTTCATAAAAAGATTGGAAGCTTAAAAAGAAAATGCTGAATAATATAATCATTTTCAAATGTATTAGTGCTTATGGGCCACAAAAATCATTCTTGACAGTCTAAATAAAGATGTGTCCCTTAGAAGAAATAAACCCTTGGAAAAATTTGCACAATCCTCAGAAAAAAAATCACTACTGTGGCTAAAATTGTGTTTTCATTTTAAAGAAAGAATTCTGAAAAAAATAAGCCAAGAGTACAACTTGATATAACTATCATAGGCAAAGAAATAGTGACTCATTCTATAAAAATTCTATTGGTCAAACTGCAAATACTTTCAGTGTCCACAGACTACAGTGAGTTGGTTCTTGTACTTTTTCCTATATATAGTGAAAGAATTCCATTTATTCAGATGCAATTTCTCCCTTCTCTTAATGCGTGACAAATGTGTGTAATATTCTGGAAAACAGCAGTATTTCAAAATAAGGTTATTTTTAAAAAAATATTCAGTGTTTCATAATGCTCAGACCCATCCAGTTGGTTCATATAATTTCTATTCAGCACCAAACACATTTCAGCTGAGTAACAGGAAAAAGTTTAACTAAAAATGCTTAAAAGTAGTTGCTGTTATTGTAAAAGTTCTCTTACACAAATTTTAGAATCAGTCTTAATAGATTCTATTATAGTTTTAACTAAATTATAAGCTTATAGCAAGAGAAACAGATTTCCTACAAAACCAACAATTTTTCAGGTATTTAGTAAAGTTAATTTGTAATTTTTTATATGTGTGTATATATATACACATACGTACACACACACAATGTCAAAGCACTGTAGGAGCTTTGAGATTAAGCTGCCAATGTGCAATACCTGAACTTGGTCATGTCCCTCAGCATTACCCCACTTGCACAAAACTCAGTCACCACAAATTCACACAGACACCATCAGCAGTAACCATTTGTTAGTCCTTGGACCCCTGAGCCAAACGAGATGCATTTTGAATAAGCACAGGGCACTATTTGCAGTAAGTATTTGAAGAATGTGTTATTACACAGCAGCTACAAGAACTCCTGTCATAGCTGTGACTGGTTTTCTTGGCCATGGGAAGGCCCCTTCGGGCACCCCCAGGCTCAGCCACAGGGCTGAAATACCATCAGGTCTGACCTAATGTGTGTATTTCTGTACAGCAATCAGGGAGCTCTGCAGCTCAGTCAGTAACAGGTTCCACAAGAGGCAAGCAAGTCCCTCTGCACGTTTTATTTAGCTACTTAAGCAGCAGGGAGGGAAAAAACCCCACCCACAGGGAAACAGGAGCAATGCACATTTTACTGATGTTAAGTATTAGCAACACCTTGAAATTTGTGCAGCAATACCATACTTCTTGCATGCAGTGTTTGAGGGAAAAAAAAAAAGGTTAATTCCAAGAAACGTTAAATAAGTTAACGCCATGGAGTATGACAGGACATACAACCCAAAAAACTACCACATACAGGACTGATTTCTTTTTCTCCAAAGCAATTTAGCAATGTGGCAGACACTGATGGCACTGTTAGTTAAACCAAAATGCACAGAACACTGTTAAACTCCTTGTTCAGAGAAACAAAGCCTGAGGTACTTACCAGTCTAATAAACTGTACAAAACAATGACAGCATCATAAAGGAGGAAAAGTAAACTGCAGGTATAAGGTAACTAACTGAAAGCAGAGAGAGCTCAGATAACTGACATTAGAATTCATCACAAAGAAAAGTGAAAGACAGAGGTATGAAAACAACTAAGCCCTGGCTTAAGTGAAAAGAAAAAAAACATACTGAGATACAAAAATATGTATCAAACTAAATGCTGCAGTTATTCATTATGTAAAGTAATATGTAGCGCAGTAGGCTGGTTACATTTGTTTACACTCCAGAAGTCTAGTTTTCCACTACTAAATACCACCACATACAATGTAAATTACATCAGTGTACACAGCCATCAAAAGAAAAACATGTAGTGCTGTATTATTACCTTTATTTCTCTTTGTTCTACTGACTTTTCCCATATTTGTTGGTCATATGCTCCAATCTAAAATGAATACAGAAAAAAAAAAATCAACAGTAGGATTAAAGACATTGATCAAACAAAATCAATCAACCTTCAATTAAAAAAGCATAAAGCCAGCATTATGGGAGAGACTTGTTTACAAAGAAATCTTTATCTTCTCCATTCCATCTTGGCTGGACAGGATCTAGCTGATCTGTAGAGGAGTTGTGATAGAGGGGAAAGGTGAGACAGACACAGCCCCAGCTCATCCCAGGAGTTGTGCAAGTCAGAGGACTGGGAAGACCATGCTCCCTCCCTCCTCAAGTCAGGACTGCTGTCCATACTGGCAGCAAGCAGAACTATGGCAGCAACACTGGTGTGGCTTTTCAGTTAACTTTGGAGAAATATCATGCACATGTAGTTGAACTCATACCTTCAATAATTTATTATTTTTTTAAGCCATCTCCCTCTATAATTCCCATTTCATTCCGCCCACTTGTACAGCTACGTGGTCTTTACTGTTAACTCTTAGGAGCGCACAGCAACAAATCTATGGTCAAGTTGGTAATCAACTAGATTATAGGCCAGGGGAAACTCAAAGAATATCAGGAAACTCAAAGAATATCATGAAACTGCCCTTTTCCCACCAAAACACTGACGAAAATGTGTTCCTTGTAGACCTATTCCCAAGTTTGTTCATTCTCATTTAGCTGCTAGTCTATTTACTCATGAAACTCTTCTAAATAACTTAGTTTTATTAAACATGAGCAGGTTTTTAGCTACAAAACTGAAATAAAAAGGAAGTGCTTTTTCCCAGGCTATAACCACACCACAGTGTCATGGAAAACTGTGTATTTATAAGAGCAGAACCATAGATTCTTGAGTTTAACCCCAGTCAGCAAGTGGGCACCACACTGCTGCTCACACATAGCCCCAGAGCACCTACTATGGAGAACACTAATTCTATCCCTGCCAAAACCAGCACATGAATCCTGCAAGCACTTATTAATATCCTAGCACTGAGACCAGTTTTGATGGGTTCTGTTATTTTAAATAACCACCAGTACAGGGAGCTGTAGTTAATTCAAGAAATTCCTGCACACTTGCTTATCCAAGAGAGCCACTCTATGACTGCCAGATATTCTGAAGGACAACCTTAAACTTCAGGAAATTTCCAACTAAGATAGTGACAAGAATAAGTCAATATCTGAGGCAATTTACCCAAGTTTCATAATAAGTTACCAGAGACCAACAGATTGCTTTGAACTCTGCACAAATAGTATTTCTAGGTAATATTCGGTAATGATCTCTTTTACTCTAGCAATTTTAAAGCCTTGCATTCCCAGCAGCTCTAACCTAGACACAAAAATCCTGTGCACACACACTGCTGGTATGTGGGGTTTGATTCAGATCACAACCTCTGAGCAGTTCAGTGCAAGATCGCTTTTAGGTCACGAGGGAGAGACAGTTCCTGAGACTCAAAGATCCTTTCCTAACCTGCAGAGCTGATTCAAGCATCTCTGTCAGAACCCTGACAGAGAGGCAAGAGGAACAACTCCCCTCATTTGAGGCAACCTGCTTAAATCCAATCTTACTGCAAGGGTATGACTCCTCCATCCAGTTCACAACTGCAACAGACACAAAAGACCTGAGCACAAGTGTACACACCTTATACCAGAAGACATTGTTCTGATTTCACTTTTACTACTACAGCCTTCAACATTTATTTGGAGGTTATAAAACAGAAAAAAAAAAAAAAGTATTTTTTGGTTAAAAAGGATCTTTCAACCAAGGACCCAACAAATGCAAAAACATACCCAGAGAAGCCAACAGGTAAACACACCCAGAAACACAGAAATCTAAAGGCATCTTCTGTGCCTCTAAACCAATTAGCGGAAATAATAATAATATTCTAATTTAGGGTCGTAAAGTTCAAAGCACATCTAAAATACAAAGTGAGAATAGTTAATTAAAAAGAACTACCCTTTCTCAAATTTAAGTATTATTTCCATTCATAAGAGCTAAACAATTGCTATAGTTTGCTACTTTAAAACTTTGGGGGGAAAAAATTCTACTGGGTTTTTGGCAGCAACAAATACTTTACACATCTCATTTGGAAAAAAAGAAAGGAGGCTGTGGAAAATAACTAGGGAATCAGGCACTACACTAGGCAGAATTAAGCACTTGTTACAATTAAAGTAATTAAATCAAAGGAAGTTTAAGAGCTAACTTCACCTGGATAACAGACAGCAATTAAAAAGTCAATATATTGAATAACCACTCCACCCAGGCATTTAAAACTAATTGGTCTGGCTTTTTCTCTAAATACATTTCAAATTAATTTCCAAGCCTTCCTGGTTTTCATTGAATTTGCTAAGAAGAGCCTCAAGTGAAGATTTGTGCTGCATAATATTGTATCCTCCCCACTTCAAGAAAAAAATCTCTTTCTACAAGGACAGAGAAGGGGATGGAAGTCTGTGTCCCTCTCTGTTATGCAAGAACCAAATGCGGAAGGAAGCCTTTGCGCCAATAAAGCTGCATAGCAAACACTATTCCTAATTCCATTCATTGCTGAAACTGGCGTAGAGTTGAAAGTCTTTAAAATAGCATTCTTCCTTTAGACAAGTAACAGGACTGTTTGCAGAATGAATTCTGGGAAACACAGTTCCCAGACGACATCTAAGGCAAGGATGTTGACTGATTTAAAATCTGACTTAGTTATATTTTCCTTCAAATATGCCTTTTCCCTCTCTAGGTGGTAGCACAGCTTCCATCTCCACATAAAGGCAAGAAGTAGGCATACTGCCACTCCCATCTTTTCTTTATTCAAAGTTGCCCCATAAAGCAGCAGGTAAAATAAAACAGCCAAAACTAATTTAAAGAACATGGTGTTTTATAACTGTTTTATTGGAGGAGAGGATGACCTCTGATCAACTTCAGTTATTAAATTCTGACCACAGGACTATTAAGTGAAGGCACGCTGCTGCAAACAGAGGAGTTAGAGAGTTACAGACAGCAAGTACCATTACAATCTCTCACAATGTTGGTGGGGTTTTCTTTGCGGGGGGTGTTCTTTTTTCAATCTACCTAATATCACCTCACAAAGTTTTAAAAGCACTTTAGGGAGCAGGCATTCATGACACTCAGCACATCAATTTCAGATCTGATACTCAATTTCCCTTCTCAACATCTGCAAAGCCATCCCTCTATACTTCCCTTTCAAGTGTATCAGAAGAAAACACATGAGAACAAAGCCATCATTATAAAGTAGCATACTGGATACTGGCATACTTCATTTCCCACATTCAACAAAAATAGGTAGAACCACTGCTACTGAAATGAGCCAAGTAAAAAACACAGGCATTTATTTTTTTTTTCCTCTCCCTTATGTCAGGAAAGCACATATAGAGTTTGTGAAATGTGTTTCGCAGACTTTATTGAAAAGTGTTTTTCATTTACAACAAACTAAATTATAAAGTATAAAGGTTACCAGAAATGCTAGACACCTGTATGAATTAAATTCAAGAATGTAATTTGTGAATGAAGAATGAAAGTTAATAATGGCAAACCTTCCCAGTTTTAAATTGAGAGCACCAGTGACTTCCATCTTCCAAAGAGTGTTTGCAAAGTATTTGCATTTGAATTCTGTTTCATGTTAAACCCAATGTAAATCTAGTTCAAATGTTGGCTCTAGCTCTTGGCTATTCACGTACTTCTTTACAATTGTACATACCTGCAGGACACTGACAAGAAGTCTAGCACCTAGCAGTGTCAAAGAAATTAAGATCTGAAGGAAAATAAAAGGAAGGAATAACTTTCCACAGATAAGATCAGGTTGGAACCTGAAGAATTTAAATATACACAGAACTTGATCAAAGCAAGGTTTCTCTCAATATGCAACTGTCCCCAGGGCAGGTCCGGCAGGTGCTCAAGCTTCCTTGTCTGGAACTGTTCCAACATGACTGCCCTGATCAACTCCAGTACTTATGCACTCCTGAACTCATCAACTCTGCCTGGAGTCTCATCCATTATAGCTTCAAGTTCTGCGGTATGCTTCAGACACAATTTAAAGTACACAACCCGAGAGTCAAAAGAATTGTCCCATTTTTACACGTACAACTCTAAGAAATGCTTTTAAAATCACTTCAAGACATAATGCAAAGACTGTTTGCCACTGATACTTTCAATACATCAGTCCAGTCTACAATTGGCAACGTACTTCCTTTTGAAGCAAACTATACAACACAGTATCCCAGTTTTAATCTGATTTCACACAGAAATTTATTCTACTTTAAATTAGGAAATATCTAATCCAAAAGGATCTGAAAATTGTATTCCCAAGCCTGGTTTTATTTGTTGTGATTTGGCAGAAAATAAGTGAACAAAAAGTTAGATAACAAGCCTATCTCGTAATTTATAAATGTAGTTTTATCACCAAGCATCAACAGCAACACAACCCTGTTGTAGCAAACTTGTCAGTAATATGTTACAGATATTAAAAATTTTGGAATAACCTGCCTGTAGCAGAAGTAAATAAACTAGCAGATGCTATTTTATACACAATTTAAGAGAACAAACCGCACATCCCAGGCCTCCTCAATGCCAAGATTCTATCCAAATCAGTCACCTCTGAAGTGTTCAGTTCTCAAGACCCCATGCCTCAATAAACACCAAATAAAGAAGATGAAAGGAATTGTTTCTTCATATATTTGCAGAATTAACCACTTTTCAAGCAGCCATAAAAATTTTCAGCATATAAGAGATTACATGCAAAGACTGAAAAAAACTGCAGTCATTCTTTCACAATGGAAAAGCAGGGGTTTAACTTATTAAATGAACTAAGCATAATAAACTTTCAAATATGTTTCCTTGAAAAGAAAAAAACCACCTTTTCTCATAAGTAATCAATTGAAAAAAATTATTAACTTGTCTGTGAATTGGCATGGGATACTAAGCTATACAATTATACATTTGGTAAAACTGAACTCACCTCTTAAAAGTAGCTCTTTATTGAAAGATTAAATAAACTTGAGATCCTTTCTAAGTGCAGACTCCTCGTAATGCTTTCTGGTTTTATGAGATATGTGCAGCTCTTGAAATTATCTAAAATAATTGCACTTATTCCTTCCCAGTCAAATACATCAGAAAGCATTTGATCACATTTCTTTATACATCTAAGATTTGTTTGGCACCTGTGCAGTTTGGTCTTATAACATTAAAAGCAATTTGCCTAAGTAACCAGTTAAGCTATTGAAAACACCAATTTTTATTTCAAAGCCCAGTGGAAAGGGCTTTTGCACTGTGTAATATTTCTTCCCAGTGCCTTTCTCATAACAAGCCACATGTGCATCAAGATTGAATTTGAGCTTTGTGAATGACACTGATATTCGCTCTAAGCTAACGTAGTGATGCTATCAACCTGTAGCCCAATACTCACAAGGCCGCCTGATTCTAATGGAATTGATCAATATTTCAGGAGACATTTATAATTTATGACCATGCAGACTAGTAAGGATTATAATCCTAAGAATACATAGTATTTCCTCTTGGATCTTAAAACTTTAATGTTTATCAATAATGAAACCTGCATGCTAAGCTTTGCTCTTTAAAACCTCTAAACAATTTTACAAGCCACATCACAATGGTATTACAAATCTAAAAGATACAAGACACAGAGTTTGGTAAATAAACTAAGTTGCTTCCCTGGACTGTCTACCAATGAAATGAAGAATTTAACACCTTACTAAAATATTTAGTGCTAAAATACGCTTTACTAACTTTTATAGTCCAACATTACTAAAATAACTATATAATTTTATTTGTCAATTCTAGTATTAAGATATCAATATAAATAATTTCTATACATGTAATATTATTAATTTTGAAAATATATCTAATTTTCTCAAAATTCAGAACAGGATTAATGAAAGTTATTTTAAAACTCGTTTCTTTCTTACAGGAACAGATCCCCATTGCAGCAAAGGCAATACTCAAGTAGCTCAGTAGTATAATTATCTCTGTTGTAGTAGATTTCTACTCCTAGGATGATTTTTCTTTTCTTCAGGATGCTTTTCAAGAGTGGTGGGTTTTCTCAGTTTTGTTTATGGTGAATACATAGACCAGACAAGCTAAGCTAAGTCAACCTTAGCTAATAAACCACAGATAGAAACCACCATATAATAGTTGAACACTGATTAAACCAAAGAGTTTAGTAGCTTTTAGTCAAATGGAGAAGGACAAGGCAGGGATTAAAGCTGGATATCCTGGAGAACTTTGAATTTATAACTGCAAAATTGTTACTTCTGATTTAAAAAACTCCATGATTCCTCTCCCTTCTCCTCGTTTGGCTCCAGAGGGAGAGTTGAAACCAACTATTAAGAGCAAAATTAAGCAATTTAAAACTCTAAGTTATTTATTCTTAACTATTTGAATTGCCAACTAATGACCTGCTTAAATTCTGGCAGTAACTGCAGCAGCACTGTATTTACAGCCATTTCACTGAACAATAATTTTACCAAGGCTTACTTCAGAGACACTGTCCCTTTCAGAGTCCAATAATAGCTAATTAAACATTTATCAGCTATGTATTAATAGTTTTTCTGGATTCTTCTTTACAGATTAATTCTTGTTAACATCTGTTAGCTGTGCTTATTTATTGCCCTGAGTAATGGTTTACAGGTTTTAGCATGCCTACTACACCCAAGAAACATCTTTTTTCATCGCACAATTGAACATTAAAAAAACCCTACATACAGAAGAATAGTTAGAAACAGCTTGCAGGTTAAAGCAAATGAGAATACAGGAATAATCAACACCTACTCTAAGCTATGTCCTAGTGACATAAACTGGACACTGGGGTAACTTTGGGTACCATGTCTTAGTGGACTACATAGCAAACCTAAACAGAGGCACAAACTGAACAAGATTCCATCTCTGTAATTAGGGGCAATTAAGCACAATCTCACATGACAATGTTTACTCATCTTCAAATTTCAAACTAAAGTCTTCACAGAATCGCACAGATTGGAACCTCTGGCGGTCATGTAACCCAATCTCCTGTGCAAAGCAGGTCCAGTTACACCAGGTCGCTCAAGGACTTAGCAGAGTTCCAAACCTCTCCAAAGATCAGAAATTTCACAACCTCTCTGGGATCCTGTCCCAAATGCCTGGCAAACCTCACCTTGCAACTTTGTCATTAGACCTTGTCTAACTATAATCTAACATTTTGTTTTGTCTTCCTGAGTGACCTGATTGATCTTTCAGCCACCCAGATGAAAGCAGTGGCACAAGGAAGGTGTGCTATGGGAAGTGGAAATGATCAGGGATGTAAAGGCAATTCTGTTCTAAAATTCAAGGATTATGTTTTCTTCTTCAGTGCTGTCACAATGCCAGCTCCAACACTTTGTCAGGTTTTGGCACTTGAGGGTGGACATTTTTAAACGGATGCAGTTTCAGCATCCAAAGATTTAAGCCATTATATCCTGTCCATTTGCCAAAACATGCCTTTGGTGCCAAGGTTGCCAGTGCATCACATGAATTCAGTGACAAGAAGGAAATCAGATGGTTTCAGGGAAGGACATAATTTCAGTTTTATTTCCACCTTTATTAACTTAATACAGAGAGACTGCCTGAGCAGCCAGGGATCAGGGTTAGGAAAGCTAAAACCCTGATAGAATTAAACTTGGACAGGGACATCAAGGGCAACAAAAAATAGCTTCTACAGGTTTGTTGATGATACAAAGAATACTAGGAAAAATGTGGGCCCTTTCAGGAAGGAAATGAGAGATTACCCAGGACATAGAGAAGGTTGATGTACTCAACATTTTTGCCTTGGCCTTCACTACCAAGTTGCAACCTGGTCTGGTGGAGGTGTCCAGAATGAGATTAATGTCCCTTCCAACCCAGGCCATTCTATGATTCTGATTTCTAAACTGGCAAGTATAATCTTGGACTAATGAGCTGTAAAACACTGAATGTTACAGATCTTAAAGCAATGCCATTAGAACTCTCATTTTGCCCTTTAAAGCCGTGAGACTGGAAACATCTCATTTGTTTTATGGTGCCCTTTAACAGCCCTGCCCAAGGGACACCCAAAACAGTGGAAAGATGCATTGGCAAAATTAACTGATATGCAATCGGGTGCAGGATTCGGCTTCAATTCATTAAGTTCCATTTGGCTCTCCCGTACAACCATCCCCAAGAGAAGGAGCAACATAATTACACAGATTTGTTGATAATATTGCAGGAGACAAAGCTCCCCATTTTAGCAGCAACGCTTCTGTAAGGACCAAAAATCAGAAAGTTCCTAAAGTAAATTTACATATAGTCTCCAAACTGGAAACCAGACCGATGAGTCCATGTCTACTATTATCTGTTAAACTTAAAAATATTATAAGAAATTAATGCAAAAAGTTACAAGCAATAGAAGTAATATTTTAAATTATTAAGAACTTTATTAACATCAGTTACTGTTACTGAGGCACTACTTCAAGTACACATGAAGTATCAATACTCATACAAAAGATATGCCAGCAGATACTGAAATAGTTTAAAACTTGTGGGGGTGTCAGATTTTTTCAGATGAAACATTGTGATGGCTTTCTCCATAAAATCAATCCCTTATAAAGCTCAAGCAAATTCAGTACTCTCGTGAATACACATAATCCTAAGGATATTAACTAACAAAGTGCATCTGTGTGGGTAGTAGCTTGCTGGCTGTCTGGAACCCTTCCAGAGAACAATGCAGACACCATGGTCACTCCCTTTTATTGCAAGAACCAGGGCAGCTCCAAGGGCTGAAAACAAGCCAGACCAACGCTGTCTGACACATGAGGATCTCAGCACTGTACTCCCTAGTGCATCCAGAAACACTGCAGAGGTTTAATTTATTTCACTTTCTACAGAGCCAACTGGCATCTAGCAGATTCTGTGCTTTTGTACCAGCTAGGAAATGCAGCCACTGGAAGCACCAAAGCTCTGTCCGTGCAATCTTGTATCTCCAGTAAGATACACTGCTATTATACACTGTCTGAAATCTTACAATCCAACTTAAAATAACTCAGAATCGATTACTGTACCTTTTACAGGACAGGAATCAAGAGCTTCAATGCACTGAAAGCAGAGTAAGCCTATTGCCACAGCAAAAAAACAAGTTTACATAATAAAAGGTCTGACCTTTTAAACAATTAAGGGTATTACTAAATCATACTCGTGTGAGGAGCTCAATTTCAGACAATAGTATGAGTCATGAGTAAACATGCTGTTTGCAAAACTTGCCTAAAGTAGGCATGGAAGAGCTCGATTGCTTAACTCTTAACATTAAACAATATACAAATGTCCCTTGTTTGAGAAACCAACAGACCTTTGAAACTCAGTAGAGAGACACATAAAATAAATATATCAAAAAATACATTAAAATTGAAAATCAAGAAACACAAGGAGTAAGTTATCTGCTCAATATTTCTTACATAGCCTCAACCTACTTAAATACTTCTTAGTCATGCATGACTAGAAATACCAGAAGTTCTTAATGTTCTTTCTTAGGGCATTCATACATCAATTTATTAATCTGAAAACACCTCCCCAAAACAACAGTTTATTTTTCTCATTTTATCATATGGGCAAGCCATACCCCTGGTTCTCTCTTTCTCCAGAAACAAACTTCTACTGCCAGAATGTGCCAAGTTTTGATCCCTCTCCATTTTCAGTTGTGATCAATCAGTAGATCTACAAGGCAAGTTAGGTGGAACAACTTTCATAACTAAAACAAAAACTGAAATAAAAATTTAAAACTATAAACAACACCAGTTCACAGATTCAATATTTTGCCATCATAAGAAATCATACAATTAAAAAAAATGTATCAGAAAGGACAAAAAAAAAAGTCTGGTACCATCTAAACACTAGCACAACTCTTTCTGTTCCCCAGCTTGAAATCTTTGGTGCAAACAACAAATCCACAGAGGGAGGAAAAAAATGCTGTGCTATGTAAGAAATTTAAACAAATAAATAAACAAATGAAAAGGGCACGGGTGAAAGAGTCCAGATACTCCCAGGAACAGATCACACCACACGACAAAGTTAGAGAACCCCTTGGGGTTATTGGCCTGACCCACAAGAACCTTCAATATGTGGTACCTGAGAAATTACAATCTAATTAGCACGAGCATTTGCATGAGATGCAACTTTTCTCCCATACAGCCATTTGTTTCATAACATTTCACCTCCCCATACTGAAAGCAGCATAACTTGCTCATTTGGCAAACCTCAGTCCACATGTGGATTGAAATTAAATTTTGTTCATACCAGGGAAAAAACTGATGTCTGGTTTATGCAAGACCTTATCCCTCTTGAAGACAGCTCAGTTTTTCACAAAGTAACAGAAGTCACCTCACCACAGCTCCTTGCCATAAAGGCACCATCTGATTCCTGGCCAAGCAGACCTCTGTACAAGCCTACAGAGATTTGCAGCAGAAATACTGTTGCTATGAACAAAAAAAAAAATGGAAAAGTGTGTGAAATCACTGGTAAAAATGACAGAACAAGGGTTAAAAGAATGATCTGTGCTGATAATGAGTAATCCTGTTAGGAGCAGTGTCCTGGGAAAAGCAATACCAAGGAATGTGTTGTTTACATCAAGAGCAAAAGGCCTGCCCTCTGCAGAGATCACAGCACAGTGACTCTAGCAGAAAATCTTGCCTTCCTAACACCAGGAGGATGGAAAGTTGAAGCACACCACATATGGTATTCCTGTTCCTGTAAAACCAGCAGGAAAAAAAAGACGTGTTTAAAAAAGAAACCCAACCAGATAACAGTATGAGCTTCACTTAAGATTTACAGAGCTGCAGGCTTTCTTGCATCAAAGGATCTTTTACATATAAAGCTGAATACCATAAAAGACCTGTCCAAAGACTAGAGCATCATCCCCAGTGAAAACAACCTCAGAGACAGGAGGATCTGACATCCAGCATCTCTTACACTGACAAGCGATGTCCTGGCCAGACCAAACACACACAGCTTGTGCTTGGAAATTCCATCAGTATCCTGGTATCACTATACAGAGGGTGAATTAAATTTAAGACAGAATGAGTGCAAGTGGGTAAAATCAGCATCACTTTCCCCTTCCAGGAGATCCTGCACTGAATTTTGTTATATTAAATCTTTTACAAGTCATCTTCCAAACCTTTATAAAATGGGATTGGACCTCCAAGCAAGAAACTGTTCAACACCACAGGGTACTTCCACGAGTACTTTTACAAAAATACTCTTTGTAAAGCTTAAATAAGAGAAGCAGAAAAGTACACAGTACAAAAACCAAACAAAAAAATTCTCAATAAATTGTGAATTATTTTCAAAACTGCAATATGCAATTGAATAATTGGTATAAATTAAGTCAGCAAAATTCATTTTTCTATTTTTTCATCCATACCTTTAATTCACCACTGTAAAGACCTCAGCAAAGCGTATCAGTATTGGCTTATTTCTAGAAATTAACTGTTGTTGTGTATAAGTCAACCCTCTTTGAATTTCTCTTTTGCAGACCATTGCCATCATTCAGCCCAAGGAGAATAACCCACAGAAACTTCTTAAACCACTGAGAACCAAGAAAAAACAAATCATCATCACACCTTATTTATGTCTTAGTAAAGATGCACCTCTCAAATTTTTCAGCTTTTTAAAAGCAATTTAACTGAATAAGCCAACTGGCATATTAATGTCCAGAGGACATGATGACTTGAAATTGTCAAAATCATAAATTAGAAAGACATCAACACTTCTATGTGCAAACATGAATCAAAAGATACACATAATTACACTATTGCCTGATTACTGTATCTCCAAATGAGAGCTGCTTCTTCGCCCACTCTCCCTCCTTTTTTTCCTGACTTCTAAAAATCCCAAGCCTATCTCTGTTGGGTGTGGATTACACAGTTCTCTGTTGCTGACAGAAAATACATTTCAATTCTTGCTTTCTACCTAAATACAAAGATTTTTAAATTTTTTTTCTGTGCTACAGCTACAACATTTTCCTGTACATTAACATTCTGTGAAGAATGGAAGTTTTCTTTCCTTTTGTCCATAGCACAAGTAACCAAAGGAGTGAGGAGTTTTCAGTATAAACCAAAAGCTATTACTTTTCTTTAGATACAGTCACTAAATATTTATTCATTTTTGGAAGAAGAGTTTCAAGCTACTCACTCTTATGCAGTGGTAACAAGTAATGCAGAAGTATTTTACACTTGTTATACTTGGCATATAAACACAATAAGCCACCATAAAAACAAAGAGAAATCTTACCTTCTTCTGGTACCAAACTATAGCATCAGTTACTTTGGACGCCATTTATTCCACTGAATTCACAGAGTCATTTTAGGCTGTTAACAAAAAGAGACAGAAATTTACTTCCACCTTCCCTATGAAGGCCAAGACAGGGAATGCAGAAACACTCCCATTACCTGCAAAGCACTGAGCAGTTATATTTACTTCACACATTGCCTCGCTGCTGTTTTAGTAAGAGTTCAGGTTTTCTCCTCTAAGCAAACAAAAAACTACAAATCTGCTGCAACAGGACATCAGAAGCCTCAGTTTTCTCCTTCCTTTCCAGTAAAACACAGGCTGCACAGAGATGATCTGTCATTGTTTCATGAGAACCTCATGAGAGTGGCATTACATGCAGCTATTTGCCCCTGATAAATTAAGCAACCTAGAGTGATTAGCCCAGCACAGCATTCTGAAGTCTGGGAACAATTATATTATAAAATGCAAGAAAAATTCATACAGACTATTAGATATGTTTGGAGAAAAAAATAAATCAGTGCTAGAACTTCCCTAATCATGAAATTAATACCCTCATGAAAACAGGAGAACAAAACTAAATCAAAATGAAAACCAAGGAAGAGTAGCACATTTGTTTTAATTGTAACAAAAAGCGATAGCATTAGTTAACCTCCAATGTCACTATCATTAGTTTACCATGGTGGGGGGGAACCCAAAACCCAAACTTCCAGCCTACATAAAACATTTGTATCAGGTTGTGTCTCTCTTGTACTGGGAAGCCCAGAACTGGACCCAGAACCCCAGGCTGGCCCCACTGGTGGCAAGGAGGAAGAGGAGTAGCTTAGTCCCCAAACACTAAACTATGAAACAAGATCGACCTCTCAGCAAAAAACAACCCCGAACAAACAAACATGTAATTCTGGGTTTATTTCTGATTAAAATATCACACTTATGAATCATAATATTGTCAGTATCAATGATAATATTACACCTTATATTTCTTCATTGAAAGGAAACAGGAATTATTATCCTACAGGCAGTTTTTATAGTGAAAGATTAAATGTGATCTTTATCCTTCTCTTTGATTCAAAGACATTTGTTTACAGCTTTTGCACAGATAAGGAAAGCAAAGAAAAATGTGAGATTGAAGAAATGGGATGAAAACCGAAACTGTGTAATAAATTATGCCTTTATGAAATGCCTAAGCATTTGAGTAACTCATGACAGTTTATTATATGTTGTTCATCACAAAAAATTTCAGGTTCTTCTCTTTTTAAAGTAGGTATTAGATTACTTGATCATAATAGACGTTAGTACAAAAATCACAAATACTCCCTCTACAGAAGTCCTCTCAACACAGCCATCTGCCAAGACATTTCTTGGAAAGAAAAATGAGCAAAATGTCCAGCACACAGCTGGATAAATACATCATGCAACGGATGAGCAACTGGCACACAGGTCATGCATTAAGAGTTATAGTGAAGGGGGTGACTTCAGATTGGCAGTGGGTCACTAGTGGGGTTCTGCAGGGCTCCATCTTGGCCCAGTTCTCTTCAGCATCTTCATAAATGACCTGGACACATGACTAGAAGGAATACTAAATAAGTTTGCTGATGATACTAAAGCAGGAGGAGCTGTCAACTCCCTTAAGAGCAGAAAGGTCCTGCAGAGACACCACAGCACATTAGAGGGCTGGGCAATCACCAACCATGTGAAGTTTAACAAGCGCAAGTGCCAGATTCTACACCTGGGATGGGGCAACCCTGGACATACATACAAACTGCAGAATGAGAGGCTGGAGAGCAGCACCACAGGAAGGGACCTGGTGGTCCTGGGTCCACCTCAAATTGAGTTTGCAGACAGGAGGGCCAACTGTGCCCTGGGGAGCATCAGGCACAGCATCGCCAGCCAGGCGAGGGAGTGGATTGTCCCGCTCTGCTCTGCACAGCCTCGCCTTGAACACTGCGGCAGTTTTGGGCACCGCAGAATAAGAGAGATGTTAAGCTGTTATACAGTCTCCAAAGGGGGGACCACAAAGATGGTGCTGTCCTGTGCAGGGCCAGGAGTTGGACTTGATGATTCTTGTGAGTCCCTTCCAACTCAGTATATTCTATTATTCGACTTATGTACAATAATGAGTCTCCAAAAGATTCGGCTCTGCACTGACACCTGTTTATTCATTCTTCTCTGACTTGTGTATGGATATACTTGTATTTTACACAGTGCATTGCTTAAAAGATACTGTCTTTAGTTTGGATATGCACCACACACACTATAGTATAAACCTTCAACAAATTGATTGATATATCAGCTCCTGATGATTTCTAAGAAACACCATGCCATATATTTTCATGTTTCACAAAGTTTTGTTCAAAAAAGAGAAAACAAATACCCCGAACCCACTATACTTAAGATTTCTAACAGTGCAACTCCAATATCTTATACAACTTCAGATAAAATTACAACCCAAGAGCAAGAAATGTCTCAGAGAGCTTAGACAGTCATTGCAAATTTCAGAAATATCCAAACAGTGGCGATTAGTGTAACTGAGCAAACATCCATTGCAATTTTCCCACTGTTGATAATATCATCACCTAGGTCACATCAAGTCATTTAAAGCTGACAGCCATGACTGTGTCAACATCTGTAATTGTTTCTGTCCTATTTGTTTCTGATAATAGAGTCTGTTTTTCTAAAAGCAACTATCAATTACTAAGAATTCATTGCCACAATAAATACAAAAATATTTGTATCACTTAAAGCAAGGAGTCCAAAGAGACTTTGATATAATCTGACATATTACACAGGCTGGTCACCCTTCTTCCTGACTCACACAAAGCTTACAGTAGGATTTGCTTTCTTATTTAAAAGCCTGTTCAACCTAAATTTAAAATCCATTGCTACACTGGACTATATACTCAAAGCGACATAAAGCCCTTCCACACACACACAAGGCCTCCACATACATGACCGACATTGCCACTACTCACAGAGCTGCCAGTACAGGAAGGGACCACAGAGATACGGATCACACTTGCACCCTCACCTTCCCCTCCTTTGTGTCCTCAGCTTGGAGGATCTGCAACTCCTCCTCATTTCTCTTCAACCAACAACTCCTCTCACATACAATATACCCTGCTTCCTACCACCATAATCACAGGAGGAGAAAAAGGTTGGAGCAACTCATTATCAGAAGTAAAGAACTGCTGAACCTGCACAGAAACCTTTCCCTCAACAGCTACATCAACTTGATCTCTCTTTTCCAAAGTCACTGAATTTTCAGGAAACCAACATTACCTTATGAATCAAAGACTTCGAACTGTGTCAAATATGGCTAAAATTGGATAATTAAAGGCAGTAACCTTTGTCTGCAGTAGTTTTCCAATTCACTCAAAAATCCTTTGCCTCAGGAAACAGTTACATCACAGAACCATAAAGCAAGTATAATGAAGTAGTTTCATTTGATTTCTATCAAATGTGTTATTTTTATTATCCATGGTTTTTGTATTTTTAAGAAACTCCATACATTAAATCCTCCATAGCATCTATTTTGGTGGCATTTAAAGCATATTTGCATATACATTTGCATAAACAAATGCAAATATGATGCTTACAAAAGTAAATATGACAAAGTCATGGGATAGATGTCTCAAAACAGTGTGTGTGCTAAGTAAAAATACCTCTACAAGGAAACATCACATGCTTTCTTCAAGAGATACACAACCATTTCAGAGACAGCACTGTGATGAAAGGTGAAAAGGCATATTTAATTATTTCTGGGCACTGTTTCTGCCTGCAGGGGCTGGGATTTGACTGGGATTTGGTTTTTTGGTTTGGGGAGGGGGGGTTTAAGGAAGTGAAGTGAGACCTTATGAATTTAACAGACTTGGCCTGAAGCTAACTTATCTGGATGAGAAATGGATGGTAACAGTTCAAGGCACTTCAGCTGCAGCACTGGCTGACTGCATCTGCCCACAGCTCACTGAACACCTCAGACTGGAGACTAAGTATTGCAGCAATTTCAGAACTCTGCATATTCATTACAGGTTAATCTGTCATTCAGCTGACAGTTCACATTGACATTGATCCTGAAATCAGCCTGTACAAGCAGAGCTCTAAAGCACATCAGTATCAACTGATTAAAAGTGAACAAGTCAAAATAGCTGATAGACATCCACAATCACAACAGAACACTGCCTGTTCTGCCTGGTTCTCCTCCCATCCTCTCTGGACCCAGCCATCTGTTCCATGTTCTGTGACAAATACCTGCATCTGGGACAGGGACCAGCTCTAGCACTCAGCTGTGCAATGTCTTGTGCAGAGTAACTACTGTAAGATTAAGTTAACCTTATCTAGTTGGAGGCTTAATAGCAACACAAAAAATACTCCCAACTTCAGGGATTAGACAGAGCATCCAAATACAAAAGCTTGATTATAGCATCTCTGTAACATTCACCAGAGCTGTTTGCTACATTTCCATCAAACCCAGAGTTAATGCTACAAAAAACAAGCAACAGTTTTTAATCAGAACTTCATTACTTCCTTAAGGCTAAAAGAGGATTACCTGGGTTTGGTGATCCCTATTCCGAAATGGGGTTTCTTCGCTATTTCCCATTTAAGGGTATAATCATACTCCATTTTAAGTACACACTGCACCTCAACAATCAAATGAGCAGTTTCTCAAAAGCCACAGAAATCTATATTTAGATGTCTTCAGGTAGCTAAATGCTCATTCAAGTCCTGCAGTACTGCAGTGCTTATTGTGTAAGAAAGGATTTAAATAAATTGAAAGTAAGTATATTTAGAAATTTTACTCGTATCCACAGGGTTTTGGCAACCCTAGGCAGACATGAATGCATAAATGTCTAAATGATGGTCTACAGTAAATGAAAGCAATTTGAATTCTGACACAAGTCCAGAATAAAATAGTGTTCCTCGTAGTGACAAAGAAAACTACAATTTTTTTTGAAGAATATACAAGTCTAAGCAGTGTGAATTAGCAAAAGGACGTAATCAAAAATAGAACACAAGCAAGGACACATAGGTAAATAGCTGCTTTCCTTGCCTGTAAACACTGTGAATCACTAAGTATTTCAAGGAACCTGTTTCCTCCGTAACAATCCCAACCTGAATGGTCAGGATACAATCCAGCTGTTGAGTCAAGACCTGAATGTAATCCTCTACTCATTATGACCATAGAATGATGAAGTTGGCATGTTCACTGGACATCATCAGGAGTAAAACTGTGAAACTGTGGCACATCTCAAATGTTTTTTAAAAACACCATTGACTTCAATTACCTTCGGAAGAACTTATCCTCACAGCAAATTTTAGGCAGTTTTTAAAAGGTTACTACATAAGGCCATGAGAATCCTAAAACTTGCTTTCTATGGTAGAACTGTTTAACCATTATGTTAGATCCACCCTACCACAGATTGACTAATTTCACTAAGATTCCCTGGCATGTAGAGTAAGAAAAAACGATGAATCAGAATAGTAAAACCCATGGCTCATTTTGTAGCAATATTTGTATCACACATACACACACTCTTAAAATATTGCACCTGCTCATGCACAGCTAGAAAATAACTTTGATGACGAAAAAACCCGCATTTTCCAAGGTTCAACATCAAAATACAAGTTAACATTATCATCAAACTGCTGGCAATATTTGATGCTTTAAGTTAATTTTAAATGAGCCCAACAAACAGCTTAGTCACATTAGGCATCTGCTGTTGACTGAAAAGCTGCTTCTGCCATGACATAACAAACCAGCGCAGGTATCAGTGTAATGCAGACAGGGCACCAAACTTACCAGGAGTCACCCTTCCCACACTGAAATCCACGGGAGTTCTGCCACAAAGAACAGGATTAAACCCTTGAAGCAATGTTCCAGAGGAAGCATTCTTTTTCATATGCATTACAAGTAAGCCATTAAACCTACATTTCCTATTTGAAAGGGAACATCAAACACTATGTGATGCACTCAGTGTTCTTTTTAAGTACTTTTATCTATGCATCGCTGTTCTCAAAAGAGCATTTCAGAATTGCAAATTGTACACAAGCAAATGAGAAACTTGTCACTCCCAGGTTCATACCTTTCAGTGGAGGTTTTATCATGCTGCTTTCACCTAGACTCAAGAAAACCTGGAGCAGCCAAAAGGGAAGGAAAAAAGTAAAGTTAAATTTAAAAATCCCCAGACACTGCTAACCTAAGGACCATTTCCAGCAACCAGCATGAAAAGTACTCTTGCTGCCAAGCCTGCCAAGCTCCCCCAAGTTGTCCTCTTGCAATCCAAAGTCATAATAGTTTGTAAATAAAGGGGAATTGACATACTTGCTTTCCCCAAAGAACACACAACTCTGCTAAAACTGGATACCACCATTCCTAAAATGCTGCTCATGAGTCAACTTTCAAACTTTGCTCTTCAATCTACCTCAAAAAACAAAAAAACAAACAAACAAAAAAAAAACACCCAAAAAAGATGGAAAACAAAAAATACAATCACCTCCAAACAACACATTTAAAAAAAAATAAATTTGAACATTCCTAGATGTCAGTTTGGGGAGTTTTGTTTGTTTGAGGAGTTTACCAGGCCAACAGCATGAACAATAAAATATGAATCAGTGCCTATGCTGGCTGCTGTCTATCAAGCCCTGTTCTTCATGAACAGAGATGTACCAAACGTGCCATATATGATGACACATACAGAGATTTGGCAGCATGTTCATGCCTGCCTGGGCCTCCAGTAAGATGTAAGGGACTGAAAATCTGATACTTTCTCAGGCCTCTGTGTTCTGCCCACAAACCACGGCATCTGATCCCATTTCTGCCACTGCATATTTATTCTTCCTTATAAGCTCATGTCCTTTATCACTTAGCAGGCCAGGCAGGAAGAGCTCACAGATGCAGTTTGTACTGAGAAACAGTTTTCAGATTCTGATGGGAAGTAGACTCTGCTTAGCCATCTTCACTTCCACAGAAAACACCAACATTTGAAGCAAGAAAGTACCACAGAAAATAACTGTTTCCAAGAAATACTTGTTTTGCCAGTGAATTACACAACAGCCTGAAATAGCAACAAAATGTTGACTATCAGGACTTCTGAGATTTATTTCAGCTCCTGGTAGAAGAACATTGTGTGCAGTTGCTGCAACTGCTGCAGCCATTTCTGGAATCTATACCCTCAGCCTTGAGGCCTGTGCAAGTTTCCTCATTTTGCTACATAACTGGTTCATGGCTCCATTTGAAGTGACAATCTCACGGTTACCTTACTCATAAAAATAAAGGGGAAGGAGTCTGTACAGAGAAGTCCAGGATTCTACAGCTCTCAATTTACCCTTGAGTCTGCTGTGGTATTTATTAATTAGCAAAAAGCTTCTAATATTTAAACATACTCTTGTGTTTAATAAAGTAGACAAATCCAAACCCTTAAAGGGAACTATAATCAAGTTAATTTTGCTTATCTTCTGTAAGAGATGTTAGTTGCAAAGTTCCCATCCATCTAGATACAATAACTGCTGGTAGCATACTGGATCCAAAAGCCATTTCTGAAAATGCTGTATCTTTTAAAATAATTAAACACAGTATATGATTAATCTCAAGTTCTGTTCTATTTAATTCCTGGTTTTTTTAGACTGAATATTATACACATAGGTACATATCCTATTAAACATTTGCAAACTTATACTGAGAAATCTCTGAAATATTGCAAGTATATATCTGCTCTTACAAATGTAATAAGTTCCTTTGGAATAGAATATCTATAAATACCAAGTTTTTAATTTATATATGCAACCATCTGAACAAATACTTTAAAAAACTCAACCAACCAAATACAGTAGCTACCTTGAAATAAAACGCTATGCTCCTTTTCTCCTTCTTGTGGTTCTAAACACAACAACAAATCTTGCTCACTGGAAATACTGACTTGTGTTTAGGAAGACTTGTTTATCTGTCACCAAGCACTGCACAGCAGAGTTGTGGCTTCTCAATTACTACAGTCAGGAAGCTGAAAACCACTCCTAAAGCACCACGTTTGCATCATGTTCTACAAATAGTTATCCAGTAAGTTTTTGAAGCAGCTGAGGTATGAAGTGGCTGAGCTGTCAGAAAAAGCTGCTGTTTCTTTTAACAGCCACAGTTCTGCAGCAACACAGTGGCAAATGCTGAGTCTCTATTCTTTAAAAAGTCTCTGGAGTTATCCAAGCAAGGAATTGCAGAGTAACAAGCCTTACATGTGTATTTGGCAAGATCCTCAAAACAATCATTAAAAATGGAACACCATTATACCTGAAAGACTACCTGATAGGGTCTAATCAGTAGTTTCTGCAAAGAAAGATCATGTCTCAGTCTATCAGTATTTCTGAACGCGTCAAACTAACTGATAAACAAGAGCAAGTGATAGGACACATGTGGACTTTCAAAGAGCCTTTGGAAACATGTCAAATACTACTAAATAGACTGTTGTCTTTGAAAAGCAAACATTGCCACAGATCAAAACCAGCCAGAACACCGAACAAAATTAGGAGTCAACATTCTTCACTGCCATGGGCTAATTGGATAATGAAGAATAACAGCAGCATCCAGACTGCATAAAGCAGTCCATTGATCACCTGCTCAGGTGCATGGGAGATCCTTGGATCACATACCACTGGCCTGCAGCTCTTCCATTCAGTGCCAGTCCAAGGCAAAGTGCACACAAATCCCTGTTCTCCTTCATGTAGAAGCACCCTAATCCCAAAACCAAACTCTGACTAAATCTTCCTAGTCTGGTCTCTGTATGTTCCAGCAGCCTTCACACACCTGAGCACTCCATAGTGACAGCAGTAGACATTTAGGACCTCATAAAGCATACACATGCCCTGGTGGCTACCTCTTTCCCATGGTCTCATGTTTAAGGATGAGAGCATCCAGAACTCACAGCTTCCAACTTGCTAAGTATGCCAACCATCAGACTTTTACTGGAAAGAAACACAGAACTCATCATGCGGCTGCTTCATCTGGTGCTGACAGCTAAGGGTGGCTTACAAATAAATTGAGATGACCCACATTCCTTTTGGCTCTCATAGCTCTATAGAGCAAGCTTCCAGCAGAAGCAATCGCTCCCCAAAGACACAAGGTCCACGCAACGGATCGCGAAGGTCAGGATGACCTAGTAGGGCTTTGCAAGGGTTTTAACCACCCTAAGCCAGTACCACCACAGTCACCACCACTCCTCAGTCACCAGCAGCACCGGAGCCCATTGCACAGCAGACAACTTCAAGGGGGAGACAACTTCAAGGAAGTGAGTGCTACTACTGAGTATGGGAGCAGCTTTCACAGGAATCATCTTCACAGATCTACAGACCACAGAACAAGGTGAGCACTAACACCACTTCTGGTACGGAGGCAGCTCTGACTGTAGCCAACTTGAACACTCTGGATCTCTCCCTGCAAGCCTTCTCAAGCACCATTAATAGTGTTAATCTGGACTAATTAAGACTATCTCCTCTTCTCCTCCTCCTATTTGGACCAGTTGACTAGAGTTTTTACAAAGTACTGCCTAAATTAAGTCCTGAAATGGAGTGAACTGAGCCCTGTCCTATTACTCTAAATTATAAGCTTCTGTAAATAGGTCCAGAGTGCTTGCTATATTTATCTTTTATACCTCAGAGAAGAAAGGAAAATCTGAA
Organism: Acropternis orthonyx; assembly: GCA_035583155.1. Classification (NCBI taxonomy): domain Eukaryota; kingdom Metazoa; phylum Chordata; class Aves; order Passeriformes; family Rhinocryptidae; genus Acropternis; species Acropternis orthonyx. Next base: position 11,248,857 of record JAWWEU010000040.1, read on the forward strand.
GTAGTAATATTTCTATATGGCAATTAATCTTAAATTGTCAAAGCTTAAGAACACGGAACAACTTTAACAACGAACAGGCAACATAAACAGAATTCAGGATCAACCATGACAATGTTATCCATAAAGGAAGGCAGGGTAGGCAAACTATGCACACCACTCAAAGCTTTAAAAACAGGTATCTCAAATTCAGAAAGCAACTTTGGCAGTTCAGGGAGCTCTTTCATCCGATATACTACAGTCAGAAGAACATGGAGACAGGTGAATAAAAGAAGAATGACAAAGAAAACACTGCAGTATAGCTCTGTTGATTGGTTGTGCAGCCTGATTTGAAAAACACATTTTATAGGAAGCAGAATATTAGAATACTGCATGAGGTATTCCGATAAGGACTATGAATTACCAACCACTTAAAAGACTCTCCTGTTGAAACAAGCAAGAACAAACAAAAAAATAAGGAATTATAATAAATTGAGACTTTAAGAAATATACAGAAAATACAATCAAGAAAACAACAGCTTTCAATAATACAGGGAACTTCATTCATTAATTGAGCTGAGAAGATAGCAAAGCCAAATTTTTAACAGAGAAATATTATATTACAACACATAATGAGACTGTTAAAGTCAGTACCACAGGAAGTCACTGAAGCCAAGATTTTACTCCCATTCGAAAAGAAAGCAACTATTTAAACACACAGTAACGAGGAAAAGAAAAAAAAAGAAAACATCAACACACAGCTGAGGGAATCTCAAGCTTCACAGCCCAGGATGCAAGAAAACATCCAAAGAGATCACTAGGCTGTATTTGGTCACACAAACACTCCCCTTAACTCGACCCCTCCACATCCAGAAGCCAATACCAAGGAGAGAGTATGAGCAACACACAGAACAAACTGTCCCTCAGACAAATCAACATGAGGAGTGTTCAGCTGCCAAGCCAGCATCTGCCAACCACCTAAACCCCAAAAGCATCTGGCACTGGCCAACTTCCAAAATGCAAGGCTTGCATAATTTCATATTTGATGCGATATTGCTTTAATTTCTTCTCCCACTTTGCAATTGCATTTTATTTTTTAAGAAGAGAACAACAAATTATTTGCAAATGGGAGTTCAATCCAATGCTTGGACTCACTCCAGGAAGCCATCTAGGCTCTCTGGAGTACATCTACCAAGACCACCTCAAATGAATAAAGAATTAAATGCTGAACATTACATGTTTCACTTAAAGAGTATTCCCAGTGGAAAATAAATTTCAGGAAAAAAACCCTTCCACACATAAATTAAGAAATAAGAGAACAGCTCTAGAAACTCTCTTCCCTTCAACTAAAAAACACCAAACCCCCCCAGATCACATGCATAAGCTGTATTTCCAAATTTCTTGACAACATAATGGCTATCTTTATATATGTATACGTTTGCTCTGACTTCGAAGCTGCTCTGAGATGGGGTTGGACAAGACTGATGACTTCCAACTAAATTATTCTATGATTATATGCAGAGCAAACCCAAACACTACGTAGCAATACATTATAGCCCAAATTACAACTAATTCCTTTTTCCCGCTATAGCCAATTTATCAAGCTCTTTGTGTTCTCCTTACAAATTTGAATATAATTTGTTCAAGCAGTTAACCATTTCCCGTGCCCCCAGAATGGACCTTTATGAATAACAGCAGAGTCAACTCAAGGGAGAAAACAAGATATTTAAAGCTTTCAAAGTCTTACTTTTCACAACACCACCTATCTTTGAGTAAGTGGTGGTCAACTGTCCTTGAACAGTCAGAGGGAGCAGTACCCTTGAAAGACTATCCCCAAGAGTTTTGGGTTTTTTCCTTCCTAAAACAAAACAAAAGAAGCCACAACAACAACAAAAAAATTACAGAAAAAACAGGCCTACCGTGCTGCGGGCAGAAGCAATTAAGTCTGTTTTCACCAGCGTCCTGTGGCTTCCCATTGTTCTGCTCCACCTCACCCATCATTTTTTTCCGGCCCCCCCACCCATCTTAACAACCGTCCCAACTATTTGGCTGGGCAAGTAGTAGCAGGCACCATGATGGCTCAGAGCTTAACACACAGACTGCCCAACAGTTGCTCACTTTTTGAAAAGGGAAGGGATTCAATTATTGCCAACTTTTTTTGGGGTGGGAATATTAATTTGGGTCACTACATGTGAAAAGTTTTACAAAGATTTTGTCAGTTTTATAAATATTGTGTAGGTACTTAATGTCCTTTAGTTGTAATTAACTTTGGTTTCAGCATCTGAGAAGTGACTCAAGTGAGAGAAGACAGACAAAAAAAGTAATTGTACAAGCTTTGCGCCCTTAGTAAACCTTGCTGAAAACTCACATAAACTGTCTGGTGACGAATACATAGACAATGCTGTTTATTATGAAAAGAACACCCTCACAGACAAAAAAGAACTCAATCTTTGACTGTCATCACTCTCAGTCACAGAGGTCCTGAGAAAAGAAACAAATTTCTTCAACAAAATTTCTACTATAAATAAGTAGAAGATACGATATTTAGAAAAAGCCTGGGAAGACAGCATATGTAGCTATGGAGAATTAGGAAAGAAATTATGTCCACTGCTTTCCAGTGACCCCTGCCAGCTGTGACAGGAACAGCATTGTTCCACTCACTCCAAGAGCCACTCCACCCTTCGCTGCCTGGTCAACTGCCTCCAACAGTATTGACTGGAATTCTTCAACACACCTGTGTCCCCCTTCTAATACACACCAATAATCTGTGTCCAATTTCAAAACCTACAGGACTGTGAGTTTTCCCAGACTTCACACCAGTACCCAGCAGCTATGGATACGTCTGGGACCAGTTTTTTGAGACACGTTGAGCTAACTCTACTTTTGGAGAAATCCAGTTCTGCCAGAATACTTGAAATGCTCCATGGTGCTCCCAATAATTACTGACAATTCATTTGTATGTCACATACCACTCAATACAAGAGGAAAACAATTCTAGTACAAGCATTGAATTAAACCAACTAGGTTTCCAAATTGTTTTCCAGGTGACTCAGGCTTGTGTTTTATTCTTTGTAATATTTATATCCAAAATAAAAACACACATTGGCAGTAAAACATAGCCACAGAACATTTAACTGGACAAACATTCCACTTCAAACATGGATCACGATCTTAAACACACCAGTTCCAAGCACTGCTCTCAGCCTTCACCTTCAGAAAAGAAAATCGCTTGCAAACACTGTACAATGGAATCTGTGGGGATGATACATCAGTTCATACACACCTTACAGGAACAGAAATAAGACTTCTGAGAAAAGGATTATCCTTTCCAGAGAGTCACACACAAAAGAGGCAAATCAAAGAAGATCACCAAAACCTTCAGAGCTACAGAAATAGCCAAAAACATACAGCTATTTATAACCCAGAGATTTATTCACAGAACACTTTTAGCCTCTTTAACCCCAGGAAAACAAAGTCTCATGCCAAGTGCTAATGTATATAACAGAAATATATCCTTACTGACCACTCCCAAGTGCAGCTAAAGATATTAGGATTCAGTTACTAGGATTAACAGGTTATTTCAAGTGATGTACTTCTCCCTGATAAAACAGATACCACCATTTGTTTAACAGCATCAACAGGAAGATAAAAGCAGACAAATTACTGATGACACACTGTATTTAGCTTCATTCCCATTAGAGAACTTCTGTGTCCAAACTGTAAAACCAGATGCATTTTCTGTAGGAACATTTCATCACAAAAAATTTCAGAACATTAATTAAAGTACTTTCAACAAGTCAGGTTTCCCAATTAATTACTTTTTTCCAGTTAATTATATGTCAGATGGATAAAACACTGGCAAATTTGGAACGAAATCAAAGACTCAGCAGCACTACTTTTCAAGTGACCAATAACATGCAAAAGCAATAAAAGGCAAAATACTAAGCACCGACTGACACGAAGGACTAAAACTTTGCTTGAATCTGATACACCTGGGTTACACCCACACAGAGATCATGTACGAAAACCAAAAGCAAAAGAAACAAACACTTGGACAGTTCCACTGCTGTGGAAAATATTTTCCCCAGCTCCTTTTTTCCCCCACATATAACAACATAAAAAACAACACATAAAACACCAAGGAAATGAATGTGACAGCAGAAACTTTAACTGATGGGAAGTTACCTAACATTTTGATTCCCAACTTGAAAACCAAGGACAAGCTGTAGTCAGGTTGTCACTGGTCCGGCATGGAAAAGGGGGAGGGCGGGAAAGGGATTAGGAATAAGAAAGAAAACGTTAAAAAAAACAAAAACAAAAGAGGAAAGCACGTAAAACACAAGAACACGGGAGACGAGGCCAGGGGCGAACGTGAACGTGCTGAAATTTCGGACCTTCAAAGGGAAGGGGAGCGAAGACCCATCACCTGACGGGGGCACCGAGGCAGCGCCCGGCGCGCCCGGGCAGCTCCGTGGGGAGACGGAGCCCCCGGGCAGAGCGCCGGGCCGGGTCCCACCGAGCCCGCAGCCCCTGCCGCGGCCCCGGCGGGGCGGGCACGGAGCCCGGGCACCCCCGGGCATCCAGGGCACCGCGGGGTCGGCGGGAAGGGGCCGCAGCAGCCGCGCTTGGACCGCCCGCCCCGCCGGCGCCGGCATGGGGGGGCTCGCCCGAGGGACCCGCCGCGCCGGGGAGGCCGCGGGCCGCGCGCCCGTGCCCCGGGCGGGACCCCCACGGTGCGGGGAGCGGCAGCCGCCCCGCTCCCGCTGCCCGCCCGGGGCGGCCCCGCCGGAGATGCGCGCCCAGCGGGCACCGCCGCCTCGCCCCGGCCGGCCCCTTCCCTTCCCTTCCCTTCCCCGGCGGCACGGGGCAGCAGGCGCCCCGGCTACGGCCACGCTGTGCCCCGGCGGGGCCGGGACGCCCCCGGCGCCCCCCGCTCTCCCCCGGCCCGGCCCGCCCCGCCCGGTCCCCCCTCACCGTCGGCGGGCCCGCGGGGCAGCGCGCGCCGCACGCACCGGCAGCGGGGCCAGGAGCGCGAGGCGGGAACGGAACGGAAGGCGCGCGCGAGGCAACAGCTGGCGGCGGGAGCGGCGCGCGCGCCCGGGCGGCGGCGGCGGCAACAGCGCGCTCGCGCCGCCGGGGGTGGGGACACGGCTGAGTGGCGGCAACACTGACCAATGAGAGTGTGCAGGGGCGGGGCAGCGCCCGACGAACGGACGGTGGGGCGGGGCCGATGTGATTGACTGGCCCCCGCACCAATCGGAGATCGGGGGGTGACTCGGGTCGGCCCCGCCCCCGGCCGCGACGGACGGCCCAAACCCGAGGGGCGGCCCCAACGACCGACCGTGCGGTAGGCGGGGCTTATCTTGAGTGACGTAGTAATCATCCAATGAGAGCGGCGCGCGACGGGACGGGCGGCGCCGCTGTCCAATGGGGGCGCGGGGCGGGCCA
>JAWWEU010000040.1:11254430-11284040 GCA_035583155.1 Acropternis orthonyx
GGGCCCCGCGGACCGGGGGATGCGCCGGGACCGGCGGTAGGTGGCGGGGAACGGGGGGAATTCCCTCTCAGGGGGCTGAGGCACGGCATGGGAAGCGGGGCCTGGACCGACAAGGCCGCTCGGCCCGGGGAGGGGCCGAGGCTGTGGGTAGCAAAGCTGTGTTTGAACGGGGGTTTGACCCGGGCCTACCGCGGTGTTTCTTTCTTGATGTTAAATTGCTCATCCTGAGTACCTGAATAGATGCTGCTGTCTAATCCAGTTGGGGTTCTGTTTAATTTGACTTCAGCATAATAAAAATTTCAGGACTCTTAGGCGACGTTCAAGGTTTAAATCTAAATGTACAGATCTGTGTTATCATTACCACTGAGCTGAATGTCATGAGTAAGTTTCCCTCCTCCTCGTTTCTTTCCTCCTAAGTGGGACAGAATTAGCTGCCCTAGTATCCTGATTATGCAGATCATACCACCAAGGTCAGTGATGCTCCTTGGTGTTTCTCATCGCCGAAAATTTTCACTTCCTGATTATGTGGGTCCTACCAGGTGTCAAGAGCTTTTCTGTTTTCACACTGCCTTTGATATCCCTTCAGTGTTCTCACAGAAGAGCCATTTCAGACCTTAGCACAGCTGCATCTTTTTCTTCCCAGTGTTGCCCATGGGCTATCTGGGCTCGAATAAAGAATCTGCCCATCGTCTCTTCCATCACGAGATGCTCCATGTAATCAAACACTCCATCTTTCTGTCAGCTGCATATCCAGCTGTCACTCTTCAAAATTTGCTGGCTTTCTTTACTCGGACTTTTCAGATCTCAAAAGTACACTTGGATTTTCCTGAATTTTCATCCAAAAAATGCTCTAAAATTGACTGAGGCCTTGCAGTCCTGCCCAGTCTTGTAGTAATATCTATTAAGTCAGAGAAAGGCAGTATAACATCCCATGCTGAATTTTCTGCCTCTACTTTTTACAGTTGTTACAAAGTGGTTCTGAACACTTGGGAAACTGAAAATATTTTCAAGTGAGCAACCTTAAAATTGAATAGCTCCATGTAATACATCTTCTGTAGCTCCCTGTTCCCTCCGGAGACAGATGATAGCACCTTCTCTGAGTATCTGATAACCTGATACTTCTAACAGTGTTGAATTTCTTTTTTCCTTTCAGGCCCAAGTTTCCAGTGTGTTTCTTTGGTTTCTGCTTTCTCCAGTTTGCTAATGAGACAGTTTCTTTCTCATTGTGTTTGTAGCATTGATTTCTAGAACTGGTTTTGAAAAAACATTCTTTACAAAAAGAATGTTGAAACTTCATTTAAGATCATGACTCTTCACTTTAGTCACAGACTTGTACTTGAGTATATTGGAAGTGTTTTCAAAATACTGGAAATGCTTCAGGCAGTAGGTAGTAATTGTTCTGTGATCCTCTGCTCCTGCCAGCTGGTTTGGGTTTGTTTCTGTAAAAAGAGCAGGACAAGGCTCTCTAAACCTCCTCTGATTTTTGTCCCCTTAGCCATTAACTCTTCAGTGCCACTGCTGAGCTTCACCCCTTCACCAAGGAAGGCAAGGATGGGATTCTTGATTCCACCCTGCCAGTAACTGGCTTTCACCAGACCCTTTGGTGATCTGAGCAAAACTGAGACTATGAAAAGCAGATTACAAAATCCTATTTTAAACTCTTCGGGTTTTTTTTGGTTTTTTTTTTTTTTTGGCTAGTTCAGCTGAAGGAACTGGCCTGCCTTGGGCAACACAATTGTCAGCCCCAAAACAAAGAGGGGGTGTGCTCACAGCAACTCCAATTTTAGGCAAAATTGATCTTTTCCTTGAAAGAAATCCTACTACTATCCACTGAATCAAATCCATTCAAATTTCAAACACAGACTGAACAAAATAGTGGATCTGTTGTACTGTGTGTCAGAAGACACAGATTTAAATTGTAGGATAATTTTAGTGGTGTACAAAATGGTTATCCCTTTGCCCTCAGGCAGCAGGTCATCTCCTCACCACTTGATGCAGCGACTTTGACCTCCCTCCTTCTGGTTCCAGAGCTTCTTCCCTCGTGGTTCCAAAGCTTCTCTGAGCACAGAATTGTTCAACTTCCTAATATGGCAAAAAACTAACCCAGTTAAGAAAACGGTGGTAGTAGATTTTTCGCTTGTTTGGTGAATTTAACAGGCTTAGTTGGCTGATGTGAGGGTTGGTAATACCACAGAAAAAGCAGCAGCTTCTGGGCAGGGGCACTGAGGGAACAGAGGGAAAGCAGCTCTTGTCCTTCCCTCAGCATCTGGGCCTGAGGATTAGATGCTTCAGACAAAACAGAACATCTCCCGTTCAGTATTTCAAATGTTTTTGTAATCTGGAATAAATCAAAACTCATTTTCTTATTTCTAAAGGGCATTATTTAATTTATAAACTCTAATTTTTAAAATAATTAAGAAACCTGTTTCAGCACCGTTTCACTCATATATATTAGTTATTCATCTTTGTAGCATGAAATCTAGAAGAAGATAACAGTTCTTCTCACTGTGGCTGTTTTACACTCGTAACAAGAAGCCTCTGGCAAATGCAGTAGTAAAAACTTTCCAGTTAGGAATGTAAAAAACTAACTTTCCTGACTGCAGTGGCAGATGCATTTGTCCTTGTTTCTTTTGTCATGACTACATAGAAATTGAAATACCCTACCAAGCCAATAAGCCTAAAGAGTGTTCCTGTCAGCCAGTGTCTGCATACTCAAGATATCTGCCAGAGAACAAACATGATCCATTTCTTTCATTAATTCCAAGATTGCTGCCTGACAGAAAGCTGTGCAGTGCTCACTGGCTCACTTTCAGCCCGGGGTCACCTCAGCTGCAGCTCTGCAGGATCTCTCTGAGGGTTTGTTACTTGTGCTCCTTAGTTGGTTTACATTTTACTGTGGTTATTTTGTTATGTTTGTTTTCAGCTGTTAACTGTGAGTGCCTCAGTACTGGTGGAAAACACATCTAAACACATTTTTAGCATTCAAAAATCCCTAAATGAGTCTAACAGCCAGTTTAAGATTAAAGCACAGTTTGTTTCACAGACCAACTTTAGATTAAGGCAGTTACACAGCTGATTTAAGGCAATTAAAGGGAATGGTGAACTGGAGCAAACAGCATTTAGCTGAGCAAGGTCATTAAAAAAGAAGTACTAGGAAACTGTGTGGGTGAGGTTGGAAGGCAGGGAAAGCAAGAACCAGAAACTGTTCTCCTTTAAGGAATATGCTTAATGGTTGTGTAGTGCCATCTTCTGATGCCTCCCTTCCCCCTTCTGTTTTGCTAGGCTGTTGCTGACAGTGAAGGACTTCCTCTCAAAGCTGTTTAAATGAGAATGTCCCTGGCGCAAAGAGTACTGCTGACATGGCTTTTTACGTTACTCTTCCTCATCATGCTGGTGCTGAAGTTGGATGAGAAAGCCCCGTGGAACTGGTTCCTCATTTTTATTCCAGTGTGGATATTTGATACAATTCTTCTAGTTATGTTAATTGTAAAAATGGCTGGACGGTGCAAGTCTGGCTTTGACCCTCGCAACGGCTCCCAGAACATCAAAAAGAAAGCCTGGTACCTCATTGCAATGCTCCTGAAATTGGCCTTCTGCCTCGCCCTCTGTGCGAAACTGCAGCGATTCACCACCATGAAACTGGCCTATGTGTTCATCCCACTGTGGGCCCTGCTTATCGGGGGCATGGTTGAACTTGGATACAATATCTTCTATGTACGAAGAGACTAAGGTATGCCGGGTGGTTTTCAGTGCCATGATTGGCATGAAATTACTAGATTGCCATTTTGCCACAAATTTGATCTTCAAACTAGAAAGCCAAATGAGTCAAACTGGAGACTTTATCTAAAGCAGCCTGAAGACTGAAAGTAGACTTGTTCCATTTTTTTATTTTAAAACTGTCACATATGCCCCTGTAAATAAAAGTATTTGTTCAACATTAGCTGTTCTAGTATGATTACTATTTTTTGTTACATGGAATAAGATACGAGTTCTTCACATGCAGGCTGATCTTCTCAAAGGAACCACAAATGTTCTACCCAGTGTATTCAGCACTGAGTAATCCTTGGAAAGAGGACTAGTATTTTCTGCTACTTATGCTATAAGTCAAGAAATAACCAGTTAACAGTAATTTCCATAAGGAGCTAAATTTGCTTTAACAATCAGTAACAATTGACAGCTGCCAAATAAGAGCAAAAAAGACATCAAGTGACTCAGTGTTTTTTTACAGTGAGACTCCACTTCCAGTCTAAAAATAAGCACTGTCTCCTAAGCTGCTGAAAAAGCCAATAACCAGTAAATTAACCCTAGGGAAAAAGGTTAGGAGCTGAGCTGTTCCAGCAGTCCTAAGATCCAGAAAAGAGGGAGACAGTGGCAATTCCTTTCCAAGTGAGAAATCCCCGGTGCTGCAAGAGACTGAAGCCAAGGGGTGAGTTCAGTGCTGCATTTGTACCTGCCCAAAGGGGTACTTCGCAGTTTTTAATGCCCGAGGATAAGAAATCTTGGGGCTGAGGCCTTGGCTTTAGGGAGCACTGGCAAACTCAGATGTGAGCAAATGAACTTTTTTGGGTAACAAGTGAACAAGTGGGAAGAACTATGAGCATATTTTGTGAACTGAAGTGCTCTTCCAGGAGCTACAGTAACACCAAATTCAAATGTAGCAGTTGTCTAGGACATTATTAACATGCACACTACTGAAGGTACTGATACATTTACAGTTCCTAGGGACAAAAGAATGTCAAGTGAATGAAAAGAGCCCAGGAAAAACAGTGTAGGGTAACAGGACATGACAAGATCAAAGTGTCTCACTGATAAAATTTTAATTATGGACATTCAACCGTACTTGTCTGTGGAAAAAAAAAAATCCTTCCTGAAGTGTTTGAATTTACTCCTGCTGTTCAATCCCACAGTCGTGGGTAAAAATACAGGGGAACCCAAAATGTTGGAGACTGTTGAAAGAGCTTTATCTAAGAAAACAACATGTTCCATTCTAAGGCAATGGGTCTCACAATTCAGAACATCAGGTCACAAACGACCTTTAGAAAGAATTTAAGTCATCTTTGCTTCAAAGTGGTTGACTGCCCTGCCTTGCCAAAGCAGAAACCAAAAGACAAAGACAAATCTAAACCACAGCTGTTGTCAAAAAAGTGCAAAATATTTATAACCCCTTAGTATATTAAAAATAAAAAAATACCACAAATCCATATACCCAGCTCCGGGTTATGAGCATCAGGTAACACAACACACCTCTGGTATGGTATGGGACCAAGCATAAAACTGAGCAAGTCACAGTGCTTCCCCATCTGATGATTCTCATAAAATAAAAATCCCAAAGCCACGTTCACAGGATGCCAAACACCCCCACGCCACTCAGAATAGCAGAGCAGCTTTGCCCAGCAGAGCTGGGTATGGGAACTGATTGTTACAACTTAAAACAAATGATGGAACAATAAGAACTGACCTCGTTACAACTTAGTGTGTTATTAGCAAAATGGGGCGTGAATGGTGACCCTGCCCCCTTAATAAACCCCTTCTCTTCCACAGATGTAACAATTATCTGAAAGTCTGGCATCCCTAATTAACTAAAGCACACACAGTTATTACAAATCTCCTTTTAATTGCTGCCTCTAATTCAATAAGAAAACATCAACAATTTCAGTTTTGATTGTGGGTTTGGCTTTTTTTTTTTTTAAGAAAAGTTTGCAAACCTTGAAATAAACGAGTGATTTTGAAAACTGAAGATGTTTCTTGCTGGTGTCACACAGAAGTCACACACTGCCAGTTGGAAGTGCTCAACTTTCCAGGTTCCTTGTCCTTACAGGTGCACTTGGACAAGAGGAATATCCCTTTTGCCTTAGTATCTTGTATCACATGCAACTGACCTGAACTGTGCTGATATCTTTTGTACACGGTGTTGCTTTCCTGTGATATCAGAACTTCATTCAAAAGGATTTGTAATACCAAGTACACTGTAGCCCACTGTGACCTTTCCAGAAGCTGCTGTGGGAATTAATTACACCTGTTTGTAATTACACTGTTCTCAAAGGCACTGGTCACAGCTTGGAAGTGCAACTAGTGCACCTCATACATGGTCTTTAGTTTACCAGCTGATGGGTGTTAAATCAACAAGACAAAACAAGTGAAAAGCAGATCTACTGACATAAGCAGGGATCAGGAGAGGCTGGTGCTGAGATGTCTCACAAAGACCTTGTCTCAGCTCCCTGTGGCAGCTGTGGGGGCAGAGGAAAGAACTTGGCCTTCAGCAGCTTTTTTTTTAAACTGCAATTCAGGAGCTTGCTGAAATGAAATAGAAGCATTTATCTGTACTGCTGGTATCTGCTGTACGTGGAGAGACATGTTCCACAAAGTTTATTTCTCTTCCAATCACTTACAGAAGTTTGACACTTCAGCATCCGTTGCAGGCAAGTCTCTACTTTTATCTGATTAAGTACTGAATGTGTATCTGTGAAAAGTCATGAAACTATAAATTTCAATTACCAATTCATTCTGCTTTTCTTGATTTGTCACCATTTAGAACAGTATCCGTTTTTCTGTTCATTTATACTTGGAAAATGCAGTTGTGTGACATACACATCCCCTTCTAACCAAATGCTCCAAGAATTTGTGTACACACACAAAGTGCACTTCTAGGCATGGAGGACACCACCACAGTAAGCGGGTACAGGACTGAGTGACACAATCATTTAAGAGATGTATTATTAGTATTATTTTCTGACATATCTGCACTGTAGTACAGAAGCAAAATCTTTCAGTAACCTCATGGAAATGTTCACATTTGCCCAGTTTAAAAGTCGGGTGACACAGAGTGACATTCAAAGTGAAAACTATGAGACTCCCAGAAACTCAGAATTTTAGCATCAGGTGTTTCCTGTTTTAACATCCTGTTTAACATTTTGGGAACAGGTAACATGGCTTTTCAGTAATAAAGCCCTGAATAACTGCATCCTCAGAAACAGGTTGTTTGAATTTACGAGCACAGAACACACAGCACTAGCAGGTAACACAGCACAGTTTTAATTAAGACTGAATTAAAAATAACTATGCTGAGTTGGGAAAAGTGTTTGTACCTTTTCACTGTACCTTTATGTTTTAAGGTTTGGATGGAATTTGTCTCTCATATGAGCCTTTTAGACCTGAAAAGACCTGGGTATCAACTTGCTAGTGAAAAGCGTCAGGCTTTGAGAACTAAGGCAATTGAAGGATCCTCTGCAGTTGGATCCCTACAGTACTGTTCAATATAAATTCTAGATTTTCTCCTAGTATTTGTACTGAAGTCAGATAAAAATTAAGAAAATCTGCAACTCAGTAACACCATTCTCTTCAATCTGCCTTTCCTAACAAAACCAACATCCCAAGCAGGCAAATGTGAGTAAACTCTCCACACAGTGCAGTGCAACAGCTTAAGAGCAAGAAACAGGGAAGAAAGGAGAATGGAAGCTTAGCTCATCTGTGTTAGCTTTTACCTCAGAGCTCCTTCAGAAGTTCATAAAGAAATCACTGCTAAAAGATGTTTTTTAGTCTAAAAAGGTCTTTTCTGTGATTAACTAAAACTCTCAACTGCATCAGTCAGATGGGCCAGTGAGCATTGTGATTGCATGCTTAGGATAAAGCTTTAGCAGTCTTTACTTATGTTACATTAGTCTCCCACACACAGATCTAATTCTCCAGATTTTCATCTTGAGACACACAGGGAAAGCTTTCTCAGCTCACTGCCCTGCTTTGTCTCAACACAACCAGACAGAAAAGCTTCCATAAAAAGAACAGGCATTGAGCTCTACCCAACATGGCACTGTCGTTCTGGTGGACAGCAAATTAAATGGTAAAAGAAAACACAGGATCAAAATAGCTACTGAAAAACCAAACTTGATAAAAATGGAAGTTTAAACTGCTGTTTTAATCGATGTTTCTATCAGGTATCTGTACACCAAATACTAAAGGACTATTTAGGGCTAACACCCTCATCAGTAGGCTCATCTATCAGCATGACCAGAACAAGAGAAGATCAATGTTTAGCTGGCACTCAAGTACAGCACAGCTCTAAAACGGAGATAATATCAGCGTCAAAGCACAGAGGAAAACAGTGTTTAGAATATCATACACTAAATTTGCAAAGTCAGTATCCCTGATGATTCTAACAGAAATAGTCTAGATATTGTGAAGTTAATCACTGCTTCTGAACAGAACACAATGTGCATTTCTAAGAAAAATGAAATGAGTGACTGATGAGAATCAGTTCTCCAAATTTTCCCATATATGCTGCACATTCAGTGGGATCTGCACAAAATATCAGTATCTTCTATTATACAGTTTTAAAGTGCATTTCATCTGTTTAAGAAAGTAATAAAAGTATCAGCTGAACACAGTGACTCATAATCAAAGAAAACATTCTTGACAGTCATTCACAGCAAAGCATAGAGCAGTGAAAATTTTTCCTTTCCATTTCCAGCTTGGATACATCCAGTGTAAGGTACAGGTGCTGGGCTCACTAAAGGCAAGGCTCTCTACGGACCTGACCACTAGAAGAAAACAAGTAAAATGCCACTTGAGAAGTTTGCAGAGTTCTTTGATCTCTCAATCAGAATGTACAGCTTTCAGCCTAGCAGGGTCACGTGGCAGTCTGCTATCTCACAACGGTTTATTTTGCCAATGAGCAAGGAAAAATCATGGATTTATTTCAGTCAGTTCAGCATCCTTATTCACATGCAGATATCAGAAAACAGTAGTTTGGATCAATGAATACCAGTCCTGTGTTTCTTGGAAGACTTACTCATTTTTCCAAATCTGTAATGTTTCAAATCTGTTTCACACCATTCTACTATTTCAGATTTCCATTTCCTACATCATTTGCAATTCCAACTTACTTACTGTGCACATATATGTCTGCTTAAAAATCAACTTTATTTATCACAAAGGAATTCTTTCACAGATGAATAATTAAATCATCACCCTCTGAAATAATACTTTATTTCTAATACTAGATAGAATTAATATTTCAGTTAAAGTAGTAATGAAATATCCACTATAGTAACAAGGAAGGGAAAATCTGCATGCCAGCAGTACCTGTAATGAAAATGTTCTTTCAGAGTCAATTTGCAGGCATTTGGAGGGCTGGGGGTGACACAACACTGAGTAACACTTGTATGTAACACATGAAGTCAGTCGCCAGTGAAATTCAAAAGATCCAGTAATATAAAATAAAATAAAATAAAAAAAAATAGCAGCTACCCCCTTTGAAAGCTCTGGTAACAACTGTAACAATGCAAGTCTTTGCTACCCAAAAATATGTACCAGGATCTAGGAAAACATCTAAATTTCTGCACATCATGTCATTAACTGGAACACCACTGCAAGTGCACAGAGATGTCAACAGTGCCACAGACAGGCCACAGGCCTTGGGCAGAGCTCTCCAGTCTGCACAAGAACAAGGGCCGAGAGAGACAAGTAAAACACTGGAGATTTCAGCCAAAACAACAAAGATTCCTGTACCACCGAAATCCAGAGAAGCAGGAAAAGCAGCAGGGAAGGACTAATTTCAGTACACCAGAAGGCATGAAAGATTTATTGCTGAAGCAAAAGTGTGAAGATGAAGTTGTATGCAACAGGAAAAAAGGTTATAACACAGGACCATTTAAAACCAAAGCAAGACCTTTGTCAGGCTAATGAATAATTTGGGAGGTGAAATTCTCAGTATTCCTCCCTCAAAGAACAACCCCATCAAAATGGACACACCACAGGGAGAAGACTGCTCTTTTTTGTTTTTTTCTTTTAAAAGCTGACACCTGTGAATGCAAAGGGAGGTCTGGCAGCCACTGGTTATCCCAGTATGGTTCATACTCTGTCTGCAAGGAATTCTGCCTAAAGTGAGAATCTAGTCTGTCTCAAAAAAAAAAAAAAAACAAAAGCATAAAAATTGCAAAAAAACCTGCCACTTTTCTTGTCTCTTAAAATTCTGAAAGTGATGAAAAAAATGGGTTGAAAATGGGGCAGTTTAAAAGTAAAATCTCAGAACCAAGAGATACCTGAGCAGAAGCTCAAGGCCACGTCAGCCAAGACCACTGAGCAGGTCTTTAAAAGGAAATGAAATTCTACTCTTAAGTGTAAAGTCACATTTGCTAAACCATTTTCAAAGATTTATTATTTCAGTCTGGACAGGGTCTGTGCTGCAGGAAGTCATCAGCTGTCCCAGGGCATGTAAACACTTCACTAAAATCTGACAGGTTACAAAACATTACTTGAACCAACATGAACAGTCAGCATATGCATCACTAGCACACTGGTAAGATTTCTATTTTAAGTCAACTAAATAGTTTTGGGAGTTGTTTTGTGTATTTTTTATTTTAAAAAGCAGTACCTGACAAGGCTGGTTTTGCTAGAGCTGGCTAACCCTCAAGAGCTGCACGCTTGGTGCAAACTACAACCTGCAGCTCTGCTGTTACTGTTCTCCCAGGGCCAGCACAGAGAACAGGAATGGAAGGCTATGTAATTGTGTATGGATGTTCATAAAGCCAAAGAGATTACGGGTGGAAGGTTCCAGATAATCCAGAACACACAAAGGGAGCTGAGACCACATTCCTACTATGAGGAAAGCTCGAATTCTTACATAAACCAATTAATTTTTTCAAATCAGAGTCTGCTAGAGTAATAACTTATCACATCACACATGAATTTGCTCATGGTGTGAGGGGAAAGCAAGATCCCTGAGGCTGCAAAACTGGTAGTAATCTCTTAGCCAGCATCAAAGAAAACAGCAGTAAGACTTAAGGACGTATTAGCCACATCCAAGAGACTCACGTTTCTATTGCTTCTCTAATACGTAATTATGGCTATGCAGGAGTAACGTTTAGCAATTCAAATACTGATTTAATTAGTAATTCCTTGACAGACCTACTTTAGATTAAACAAATCAGGGCACTCATCTATTAAATAGCTGATTTTAGTGGCAGGTGTGAGTACATATTAAATTTTAACAGCCTATAAGCTAAAAACATTTGCAACAGAAGGACCTCGAGTAGTTGAATTAGACATCACCTGAAAATCACGTTGTTCTATTGCTACAAATGAAGCCCAAGTGTTCACTAAGTGCACTGAAAGTTATAAACTGGGTACATAAGGATGTACAACTTTCAGAAAGTCCTACAGAAAAATCCAAACAAAAATCAGGTAGAGAGGGCTTTGGAAATAACAGCAGGTCTTGGATCTTAAGTTTTACATACTTAGCTGAAGGACATGCTCAGAGCAGTTTACTGCCATGTGTAGCTACCTGAAAAAGACACAACATTCAGTTGTGTTTGAACTATACAGGAATATGTTACACAGAGAATAAATAAGTTAAGTGACAGTTTTGCCATTACCACATCAGATGCTAGCTAGCCTTGAAACCCTCTTCCCTCAGAACACAGCTTAAGACAATACAAGTGTTCCATAGGCAGGGAAAGAGAACAGTTAACTTGGACACTGCTCCTATTTTCTTAATGAAACACCTCTTGGTTCTAAACTGTGACTCACCAGGAACCTACACACATCTTTATTGCCTGGCACTATCAGCACAGGGAGCAATTAAAATCCAGATATGTCTCTGAATCACAGGTCACTGATAAAGTTGAGGCCTTTGTAGCTTGATAAGTAACCACTTCAATATTATTTGTTTTAACTTTAGTCAGATAACTGATTTGAGGGGGATGATTGCTTTTTTGGTTTGTTTTGTGGTTTGTTTGGGTTTTTTCCATGTGAAATGGAACTCTCCTAACTGTGCCTTGAGCAGGGCAAAGAGGCAGGCACAGAAGGGAGTTTGCTCCCTTGCCCCAGATCCTCTGGAGAGATGCAGGTGGGTACTGGCAGCGCTCCTGGAGCCCACTGGGCGCCCAACTGCCCCCCACGACAGGGAGGGCAGTTTGTCTCTCTGTTCCATGTTAATATCTGACAGCAGAAGTTTGGGGAGTGCCTGGAACAAGCACCTGTAAGGAATCCTGTGAAGGGATAACTGATTCTGCATTCTGACTAATCTGCATTTACAAAGATGCCTCAGCTCTACCTCAGTTCCTACAGCTCCTCAACCCTCAAGGCATAAGGGCATCCTATGCATTAGTGCAGGTAGAAACACAACCACTTAAGAGAGGCAGTTTAACTGAATTATTTTTTGCAGACCCAAAAATAAAACCAATCTGTTATTATGAACCTTTATTAGGCGGCTCACATTTCAGTATAAATCACACTAAAAAGATTTTTAAAAAAGATATTTACACTACAGTGCTGACACATTTAAAATGAAAAAATTGGTATAAATAAGCTCTATGGAAAAGCCTGGAATTGTCAAAAAGAATTCTGGCTCATCTTACAAAAAATATATATGTTAAATGTCAGCTCTACTCTAAAACCTACAACTCAAAATTATTTAAAGACTTCTTTATGTTAAACCTGCAGTGTTTACAGTGCATCTGGCCCTAAGTGCTTTGATACTTCACAGTTATGGACAGGCACTGAGGAATGTTACAAAGCTACATAACTATTTTCTGTAACAGATGCAAAGGCAAGTCACAAACTTGCCTCACAATTTACGATCTTTACATTATTACATCATTAAGTTTAAAAAGGAATTTAAAACCATATATACAAATTTAGCACAAAAAATCATCCTCTCTTTGTCCATGCAGTTTTGGATATGAAGAACTGTGTTGTCTTGTATCATCTGGATGCACATGACCTCCAGAGCATAACTTGCCTTGCAAGTCCTTGTTGCCAGGTTCAAATTTAGAATCCATTTCCAACTTTAATGATGTCAACTCAGCGTGATCCAGCCTAGTCTGAACATTCTGTCCCCTGACGTCATTAGGGGCCACTGTCTTTTCAGCAACATCGACATTCATGGGTTCTTCTTTTATTCGGTGAGATACAAGAGGTTCATGTTTTATCGGCATAAATTCCTGCTGCAGATACTTGGCCTGCAGAGCATCTGAGAATTTGGTGTCTTCGGAGGTATCTTTGCTCATCGCACAAACTCTGCCGTCAGTCTGAAGTCCAATAACCGAAGACTTGGGGTCTGCAGAGGTCCCTGCTTCAACAGTACTTGTGTTTTGAGAGATTTCTTCCTCTGAATGATAGAGCTTGAGCCGGATGTGCCAAGCCAAACTGCACACAGCTGAGACCGTTTTGAACTGGTGCACAACATTCCTTGGGATAAAATATATGTCATTATCGAATAACTGGATTCTGGCATATCGAATGCCTTCCCTTCGCAGTTGATTAAGTTTTGCATCATCAACCCACTGGACACACTGTAGGGAAAAAGGGAGGGGGGAAAAAAACAATGGTGAAAATTGACTTAGTACTCAGAGGACAATGACCATCAGTTCTTAGCATGCCTACCTGTGAGAGCGGAGGCTCATGCAAATCTAACTGCATTCGCTGAACCACCTCCAAGAAGTCCTCAGCATGAAAACAAATTACATCTTTGGTTATACGAGGCTGCTCAGACCTACAGAAGAATAAGAAGTGCACAGTCAGGGGCTGAAACTAACATGCTACACAGAGTAAGAAAATCTTCAGGCAATGATAAAGCAAATTATTTAAATTTTTTTAAAAAAAAACAAGTCTAGCATAACCCAGATCTTTAAGAAAAAACATTGACTAAAGTGGTTAATTCTAAAACACATTATCATTGAACTGGCTAAACTCATTAACCACAATTTTTTTAGAAGTGGCAGTAAAAGCAGTCATGAAAGGTCAACAGAACACACGATATTTCATTTCTATTTTTAACTGACCTCTTGTCTGCCCTGATGCTGAAAAGCAGATGCCCCAGATATGCTGGGCTTACTCTGTCAACACTCCAACATGATACTCCCATCAGGTACCTCAGAGCACGCAGCAGTCTGACTGTGAGCACTATGGCAACCACTGCTCAGTATCTCAGCCTTCAGACACCTTGCTCAGACTTAGGAGTAAGAGCTGAATCTACATTAAGCTGCCACAATGCCAGTACTCAGCCAATACTGGAAGCCTCCACAAAACATCCTTAAGAAGACATCCCTATTTCTGCTCACGAGAGAGCTACAGGAATTAGGCTCTGTCTCCGTATTCAAATTGTTAGGAGAAATCATCTCTTGTCCCAAAACATCTCTCCTAAAGAAATGCACACCATTTATATAATTCCTCTGGAGACATTTTCTAGAATTAGCCAAAAAAAGGTAAAACCAGTTACAATCCTTGTCGCTTTCTGATCTAAAGGCCAAACTCTGCTCCTCACTGGAAACACATAAAATTAACCTCCATGTGTTTGTTTTTGAAGGGTGTTTGGTATTTCAAAGGATTCTTTTCTTTTTAAATGTGGTGATAGGAAGATTTCATTTATATAGGATAAAGCTCACACTGGAGTGGTTTTGCAAGCGCAATTTCTCAGCCAGAAAGAGTGTGGCTGATGACTTCCTTCCTTCCTCCTCCTGGGGCTGACAGCACCTCAGCCCACAGCTGGCACGGGCTGCGTGTCTGGGCACTGCCCATCAGAACCATCGGACTGGGACCATTATCAGAAACAGGATTCACCACTGTCCTCCTGCCTCCCCCACCCACAGAGCCAGGCTGACAGCCCCCCACGTACCCCACCTCGTCTCACTCCTGCCCCTCTACAAACACGGCACAAGTCAGACCTGCAGGGGCCCGTGGGAGGAGCTGACAGAGCACAACTGTTTGATACATTTCAGACGTATTTAATGGAGGCTCAAATGCACTTTTCTAAAAGCAAGATGATAATTTATTTTTATATAAATATATGTGGCATGTTATTACCATTCGAGAAAGCAGGCAGTGATGTACAGTTCATGTGGGCTTTTTAAACTTAGGTAACGTGTTTATTTTATTTAGGTCATGACCTCAATAAAGCAAAAAATAACAAGTCTGAGACTATTTTCAGGAGAAAAAAAAAATCCCCAATCAAATACTGAGAGTATGCTAGGGAGACTTTTCAGACCACATATTTTGTTTCCAATTTTACAGAGATTAAAATGTGTCTCTGTATTTCGATCCATATACTCCTGAAGAGGATTTAAGCACTGAAAGCTAAAAGCTTCAGAAACATTTCTAATCAGTGGCATTAAAGATATTAGCTACATTAATCTATCTTCTAGAGAGCAGATCTTTTGTTTTTAAAATATGAATCTGCATTCAGAGTTAGCAGTATTTGTAAATAAAGTTAAGAATTAAAATAGATTGTAAGAATATTTCATGCACTGAGAGAACTTCAATCCAAAACAAGGAGTTTACCCAGCAGCATCTATTCTGGTTTATACATTTTCATTCTTACTCTCAGTCCCTATATCTGTCCAGCAGAATGCATCACCAACTGCTGCAATTCTATCACAAAGCACAACATTCCTTTTGCAAATAACTGAGAAAAAACCTTGCCAGATAATTTTAAGTTCTGCATTTGCAGATTTTACCATTAGCACAACTTTGAGATACTTTACAAAACCTGGCATTTAGAGGGTATTGTGTATCCCTGAACAAAACAGTAGCACAATAGTTCATTTGACATCCAAAAAGGCATTAAAACAACCAGAACTGTAAGATGACTTCAGAAAGATCCATTTAAGCCCCTACTAGAACACTGCTAGAACTATTTCAGGGAGGTTTTTTTTGCCTTTAAACTCGTTCTTCAAAAGGGCCAACTTTTTCTAATTTTTCAAAAACAGATGCAAAACTACAAGTTTTACCATTAACAGTTCTGACCTAATGCACAAAGTCTGTCAATATATAAAAAATTCCTATGATCATGCAGAAAAGCACTAACAACTTCAGGCTCTGGAACATGAACTTGGAAGCTGCTTGCTAAAGAACAGGTTTCATTTTGCCAGCAACAATGCCATGAAGCGCCTTCTGCTCTCCCTGCAAACCTCCCCTCAGCCCCCTCCCAAACTTCCCACATAAAAATCTTCAAAAAGTTTCCATAATTTAAAATTTTACTGACATTTCCCAAGTTCAAAGTTCAATTGGTATCACCTACAAAAATGGCAGTAAGTAATCAGTATGATCAATCCTTCATTTATCAGACTTCAATGCAATGCAATCTTTAAAATGTTTGCTAGCAATAGCCAGGGTTCTTCTACAAATTGTAAATATTCAAAGCAGTAAAAAATATCATAATCCAGCAGTTTTACAAAATATCTCAAATCCAGAGCCTGTCATATTTGGAAAAGGAAGAAGTATTTTTTTCTTCTTCAAAATACTATGTTTAGTTTCCAGTCATGTCCTCTAGCCCCAAAACCTGCTTTTTGCCTTTCAACTGTTCTGTCCCTGCCTGTTCTGAAAGACACCAATTATCCCATCTAACATCAACATTCGTGCCTATCAACTGCTAAAATAAATCCCACTTTCTTTAAATCTACAGCAACTTCTTGATTATAAAGTTTTCTTTGCAAACTCAAACTGTTTCCATACTAACTAAACACAATCAACTCAGTTCAGCCAGTCCAGGAATTGTTTAATTTTCTCCTCACAGAAAACATGAATTTTATATACATTATCTCATCATTAGAACACATGCATTTGTACTGCCATAGTGCCTTAATCACCCTAGAATATCTTCACTTTCCAGGATCATTCAACTATTCAAACAGATTTAAAAAAACCAACCAACCAACCAAAAAATCCAAACCAGATTTTTTAAAACTTCCATGCACGTTGTTTGCTTTAAAATAAATCTACCCACAGATTACAAATTATGGTAAAACTAATACCTGAAATTATTTTAATGTGTTGCATTAATCAATGACACTTCATTATCATAAGCCCTAATTAGTTCTTATCATGTAAGTACACTGAAGTGGCTTTTCAAAATTATACAAAAGTGGAAAGGGAAAGGAGAAATTACCATTTAGGCCAAATCAAGCTTAAAATACGTAATTTTTATTGTGTTGTTTGTGTTGTATATTTTCCTCCTCTCCAGACATCAACCCCAAATTTTTAATACGGCACTAAAAGATATATTTTCAGTCCTCATGCTGAAGTGAAATGCTGGTATTTCTTTTATATTGCCCAAATTGAAGTATTTTCAAGTATGCTGCAAAGCTATAGGATGAGAATAGGAAGAATTACTATCAATTTAAATTTTTATGAATCTCCACAGACACCCAAGTTGGGGGAGTGGGGCTTTGTCTGGTTTGTTTACTTCCTTTGAAAGTCTCTCTATGTGCAAAGTGTAATTTAAAATACTCAGATCTACACAGTTATCCAAGCTCTTGCCTTGCTACCACTGCTCAGTCTTAATTCAGCCCAGTGGCTCAGCCACAGCGAGCAGGAAGCTGAAGAGGAAGGTAACTGCAAAACCTCAGAGGCCCCCAGAAAAAACACATTACTACCTGAACAATCCAGTTCTTCCCCAATGGCAATTATTCTGCTTTCTATGTCAATGAACTCCTGCACTGTAACACAAATTCGCATCATTTGACCCAAAGGGAATCCACCCTTCTAATTTCTATATACAAAGAGCAAAAGGTATTTATAGTGTTTACATATGCAAAGGTAACCTCCAAAACTAAGGTCATTCTCCCAAACCAAGATCAGAAGTTCCTGAAAAATGCTTCTTAGATCTGAGGCAGGAAGACAAAATGATTATGGGGTTTTTATTTGGCTAACATGTAAATAGCTTCAAATGAGACATTAATTTCCTGAATCTCATATGGGAATTTCAAGGACAGACACCAAAGAATTTCACACAACTTCCAACAGGATTCCTCCTAGGTGAACCACCATAAATAAATCAGGGTTATAACAGCCGTGGCTTGGAAGCAGAAGCTTAAGAATTCTGCTCATCTCCAGACAACACAAAGAACTGCCAGAAGGTCTCCTCTGAGGCAGCAGCTCAGGTCAGTCCACACACACCAGTGAAAGCAAAACATCTAACACAAACTCAGTTACAGCAACTCAGTTGGAGCTATTCCACTGTCACTGCAAGGTACCTTTCTAGTTTCAACCCCACAGCAAAGTCATACGTCATCTAGCACAGGAAAAACCTACCTAGTGCCCAACCAATATCTACCAAGTGTTCATTGAATCTCTAATCCTAGACTAACCCGTCCCACAGTCCTTCTACCAACTATAAACAGAAATTCAGGTAAATGTTTTTCAAACACCTAGGGGAAGCCAATCAACACCTACCACTCCCCACAGTGCACAGCCTTCAACACCCCCACAGCAGCTGTAGTCTGTCGTTCAAAACCTTGTCCTATGTGATCTGCATGGGCTCGTGTCCGATCTTCAAAGAGCATTTCACGGGGTTCACTGGTTCGAGGTAGGTACTGCAAGTTTTTTATTTCATTGGTAGTTCTGTGGAAGAAAAACAGTAACAGTGATACAGAAATTTCTCGGAATTATCTAATTTTCATCACAGCCAATAGGATTGGTTTTCTCCCTTCAGTGAGAATGCAGAAGTTAAACAGGAAAAACAGTAACAAGACAAATTAAAAATGTAACGGGCTACACAAAGAATCAGAACACCTGTTTCAATTAAAAAAAAATAAACACAAAAAACAACCAACACTAACAACAACAAAGTGTCATGGCCCAAAGTGCAGTAAAAGGCCCTCACAACTGAGCAGCCTCGCTCACAGTGTCCACACAAAAACACAAAGAGCCCCAGAGCTCTGTTTAAGCTCAGGCCTGGTCTGTGCCATGCTTCAGGAGCACTGGTCTCCCTCTCAGCCAGAGGTGTGCTGGGCCACAGACTTGCTGCTCAGCTTGTCCTCAGGACAACTTTGTCATGATGCACCCACCTGGCAATCTCTGGGCCTGATCCTCGCCGGCAGACTGACTTCCTGGCTTGACCTCAGACCTGTCCCATCACCACACACTTGCCCAACACACTGGGCTCTGGGCTGCATCTCCATGATGCCGCTAATGAAGATGCCGAACAAAACTGGCACAAGGTATCAAGGTGTGAATGACTCCAGTTGCAACTGTTTTTGAGTTGGACTTTATGCTGCTGCTCACAACCCTTTGAGCACAGCAGTTACACCAGTCCTTGGTCCACTTCACTTACCTATCAGTCTAGTCTGTCCTTCGTTAATGATGTTATGGGAGACAGATGTCCAGTGTGGACAGCCTTGGTAAATTTGAGACAAACACCACCCCTGGCACTCATCTCATTCTGTGAGCCAATCATTTTGTTGTAAATCAGGTGCCTAAGGCATAATTTCCCTTGTTAATCAATATTAACTATTCTTAACTACCATCTTGTACTTCATGCTTGAAATGGCATTTTTCCAGGATGACAGTGAGACTGACTGACCTGCAGTTCCTCAAGTTCTGCTTCTTACCCTTCCAAATGACTGGAGCAATGCTTTCTTCCAATCCTCAGGAACCTCTGCCAATTGCCATGACCATTCAAAGACCGAGTGGCCTTGCAGTGATACTGGCACTTGTGGGTACATTTCAGTAGGTCCCATGGGCTTGTGTCTGTCTAATCTCCATGTCCAACACGTCTACCTGGTTTTCTTACACTGAAGGTAAGTAGTCCTTGCTCCAGACATTCCTACTGTCTCCAGGATCTGGCATTGCTGAAAGTACATCTCCCCAGAAAAGACAAGGGCAAAGAAAGCATTGAGTATCTTGGCCTTTTCTGTGTCCTTTGCCTCCAGGCCCTTTGCCTCATTCAGTAAAACCCTTACATTTTCCTAGTATTCTTCTAGTATGCCTGTAGAAGTCCTTGCTGCCTTTCACATTCCTTGCCAAATTCAACTCCAGATGGTCTTTGGCTTTAACCACATCCCCTTCATGATGGCTGGACAGTGTTTCTATACTCCTTCTGAAGCATCTGACCCTGGTTCCACTTCTGGTAGCTCTCTTGTTGTGTTTGAATTTCAAACAGGAGAATTCCCACATTTCCTCACGACACACAATTTTCAAGTTCTGCAGAGGTTGTCCCTAGTCTTCAGCTGGTACTTATACCCAATAAAACAGCAAAGCTTAAAGATGTTATTTAATGTTGGAATTACTGCCTTTCAGGTGAGAGAGAAACCCTTGTCCCTGAGGTCATAAAACATCCACTCAGATTTAATAACAGGGGTATCAATTCCAGTCTCATGGCATACATCAGTAATTGAATGGCTGTTCACATTTCCCTGAAGTTTTCACCTTAAATTTCTACTAAAGGTTCAAAAAGGACCAGCACCTTACTTGTAAAAATTGAAAAAAATAATCCAGATCCTTACATAAAACAACTTAAAAGTACATTTGGAGATGAGATGAGAGATTTATATTAAGATACAATATCAACCAGTAAAAGGTTTGGGATAAAATGAATTTGCAGCGAAAAAATACTAACCAGACTTTTATCAAGTAAGATAATCCAACTTACCTCTTCCTTTTGAAAGGTGACTTTGGCATGTCAGCCACAGGGATCATCTGTTCTCCCGGACGTACCCACATAATGGGACCATCATCGCTGTCTTTACGACTCTCTAATTTTAAACTAGAAAGTGTTCCCCATGGCAATGTACACTAATGGGAAATACAAGCCACAATTTTGAAGTGAGTGACTTCAATAAAGTTTTAAAAGCAGCCTTTATCTGTCTCGATGAAAACATTTATTAGAACACTCAATTATCTAAGCAAGTATCACATACTCTCACTTCATTGTAACAGCACTAGAGAGCATATTGTCCCCCTTCTCCCAACCCAATCCCTTCTGTTCTTACTTTTAAGAAGGGTGATTCTTCCAACATATCAAGGAATTCAGGGAAGTAATCCCCCACTTCCTCATCAACTGCTCCAACCAGGCTGATCTGTCTCATTGGGCCAGCTCTATACGTACCATGAGAGTATGTTCTTTTTACCTACAAGTAGAATATGACAACAGAAGTTATACATACCAAGTTCACTACTGTGCAAAATCTACATTCAATAAACACCTTTAAACTCTATGCTTATGTTTTCTGAAATCAGTCCTTCAATCTTCAGTATACTTAAGATTATTACAAAGCTAATTACTCTGAACTCAAACAGAACTTCTTATTAAACATCCATGACAACTTGTATTTTATTTTAAAACCTGAAGGTAAACCAGATTACCTACTTACTGCCTTTCAAGAAATAACATTTCAAAGCAGTAACTGTGATAAGATATCAAGGTATGTTCTGCTCAGTACCTAGTGCATAAGGATTCTTACCTGGATTACTCAAATCTAGCTGAATTTTTACCTTTTTCCTGTAAGAGGTACAACTCTTGAGTTACAACTAATTTAACTCTAAACATTTCCTCTGCCAATCGTCCTCTCCCGTATGGCCTCTGTGTGAGCTCATTAACTGGAGCTAATTATCACAGTGAAGACAAGGCTCATAAAGAGTTCACAAGGGAAGAGAGACAATGATAGTCATTCCTTCATTTTTGCTGTGCTAACACATCTTGTGCTCCCTTCAAACTTTAACGGCTGTAATAGTCAGCTCTCATGAGAAATCTTTTACTGTGAATTTGAACAGAAACACATGTTGGAAGTTTTTTTTCAACAATCTGAGTTGTTGTTTTTGATCACCAAAATACTTAGGCATGAGATTGATGAGGATCATGTCCCCTTAATCTTCTGATCTCCCATTTAATAAGCTGGAAGGCACAGTGGTGTTATGAGATGAAATATGATGAGATCAGAACAGAGGGAAGAGTGGATGGATTACTGCACATAAAAGTAAGGCTCCTGTACTGCATATCTGGACATTCTGCATCCAAAGCAAGAAAAGAAAAAAAAGCACAATGAAAACAGTTAATGAAAAACTGCTTAGCTACAGTCCTCATCCAGACAGACCATCAAAATTCCTAGTAGTTACAGCAGTGCAGAGGAGAATTAGCAGCAGTTCCTGAAAAGAGGACTAAGTCACTGAACAACACTGTGCCCTCCTGAGAAGCTCACTGATGTAAGCAGCTGCATTCCAGAAACACAGAACCAAATACTTTTCACATCATCTCAGTCATGTCACACACCCAGGAAACTGAGGAGTACTCAAAGTAGGATTTTACAAAATGTCTGAGCTAATGCTCATCACAGACATCATAAGCCATCACAGACACACTGCAAAGAGCAGTCCTGCTAGACAGTAGTATTCCCATTATCCCCAAATCCTCAGTCGTACATTCCCGCAGCTTTTTTTGCATAGACAGCTAGTGATTTTGTGATAAAGCATCAGAAAACATTAATTTCTGCCAAATCTGCATCAGCTCAGTCCTCAACTGTATCTACACCGGCACAACACATCAGAAGCTCACACAGCTTAAAGCACTGGGCAAGGAAAGGACACATCTGTCATCACTGGCTTATGTGATAGACCAGAGAACCCTAAAAACCACTTTCTGAAGCTACAGACAGTCACAGATCTGTGACAGTTTATTAAAAACTAACATGCAAAAGGACATTTCTTGCACTGACATAAGTAGCTTGATATTCCATCATCCCAAGCCGCAATATTAAGCTGTTGTTTTCACCTACACCCCTGATTTAAGAGAACCATTTTTCTGCCTTTTTTATGCATCCTTCTCCTACCACTACAATTCTCCTAAACAGGAAGTGATGAGAAGAAAGGAAATGGCCTCAAGCTGTGCCACCAAGGGTTTAGAATGGATACTGGAAAAATTTCTTCACCAAAAGGGCTCTCAAGCATTGGCACAGACTGCCCAGGGACATGGCTGAGTCACCATCACTGGGGGTATTTAAGAGATGTGTAGATGTGGCATTCAAGGACATGGTTTAGTGGTGGATTTGGCAGTGCTGGGTTAACAGTTGGACTCTGAGGAAGCTCTTAAAGGCCTTTTCCTACCTAAAGAATTGTATAATTCATGTAGCCCAAGATAAACTAATTGTGAAACTACTCCAAGAGAAAACTCTAAAACTTCTCCTAAAAACACTAATTTGAGTGAAGTTTGGAAAAGCTGTGAAGCTTCCAGCTGACCAACACACCCACATGGCTTATGTACCATTGGGTGTTGATAATGAAGCATAAAGTCAGCAAAGTGTTTAAGCACAGCATAATGCTTGCTTAAGGTGGATCAATTAAGAAATTTCTTACACGTTTTCAAAGAAGACCACTGAAAATTAGAACTGAAAGACCAACTCAACTCTTTTAAGTATTATTTGTTCATCTCCTTTCACTCCTAGCTCTCCTGGTCAACTATGCTCCCCTCACTCACCAGGCAGTCTAGACTGCTTTTCAAGATCCACCTTAGGAGAAATGAAATACCAAAATAATTGCTAAGATAATGTCAAAGTTACAAATGCCAAGTGGTTTCTTCTGGGACCATATCAGAGTTGTATCACTGCAAATACAGAATGAAATGTCTGAGCATTCAAGAACCCTGTGGTGGCTTAACCCTTGGCAGCAGATACTTATCTTACAGCCCCCTGTTCACACAGTGCCTGCAATGGTGAGATGTGGGAGAGAACAGGAAATGCAAGGAAACACATGGGCCCAGACAAAGACAGTTTATTAAGTGAAGAAAAGAGGAAAGTAAAAAAAGAGGAAAAGACACTCAGTGGTGTTTTTCACCACTCACTTAACTCCCATAAGCGGATTGATGCCCCACACCCTGAGCAATAAGTACCTTCCAACCAGTATTCCCCACCTCAGCCCCCTGTTTTCTACTGCTGAGCACGATGTTACACTGCATGGAACATCCCTGCAGTCACTTTGGACCAGCTGTCCCAGCCATGCCCCTCCCTCCCAGCTTCTTTTGCCCACCCCAGCCTGCAACTAGGGGGTCCTGAAAGACTTGACGCTGCACAAATGATGCCTAGTAATAGCCAGAACACCAGTGTGGTATCAACACTTGTAGTCACAAACCCAAAACACAGCTCCATGATAGGCTGCTACAAAGAAAATTAACCCATCCAGAGCCAGCATAAACAGGAAATAAACCCATGCTGGTGAACAAAGGGGGGAGATTTGCTCCCTTCTCTTTTCCTTTCTTCCCTTATAGGATTAGGTCTTCTGAAGATGGACAGGGAGCAAGCTTAGGTAACTGATCTGAATTTAATCCAGGAATTACCTAAAGAATTTATTTCTTTATTTTAGAAAATTATAAAAATTAAAGACATAGGTGATAAATACTAATGAGTGGCCAGGAAGAACATGAGGGAATCTGAAAGAGGAGGCAGCCGTAGGCAGTCAAAAGCAACTCCCATCTCATCTCTTCCATGGACTGGGTTGTAGCATCCTAAGATCTAGTCTTGGGCCAGACTATCTTAGATTAAGAATTAGACAAACATATATAAAAAGGTGAGGTCATTCTTAGAGAGGAGAGCTAGCTAATTTTCACTCACTCTCAAATTAGACTGTTACTAAGTAATACTATGAAAACACCAAAAACCCTCCCATGGATGTTTGACCAGTGACAAATGTAAACTTAGTCCTCATAAAGACAACAATCAAATAAATACAATCTATGGCATATTAGATAATAGCAATTTTCTTTTCCCTGTTACTGTCACTATCTTTTGGCTGGTTTCTTCACAGGAAGAGAAATACATTCCTCTATGTATTTCCAAACTCACAAAAACAATACTGACATACTAAAACCAGCACTTACTCATGGAATTTTAGGCATTAAATTATGCATTGACCACAAATGAAGTATAACACATTTTTAATAAGGTAATCTTCCTGGATGTAGCTTCACAGGTTACAGTGTGACTATGTTTTTAGAATGTAATAAATTTGCTTAAATAAATAGCTGGAACAATCTAAATCCAGAATAAAAGAAGGAATCCGGGAGATGCTGCTCTTCTGGCATATGATCACAGATGAATACACATACATACAAAAATCCCAAAGTACATGCAGTATAATACTATGGACATGTAAAACAGATAGAAAGATATAAAATAATAAACATGACATCCTAACTTCTTTCTTCTCATGTAGCTTAAATTTGAAGCATGTCACCCACAAAAGGAAACTGTCCTTCTCTAGCAATGAACTAGAATGGCCTCAACTGTTTTTTTTAATGCAATAGCAAATGTTTTGACAGAAATGTTTTGGTGTCTAACAAGAATCTGAAGACTAACTGTGAATGTATATACATGTAATGCGGAAAACAATACATGTTGGCATTATCATCCTACAAATAAGGACATTATAATGTCACCAAGTGGAAAGAACAATCCAGAGAAACCAAGCATCTGGAGACATGAATTTAAAAAACAAACTGAGGCAAGTCACAATTTAATTCCTATTTTTAATATAGTAGGGCTCAGGGTTGCTGTGGTTTGAAATTTTTTGTTTGTTTGTGTTTGGTTGTTTTTCTTTTCAGTTGAAATGTTATCATTTTCATACTAGAATCCTAAAGGTTTCATTTTATTTCCATTTTTCAACTTTAAAACCAGGAAGGTCTGGAAAAACAGTCCTCAGAGTTAAAAAAACCCCTACAAAACAAAACAACAACAACAACAAAAACACACCTAACCACCAACTGAACCCAAAGAAGATCACAAAGAAAGTTCCACAAAAGATCAACAAAAAACCCAAAACCATTAAATCACCATAACAATATGCAAGGACATTGAGGGAATAGAGTGTACAAGCAACACACACATTTGTATCTCAGAATGGAAAACATCCAATTTCACATTTAGCACAATCTCCATCACTGCAGCCATGAAAAGGTCATGCAGCATTCTTGCTTATTTGGTACATTTTGATAAAAGTACCCAAAGGGCTTTCTCTTCCTTGGCAACTCATTTCAAATCCTTAAATGATGGCATATGTTTTCAGTTTCAAATAGGAATGAATACTGAACAAATATTCATCAAAACTGCTCTGATTTTAAGAATACTCTCTACTCTGCTTGGCTGCTTTTTACTATTAAACCACATGTCCTTCATGCTACCTTTTTTTACACCTTTCATTTTTTAAGTCAGGGTTTTGGTATCAGGATGGGATGCCTTGACAGTTCTGGCACAGCTCAAAGGTGATTCATTGTCATTTAAGATTTAATTTCAATAAATACCATTTCCCAATTGGAAGTTTCTGGAAATACAGTCTCAATTTTTTTACCACATTTATTAGTTCCACCAGCATCCTTTTACCACTGTAGTTCATTTATCACTTGACATGTTTTATCCTGCAGCTGAAATGCTCAAATAATACCATGGATGGACAGAAGTTTTTAAAAGCAAGATGACCTTGCTTTTATTCCGAATTCCAGTGACACAAAAACAGCAGTCGACAAAGAATTTTAAAAAAATTCAAAATTAAGGATCACATCAATTGAATACCATCATGGAAAACGACCTTGTGAAAGTGAACTATTACTAACCTTGTAGCTCAGGAAGATCCATGAGAAGGGTCAGTCTCAGATCCTGTCCAAGCTGCCAGTACAAACCTCTAGGGCCTTATTTAGGTTTGGGTTTTGTTAATACAGAATATGTGACTACAAAGAGCAACAATATGACTGTGAGCTGTTACTGACTGGCTGAAACTGTCAAGAAGAGATCTAGAAAGATAACTGTTCTCTAAGTAGAAATCAAATAAGCATGTGCTACACACTTCTGTCACTCCCTGTGAATGATTCTTTGTTCAACGGTATTCAAAAAATGAAAACTTATTTGCTTCAACACAATAGGTTGCCATCATCTACCAAAAACGTCTCTTACAGATTAGTCTAAACAATACATTTTTTTTTAGATTTTTTTTAGATAAAGAATCTTTTAAGATTTTTTAAAGAACAGTTTTTTAAAGGATCTTTTTTAGATAAAGAGAATGGGACTATATATGCTTTAACAGCGCTAAAATTCCATTTACCATCATCATGAAGGAATTAAAAAAAAAAAAGTAGGTGTATTTTGGAGGACTTGCATAACAGCAAACAGTTGCTAAAAAATGTTACAACTTTTTAATAACTAACCAAACATTTGAACAGCTTAAAAGCAAGGAACAAATTCTGTTGAAAACAAAATTCTACTGAAAACTAGTGAAGCATAACTTAAAAGATATATAGTTCCAATATAAAAGAATTCTTTCCAGAACACAGGAAAATAATACAATATAGGCAAACAGACATGGTACAAATCTTTAATGATAAGTCAATGAAACATTAACCAATTATTTGAGATCTTCTTTAAAGAAAAATACTTTCAGCAATTCCCCTCAAATACTAAAGGAACTAGTATTTTCAAGCAGGATTTCACAAATTAGGGAAGAGCTAAACAGCAAAAACCTCTCTGCAAAGGACAAATGTTTAAGAGCTAAGCAAGGAGTACAGCATAGAGAAGATAATACTAAAAGAGGCTGAAAAAGAATGGGAATTATATGGTCTGTGTGCACAGCTTGAAAAAGTGCGGACAACTGCTCGTGAAAAGTCACACCACAAACATGAACTATCATTACTGCTGCAGTTCTTCCTCTAAAATAGTTATTCATTACAATATTTGTATATTTAGTGTCCATCACAGTTAACATGGCAACATGAAGCTATTTCAGACTGGGAGCAAAACCAAAGCAATTATTTCTCTGAAGACGCAAACTGCCTGTTGCTACAGAATGGGGCTGATTGTGTAGTCTCACCTTCATCCTTGAGTTACCTCTGACATAATAAAATATAATTTGCTACCTCAGTAATAAAACCAATCCCTCAACCCCTCAAGAGTGGTTAAATTTTCTGCTGGATTAATGAAACAATCTGGGTCACCAGTTCGAGACGCAGCACAGCTTGGCACAAAAACATGCAACTGGAAGGGGAAGAGGAATGAGGACACACTTTTAGGAGCAGCAGGTGCCAGATGGACTCTGACCATTTGCCTGACTGCACCATGAGCAATTAGAGAGACTTTTCCTAAGCTGAACAGCCAATGATGTGTATCCTCACAGACCTACCAGCATGAAGGCACTAAGGTAAGAAGAAACAAAGCTTTAATAAACTCCAAGCTGTGTCATGGAGTTGATGCTATGGAAGGAAGGGATGCAATCCAGAGGCTTGAAAGGTGGGCCTGTGTGAACCTCACGAAGTTCAACAAGGTGAAATGCAAGCCCCTGCACGTAGGTCAGGGCAATCTCAAGCACAAATACAGGGCAGAGAATTGACTGAGAGCAGCCCTGGGGAGGTGCTGGTGGATGAGAGGCTGGACATGACCTGGCAATGTGCACTTGCAGCCTCAAAAGGAAACAGTGTCCTGGGCTGCACCCCCAGCAGTGTGGGCAGCAGGTGAGGGAGGGGATTCTGCCCCTCTGTGCCACTCTGGTGAGACCCCACCTGGAGTGCCACATCCATCTCTGGGGTCCCCAGCACAGAAAGGACATGGACCTATCGGAGCAAGTGCAGAGGCGGGCCACAAAGATGATCAGAGCACTGCAGCACCTCTGCTATGAAAACAGACTATTCAGACAGACTGGCGCTGTTCCACCCGGAGAAGAGGCTCCAGGGAGACCTTAGAGCAACGTTCAAGTACCTAAAGGAGGCTACAAGAGAGCTAGAGAGGGACAATTTATAAAGGCAGGACAAGGGGGAATGGCTTTAAACTGAAAGAGGGGAGGTTTGGATTAGATATTACTACAAAATTCTTACTGTGAGAGGCACTGGCACTGGTTGCCCAGAAAGCTGTGGATGCCCATCCCTGCAAGAGTTCTAGGCCAGGTTGGAAGGGGCTCTGAGCAAACTGTTGTAGTGAAAGGTATCCCTGCCCATGGCAGGGGGATTAGAACTAGACAATCTTTAAGGTCTCTTCCAACCCAGAACATTCTGTGATTTTAACTCAAAACCACAGAAGTCAATCCTTCAAGGCTGGAAGACAATAACACACCATCTTAAAGAAACAGGTGTCAAGAGAAGACATGGAAGACTTACAAGACCATTTAGCCTAATTTCAACTTTCAGAAAAGACCCTTAGCTACGTACAACCATCAACCACCAAGAAAAGAAGATAGTAAAAGCTAACAACCATGGATGTGAAGAAAAACAGTCAAGTCAAACTAACCTTTCATTCTGTGACTGGATAGGCTTTTTCAGAGGACTAGTACACACCTCAACATTTGAGATTTGCATTGTGTCCTCAAAACTGCTACAGAAAACATGGCCTAGTAAGAGCAAACAGCAGGCAGTTTTGTCTGTGCTCATGTAACTCTCAGTATGAAAGGACCAATTTTGATGCAGGCAGCAAGGATCGTTCCTTTGAACACAGTGTATCCTCATGAAACCTGCAGGTACCACAAAGCTGCAAGTCTACTACAGGAAAAGATCAAAATTAACAAGATCTTGAACCTACAGAAGGATCTGAATGCAAAGGATATAATTCAATTTGAACAAAAGCAAAAACTCCACTCACGCATATATAATGAACTGCACAAACATGAGAAGAAGAGTGACTCAATTAGCAGGAGCTGCTGCTACAGCAGATCACAAACTGCTCTGAAAAAAAGAAGGAATAGGTAACTAAGAGCAATAATTTGCAGCAATCTTCTGATAGTCCTTGACATCAATAGACCAGGCAAACACTGCCCATTTTCAATACTGTATTTTAAAAAAAAATAAGGACAACTGAAGAGAGCATAAGGGGAGAGCAGTAAGACCAGTAAGGGTATAACGGTAGACTGAAATAACTCACATAACTCACATTACTAAATCTAGTGGAG
>JAWWEU010000040.1:11284054-11305706 GCA_035583155.1 Acropternis orthonyx
AGGTAGAAAGGAGCTGTTAATAAAATATAAGATAAACTGAAAGAAAAGCCTTGTCCATTAAAGATCAAAATAAAAGGATAAGAGGACAAATCGGAAAAAAAGTATTTTACAGCAGATTTCTTTGGAAGGTGTTGAATCACCTAAAGATCTCCAGCAAACACATCAGACAAGGGTTTGTCAGCCAAGTCAATCTTTTCCTGAAGCACAGGAATTGGTGGGTAGTGCTCAGCATTTTACTGCATCTGTACTAAGAAGGTGCCTCTGGGACAAGACAATAAAATCAATGCACTAAGCATTGTTCTGGTTAAACATGAAGTTTACCCCCTGGGACTTCAGCAAGGCAATAAAAATTTACACTTGCCCAGCATGAGGGCACAGTAATGAGTTCAAAATATTAGTGGCATTTGTCTCAACAGAAATAAATAGCTTAACTGAAGTGATATAAGCTGCACGTAGGTGGCAAAAGCTGATTATTTACATGCTTTAAAATCCTCGTAAGAACCTGACAAGATTCACAGCTATCAGGTAACTGATGCAGCTGTTGCCATCTACATAAATAACTGAGCCTAGGGATGCTGGACCTGCAGAGGACAGTTTTTCACCACCTGAAGGACTGACTTACTCGCTGCAAGGATATCCAGACTAATTCCATTTTGTCCAATTACAGAAACAGTCTGATCAAGCCTTACAGTCAGTTCACAAACAGCTCTTCCAGTAACCCAAAAAAATTTTAAGGAGTACTTAAGCATTAAGCTAGGTGATGAAAAACTCCACAATTCTTCTCCCCTCAAAATTTAAAAGTTAATTCTGATTACACAGAACCAGTTCCAGCACAAATTCCTCTCTCCTGTGCCTGCTGTAACTATCCTCACAAGCTTTTGTCCACTTCTAATCTTACAAGTAAAACTAGTCTGACATAGGGGCATTGAAAAGGAGGCTGAGAGTTCAATTTCAACTCTCCAATCGTGAAAATGAAGTAAATTACTTGAGAGATTCAGGCTTCCAGGTTAAACCTAGGAGAACTACAATTTTGACCTCAGAAACAGGATTTACTATGAAATCAGCCTCCTGCCACAGAATGTAATGACTTCAAAATACACATCACTTAAAATGAAAAAACCCTCATCAGTCACAAATCACGAGAAGGAAGATTAGCAAACAGTACTGAGAGGATCAAGGTCAGAAATAAAAACTGACAAAACACACTATAATACTTTCTATTTCATACTTAGCTCATCATTCTTTCTCATTTTTATTATTTTTCAGTATGTTTTTACGTTTTTTAATACTTAGGTTTCTCAGGCTGATTACATGTGCTAACACTGAGTTCTCAAAAACAACCAAAGAACCTCATTCAGCCTCATCTCAGTGTTTTAGTTAAAATTAGCAAAGCAACACCCAAGCTTCTTAAGGCTAATGAAGTCCAAGATACACATTCAAAGCAGACTTGATAAAATTTCCTGCTTAGACCTCAGAAAAGAACTGACTCCTCAACTGAGACCATACAACGACTGCCAGACATTGCTCAGGCAGCTCAGGACAACAGCAGAGAGCTTGGACAATGCAGGAATAGAAAACCACATTTACAGTTTCATCAAAATATACTGCAGTAGCATATTAGAATCCCTTTAAAAGACTGATAAAAAAACTCAACAAGACAGGAGAATGTTCTCAATCTGCCCAAAATGTAACAAGTCAGAAAGGAGAATACTAAGCTAAAAAAACCCATTTCAACCATAGCAGATCACCTGAGCAAGACAAAATAAGCAGCCAAAATAAGACAAAAATAAAGAAATCACAAGGAAAAATAAAATCAGTAGCTAGGCAACCAAGATACTGACTTAAATATTCCACAAAACAGGGATCCTCCCCAGAAGACAATTTAAGTCTGATGTACGTCTGTACACATTATTTATACACCATACACCCCTTATTCAGCAAAAATACAAGGAGCCAAGCATTTTCTGTCAAGCAACCAAACAGAGAAGTGATGAAATGCCATGAAAATGAAGGAAAAAACCCAGAGAACACAAACGAAAAGAAGATACCAGAACTAAACCTCCAGCCAAGTAAAATATAGCTTAGAAGACAGACCATGGAGCTGACCTGTTGAATGCCATAATAAGACAGTTCAGCTTCTTTCATCCACCACTCTCTGATCCTCCTTCACTTAGACAAAAAAGGGCAATCATGATCTCAACCCCGATGGACACAGGACTGATTTAACTATAGTTCTGAATTGTAATACCAACTTAATCTAACTTTTTAGAAAAATAATTCTGTTACAATTCACAACAAAATGTGGGCTTTTCTTAACCATGTCCTTCAGGCAAATACTGGTACACAGCTACACTTGCATTAATGCTGCCCAAGATGACAGGCTTGGACTTAAGGAATGTACTTAGAAGGACAGATCCAGCTTTTTTTTATATCAAATGGCCAAAGAGAGCAGCTCTGGAGGGCTGCCCATAATACCTTCTGTGATTTCTATTATTAATGATCCAGTTTACATACTGAAGAAAACCCCAGTGACTGTAATTCACAGAATGTTGACATTCCATGGCAGTAGGTATTTTCTTAACCAGCACTGTAAATGTTCTCTTGCAGCAGCATTTCAACTCTGCATATCCTCCTGGATAACACACACCTGAAATCTGTCAATAAATGCAAGTGTTCCATGCAAATGTTTATGTAGTCAAAGGGGAAAAAAAAAAAAAAAAAAAAGGCATGTTTTTCCTCAAAAAAATGACAGTGTACCTTAAACTTGAACTCCACAAAATTGTCTAAAATTGAAGACTAAACCAGTTTAAAAGTGATCCTTACAACATCTAAATTCAATTATTCAATTATAATGGAATTAAATGGGCATATGTGAGATAAAGTGGATATAAACAAAACACCATTGAGTTTCTTCATAAATTGTTTCAGAGTGTCTGTACAGGCCTTACACAATACCCTCATCACCAAGGTGGAATTGTTAGAAAGTTAGAAATTTTTTTCCCTGAAGATCTGAAACAAGTAATTTTTATGCAACAGAAATGTATACTCTACAGCAAGTTAATAAATAGCAGAGGTGATCTTCAATCAGTAGCTGTTGCTAAGAGAATGTACAGTCACTTCCCTCCAGAACATTTTTAAAAAATAAAAGAATTCAAACGCTGCCTGTAGCTTTGCCGTCTAACTTAAGAGCTTTCCACAGATTACAACCAACTGGGGAGTAATGCAAAGGGCTAAGTACCAAATCAGTAGCCATGTTAACATCCAAGTTCTCCTTTACAGACCAATTTCAAAGACTCAAACTACAAATACAACTAAGCAATTGTGCCCTACACAGGTTTTATGTGTAACACTGTATCAAAACATTTCAGTTTTATGAAGAAGTTCATACAGATAAACTAGGGTTTGGATGCCCAGCCAGCCACAGCTAAGCCCCTTCAACCCTCCAAAACTCACAGTTAAGCTTCAGCTACCCAAACAAAACGAAACAAACCTACACACACAAGCATGCAAACACTTCCCCTCCCCCATAAAATCCAATTTTATGTCTCAGTTAACAGGCTTCTCAACTTCAATACTGCAGAACCGACTCATTACTTAAAGAATTCCCTTGTTTCTAGTCTTCTGTGTCATCCCCACAGCACAGCTAATAGCAACTATTCTAAAAAAAAAAAAAAAAAATCCCCATTCACAGTTGTTTGAAACCATTATATGACTTTAGAAAGTAAAATGTATAACCTCTTACCTGAGCATGAAAATTTGACATAGTCGTTGTCTCTATATCTTTCTTTCCCAAAATCTCCATTTTCACTGGTGAATTGGGAAAATTAAATGAAAAGTAGTCTAAAAAGTCAGGTAAATAAGTAGCTGCCCCATGAACAATACCCATTACATAGTAAGCTGCACAGTTTTCATTTTCACTAAAAACCAGACCCACAAACTCTTCTGCAAATCTCTCCATCTCCACAGGAGACAAGTGGGAGAGTTCATTACTGTAGGCATGGATAACTGATGCACCTCCGTTAGGCTGGTGCTCAATATGAATCAGCTGTTTGAACTCCAATGTGTCCAACCTTTTGAGTTTATTTTGAACCCGTGGCTCCTTTAACGAGACAAATGGAAACTCACTGTTCTCTGGTATCTTGGATTCACAGTCCTTCTTGGGATCCATATTTTTCCCATTGAAATCCTTAAGATGATCATCTATGATGCCTTTGGCTTCCTGATCCTCAATATCAGAAACCAATCCTGAGCAGATGGTCTGAATGGATTTGCTGTACATTTTTGGACGCTTCCTCTTCTCATTCTCTTTATGTTTCTTTTTCTTTTTCTTCTTAACTTTTTTAATCTGTAGCTCTTCTGCATTGGTTTTTGGTTTCTCCTTCCCAACTGTTGAGAGGAAAAAAAGATCTCTTAAGACTCTTTATATACCAAACACGTATTAAAAGACCAGGCTTTGAAGTTACCGAAACCTCCACCATGGCACAGAAGACCAGAGACCAAAAGCAAGGATCACAAGCTGTATCTTACCAAAAGTGATACCTGCCATGTTCACTTTCTGACTGACAAATAAGGGAAGGACATCACAAAAAACAAGTTTCCCATGGCTGCTTTCATGATGACTCAGTCCTTCATCATTCCCTCTAACTGGCCATCAGCAGTTACTGTCCCAGAAAGTCCAGAGACGTCACAGGACAGCTATCCAATGCTGCCGAACAAGGGATTTACAAACCACCCATGAGTACCAACCACCAGCAGCAAGCTGTTCACAAGATGCCACTGCCACAACCTACATTGTCAGACGGGCTTTACATGATCCTTCTTTCATAATTAAATAAACTTCATTGAAATATATGTGGGAACATCTAAAAACTGACCCCATACTTATTAGAAAATAAACAGAACTTCAACAACACAAAACACACATTAAGGAAAATGCTCACAAAACAGGAACTAGCTTCAAGTTTAAATAATAGGCAAGCTGAATTGAAAGCAAACTGCAATGCCTAAAGGCAGAAAGTACTCACTTGAGGATAACATGTTCAAGTGATTTCCAAGGTAAACGTTCTCTCTTGTTTTAAAGCGTTTTTCTTCAAGTGCTTTTGTGGGGTTTTTTTGCAAGTAATAGAAGTGGTAGCCAAAAAAACCTCTGGCACTACACTGCCCTAAAATCTAGCACTTGAAATTATCTAGCAAATAGTGAAACAAAGTTACTGGGTACGTCTCAGTGCAAAAGCATATTCACAGCAAGCAACCAAAGACAGTCAGCTCAAACACAGAAGCTTAGAAGTTTAGAAATTGTCTATTTCATTGCAAGACTAAATAATCTCAAATTCACAAGAGCTCAGTTAGCCAGTCTCTTCTCTCATGCTGCAGTAGGTTATTTTCAGCTTGCAATCCTCAGCCCAAGGAATTCATAAGACTCCTTTAAAAAGAAAGAAAAAAGAAAGAAAAAAGACCACAACTGCTGGTGCATGGAATCACAGATTCTTGGTATAATTAAGAGGTTTGGACATGGAAGACGCAGGTACTGGAAAGGAGAACAAGCAATTAAGAGATTTTTGCCTCTGAGACCCTTGAGGTTTGTGACAGCAGTTACACATCTCTGAGATTCCTCAAGTGGAGACAAGCGAGCTGCTTATGTCCCTGGATTCCATTTTCTCATGGAGGAAGGGGAAGTAAGCAGTGCCCCAAGGTTACTTCATTTCTTATTTAGCCCAAACAAGGAAATGGGCTCTAGGATTTCTTAACCTAATCCACTCACTTAGTAACTACAAAGATTTCCTTCACTCAAAGTCAGATTTAACAAGGTACACTTTGTGAGCACAACTTTGCTTTTAGGTAGCCAAGTTCAAATGCCAAAAGACAGAGCATCCTCATGGAAGTCTGTCCTTTCTTAGGCTAACTTTCATGTAAAAATGAGCATCACCTCTCCAACAGGAATGCTTCATCTGGCAGATGTAATAGTCACCACTTCTTTGTTAACATCCTCCTTCTGTCACAAGTCTAAATCCAATGGGCATGAAAAAACCCAGAAAGAGCAGCAACACATGTACAACTAAGCACCTCAACCTTAGAGGAGTCCTGAAAATAGTTCACTGAGGGTAGCGAGGTCCTTAAGTGAAATGTCACCACCTGAGAGAAATCACTTACTGCTCCCATTCTGGGATATTGTAATGGTGTCATTATGGCACCAGCTCCATTCAGAGGGAAATAAGAATAAAGAAATTGTTTATGACAGTGAGAAGTTCTGTATACTAAACTTAGAAATCTCAATCCAAATCTCAAAATACAGCCTACAGAACAGATATTTTTCCATCCCTCCAACTGCAAGAATATACAACCAGAAAGCATCCAGAGCAGACAGGTATTTCAAACTCTTAAAAATGCTTTAACTAACCATTTTTAAATTGTTTCACTCTAAACATGAAAATTTGTTGCTATACTGATGGATATTGAAAAGAAGTCAAACATTTCCAGATATTACATGAGTTTGAATACAGAAAATACAGAATTATAGGACCAAATGCTGGAGCAAGGTGAGGTAGGGAAAAGCAGGAGACACCTGTCAACCCACTTCAGTTGTCTGAAAATGGAGTTCAGAAGTTCAGATTTCTGTGGGGACTAGTCACTCAGATCTGGGACTTCCTGCATGGCAGGGAAAGTACGGAAACTTCTATTCACTGGGGTGCAATCAGAAGTAATATAAATGGCAACAAATACAACAACTAAGTTCAAAGCAAGAAGCTATTTGATACTTTAAGAGCCAAATTGCTCTGTCATACTTGAACATACCTGTAATCACCAAGGAAAATCTGAAAGACCACTGAAGATTGGCATCTACATGTTCTTGCTGAACATCCAACTATAAAATTACGTCCATTATTACTAGTTGAAATGTGAAGTACTTATAAGGGAGATGGGTACAAATCTACTTCAAAAGTTACAGACTTTCATTCCTACATACAAGAAGGAAGATGACCTGATTTCCCCTTCTAATTTGTCCCAAGCCCTGCCTTTGGTTCTATATTCTGAGAAATTTTACTGACTAACAATCAATTTCATTCGACTCCTCCTGCAGTATGTGGTGGCTGCTTTTTTTAATTCATCATTTAATGTATTTCACAGAAGCAGCTGTGCAATAAAATAAAAATAAAATATATATTAAAAATTAAAGCCTTCGATTAAACTACAAAACAGTCTTCCTTAGAGAGGTGGTGGGTGCCCCAAGGCTGTCACTGTTTAAGAGGCATTTGGACAATGTCCTTAATAACACACTCACTTTTAGTCAGCTCTGAAGTGACCAGACAGTGGGACTGAATGACCACTGTAGGTCCCTTCCAGCTGAAGTAGCTGGTTCTATTCTGATCATCAGTAAGCAGCACCCGAAAGAGCACAGCCCACGGTCTTGAAAGCAGTTGTGCTTTTAAGACAGAAAAAACAACAAAACAAAACCACTATAACACAATTCAAATCAGACAGATGGAAAGTAAATCAGTCTCAAAGTTCACATGAACACCCAAAGAAGTTTACGCACAAAACCTGTTGTAAAAATACATTTTAGTTAAC
Source organism: Acropternis orthonyx (assembly GCA_035583155.1). Classification (NCBI taxonomy): domain Eukaryota; kingdom Metazoa; phylum Chordata; class Aves; order Passeriformes; family Rhinocryptidae; genus Acropternis; species Acropternis orthonyx. Next base: position 11,291,621 of record JAWWEU010000040.1, read on the forward strand.
TTGGTATACATTTATGGAAGCACTTAAAACCTTAAGAGGAATTATATTACGACATTTTTGAAGTGAAGAACATTTGTCAGTCTCTGTGTTTGTTTTCACACCATCTCTGTGAAACCTTCAGAAGGGAAAAAAGCTCTTAACCACGGGACAAAAAAAATATTTTTCTGGTATCCAAGTCTTCTTTCCAGCTTGATAAGAAATTTTCTCTTCAGCTTTAAATAAATAGATTTTAATATAGTCTGTTTTTACTTTTGAACATACAATAAAAGGGTTATGCCATTTACACATATATCAAGTATTACAGTTCATCAGAACATATTTTCGCAAATGATGGTAAGTTGCAAAAAGTGGTGCACACCATTTAGAACCAAATAAATACGTGCTAACCACCTCTCACCTCTGAACACAACTCTCTTCCACAAAACCTTTTGGATTTATATATATGAGACCATTTTTAATTCTGAAACACTTGGAAATCAAGACAGCAACAATCACTAGAACAACAAGAGGCAGTACAACAAAACCCCACAAGATTTATGATGGAAAGTAGCAAGGATCCCTGAACTGCTACTTGCAACTGGAGAAAGAGAGAAAAATGGTGTCTATCCTTGTAAGACAAAACATGAATCCCTTCTTCAAGGGTCTGAGCTACTGATGTCACTGAAGAGGAAAAAAAGCCTTAAAACATAGAAGTCAGAAGATAAAGAAGTTTCCAAATGGGATTTTTTAAAAACATTCCTAGAATTAGAGACTTTTAAAAAAAATTACATACCAATAAAACTTGGTTCTCCAAAGCCACTTCAAGCAGGAATTAAAAGGTAACATGACTTCAAGAACTGATTGGTTGTTTTGAGCCTTTTTCAAATCCACACAAGCTTTTTCTGCTGCATACAAGACAGATTCTGTCAAGAACTCTGCTTCATTTCCACCCTGGCAGCAACTGGCGTACTTATACAAAATTATTTTTAGGTATTTCTACACCATATTTCAAAGAGAAAATATTTACATTATAAAATTAAATTGTTTTCTGAAAGACTGAAAAAATGGGAAATGCATAGTTATTTGTTCAGCCTCCAAATATGACAGAGCTGAGCAATGAATGAGCTCATTGCCACAGATGAGTCCAATCCCCCCATCTCCCGTGCCACTGCTCCTGGCACACAGTCCTGTACCATTCCTGCTACTGACTGATGCTCATCTCATTGCACAGTAACTTAATGGCTCAGCAGAAAACTATTCACTGTGCTGATCCAGATCAGTGAAAAGAACTGAGTTCACAGCACTGTCAGACAGGAACTAAAGCATGGAAGCCACCAAGAGCAGGCAATGGGGGGGGTACCAGAGCCCACCCCTCAGCAGCAGCAGCAAACCACTTGATCTGCTCCCCACACCTTCGTCCCTACACTCCCAACACTGAGCAAGGCTGAATTTTTCAGGGGGAAAAAAAGAAAAGACAAAAAAGAAGTCCCACTACTTCACACAACAGTACACATTATGGGACAGGATCCATTTCGTAGCAAACCTTAATAGAAAGCTTCCTAACCCCAAAGCTTGAACTCTTAAATTTAACATACAAGTTACACAAATTACCTTTTAAAGGTAACATTTTAGTTCATTTAACGGTAGGATGGATCAGACCACAATTTCTTCCCTCTGTCCTTTCTTACAGTGACTGTGGGTGGTGCTGTACAGTGCTTGCTCCCCATGCTGCTTTGACATCTACATGTGCCCAATTTTAGAATATTTATGTTCAATTATTTCAGCATACAGACAATTTTCCTGAAGAACAGAAACATAAAATAGAAAACTGATTTCTAGAAGCAAGCAGTATTTCTCAGCAAAGCTTGAATAGATTGTGACAGAATGAGAAGGAAGCACATTTCTAGCCTAAGGCTTCTGCTCTGCTGAATTCCAAAGATCCACTCTGAAGTAGGTGTTCAAAGCTGCTCAGAAGTTACAAATACTCCAACAGCAAAATGAGTTATTTTGCTGAAATACTGGGATTGCTATCAACAATGCCAAATAAATACTTTCATCTTATTCTTTTTCTGCATTAGATGTAGAGAGTAGCAGAAACACATTCAATCACTCCTCTGCTGCATATATCAAAATACTTTAAAGTAAAAATGTGCTGCTTCTCCCAAAACCACTAATGCTGCTTTGACACTGGGCTAATGGACACCAAAAAAGAACAGCTGCTTTCCACATCTCCCTAGGGCACTAATCGAGTTGCCTCAGAGCAGACATACAGAATTTCACGAAAACATTAAGTAAGCAATCCAAAAGGCTAAATAAAGATCCCAATACAAGGCTAAGATATCCAAACTAGCTTAGTTTTAAAGAAAGATTTGGCAGCAGCAATGCAGTGCTGGATGCAAGCTGATTTCACCTCTCCAGTACTTAACTGCTGAGGCACTCAGAACCCAAAACTTTCAAGACAGGTGTTTCAGAGAGTCTTCACCAGCAATTACAATAAAGGTGTGTACATACATATGTACATATCCACATGACTGCTGGAATCTAATTTCATCCAAGACAGCACCCATTCTGAAGTGCACAGCATCTTTATCCCCAGATGCATTAAGACACACACAGCTACTGAACCACCTATAAATAAATTTACTCCACTGTGTGGTTTGGAAACTCAAGACAGAAGTTTACAGTTTTCACTTGCATTAAAAACAAGTTAGTTAAGGTGAGTCAGCAAACTGCGTAGGACTCCAAGAATGAGAAATAACAGCAATGGGGTGGGTTAAAAAACCCTCAACACTCAGATTTTTACAGGAACTTTCCCCTTAATCTGATGTTAAAAAGCAGACTGAGCTCACCCTTTACTGGACTGTAAAAAATTTAAAAAAAAAAAAAAAAAAAAAAAAATCAAAGAACAGCAAGATTTTAATTCTGCTTCTGCACTTATTTGGCTAACAATGTCTGCACAAGGATGGAGTTATAAAACTTGTGCCAAACTAAGGAAATTAGAAGAATTGAAATGTATGTTCATTCTGTTCATGCATGCACAAACTCAGCAGTATCAGAACTACCTCTAAACAACTTCTAACCATCTTCTAGGCAAGTCAGGAGTTATTTCTCCCATGCATGCATCTATAGGAAAGGTAGATCTTCCAAGGTAACTCAGTACGTTTCATTTCTTGTGGTGCCACAATACCCATGTCAGTTGCAGCATCCTTCTGAGATTCAGAACTGTTCAAATGTTATGCCAATAAACCAATGCTCTGTTACTACCAGATGACCCATACTTGTAAATTAAATTGATGCCAGACAGCCTGAACTCTGGTTAACCACAGACACCTTCCAAGACTAAGTTTTTACAAGTAGAAAAGTCAGACACTACCTGAAGTTTACTTTACGTTGTGTTTTGTTCATTAGAACATTTGATCTGAAATTTTAAATAAGCAGAGGCCATGATGGTAAAATGGTTCATTCAGTTGTTCCAACCAGAGCAGTGTTTCTCAACTTTGAGGTCACAGCCACCAAAATTACTTAGGAAGGACTTCTGAGATTTCAAAACAAAACCCAAAAATTAGTAACAGCACTAAATCATTCATTTCCCACAGTTTTCTAGCTGACAGCTAGTAGCAGGAAGGCCCAAACATTTTTAATAGCAGCCAGTAATGAAGTCAGTTTTCACTTCCTCACTTTCGGAGAGCCCAGTCACCAAAATAGGGACTTCACTTTCTAGATTGTTCCAGCTGAACAGGACTGGAACACAGCAGCTTGCTCCTCACTCTATGGCACATAAACAGGCACAGCAACAACTGCCCATATACCCCTTGCTCTGCAGTGAGAGATCTGCCAGGCTGTTCCTGTCAGCAGCTGCAAAACACTGCTCTAGTCTTGGGCTTGGTCCTGTACCAACCACCCGCCCCTGCAGCCCTCTCCAGAGAGGGACAAGGGGGAAACTCACCTTCAGTTAATGATCTTCACTTTCCTCCCACAGTCCCACATGGCCAGAGACATGACTCTCACTGCAATTCACACTAAAGCTACTAAAGTCTCAGCTCTGCTACAGCTCTTCAGGCTGTCTTTAAAAAGACAACACAAAAATCCCAGTTCAAACCACAGAAGTGTCCCCCTGGGTCTTCCAGAAAGTTTAAAGTTCATAACCACAAACAACTGAAAAACTGAACTGGACCAGCCAAGATGGCATTCACAAACCAGTAAATAAATAAAATATGCAGTCACAGAGAGTGTAAGTGTTCGGGGAGCCACTGCCACTTAGAGCAGCCAAAACCCTTCAAGTTTGTACCAGCCAGATAATAAAAATAGAAAACTGTCAGTTAACTACTATATCACATTTTTTTTTATATATATTTCAACATATGATTTTATGTAATAATTTGACGAGTTAATGAAAAACATATTAAACAATAGGTCAAAAGTATTAGAACTACTGCCTAATAGAGTTAAAACAGGCACATGGAATTCTAAACAGACATGAAGTGCACAGCCACTCCACAAATAAGGTGATGGAGCAAGATCAGCTGCTGACAGGTTGCAAAGCTAATAGGGCACATGCTGAAAACAAACAGAACATTAAGGTGTTTCAAGCACAAAGCCCGGGAAACAAACCAAACAACAGGAGCACAACTGAAAACTGACAGCGATCTAGTTCTATTTACAAGCTTGAAAGCTTGACTATTAACATCAGAAAAGTCAAGCCTAAAACACATCAGATAATTCTACTTCATGTTGGTTTAGCCCTCCTGGAAGCTGTACAGGCACAACCACCTTGAGAACAGCTATTCAGGATTTACAGCAAGTGACACCTATGGGTGTACAAACATAGGATGTGATAAAAGTTGCTACAAAGATATACATTGACTTCTACCATGTTTAATTATACCATTGTTAATATAACTGTCTCTTACCTACCAGAGCCATACAGGAAGATCCTGACATGCTTCCCCCTACATCCTTTCCAACAACTGCACTTATTAAAGCTTCAATGGCATGTTGTAAAATAAGCAGAGATTTATAAAGTGATGAATAAAAAATTATAAACCTCTAAAATATTTCCAGTTAGTTCTTCTACAACAGATAGACTGAAAATATCAAGTCTTCAAACAGCCTCTGCAGTCCTGTCATCTCAGTTACCACACTAAATATATATATAAAATTATAACTGAACTATTTTATGTACCTTACAGAAGTATTTCAAAAAGCAGCAACCTGTTATTCCTTCCATACATCTAAGTACCTGTTCTGCAAATAAGTGAAAAACACAAATAAAAACCATTAACAGAAATCCCACCTAGACTAAAGGCAAGGACAGAAAACTTTGTGGAGAGGAAAGGCCTAACAGAGGATTTCTGTTCAAAATTATGCCTGCATGTAAGAACAAAACTCTGTAAGAGGAATCAATGCAGGACAAAATTTTTGTGCAGTTCCACATCCCTGGATCTTAAAATATACCACAGAATGAAAAGGTGCCAATTTCATCACCTTATTTCAATGAACCCTTCCACTTCAACAGCACACACACTCCTCTACCAGCATTTTTCACCCTGCTATGGAAGAACTTTAAAGACAAAAAGCAGAGAAACCCACATAGAAGCAGAACTCTTTTCTGAAATGACCAACACGGTATTTTAATTAATATGTGGCCTCAAAATTAGAACTGAAACCCATTTCCCATGTACAATACAAGCTCAGGGCAAAAGAAAAATATTTTGCCTTCACCCAGTCTAACACTCAAACACATTTCCTAGCAATAATCTGGAGGGACAAAGACTGTTCTCTAAGGAAGAACTGCTATAAACGTGACAGCATTGAAATTCTCTCAAAAGTCTTATCTTTGAAACACAGTAATTAAAAAACTACAATTATTTCCATAGTCTTCACCATAAAAAGACATTCCAAATAATACATGTGCATATGCTACACAGTCTTATCAAAATTTGTAACCACAGCCTTCATATCAGTACTTCAGAGTTCATTCAAAAAAGAAAAAAAATCATATAAAAAAAGCATAGATTTTGCAGGCAGTGGTAAAAAAAAAAGACTTGACCTTCACTTTTCATTGATGTACCAGAAGGCTTTGTTTCAAATTCCAGACCCCCACCTCCAGCAAGACACACTTCAAAGCCTTACAGCACATCTCTCCCTCCAGCTGCTCCATCACATTTGACGTCTGTGTTTTACCCTGTACTCATATATTTTTTTGGTAAAAGGTAACTTGGTGAAGCAAACTCAGTGTTACAGTCAAACCAGTGTGGTGGGTTCTGTGCCCTGCACTCTTACCTCAGTCTTACCCATTCCCTCAATGTCCCATCAACTAAAGTGCAAACCCTTCAATATTTTCCCTAAAGATACCAAAGTCAAAATACAGTGGATGGAAAAAAGCATGCAGTATGACTTGGGTCTTGTGTTCAATATACCAATTTTATAATTACTTCCGTGCAAAACCCATCCATAAAAAAAATCTAAAATGTTCATAAGAATGTACAATGAAATGTCATTTCTTCCAGAAGAATAAAAAAAAAAGCTTTAGAAAACAATTTGTACTTACATGTGTTCATGCCAGCAAAATAAAATGCTCATTTTCAGTTCTTTCCTGCATTTCAGCATTCAATAAACCAAGGCATTTTACCTTGCAGAAACACACACTAAGAACTTCTCCTACTGCACTTTTAGCAATTGCTGTGCTCTGACATAAACAATGAGAAAAACAATACTGACTGGTTTTTCTCTTAAAGGAAAAACATAAATGGGACTGTTTACAAACAAACCTATTAATCACTTTCCTTTTTGCAGGACCTCCAGTAACTTTCGATCACATCATATCAGTGCAAATGTTTTGTGCAAAACTCTCCATTTCTAGAAGGTAATTATTTACTATGCAGACTTTCTTAAAAAGTAAGTTAAAAACGCAGAAACTATAAGTGATTTAAACAATACACGTGTTAAGAAAATTTTTTCCAAAAACTGAGCTCTTCCTTCCACGTAACAGACTGAGAGACACAGAGGCAAGTAAATAGCCTTATTCTACAGAGAATACATCTTCAAGTGCAAAAGGATGACAAAAAACCTTCTCATTCTAGGTTCATAACAAAAGCCATCAGCCTCTCTAAAAGTGCCTCATTTCCTTTAGCAGCCTCAGGAACTGCAAAAAACACCCACTATAAGAACTGTCTGTCTCTTCAACAGAACGCCAACCCAAGTTTCTGCAGATGAACAGCTCACACCCTTGAGCTTCCTAATACAAGACAACTATTCCACATTTGGCTTAAAGCACCTAAATCAGTCTTATGCACCAACTCTCCCTTTCAAAAGGCATCAGTCCCTCAGTACTGACCTCTTCTATAACTAGTCACTTTTTACCTTGGCCAGCTGGTTTAGCTGTCTGAAGTCACACAGGCTGTTACCTCCAGCCCTTCAACAAAACTAAGTCACAAACAGATGGTCAGAGCAACATTTTACAATACGACATAAATCTAGTAACTAGAAGAAGGAAATGTCTTTAGGCACTGTAGTGCTGATCTCTAGACACACATACCAACAAGAGAAAAACCAACCAAAAAACCAAAAACCCAAAGAAAAGTGAAGCAGATTCATTCCAAAACTTTGTTCTGAAGCCCACGCAGTAAATTCTGAGCTCAAAACAACAGGGCTTGGAGCTTTTCTTACACAGGAAAAAGCTACCCTTAGATAAAGAGTTGAGAAGGTCACAGACACACTGACCACTGATACACACACGAAGCTGTACCTTAAAGCACTTCTGCCGTAGCTCTCTCTTGCCCAGGATGTAAAGCTAGACCAGCAAAAGGACTCAGGAAACGTTACATGAACCTCACAGCACATACAAGCACATCCAGTCAGATTTTGGAGACCCACAGAAGACACTGACATGCTGTTCTGAACAGGATACAAACCCAGTGGAGAGAATCTACCTGCTCGCCTGACAAATTCCCTTCTTCCCTGAAACAGGATACTGAAAAACTAAACACAGCCTCTAAAAATACTTCCTGCCAACACATTAAAGAAAATCTAAAACATACATGACTGATAACAAGTCAAGTGAAATAGGGTAAGGCATCTAATGCATTTGTAGCACTGCTCTCTGTGAGAATAAGGATCCTGCTACTCAGCAAAGGTGTTGTAACACAGTCCCTAGGCATATAATAAAGAACCATTTTTGGCTCAACAGCTCCATTAGGTATTATTTATTAGATCTGTGTAAGGAGACTGACTACCTGTCTTTGCAGCTTCCACCTCCTCTGCTGAGTGGCAACAGAAACAGGACCCAGTGTAAAAAAAGGCTGTGACTCATGCAAAGCCTGAAGAACCTCACTGCTGAGGCAGTTAAGTGTTTCCCACTATCTCAACCACCAACATCCTTCCATGCTCAGCAAAGAAAAGTCACACCTGTCCTTTTCACATGAAGTCACTAGTTTACACTCCTCATGTTCAAGACAACACCTTGGGATCTGAGCAAGGCAGACTTGAAGCTGTCATAGTTGCTAATACAGTTAACTTGTGTGTAGAGTGTAATATGTGATGCAGTAATTACAAGGCTCTGTGCCTCTGACCTCATACAAACATTTCCAAGATCGTTTTGATTTGAGTGTTTCTGTTTCTGGTTTGTAAATTATATGCTACAGCAAACAGTGTAACAGAAAAGCGTATCAGGAATTGGTTCCTAACTTCGAAATCAGAGTCTGAAAACATCAGATTAAAAAAAACAAAATTTGGTCAAATCAAATAAGCAACACTGTCACAGAAAATCTGATGTAGCATGACCTCAGTGAAGAGTAAGGTGGTTCAAGAACTGGCTAAACTGCTGTGCTCAAAGTGTTGTGAACAGCAACACAGAGCACAGCTGCTAATGGAATAATCCCGACCTTGATACCTTGTGCTGGTATTGTTCAGCACCTTCATTAATGGCATCATGGGACAGAGCACACCCTCAGCAAGTTGCAGGTGATACAAAACTAAAAAGAGCGGCTGACACACCACAGGGTTGTGCTGCCAGGGAGAGGGACCTTGAGAGGCTGTAGAAATGGCCAACTCAGGGGACTCATGAAGTCAACAGATGGATGGGCAAAGCCCTGCACCTGGGAGGAATAACCCCATGAACCAGCACAGGCTGATCACCTTCTTTGTTCCCTTTCATCAGGTGTTTATACACATTGGTGAGATACCCCTTGAGCCTCCTCCAGGCTTCTCAGTCCTAGCTGTCTCTGCCTTTCCTCATTAGAAACATCACACAACAGACTCCTAAGATACGTTTCTATTGGAATAGACCTTTAAAGGCCATCCAGTCCAACCCCTCTGAGCAGGGACATCTTCCATTAGATCCAGCTGCTCAAAGCCCCCTGTCCAACATGACCTTGAATGTTTCCAGGGATGAGACACCTATCACCTCTCTGGGCAAGCTGTTCCAGTCTCTCACCACCATCATCATAAGAAAGTTTTCCTCATATCTAGACTGAATCTAGTTGTCGAGAGAGACTGTGTTGTCTCCACCCCTGGAGATTCAGGCACCTGAGTAACCTGCTCTAATTGACCCTACTTGGAGCAGCCTTGAACTAGATCCCTTCCAAACTCAGTTACTGTACAATTCTAATGTTTAGTTGATGTACAAGCCATGTGATAACATTATCTTAACTACATCCCTTTACAGATAACAAAGTTGAAGAAATTAGCCAAAATGAAGACTGCATGTTGCATACCAAGTATTCAACAAAGTTCCTGAATTATCATTTCTTACTCAGTTTTGTACAATTAATGCTAGACATAAAATGTAACATGCATTCATTTTTCTTCTTCACAATACATACAGTGATTACCTACATCTTCTCTGCAGTTATTGAAGAAGGTATCACCAATATTATTCCTTGAAGTACCAGTCTTTCCTACTACTAGCAATATATATGCAACACTGTGGTGATAGGTACTGGAGATTAAAGATAAAACTAACATGCTTGACAAAAAAAACTAACAGCTACAGTTAGGTTTTAATTTGCAACCCTCATACCAACTGACCAGAGAAAATGGCATAAACTAAATGAAAAACACAGTATTACAATCACAGGTATTTTAAGCACTAGAATGAAAAACCACTACATAGTTTGAACCTACCTTTCTGCAATAATTTGATCTCTCCATTTTCTTTCTTGATTTCATTCATTATTTTATGCTTCTTCTTCTCTTTTTGCTTCTTTTCCCTTTCTTTAACTTTGTCTTTGATTTGAGCTGAAATGCAAATATTTCACAATTAAGTAGGAACAGAAAACTAATTGTCACATACATGTTTCATATTACTCTTATGTAAGCTCTATTAAGAGGATAAAAGGAGGAGTTACAAGGAAATCCCAGCACTTATAATATGAAAAGGTAATATTTATCTGCTGCATAATCCAACATAAGCTTCTTTAGCTCCAAGTTTGTTTCTGTCATGTTAGAACTGCACGCAACAACCCAGCAAGTCAACTGTAAACAGTTAACAATTTTTGCTTACTCCTATACCTTCTGCTCTCATTTTGCATTTGCAGTCAGCCCATTCCTTGAAATTCAAATTACATGCATAATGTAAGTGGGGGGTGGGGGGTTGCGGGAGTACAGTTTGCGTTTTCCTGGGTGCACATCTACACTGGAAATCTCATAACTATCTATCTACACATACTCTGAACTTAAAGGCTTTTGCAAGTAGCTTGAAATGATGACTTCATTTGTCAGCTGAAAACCTTTTACGTTATGTTGTTCACAGGCTACACTAATGTATTAATAGCATCCATTTGTAATTAATAAGAACACATGAAATGGTGCTGTATTTGCACAGCCGATGTAGTTCACTGGTGCTTCCCCTGCTTACCTACAATCAGCAACTGTTAACCTGAGCAGTCTCATTATTCATTTACTTTCTTGTCAAGTTACTCCATGTTTCTAAATCCCTGACATACAAAAGCAGAGCCTTTAGGCATGCTTTCTGCATATAAAATACCAGACCCAGAGGAATTGGTAATTTCAGGAAGTAATCTTTTCAAGCCGAGTTTAGATTCACTTATGAGGCCAAGCATTTAGACAAGTCAGATTTTACCAGGCTTATATGCACTGCAGCCAGCACTTCATGCCTAGCTTCTTGGCCTGATGCCAGTACCTGCTCCAAGAGTTTACTGAGCTTTTTAACCTCCGCAGGGAAAGAGGAAATCTGATTTCAAGCTTCTACATAATGTTATGCTTCAGAATGCTTTCTCAGTAATACAGCTGAGACAATCCTGATGTTTTATTCATGGTACTTGCATTATAAACCCCAAGTGGAAGCAAAGAGAAATCCAATTACTCTTCCTTAAACATCTACATAAGATAGAAGCAGCAGGTATCTTCACTATTTACAAATCAAAAATATTCCTCAATTCCAGAAGGCTGTATAGAGTGGCCCCCAAACAAACTACTCAGGAAGCATGTTAATAAAGGTGCAAGCAGCTGACAGGAATCCACATAAATGAATGCTCTAACAACGACTACACAGCATTCATACCTTTCTTTTTAGGAATCTTCTGGTAAGGATACAGAACTCAAACCCTCAAAGTTGTTAGGGTGAAGTAAAGAGAATGCATTTTAGGGAGTGTTTAAGAAAGGAAATAAAAACCAAAAGAGATGGTAGTTGAGATATGCCTGTTGTCTATCCACAGACCAAGATGAGCAGCGGGAAGAGAACAGAAACTATGTTGGCATAGAAAAAATAAAAAAAAAAAAGGAAATAAGGTAGCTGTGCCTAAAGCTGTCTGAATATCTTTGTTTCAAGTGACTGAAACAGTCATGTCCAAGAAGAGCCTTTTAACAGCTCAGTGAGAAGGGATGGATGACAAAGCAGATTTGCGTACAGCAGACCATGGAAACCAGTTTTCCTAAGCAACACAAACCTTTCTAGGAATAAGTTAAGCAGGCATAAACTTTCCTCTCCAGCCTGCTTCTCCCCCAAAAGGAATCCCTAAATTGTAAATCCCCTGCAGCTCAATAGAATGAAGTCAGAAATAAATTGTACAACAGGAGTTTAAGTAACACTCTGGAAGCAGACACTCATTCGACAAGTAAGCAGTCACACCAGGCTTGACTTTGTAACCTGTGTTGAATGCTCAACTCAGGCAGGACTACAGTTATCATGGGAAGACCTAGATTCTATCTCCACATTTTGGTATGGGTAAGAGACACACTTGACTATTGCTATCACTTACAAACCAAAGAAAGACTGAAGAGCATAATACAAATGATGAGCCTTGCTGAAAGAGGACAAAAGACTGAAAGAATCCTTTACTGCCAGCTCATGAATAGCCTCACAAGCCACTGAATCTTCCAGTTTTGTCAGAAGCAAAACATACGGACAGAGAACAAGCCAAGACGTTTTAAAGAGCCTCTAGTTTATTTTCACATCTAGAAAGCAATTAGCAGAGTCAATGGTGAAACCTTCCAGACAAAAGAAACAATGGAAGCATCCTATGACCTCCTTCAGCAACAGCCACAAGCATATCACACCTGAAGCCACTGCAAATAGAATGTAAAGGTAGCTGAGAAAGGTCTGGAATTAACTGTTTCCCTTCTAGAAATTACAGTACTGTAACAAAGTCAGTGTACAGCCAGAGGCAAGTAATGAACAGTTGAGAATCCCAATTTAAATCTATAAATTCTATTTCCTCCCTCAAAGCTCACAGAACAGATAAGCAATAGATAATAGTTCTCCCTAAAAAAATAAATATTGAAATACAGAAAAAACTTCATATATAAAAAAATCTGCGTCAAAATGAAGAGTCATTCCATGGATGAATACTTGAGCTTAATTCTCAGTTAAAATGTTTTCCGTTTGCAAGTATTACTATATATTTTCTAATCTGGCTTGCAGAAGACAAACACAACTCTCAAAATTCTGCAGATTATTGTCTTCAGGGATAGATATTCCATTTCACAGCTTTCAATGGGATGCAGAGATAAAAATCAACCAAATTATTTTATGATTGAGTTTAACACAACATCTATTGCAGCTTAGCTATGCTGGCTCGGCAGAGTCAGTAAATTTAGAAGTGTCCAGTAAGTCAGTACAGTCAATAAACAAGATGGCAACATGCCTATGGCATGGATACCTTACAAGGAAGGACAAGTGGAATTCTCCAAGCACAGTCTCCATAGGAACTGCTGCCACCACCACATGATGCTGCACAATAAAGCCAGTGCAGTTCAATACAGGCCTAGAGCTCTTTGAGACTTTCCAAAAATGCCACAGACCAGTATCACACCAAGTGTCTTCTCTAAGGCAAGGTAACAGTTCCCTTCACCTACACATAATTTCAGTCCAAATGCCACAAGAAGAAAGAAACATGAAAATTCTTCACAAAAATCCTGTTTAAAGTTAGTACCTCCAACACCAAGCAACTTAGAATCTACACGTTACAGAACAACCAACCAGCAAGTGAGGGTGGCAAGGGAAAACAAGAAAAACTTGTTCTACTGAAGTTATGAAAACCTGGAATGCTCTTGTAAAGCTTTTTTGACCTTTACCAGTAGGAGCTACTACTGGTAGTACATTCATAGGGCAACAGGATCACAAAGTAGTAAAAGGCAGAGAGATGTCTATGCTAAGCTTTCCATGTCCACAGAATATTCTGCAGTTAGCTTTCACCAGCACTACTCCTAACAAATAAGAAATAAAAAAGCTTCTTGAGCAAGTGAGGGAACAGGATGAAATGAGTCCCCGGGGAAATAATGTAAGCCAAATACACTGACTTCCTATGCCTTTGCATACCTCTAAAGACACTAAAACCAAAAGCCAACAGTTTCAAATAACTTGTATCCCAGGGTAAAAATGAAAGAAATCTGTATCTTTTCATGAATTTTTTGCCCTATCAAAACACGCTATTACTTTATGTGCTTTTGACAGAGAAATACGCTGTTCAGGAAATAACTGGTAACAGACTAAACAGAATTTGTAAATACGCCCTACTAGGGTTAAAAAAAAAAAGAAAAAAAGGGGAAGAAAAAAATTCCAAGCACAGATGCATCAGGTAGGCAAGTCCAGTAAAAGCTAGGAGCAATCCTTAGTTTTTAAGCTCAACTGCCTGAGGTGGGGGCGGGG
>JAWWEU010000040.1:11305806-11319087 GCA_035583155.1 Acropternis orthonyx
TTTATTACTGTAGAGTTATTTATAATTCTTGTGGCAAGTTGACCCTAGCTGGACACCAGGTGCCCACCAAAGCCACTCTATGACCTCCCTCCTCAGTTGGACAGGGGAAAGAAAACACAACAAAAGGCTCATGGGTTGAGGTAAGGATGGAGAGAGACCATAGATAGTATCAGTTACCATCATGGACCAAACAGACTCAGCTTGGGGAAAAAAATTAAATTATTACCAATCAGAAGTAGAGTGGAGTAATGAGAAATAAAAATTAAATGTAAAATCCATCTTCCCCCCACCCCTCCCTTCTTCCCAGGTTTAACTTCACTCCCAATTTTCTCTACTTCTTCTCCCAGAGCAACACGGGGACAGGGAATGGAGGTTGTGGTCAGTTCATCACACATTACCTTTGTCACTCCTTCCTCCTCTTCCTCTCACTCTTCCCCTGCTCTAGCCTGGGGTCCCTGCCACAGGAGACATTACTCTAAAAATTTCTCCAATGTGAGTCCTTCCCATGGGCTACAGTTCTTCACAAACTGCCCCAGTGAGGGTCCCTTCCAGCAAGTGCAGTCCTTTGGGAACAGGCTGCTCCAGTGTGGGTCCCCCAAGGGGTCCCAAGTCTTGCCAGCAAATCTGCTCCAGTGTGGGCTCTTTTTCCCACAGGTCCATAGGTCCTGCCAGAAGCCTGCTCCAGCATGGGCCTTCCATGGGGCCCAGCAGCTTTTGGACATTCATCTGCTCCAGCAGGGGGTCCTTCAGGGGCTGCAGGTGGATCTCTGCACCCCCACGGACCTCCAGGGGCTGCAGGGGCACAGCTGCCTCACTATGGTCTCCAGTATATTAAAATAAAAAGCGTGCTATATACAGACAGGAAGAATTCTATTATGAACAAGTGTTACACCTCACCTTCCTAAATGGCATCTGAAGAATGTTTTCACTTCACAATGACTCCCACAGTTAGCTAAATTAATTGAGAATTATATGAATACTTCCTTCTCAAATCCAAAAGCTTCTACTTTTTCTGGACGTTGGGCTAAGTACAGAAATAAATCAAATAATATGCTGTATTTATACGTTAAACAGCCATTTACAACAAAAGATATAGTTAAAGTTCTCTGTTTCTGAACTCGGGAGATACCTTCTCACAATGACTGCAGCGGTTTCCTAAGTAGTAAATGAAGGAAGACAAAGTCACAGAACACACCATTCTGATTTCAGAAATTTAATCAGATCTTTACCTCTACTGCAAGCTTTCTACAGACAAAAAGACAAACCAAGTACACAGAGAATGAGTCAAGCAGGAAATGCCCCGTAGTGAATGGATTACGTGCAACGTGGTCACTGTCAGACTGGAAAATTCGCACATTGAAGCTGATGCAGGAGCTCAAGCAAGTCCATTTCAGCACGGAAAGAGGCAAGATGTACAACCCTGTCAGATGCCAAAAGCTGCAGCTGCTTTACATCAGTTTTCCAGATGGTAATCCACATTAGTAGTCAGTCATAGATTATGTTCAAAGTATTCTGCCTCTCGCCTCCCTTTGATTTAAGGGCTGTCACTGCACATGAGGCAAAATATTTACAGACTACTGCTAAGGGACACCATCAATATGGATAACACCATCAGCAGTGTAACTGAAAGGAAGGGGGGATAAGGAGGGGAGGACAAGAACATCAATCATCATCCCTTCCATCAGCACTCTCCTCACTTTAAACAAATACCCATAAAAAAAAGCCCTCAAGAAGCCATGCTTAACCGGTTATGCAGATACATGAAGTACATTCAACACCACTGTGTTAACAGCTTTGACACCTGCACTTTTATTAGGTCCTACAAGGTACACTGGAGAGCAGGTTTCCTGACTTAATGAACTCAGTATTTCCAAGACCCGCATTCCAATAACCAGGAACATCTGCCTGACACTCCTTTCAGCGATTTAAATTTAAAATCCAAGATAGGACTGAAGAAATGCTCTTATCAGGTGAGCATATTTCCCCAAGCTCTTCAGTGAATGGAAAGGAAGTCAGATCCATTTCAAAATGAGAACACTTCCAAGAAACTGAAATCTAATCTTTACAGTTCCCAGTTCCTCTAAATTTGCACTTCTAAGGAGTCCTTATACAAGTGGAACTGAACCAGACAAGTTTAAGCTCAAGCACTGGGTAGTTGCATCAGAAATCGGTAACAAAGAATGTGACAGCTGCAAACAAAGCCTCTACAAGAGGTTTCAGATCAGATGTTTCAGCTTCCTGATCTTGTGTCAACTGAGAAAAATTATTACGTATTCTAAAATCAGAGCAAACTTCTGCTGTGTAAGTTACACACAAAGCTGGATTCTGGGGTACAGGAGGGACTTTGTTCTCCAGTTTAGAAAGATTGCGTTCCGTCTAGCAAAGCTTCAGGTTATCCCATTGAAAAAGGGTCAGGGTCCCTTAGGAGAAAGATACACTGCTCCAGATTTATCTTAACATCGGATACTTAGAGATCATGCCACTACCAGCTCTGAGAACTAAACTGCATATACATCTCAAACATCCAAAGGAATCTAAGAAGTCTCTCTACCTCCTGAATACCACACTTAAAACCCTAAACGCTTGCTAGATATTACTGCTTACAGCAGAGTATCTAAATAGAAGTATCTTAGAGAATTCCTAAGAGAGTGATCAAGAGACCTCACAAGCGTGAAAACAACTGCTGAATTTAAGGAGTTGGGCAGAGGGGAGGGGCAAGTGAGGCAAGCCACACAGTACAGAAGGAAAAAAAAAAAAAAGACAAAGGAAATGGAAGTTAACTGAAGGAAGAAACGTTTAGCAGAACAAAAAAAGACAATAAAAGAAGCAAGACTCATGGTCCCTGTTCTAAAGGTGAAAAAGAAGATCCAAAACTTTCTCCAGCCTACTTCGGTAGCGTACACTATGAAATGAGTATTCCACCAGATACAAACCAAATTTAACGAGACTGAGAAATGCAACTTCTTGAAAGCTAAAAACCCAGCCGTGTCAGGCAACACAATGCAACCGTTATTAGAAGAATTGGTGGGAAACGTTCACCTGAAATGTAATCTGTTTATCCTTCAATGACAGCAGGAGAAAGAACTGGGGGAGAACGGGAGAAGGGAGAAAATAATAGTAAAAACAAGAGCTAAGCACCATATTCAGCTTTCCTGCTCATATGGGGAATCCCCATGTGCAAATTAAAGATACCAGTCTCATCTTGCAACTGCTTGTATACTGAGGTAATCTTATCAGGAAATGGATCACTGAAACAAAAAGGAACTCTGTACAAAGAAATGGCAAGAAAAGCAGAATTGATGGGTCATGCAACTGGATTACACCTTACAGCAACTCTACAGACCAAAACAAAAACTCTGGGCAGGCCTGCTCTGATGAAGTGGGGAGTGGTTGAGCTGAGCTTTGCACTGTTATGAAAACAATTTCAACTATGAACTGCTAGAGCAGAGTATCAGTTAAATGACTAACTAAATCAGCACAGTCATAACTTTGGAACAGCAATCACTTCTGCCAGATTCACACCGTGTTTAAAACAAAAATATTGCACAACTTCTAGTTCCACTCTCAGAATGTACTTGACAAGTGAAATTTAAGCCTATTTTAAACAGTCTAAGGCTCATATCTGAAGGATAAATCATGCACGTGGCAAAAGGTTCTTTCAGGTTCTCTGCATGCTAGATCATCACCTCAGAAGGGTTCACTGAACTCCATTCATATAAGGGAATCACAAACTGTAAGGCCTGGTTATGACTCTGCAATTTGAAGGTCTTTGCAATGAATTAAAAGACAAGCCTTTAAATGAAGACTTGTTCAAGGAAGAAAATACAGCAATTTTGAAGAGCTTAAACCCATCATGCATCTTGGCTATAACCAAGTTTAACATCTTCCTATCACTTAGGAAAGAAAGGTGCTTCAAAACTAAGTTCTCTTATCTAGCAATCACTGTTGCAAGCAAAGGACAGACATCAGGTCCTATCATAAGCATTTCTGAATGCTGGGTGAAAAATCTCACAATTTCCTCCTCACTGTCAATATCCCTTGTTATCATTACAGTATTTAAACTAGAATTAGAAAAATACAATTGTTACTACTCCAAGTCCTATAATGATGATTTTTCAAGGCCAGATCTCACATTCATTCACTACACGTCACTGTACACCCTGATCCTCTGTATTAGCTTGCCTACACCACAGACACAGCAATCTCATGAGACAAACTGCCATTCCTCCCCTGATCCCCCTAGCCCTGCTCATTTTCTCTAGTACTGAGATCTGTGCAGGCCTCAGTCTCTGTCACCAAGGTAAAGATTTTCCTCCTCTCATCCCAACTGCCCTATGGAGCAGAGCAGGCACCCAGCTCCCTCCTCCCCACTCACAGGCACTGGCACCCTTACCAGTGCAAAGTCAACTGCAATTCCACTCCATCCTGTTGTGCACCTGCATCTCCACTTTGGCTGAAAACAGAAGGATGGAGTTTTTCCATCTTCAAAGCCTCAAAACAACAAGGCATTCTCACCCATTCCACCTGTTTATCTCTTGGTGTTTCTGCCTCTTCACCTCTAGCCTCCTCACTGGCACAATTTCCTTTCTGACAGGTGCAACACTGATACATGTATCAGTTCTGAAAGCTATGAGAGAAAAACAATCAATACTGTCAATTACATGTTGCTGCTCATTTTCCACTGCACCAAAACTTAAAAGGTGGTTCAACTGCGTACTCCAGGAACAAGAGACTGCACTTGCCTGCATCAGACTGGTTTTTAGAGTGCATTACCAGCTGCACGGATGACAGCCTTCCATGAGCTTATCTCACTACACCTAAAGGAGCATATTTTACTCCTACTTCCCCACCCGCCACATATTCTGTATGTGCAAGCCTCTCAATTTTATATAATTACACAAAATCCTCTGAATTTACCCTGAGGTCATACCTGTACGCTGCCTAAAATTTTCACTCTTCTTCTATCCCACCCTTCCTCTAACCCTCCTTGCCTTTTCTACAAGCACTGAAGTACAGTATCTTTTGCCCCAAAACAAGTTCCTCTTATACAGCTTTTGCATGCTATTTTCTCCCTCTCGTGTCAATATCTCAAATTCACTCATTCCACATTCACCCATTATATGCTGCAACCACAGTCCCTATGGTATCTTCTTCCAGTCTATGCCATAGTTTCAGCACTCCCCATGCATAAGCCCTGCCTATTCCACCCTCGCACTCTAATATGTCACTGGTAGTTTTCCTCTGTACTTAGGATTCTACATGCCTGCCCCCCAGCCATCTTTTTCTCCCTGCATCATAACTGCATTTCTCTCTTCCCCTTCGCAACGTAAATTATTCACAGGATTAACAGCACAAACCTGTTCTTTAATCTACAGTCAAATACTGAACCACTTCTAAAAGGCCAGCTGCTCTCAACAGAAGACTCGGTGGATCTTTCACTTCCTTACAGCCTTCTCTGCAAAAATATAGTCTAATGAACATACAGTTCTTCATTTACATAGGAAATTATGTCACAGAATTTTAGATATAGAAACTACTTAATCTAAACAGAAATCTGGAGACTCAGGTGTCAAACATTTGCCTTGGAAAATTTGTTTGTTGCAGATAGGTTTTCACAAGATAAACAAAAGGTAAAAAGATCTGTTATGAGCAATCAGTGACTAAAAAGTCAAGAACTTGTGCCTCTCAATATTTAAGCACCAAGAAAATATCCTTTCCAGATACAAGGTGCAGAATCTCCTCTTTAAAGACGAATCACAACAATTGACACCATCAGTGTTATAATTTCTTTTACCAATGTGAAAAAACATTTCATCTTGTTATTGTAATATTATTCCCAGAGACTTATTAACGTGACTGTGTAACACTAGTAAGACATTGTGGCAACCTTACTGAATATGGTTATTAACTACATAGCTTTGCTGAAAGGATATTGTGTGAGTTTCTTAGCAGCTATCCTTGAAGACAAGAAGGCTTCACCAACAACAAATGTGTACTGAGCATCATTTCTGAAGACTTTTTCCTAGTCACCTTTCGTACAGGAACAAGGAAAAAAGCGCTAAAATTGAATACTTGAACGCACTAAAATGACAGACTTGAAACTCACTTGTATATCACCAATCCAAGTAATTTTAAAAAAAAACAAAACCTCAAAGGCAAGTGAATCAAAGACCAAGATGCTCATGGACATCAGTGGAAAATGCAGTAAGGCAGCCAGACAACATAACAGACAAAAAGGCACATTGATACAATACGACTTCTGGACAAGCTTGTCTGATCCTATAAACACAGGCATAGTCCACAATCGAAGTAACCTAAGTCTACGTAACAGCTATAATTTATCTCTCCCTTGAAAGAAAGGAAATTTGCTTAAACTAGCTAATGGAGCATATGTTTCAAATTCTTCATATTTCAATGTAAATGGAAAAGCATGAACATCTGGTTTAAGGTCACTGGAGACTGTGGAAGGACACAGTGCAAATAAAAGCGTGTATTCTCGTACTGTCTTCATACATTCATGCATTGTCTTTTACTTCCCAAGATTTGATGTTGATCACAGCCAGCAGGAATCCAAGCAAGAATCTGGCCTAACATCTTGTCCTACCTCGTATGGCCATTTCTGTCCAGCCCCCCTAGTGAACTAACCCAGCACTCCTCCCCTTCTCCTGAAGGCCTCGAACATTTCTTGGAAGATGTGATCTTCAGGAAATAAAGCAAACTTGAAGCAGCAATTAAATGAGAATTCAAAAGCGCAAGTATCTAAATTTTAACCGTATGTCCTCTAGGTCTCAATGACTTGGCCTGTAAAAATTAACAGCCTAATAAAGGAGAGCATTCAGGATTTAATTTTAAATCGGGGGGAGGGGGGGACAGCTTTTTTGAAACGCGTTCTCCGTTTTCCCCCAATTCAGTTTTGCCCGCAGATCTCTAATAAATTACTCGGCACCCTTATTTCCCTAATAGGTAAGAAAACCTAAGGCCTCTGGCGGCTTCTGGCTGACGCCATCGCTAATTCCACACCCCCTTTTTTTGACAGGATTGACGGCGGGCCGAGCCGCCGCCGCTGCCTTCCCACGAACTTACACAACGTGAGCGGGTCCCGCAGCGCCCGCAGCCCCCGGCCCGGCCCCGCAGCCCCCCCGGCGCTGTCCCCGCTCACCTTTCGGGAACAGCAGCTTCACCTCCCCGTTCTCCTCCCGGCTCAGGCCCCCGCCGCCATCTCCCGCCGCCGCGGGCAGCGCCCCGTGCTTCCTCCTCTCCTTGTCCCGCTTCTCCTTGGGCCGCTTGGGCCTGGCGCTGCCGCCCGCCTCCGGGGCCGGGCCCGGACGGTGCCGGGGGTGCCGGTGCTGGTGCTGGGGGTGGGCCGGGGCGGGGGCGGCGGGCGGCGGCAGCAGCACGGCGGGTGGCGGCAGCAGCTTCCTGGGCGGCGGGGCGGGGAAGGCGAAGCCGCCCGCGGCCGCCGGGGGGCCCGAGGGCAGCGCGGCGAAGCCCCAGGGCGGGGGGCCGCCGTAGCTCGGCACGGCCGCGGGCAGCGGCTGCTTGGCGCTCCCGCCGCCGCCCCCTTCGCCGTTGACGCGCTTGGCGCCCTTCAGGCTCCGCTCCTCGGCCCCCTTCACCTTCTTGGCGGCCGGCTGGGACCCGCGGGAACCCTTCGCGTCCGGGGCCACCCTGGCACCGACTGGCTCCGGCTCGGGGGCCGCCGCGCCACGACCCGGGCTGGGCGGCTCCGCCATCTTGCGCTCCGGAGTCTATTTACTCTCGGTTCGCTCCAACCGACAGTGCAGGGGGCGGGGCCGGACCGGGCTGGGTCCAATGGGCGGCCGGGGCGGCGGAGTGACAGCGGGAACAGCCAATGGGAGGGCGAGCGGGGGGGGGCGGGCGCTCGGGGATTGGGGCGGCGGGCTCGGCAGAGGGCGCGGGACGCTGAGGGGGCGGCGGGCTCGGCTGAGGGGAGGGCAGGCGGCGGGGCTGGGGAAGGCGCTTGTTTGGGGGCCGGGAAGGGTTTTGTCCAGCGGCTGTGCCCGGGCCATCCCTCCGGGATCACCGGCCGCGGCACCTCGGGGAAGGTATGGAGCTCGCTGCCCCAGATGGGCTGCCTCAGGTGCGGACTAAAGTTCCCCCAAGCCCCGGTGTCGGCGGGGAGCGCCGCGGAAATAAAGGGAAGGTCCTGCCCTGGGCATCGCGCCCGAGGGGCTCCTCCTGCCAGTGGCCACAACAGCGCCGGTGCCACATCGCACTGCACCTGGCAGGCCGCAGGCAGATCGCACTGCTCTGTGAAGTTCTGTACGTGATGTATCAGCAGACAAACAAGCTTTTAAGATGAGATTTTATTTTTTTTTTTTTTTGCTTCACAAACCATTTTCATTTGAGCTGACTCTGATCAGCCTCAGAATAAACTCCGAGCACTGGAGCTATCTCCTTCTGTGTTTCATATTCTATGAAAATTGCAAACCAGGCTGAGTGCTGTTCAATGCTCATCTCAGCAGCAGTGAAGAATAGATTTTCTATATCCAGACTACTCTGCTTTTTCCTCAGATGAGTCAAGTTTCACTAGTGTGAGAGTGTACCCTCACACTGTGTTTCTGGGTGTGATGGGGAGAATAGCATCTGCATCTAAGCACAGGAAGAACATTTCACAGCACATATTTGAGCTGTAGTCAATTCACATCCAGTTCCAGACTGAAATCCAGGTACAAATCTATCCCTACATGTGTAGACCTGTTAAAAATAGAATAGGCCTGAGTACAAAGCTCAGCTCCCTCAGAAATGTTTTATTTATGTCAATAGGTGAGAAAAAGATGTGCATTTTAATAGACATCTCCCTTTTCCAGGTTAAGTAAAGGTGGCCCACCCACCTTAGTCAAAATCAGTGATTTTGCCTCAGTTGATGTTACAGTTGCCATGTCATGCCTACAAGCCCGTTGGTATCCCTGTGTACCAGTCCCTAATGGAAACTGGGTTGTGGTGACCCTAAAGTGAGAATTTGAGGCACCTCATGGCACTGTCTCAACTTCACAGGCTTTACAACCAAGTTCATCATTCTTCTGTGTTGGTATTGATCCCAAATCAACAGTATATTAAGTTGACTCAATAAACTTCAGATAAGCCACAACTATATCTTAACCTCTCACTTCCAGGAGCTTTGAAAAACAGAAAAGCAGCATTTCTTTGGTCTTTAACTAGATTAAATCCTAGGGCTTGCTTTCAGTTCAAGGAACTTGACCACAACCTAACCTCTGTGAAATGCCAAAGTCACCTAGGAGAACAACATCACTTTTCTCTAAGCAGCAGGCTCAGCAAGATTTATTAGGCTAGTGAGGATAGATAGCTGTATAAATAGCTTAATATCTTGATATGTGCCCTTATATCAATGTTAATAATTAAGACAAATCTTCATACTTCTGAACTTATTGGACGTGTTGGATGTATTAAAAATGCATTGAAAGCATCAATATGAAAATAGATACAAAGACAAAACTAGTGGGAGGAGAAGTCATAGCCCAACACTAGACATAAAAACTGACACATAAATGTAATAAATGTGCAGCAAATTAACAGCTGACAATATACTTCTAAACTTAGGTCAAGCTGAACTTGTTTCCTTTGCTTTTTGAAGCAGTATAGTGTGCTTGTAAGCATGAGCCAAGTTCTTATTAGCAAATTCTTTCTAAAACTCAGCTGGAGGAAGATGACAGAGTACCTATTACATGTAATTGTTGCTTGTTGAAAAGCACCGTGACTAATGCTTGGAGGTTTGCTGCTGCTATCTCATCCCCAATTGTCATCAGGGGAAGTTGCAGGGTGCTTGAAATCCAGAAGCTGGCTGTGAGATCCCGCGGTCCTGCTGCTGCACACAGCCAGCCGGGAGGGCATGCTGGAGGAGTGGGTGTTGTCCGTGTCACTGGTTTGTCACTGATCATAAGGGTGCATTAAAAGTGCTCCACCATACCTATGGTGTGCTCACATTCCAAAATATTAAAATTAAATTTCAGGGTGTCTTCTGTGCTACTTCTTTTTACTTTAATTAAACCTGTTACTGCTGATGCATACATTACAGGCAGACATTTCTGAATGAGGCACAGACAGGATGAGGAACACCAAAACTGCTGCAGAATAAACACTGTCTCTGAAAAAAAAAAAAGGGGTAAATACAAGCAGTATACCTTGTGTAAAATACAGGTTAGAATCACAAATTTCTTCTGTTAATTGAAAGGAGTGGAATGTATATGCTTATAATAAAACAATACCATCCTGCGAAACAGTGTCAAAACATTGCCCCTCAAAACAAACTACCGTAGAGAAATACAGTAGCCTCTTCTGTCACAACCCCAATGCCTTTCAAGGACTGCAGGGAGATGTGTGAACTGGAGAGCCTTGACGGGGTGACGGCATCGCGGTGCAGAGTCCCCAGACACGAAGACCAGGGAGCTTATCTGTTTCAGCAGAAGCCTTTAAACTGATTATGGAAATTATATCAATGTGCTTCTGTCTATAATTTTATATGCACTTAGGGAAATCTGTGAAGATTTTCCAGACCATGAAAACCTAAACGAGGCAAAACCATAACAGCAAAAATGCCAGGCACAAGGCATCCAGTATCCAACATGCATTAAGGATAAGCTTCCCAGATTATTAGCCTGCTCATTGCAAATGTGTTATCATTTTAATTAGAATAATTATGAAATGCTGATATAAAGGGTTATTAATCAATACATTTATTTAAATACCTTTCTTGTTTTGGCTTTATGCTCAGCTGCCTACCAAAGTGATGTTCTGGAATCTTATTCAGGTCTCTAAATAGAAAAACAGTTTTCAGAAATGTTATTTAATCTCTTTATAGTTCCAAGAGTTTACTCTCCATGTGCTTACTTCCTTGGTTTGGCATCTGCTCAGTTCCTAAGTCAAGCATGGAAATAATTGTGCCAAGTGTCAGTTGAAAACATTTGATAACACTTAGTCATCTCTGTGCTGGTTTTTGTCTGAAAATTAGCTAAATGTAATTTTTAATGCTACTCATATTTTCTTACAACTCATTAAAAGTTAATGAATTCACTTTTGGAAACAGAAGTGAAACCTAGCCTTATATGCACAGAAATGTACTGACAAAGGTAGTTTCATCATGTAGCCTCTTTTTCCATAGTCAAACTTTTCACAACAACCAGTGACATATCCAAATACTTCTGCAACTACCATTCCAACAGTTGAACTAAGTGAGAGAGTCGGGACTAACTTGGCTCGTAACTGGGAGCTGCTGACAGCATGACAAGCCTTGCTGCCGGGAGGGGTAAGAATTGGCCCCTCCTGCCGTTGTTCTTCACAAGGGACAGTATCCCCTCGCCTACGGAATGGGATTGTGCGGGGCAGCATCTTTTGATTAAAGAGGTGACAAAAGCAGCGTTTATCCTAAAAAGCCTTTTCTTTCCCCTCAGAAGCAGTGGAAGTCTCTTCACTGAGGGGTGGTGGGTTAGACATTTGGCAGAGGGACAGAGCAGACAACTGGGGACAGTCGTGGTTTTTGTTACACTGTTCATCTGCCAAGACTTTATAGAATCCATAAAAACCACAAAAGGGAGTTTAGAACTTCAGGGAGGACCTACAGTACTTGTTTATTGTTCAGTGCTTTTTCAAACACCTACATATTACTGCTTTAACAGGTCTTCATTTTTTACAACTGTTTTTCTTGCTTATGTTTAACATGGGAAACACTCCTGCTCCTGTATTTCTCTTTTTTGAAGTGTAATATCAATCACAACAATAGAGCAAACGTGGAAAGTCTTGATACACAGTTTCGAATGATACCTTCGTGCAGTTAAAGAGATAATTTGCTTTGCTATTGTCTTCATAACATCCAAAAAAATTTAGACTATTTGAAGGGTCTTTAGGATTTTTCAATACAAAAGGAACATAATGACTAAAACAAGTATGGGAAGCAAGAGGATGCAAGTTAAACAAAACTATGTTTTCTTGCATATGGAGGGGAGGAGGAGCAGGCGGATAAAAGTCTTAGCCATTTTCTTATTTCAGTAACTATTAATTAAGGCATTAATTTTCTTCAAATGAAGCTGCTGGTTTGTGAGACTGGATTCTTTACAGATTAACAGCCTCCTCACTGCAATTAGAGATACCTGAACATCCTGCTGCTCTGCACAAATCTGTACAGATACTTACACAAGTAGTAATTTTTTCATTTCCCTTAGAATCCACTACCACTAGAGCCACCTTAACCTAAATTCCTTCAGTCTGTCCACTCTCATATTTGTTCACTGTTATCTTGGCTGAATTTTAAAAATACAATACAGAGCCTTAACCTTGCAATGTATATACCACTAGGACAAGGCTGATGCTGGCCCTGTCCTGGGTGAACAGGAGACCATGGGAGAGGGGCTCTTTCTGTGGTCTGTGCCTGGAAATCACCATCTTTTCTTCTTGTTGATGTTCCAGCTGCAGGACACTTCAAACATCATGGAGGAAAGGACCTGCAAGTCATCTCTTTGCTTCTGCAGGCACAGGAATCAATATTTATTTGCTATAACAAGGAGTTACAGCAGCTGCATTTCCTGGAACAACGAAGCTGAGCTGTACCTGCCTGGGCTGAAAATAGCCCCATACCCATCCTTTTTCCTATTGGCTTGGAAATTCCATGGGAGTCTTTCAACAGGAGGCTCTGAGGACTTCACAGGTGATTGTGGATGTAGATTGGTTTTGACTAAGGGCTTTTTTGGTTTAAATTTTGACATAGCCTCTGTTATGTATCTTTCAGATCGCTTCCCATCCAAACCATTCTGTGATTCTATGAAAGAAAAGCCATAGGTTCTCCCAAACTAAACGTCAAAATATTTATTCCTTAACAAGCAATTCTGGGAGGTATGCATACCCCTTATTGTTACCAGAGTTCAAATCAGTGAACTGAAATACTATGGATTTCCTGATGGTTTTTGTTCCCCTATCCCTAGAGACTTATAGAATTATTAACAGGTCATAGAATGGCCATAGAATGGTTTGGGTTCGAAGGGACCTTCAAGATCATCTAGTTTCAATGCCCCTGCCATGGTCAAGGACAACTTCCACTAAACCAGGTGCCGCTACACTGAGAGCCCCATCCAGCCTGGCCTTTCTTCGGAGTACATTTATGAGAAATAAATGGGCAGTTTTATTACAAGCAAATGAATTAAACAAAGAACATTAACCCAGGGGTATACTTTTTGGGGTTTTTATTATTATTCTGATTTTTTTACTAACCTATAAAGGCGTATCGCGGAGTTGTAAGATGCCTGATCCAAT
>JAWWEU010000040.1:11319187-11354267 GCA_035583155.1 Acropternis orthonyx
TCCTACTTGTTATTTTTCTTTGCTCCATGGACTCTGTCATTTTCCTAAATTTAATAAAAGAGAAATTTTTCTCACACATTTAGTTCTAGGAAATTCAGGTCTTGTGTTTAGAGACTGGCACTTATTTGTAGAGTAGCAGTTTATACTTGTAAATGGATATATAAAAAGAAACAGCTACTCCTATGTAGCAGCTAATTTTTTACTGCTCACCTCAGCTTCTTGCTCACAGAAACATCATCTACATGGAAAAATCCACAATAAAGAGCTTTCTGTCTATTCACAAATTTTATTTCACAGTAGAGGCAGCAGCTCTTCAGATCAGCTGCCTTGGTGATTCCCAGAAACAGGTAGTTCAAGAGAAGCTGTTGCAAGTGAAAACCCATTTGCCATGATGTCCTTGGACTGTGTCAGACGCATCAATGTAACTGGAAGATAATTGTACCTGAAGTTTCTAGACCATGGGACCAGGAAAGCACCTCACAGTACTGCAGCAAGGCTGTAGTGGAAGATACTGTACTTCACATTAGAATACATTTACATTAAATAAAGTCACCCAAAAAAGTTCAAATATATGTACTGATTGGCATTTAGAAGTTTTGGGATCCACTCAGGATGGAATGAATAACATCAATGTAAACCTAACACAACACCGTAAGGCTCAGATCAGTGTTGAAATGGGAGATCACCTGGCTCCTCCCAGCCTGTTTACATGAAAACCCAGTTGTACCATACCTTGTTACCTGTACAGTCTTGCCCTGGCTCAGAGGCGGGAATGCTGAGCCCCATTTCCAGGAAATGTGCAGGGCAGATTTGTCATCTCACCACAGACTCTGGCACAGAGGCTGCTCCAAGTGAGCTCCCTCATGCTGGTTGCTTCTGACGCTTGGAGTTAATGGGGAGGGAGAGAGAAGCAGATGGAAAAATGCTTCCCCTGTAAACCAGAACTTAATCACTGAAAGACTAGACACTGAAAAGTGCTTGCTTAATACACCTACATAACACCAGTGAGATAAAAATTGCAATAAAATCTCCAGCCAGCCTTCTGAATTGTGTAACTGAAGTGTGCAGCAAGTTTCTGAGACATAACTTACCCTGGTGCCCTCCGTCTGGATCTTACTTGTAACATATGTTTTGGTCTCTAGCAAAGTGAGGGTTTGCTCCATGGTTTTAAATATAAATTTAGTCAAGTGCTTGATGTGGTCCATACATTTTATTAGTTATGAGGAAGTCCTTAGAGCACGTCACATGCTAAAACACAAAGCATTCAATTTAGTTACAAATGCTACTCCCTTCCAAAATACTTTCCCTGTGATCCGAGGGCTGTGGACAGGCCCAAGAGGAGAGCTCCCTCTCTAGGAGCCAAACACCTCCTTGAGGCAGGGTTAAGCTCAGTCTTGTAGACTAATGCAGAAGATCTACAAGAGAGACCTTTCGGGTCATATAGCCATTCTGAATTATCACCAGAGAAGGCTGGCAGGTGCCCGAGGTCCAAAAGAGGCCTGATATCTTTCATTATTTTCATTACAAGAGTAGATGCCCCCTTTCTTATGAATCAAGGGGTCTGAGACCATCCTCCCTGTTGTGGAATAGCTGCCTGAGTGAGGATTCAGTTTTTCCAAACAGAACATGACAGGCAGAAGTGGCAGAAAAGTAAAGTCATGACAGCTTTGACCACCACCCTGTGTCCAAACTGTAAAGAACTAATTTATCTGTAAAAACAAGTTTGCAGGGTCTGAAAACTTATTTCCAAAAAGGGTGAATTTAGGTGAAAAAGAAAACCCACTTGAGTGTTCTTCCCAGCATCACTAAACTTGTATTGATTTGCTGTCTGAGGACACAGAAGAGGAAAGAGCTGCTCAGCAACACTTTTCAGAGCTGTTAGGTGTCTGCTAGTCATGAAGTATAACAAAGGTTGATTTACATTATAAAAAGAATTACTTGCATTGCTTCCTTCTTATCAGTTATTCACATGTCAAGAGGCAGATAAAGACTTATTCATTACATGTCAATGTTATCATAAAGTGCCCCTGCTCAGGTATCCCTTTGAGGTCTCAGAATCTAAATGACAACAGATGGCATTCTGAACTTAGCATTCTTCACCTCTCCACCTCTCCCACCCGCTCCAGGACACTTCAAGAGTCAGTTTATCCTTACCAAGTCCCACCACCAATCTTTCCCTGGGCCTGATCAGGCAAACCTAAGTATGGTACTCAACTGCACATTTTGTAGAAACTCAAACCCACCAATTTGATTAAAGAAGCGTTTTCCTTGTGCTGCATTCCTGTTATCCAACCACACCTCTCTGCCCTTCTGAGGAGCTTAAAAGACTGGGAACCTGCTTAACAAGTTCACCACTTCAGCCTTTTATTACCCACAGGCAAAGACAGTTTCCTCCTTGTACTTGCTACAGTTCAGCTCTTCCTGCCTCTCTCCTCCAGCGCTACTGTGCTCCTCGTTCTGTCCAGCCCTGCTACACTCTTTTCTTACCACACACCAAGCAGAGACCATGATGTCTTATGAGTATGTGTTGGCTCACTTTCTCTATCCAGGCAACTTGCTTCACTTTTGATGTTCTCACAAATTACTTCCCACAGATCTCATGACCTGAATTATGAGTCACTTTTTTAATTAACTTTTATAAAAATCAATGTACAAGTGTTTTCTCAGAAAAACTTAATGGTATGGGTTGTTCATCACATCAATGGGAAATGTAACCATAGATTCCCTACTGGAGTTTACAGGGATGGCTATTTTAGTTTTTAATTGTCTGTAATGAAACAGATAGGAAGCTACATTACGGTTTTTTAACAAAATTGCCAGCCTTTCACTGGTGGGTTCAACTGTGTCCAGATATCTGAGTAACGTGCAATTAAGACTCTATCAGACCCAACCTTCCTTCACTTGCAGAAAAATAATTGTGTTCAGTGCATGCAAGAGTGAAATCCTAAAACAAGAAGTGAACTGGGCAGTGCTGATAAAGTAAGTAATATTACATAGTTAAATACTCACCCTAAAGCATATCCATTTTGGAGATACAGCAAAAATAAGACCAGCTAAAGCAAATGGACACCAGAGGGCTGGCATGTTTCCTCACAGGATTTGTGTCTTCCTCCTGCCAGCTTCTCCACCTCACTTGAACAATGAATATAGCGTTTAATGTGAAAACAGCAAGAAAGCAAATAAAAATCTGAACAAATGTACCAAAATATTTGGAAAAAACGCTCAGATTATGAGACTGATTTTTTTTTTTTTTTGGTGCTTTTATCATTAAGCCAGAGATGTAGCAGCTAGAATATATACTGGGATGGAACGAGACACACCAGGTACCTTCTGGTGAAGAATGAGCAGAGTCAAGTACACAGAAAAGCTCGGCATAGTCTTTGATACTCCATGTTTGAACAATGGGATCCTCTTTGATCCAAGTCCAGCTCTTCATTTGACTTGCCAGTCAAACTCTCCATGGGGTTTTGGCACTACCTGCCCAAAAGATCAATTTTCTTACCTGCCTGTGATCTTTTACACTCAGGACTGTAACTCTGCAGATCAAAGTGGGAACTGTAGATGTGAAAGACAACTTCCATCTCCCTAGCTGAAGCCCAGGGAGCTCAGCCACACTGCCGCAGTTAACCACCCTCCCTAGGAGCGCCCCAGAACTGCAAACATTGGCTCTCACGCTAAACCCTGCGCATGAATAGCTGCATTGAGCTCACTGCGGCTGTTTACACGCACAAGGTACCCAACTTTGCACAATTTAAGCTGAAATGCAAAACTAATTTCTTATCTTGGCCTCACCACAGTAAGTTTTTCATACAGACACAGGGTAGTTTCAGAAGCAAGAGTCAAGTTGTTAAAGAAACCGACTGTTACAGCAATGATGACTGAATAGGTCAAACCAGAAAATGTTTCCGGCTAAGCCTCTTCAAGGAAAGACCATTTACCCCAGTAGTTCAGACTGTGAGACCTGAGCACACAGGCAAACAACATTTTATTTCCTCACTGTTTTAAGACTGCAAATAGTAAGCTTTTGCCATGTAGTCTTAGAAGTGATGAAGTGAAGCATTTGGTACAGATCTTGAGGATACAACAGCACTGCAGCCAAGAAAACAATGTTTTCGAGTTCTGTTGGGCCCAACACTTGACAAATATGTGTTTTAATTAAGTGCATGCGTTGAAATGGTTAGAAAAAGTCACATCAGAGGGAGCCTGGCTATTACTGGATGTTACTAAGGCTATTGTTACTAACTACTTTGCAGACTTTCTGTCTCAACAGGCTCAAGATACTGAGGGTTCCAGGAGGGCAGTCCGTGTGTTGCAGTGGCTTGCCCCAGCTATGCTCTGTCCCAGTTTCATGCATTCCGTGCATTTAGCCCCGAGTTTTAGCCCACACAGGATAACCTCCCTCAGAGTTGAAGAGCATTTCGAGATTATGAGAACGACCCTTCTTTGGGGAAGGGCTGCAGTAATTGCAACTTGTTTATACTATGGAGATGTTACTCCTTCCTCAAGCAGTTAAGAAACTGCACAAAGTAGTTGGGTGCAATTTTATCTGCTTGAGTATTTGCTCAGTTACATAGTCCAAAACCCTTAAGTCCTTGTTTCTCCTAAAACTCCCCTTCTCAGGGTGATATTCATCACTAGTTTTTCCCTAGTCCAACCCTCTCTTGCTGGGTTCTCTCCCGCTGCAGCATCCCATGGGAGCAGCACAGGGTGATCACTCTGCCCAGTCACTGCATCGCACTTCTCTCATTCTTGCTTTCAGATATCTGTCTCCGAGGAAACCAAATCCAAGATTTCAATATATAAAAACCCAGAGGTAAATCTTTGAGATTTTCACTGCTCTGCCCAGTTCCCAAGTAAGACACTTCTCTAAGGAAATATACACATAAATGCAGCAGGTTTTCCTAACAGATAAGAAATAGAAATGCTGATGCAATGCTCTGATTAATATCAAAATCGAACTCTACTGCCAAATCAATGCAAAACCTGAAATATGCTGTGTAATAGAGATAAGCAATGATATTAGCAGAGGTCAGCTTTCCTCTTAGACTTGAGAATTCACATTTCTAAGACACGGAGAACTCATTCTTCTTTTGATGCAATAATTTACTGCATTATTTGTTCAATATTAATAATTTTAAAAAAATAATAAATGGAATATTAGAAAAAAAACTGAAGGAACAAACAAGCCAATGCAGTGGTTACAAATAAGAATAGCTGACTAGCATTACTGATTCTTTGCTACAGTGATCAAGTCAATTGTATGCCTGAAAAGCTGCACTTCAGAGAAAAAAGCTGAAGCTTTCAGAAAAATTCACGTGGAAGACTAGAGCTAAACAGGATTGATTTCAATACATGTATGAAATTACTTGGTCTAGATCTGTATTCAGAGATAATTTGCCAGCTAATGTAATACTCTAAACTCCTTTAGATTCCATTTCAAATAAACCACAAAGAAAGGTCTTGGGTTTTCTCTGATGAAGCTGTTAAGAGTGGCTAATATTTCCAGGTTATGATGTGAAATTCGCCAGCATACAGCACCCAGCCCTGCAGTTATCTCTGTACCACCCACAAGACTGGATACAGAAAGTAATGACATTGGGCAGGTTTCACCTTGCACTTAAAATTGTCAGCTTATCTGAAATACAATAGGTGAAAATATAAAACTCAGATAAATGTAAGCAGGCAACAGCAAGTTGTAAAACAGCTCTGTCAAGATGGCACAGAAATCCACACAGGACAATGCAGTTTCACATTGCTAAAGCAAAGAAAGGCAGCAAAATTTCTGTGACAAACTCACTCTGGAATATGATCCAAATCCATGCAAATCTAAGGGAAAAAAAGAACCTGGATGTTCTTTAATTAAACATTGCCAGATGGCCTGTATATAGTGCACAAATTGGGTCAGCCTTTGCTCTAAGTGAAATTTGTGTGTGAAGAGCAGAAAGTCTACTACCTGCACAGTTCTGTATTTTCATGGTAGACAAATATGGAAATGATCCTTGAAAAGTACATCCAAAACATATTTGGAAATTTTCGTATTTAACTTTTTTTTTCCCCCACCAAGGTTCCAACGATTTGGACCGTCCAGGGGTGATGACAGCCCATCTGGCATTACAAAAGCGCAGCTCTGTAGGAGTTAAAGTCTAAGCTAATCATCTGCAACTAGAGGGAAGGGAAACAAAGTTCAGGCCAACTTTATTCTGCCAACTGCAGCATATTCCAGATGTCTGAGCTGTTTACAAACCAGGAATATAGTTGATATAGGTTAGCCCAGATGGCATATATCATTGAAATATATATTTTTAAGTGAATAATTGCAAAACTGCAACCATGGGAAGTATTTATAGTATGCACAGTTCTTTGAAAGTGCTCCCCAGCTCAACAGTCTGTCATGTAGACCAAGCACATGGTGCTTAATCCACAGTCAGAGGCAGTAATTGCAAGTTATGTACCTTTTGGAAGTTACAACAGGGCTGCTATCTGGGTAGCTAATGCTGTCCTTTAGCAGAGAGGCCCTAAAGGTACGAGTAGTAAATTAGACATAATGTTTCCATGGCTGAAGTCCAGATTAATAGATTTGCTACCTAAAATGAACATTTTTCCTCTGAACACCCTTCTTTGCTTCTCTGCATTACTGCTAGCCAGAGCTTTCAAAGTAGTTACCAAAAATAAGGCCCTGAGTGTCAGTATTTTGTTCAAGTGTGAGATTTACAAGCGAAGCCAGACTGCCATCCTTCACTCTGTTCCACTCTGCTGCTGAACAGTTTTCTTTCCTAAGAGTAAAAACACCCATAGTGAGATTTTTACTTTCTTTAATTTAAAGATTGTATTACAGAAAAGTTTAATAAAGGAATCCTTATAAGGATTAACTCTTGACGCAATATATTGCCAAGATACAGTGTAGCTGCAAGGGCTCCAGGTGAACCTTCATATAAGTTGCTTTCTTACATACACAGTCGTTGAACAACAAAAATGGTATTCCCCATCTGTAAGAGAAGACAGTGGTATTGAAACAGTCCTTTTACCAGTGTGTTCTGGTTTTCCCAAGTTAGAAACATGCCATATTAAAACTGTAAAATCCTACTATACAAAAAGGTGATAGAGATGAATTTTCTAAAGATTGCAACTGATGAAACACTAAAATGAAAACTAAGGAGTGTTGATTATGTAAGATGGTTTCTCTTTTACTCTCAGGTCAAATATACTAAGAAACGTACAAATATTTTTGATAATCTAGTTCCAGATGAACTCAAAACACTGAAATAACATATACAGGCTAAGAGAATTCAATACTGTTCCAAGGCACTTACTGAATCTCCATGACTAGATGAAAACCAGAACAAATTAGGTCTGACAATTAAACAGTATATAATATAAAAATAACCTTTTGCTTACAATTTACAAAATGTATTACAATCTTTATCTCTGCTAACCTGCAAGTCTGGCTGTGTGTGTCCAGCAATTTTTGTAAAAAACCCCAGAAACTATTTTCTAAAACTTCAGGGCAAATAATTTACAAATAAGGTACACAAAAATTTAGATCATGCAGAGATTTCTTACATCTTCTGTTAATATTTTATGATTGCAACTTTATCAAATTATATACTTACTTGCCCTGTACATATACAAAATAATGCATACATGGTAATCAAACGTTAGCAAAAGTAGTCCATAAACACAATCTGTCAAAAGTATTACTATATTAACATATGTCTACAAGCAGCGTGTAACAGGGTTAAGAGACATTAAGGCAATAATACTTGAAGTTACAAAATAAATCATATTAATACTTTCTCCTAAGTGTAGTAAGGCAGGTAGATGGCCCCAGCAAAAAGTTAAGCTGTAATACTGGAATCCACTGTTGTGAACCGTGTGTCAGGTTTTGCGTGGGATGTACTGCAAGAGTGTACCATTGATAGTTAGATCTACACTGCTCTGTGTTAGTCGCCCCCCAGAAGAGTGGAATACTATTTTTCTAGTTCTCAGCGGCACTTGAGTTTTCCAGTATAATTTATTGACAGTATGTCCATTGGTTCTTGGATCATGTCCATTCTGAGGGTGGCTCTCTTGGTCCTCTGGGCTTTGCACAGCGGTTACCAAAACCTAAGGAAAGAAATGTGTTTAGTATTTCTGTCCACTCGGACAACAGGGGCTCACCAACACTGGCAGCAGTCAGAAGGATCACCAAGACCTGCTCCAACTCTTATAGAACACATTTATTCTCAGGGCTAGAAAACAACTTTGTAGTATGAAGAGTTCTAAAGGCACTATGGCCACAGGAAATAGAAATATGAGGGATTTATATATCATTATAATTCACTATTTAAACCTCACTGGAAAGTATTTATCAGTACATACACCATTACAGCCTTTGTTATCCTTTATTTTCTCCTCCTCTGCATACCAAAGCAGTTATCAGCTATTATTTCTGAGAGTTTTCAGTGCTCTACAGAAATTATATCCCATTTGAAAAATGTCATGTTGTATATACTCTGAGAAAAACAGAGTGAAGAATCACCAATCGTTTACTCTGGGAAAAACTCCTTTAGCACTTCTGAAGAGACACAGCAGGATTTTTTGTCTGAGTTCTGCATTCTCAGTGGGTTGGAGTGAGACAGTAACAGCATCATCTAAACTGATGCTGTTAATGAATCCTCTGTTTAAGTAATTAGTGGTTATGTTTTAATGAATTGTAATTACCAATATCTGTTACTTCTGCAGGAAGTTCTGAAAGTTGACCTCTTGTATCAGTGGAACCAGGAAAAGCAATCTGAGGTAAAATGTCAGTTGGTGTTTTGTTGCTTCTTTCAGGAAGATCTGAAAAACACACAGACCCTTTACTGCAACATTCACTTAGTCACCTGTGGCAATGCCACTTGTAATTGCAGTCCAGAAAAAAATGGGCATCAAATACTATCTACAAAAATAAACCTTTAAAAGTCCATTTCTCATTTCTTAAAAACGATACTTTAAAATTGTTTATGAAGCAAATGTTCAGTGACAGTGGCACGTTCCTGCTTGCCAAATCTGGATTATTATTTTGTCTTGCAGTGTGTATGGATATTTGAAATCCCACATAGCATCTATTTATAGCAAGAGCCCACAGTGCCACTTAATACATCAACATAAATGCATCTGTTCATGTTCTTTCTAAACTAGAGGTGCTTAGACATGATAGGTAATTACGTGTTGCATTACTTGTACAACTGCTCTATTGGCAAACCTGAAATATTTCTTAAAACTAATTTATCTTAGAAGAAACTACCAGGTATTTAACATGCAGCTCCAAATGGACAGTATAGCCCATGCCAGCAGATGCAGAAGAATCATGCAGACATCAGTTTACAGCTGAAGCAGTTGCTGGAAAGTTGAACATCAGCTGATAGACCAAACTTCTTACTGAAGCCTTTCCAGAAGACCAAAAATTAAAGACTTCAGTAAATATGTAACATACATATAGATACAGTTTAAAAACAGAAGGCCTTTTCAGAAAAGCCAGTGTTTGGACAGTATACTTGCAAAAGCAAACTTTTGTTCAGTAGGAAAATGGTATTTTGGAAAAAAAGTTAGAAAAGCTTTTCCATTACTTACCAGGTAGTATAGGTGAAGTTGTTTTCAAACCCTGTTAATGAGAGATATATAAAATAATTATATAAACCACTTCCAAAGCACTAAAAGAAAATCAGAAATTTAAGATTACAAAAACATCTCCAAAAACATAAACCATTTGTGGAAATACCTATTTGCTTTACATTTCTGACTTGCTTCAACACTGACAAAAAAACGCCATAGTAGTTAATAAATTACTGTTAGAACCTTACTTAATATTTAATAAAAATTTGAAAATATGACACTACAACTCATTTGCAAAACTAGGTGGGTTAGTTCTCGTACTATGTTTACAGTTGCTGAAAACTCACTTCTATCTCTTTTGTCATATTTTTAAGTGAAGGTATTGGGGGTGCATGAAAAAAAGGCAGAAATATAAAAAAGGATTTATATGCTTTTGAAGTTTTGCCAGCTGTTCATGCTGGATGACTTTGAGCTAGATGACTGAAAAATGAAATCTGATGGGCAAAAAATGGTTTAAAATAAATATGGACATAAGGCAAAACCTTTATCAGGCAGTGAAACAGGTTGCCCACAGACAGTACGAAGTGTCTGTCTCTGGAGGTTTTCAAGACCCAGGGATAAAGCCCTGGTCAGCCTGGGCTGAGGTCCTGCTTCATGCAGCAGGTTAGACAAGAGACTGCAGTTCTCTTCCAGTTTGAACTGGCCTAAGGTCTATTAAGGGCAGACAGCAAGCTCCATAAAAGCAGCATATGTACGCTCTTAAGGCCACAATTTAAGGTATATTAAGGGTGACTTATTTTAAAAGTACTGTTGAACTTAGAAAACAAGATAATTTTCTTGGAAGGAAAACGTGCTCTTAAACACATCAGTTCAGCAGCTGAGGCAGAGGAAAAACTGGCCAGTTGTAGATGGCTGACAGCTGCACCTTCTCACAAGTCTGTATCCTGCTTTGTGCTGCAGCTCCCCACCGAACCAGAAATGAGTGACCAGCACAGACCTGTCTCCTCACTTACTGTGGAGGCTGTTTGCTCGGGGAGATGCTGATCATGCCATATGCCCCACTCCGACTGTGCAATCACAGCTGGCTTCGGCAAGGGCATGCCTAGAAAAAATCAAAGCAAACTCAACATACTTGAGCTCTCCCCACCATGAGGCATTAGTACACAGCATTAGAAACCTGCTCTAGAGCAACTCTTTTGAGATTTGAGTGTTTGTAAAAACATGAAAGTCTCTTTACATGAAAAGCGTTCAAGATAAGGCAAAATGCCACAATGTAATCCAAAACACAAGGCTGCAGTGCTTGCAGTGTGCCTGTTCTTTTCCTTCCTTTGGGGATTCCTAACCAACAGGGGAATTGGCTTATTTTTCAAGGACATTTTAGACATTTTGTTACATCAGTTGTGCACTAATAGGATGCGTTCTTCAGATCTCCTAAGTCAACATACAAGTCAGGACAGCTATACCTATCCTTTATAGACATCATGCAAAAACACAAAGAAAATGGAAGCATTTTAGTGATTCCAGACCCAGAGAGATTTATTTTTCTTTTAAAGGAAACAGCTTTGTTTCTTGTGTTGTCACAGAAAAGCAGCAAATCCATAATATTCAGAGAAAGGATGACTAACTCTGAATTACCTATTTTTATGATGCTCAAGGGACACATTTACAAAATGTCAATGTTTTTGTGCTGGAAGTACCTATATTAACTACTTGGGCCAAAACTTCTGAATTTCATGAAGTGACACTAAACAAAAGCCTCAGTAAATAACTACATCATATCAGGTTTTCTGGAAGATACCAAGCATCAACCTAATTTATCACTTAATTTCAATTCGTCTGTTTTGAATTCTGCCATTACTAGCCTGATGAACGAACTGTGATGATAGAAGCACATAATTTTTGTCAGCTTTCTCTTTCAGTTACCCTTTTGATACAGGCAAAGAGTGAACTACATTCAGCTTGAACAAACTGGGCTTGTTCACTACATGCAGTGCAGTATGGAGCGTCATCATCTTTGTTGTCCCCAGGACAGGGGCATCAGATAAGCACTGTTCATGTGTGTTCCCATTCCCTACCTGGGAGCACTAGGAAACTAAAACAGCTGGGAAATCCCCTCCCTGTACTGCATTTCCTCACTGTATCTCATTTCCATACCTTTCAGATTGAAAACCAGCTCCATTAATATTGAAGTCTCCAGTTGCTTCAACAGCATGTTTAGTCAGAAAACAAAAAATAACTTCACTGTGTTCAAGGGCTCGTGAAAGTTAGACTACAACATAAGCTACTACACACGCTAGATTTCATTCTGTTTATAGACTAACAACAAGTAAGGGTATGCAAATACAGTGCTGAAATGCTTTACACATTTTATCTCCAGTTATCACAAAAGATCAAAAACTCACTCTGTTCACTTGCTAAAATAAAT
Source organism: Acropternis orthonyx (assembly GCA_035583155.1). Taxonomy (NCBI): domain Eukaryota; kingdom Metazoa; phylum Chordata; class Aves; order Passeriformes; family Rhinocryptidae; genus Acropternis; species Acropternis orthonyx. The sequence continues at coordinate 11,331,186 of JAWWEU010000040.1, forward strand.
GATTCTGGTGTTCTTTCTGGGAGCGGGGGAGAGGAATCTTCACTAGCATCAGCATCTAAATCAAATATGACATTTAGATAAGTTAAAAACACACTTAGATTTTACTCATAAACTTTTAGAAGTTGATCTTTTGATAAGTGAGATAATCCTAAACTTGGTATAAAATATAAAACAAATGAACAATTTGCTCTAAATATTATAAAACATTTTGGTTTACCAAACTACCACCCCGGAGCAACTTCATGCTAACAACACTAACTTCACATTAAGGGAGTAGGATCAGTTTGTGTGTTATGCAAGAGAGAAAAGGAAAACACATTCTCAGGCTAAATAATTTGGAGGAAGAAGACCTCAGCAACTCCGATGAATACTTTTTCTTCATTCCTTCAGGTCTGTTTTGCTTCCCAAGTCCATCTGAGGGCTCACTGGCTCCCACACCACTGACACAAACTAGTTAACCAGTCCAGTGCAAAGTTTACTAGCCAGAAGGGTAAACAGAAACCAGAGGACATGGCTACTGTTCATGCCTATACCACATCCTGTCCCCAGTCTGTTCCCCCTGGGCTCTCCAGAGTGTACAAGCTGTTCTGGCAGCCCCACTCTGACCTGCTAGAAAACCTGAAGTAGTAATTAAAGGTTTAAAGCAATTTAAAGTAGCTGCTGCCATGAGAAATCTCATCTGACAACTGTACTCTGCACAGGATTCAACAATATGAAGACACATTTCAACTAATGAAGCTGGACCTGCCAGCAATCCCTGCTGCTGCAGGGACAGAATTCCATCATGTTGTACAAGCCCCTGTGTTCCAAGTGACTTCTGAGATCTGCTCCATCTCAAGTTTACTGCAGAGCAGAAGAAAACCTTCATTAATGGAAATGGCCTCTAGAAAACCAGCAAATACAGTCACCATGGATATGCACTAATTGAAAGTGACCTTGTAGGGTTTTGTTTTGGGTGTTGTTGTTTTTTTGTTCTGTCTGTTTGGTTTTCCTCTTTTACCTCAGGGTACAACTACTTTTCACTTAATTTGAATTAAAAAGAGGATTTAACTATGTGGTAAGATCATGCACACCAGCAGTTATGGTTAAGCAATTATGCTGCTGCTAAGTTCACAGGCAAGTTTCACCAATGACTGCACCCACAGTCCCAGCTTCAGACAGAAGACTCCTGAGCAAGTATGAAAATGAGAAAGTCACTGTAAAACAGGATTAGGAGTGCTGGTGCAGAGCTATCTAACCCTATATTCTTGAGTCCCAGAGGGATTACAAGACCTGCAGTCAGAATATAAAATGGGAAGTATGCACTATCATACAAAACGGGAACAGATACACCCTCAATAACAAGAGACAAATCATAAAAAATTAAAGTCAAAGTTTTAATCAATTCCTGTGAAATCATCAGCATACCAGCAGCACAAGGGCTATACTGTTATTTCAGGACGTTTCTGATACACAGTTACATGAAACAAGTTCTAGAGTGACATTCTCCTATTCTTTGTCATTTATGGCATATCACTTGTTTTATTTGTGTGTTCTTATAGCATCTATATAACGAGATGCATGGACAGGTAATGATTTCCAAACAGTGATAAACAACGATTGCGCTGGGAAAGAAGAAAAAAATCCTGGCTTAAAAAAGTATTGGAAAAGTACTACAGCCTATAAATCTAAAAAACAAATCCAAGGAAGAATGCTTGACCAAGTTGGAATAGCTGTGACATAAAGGGCTTTGTCAGCTCCACAGAGCATTTTTAAAGTGTCACATCATTAAAAACATACGTGTACGTGCAAGTATTGTTCTGCGTGTATACATAATATAACCAGATCTATACAAAAAGATTGCTTTAAAGGCTGCAAAACAGTTCACATTTCTGAATATATGACTTTTGGTGAAATCTTAGTTCACAAAGCCAGTATTTTCAACTCAGCTGGTTCTGCATCTCGCATCATACACTGAGCCCCATTTCACCTCAAAGTCATGCCCAGACTCCTGAGGTGAGGCCACCACTGCAAGCAGCTCCAAGCACAAGAGTCTGAGCTGAATCCTGAAGCTCATGTTCTCCTTTCAGCTCCACAGCCTTTACACAAGCAGTTACTGAGCCCTAATCTGTTCTTCCCAGCTCTGTCCTCCGTCTGATCTAAATGTGCCAGCCTGACTGAAATCTGCATCTGCATGTTTTGGGACTCTTGTGCCTTGCTTGCAAACTTTCCTTTCACAAAAAGAATAAAAAAAAAAAGTAGTAAAAGATTAAAAGCCACTAAATAATTTTCAAAGCACTAATAAAGCATAACTTGGAATTTTAGATGAACAGCAATAGTAACTTGTCTCCCCCAGCCATGTACAGAAAAAGAGGAAAGCACAGTTAAATATTTACAATGCTATTAAAATGCAGAAGCAGAATCCTGAGCAACTTCAAAGACCAGTACAGTGAATCAGGTTACATCTACATTTTTAGGAACAGCATATCAACCAGTTAGCATGCATTTGTTCTGTATTTGGACAAGGCTGTTGAAAATACTTTGACTAGTCAAAACCCCATTATTATAGACACTTCTATTAAACTGGGTGTGGAGAAAAAAAGGCACCAACTAATAACATAGAAACCTACAAATAAGAATGCACTATAAATAAAGCATTAAAGTTTTTGAAGCTGCTCATCAAGGTCTGTAGCACCTTATAACAAAAATAGCTCACGTGCAAACTGAAAGTTGGCAGGAAAAGTGTTGTGCCCTCTCTGAAGCTGCCACACTGCACTGATGAAATTTACAGTTAGAAAATTGCACTGAGAAGAAATTTGTGTTGTCCAACCCTACAGATGCAGGTAGGTTAAAGAGTAGCACTTCTGAACCTCAATGAAACCTACCTTTGCCATCTTCAGAAAATGTTACAGCTGTTAAGTCTTGCCTAGCAATAGACATTGGCAATACTTTCCTGGCAGAAATGTTTTCAGTATTAGTGGCAGCAGAGACTGTGGCACTTGCGGTTGACACGTTAGATGCGCTTTTGCTCATGGCACCATCAAAGTCCACCTCCGTGTCAGAATCATCTGAATGGAGAGGATTAGTAAAACACAGGGGCGCTCGAACAGAAATAGGAGTATGATCAACATTATCACTGGAAGGATGTTCAACTGGGGTGTTTGATACTAGAGAGAGAGTTTTAACACCGTGACACAAGGTGTCTGAAGACGTGTCTCCAGACGCTGGCGTACGCAGTGCACTTTCAGCCCCATGTAGTGACCATGTGGCGTGTCCCTTTTCTGTCAGAGGCAGACGATCTGGTCTTGGTGGAGTATCAGAGACCGGCGGACTCTGCAGACTTTCTGGTGGGGGTATTAAGGCTGTGTTAGGCTGTGGCATGCTGTATTCCACACAGGAGTTTTGAGAAGCATCTACAAATGAATCCCCTGATATCTGTTCCTGCGGCTTAAAGCTCTTATCAACTACACAGGACGACATGGGCTTCATTTTAATTGCATGTCCCCTGTTCAACAGCGAGTTCCCATCAAAGCTTCGTGGTCCCTCCTGAAGAGGAACCTTCTTGATCTCAAAACTCAGGTTGCGCTCCAGCCTTTTCTCTGCGCGTTCGCCGGGTTCGTTCTTCCCTGAATGTTCTGTTGACTTATTATAATTCTCATTGAGGTCTGTTGAATGCTCTGATGAAACCATGTGCAAAACTGGCTTTGGGTGGTATCTGTCATTGTCCTGCCACACTGTAGTGACTGTTGGATAAGCTGATGGGGGAGATGGTGTTAGGATTGGGGGTACTGGCTGAGGCTCTGGAGGCTGCAAGATCTCTTCTTTAGCATCTCCTTCTACAAGGCAACTGCAAAACAACAGAACACAACTAAGTTTTCTATATTTTGACAAGATTTTAAATATGTAGCCATCTCCCTCTGCAGTAGCAATGCTGTCATACCAGTATCAAACTCCACGCAGAGCTTCCACTGCATACAGACAATGTTTATTGAATATGACTAATGGATAGGCAAGAACTAAGTCAACACACTCAAAACATCTTTCAGAACATCACAAAGACATGCATTCAGTTCACAGCTAATCCTCACGGATAGTTCAAAGATTGCTCACATCCTTTCCCAGAAGAATTTTTCAAAGATGCTGTAAGACAGGCCCTCTTGTGGCAGCATTTCACTACTTTTTTCCTCCTTAAGTGGCTCAGAGAAACTCGGCATATGGAATTGAAATTTCAATAAAGCCAAGAAAAATTTCTTTAAAAAAGAATAAATCCTTACAGTCCACATAATACCGAATACCCTCCTTTATTTTTATTTTTCTGCACATGCCCAGGAGGATTTCATTTTTATATTTCTGTATTTAATAGTCTGTGAATAGTTGCAAGGCTAATGATGCAGACCAAGTTTAGCTGGCATGAGGTGCAAACAGCATAAAGACCATTCACAGTGCAAAATATGATCTCTCTCTATATAGTGCATGTTAGTGAGACCACAGCACTTACAGTGGCAGCCCATTTCAAGCTACTTAAAAGGAGAATCTCTTCAAACACATGGTCATTTTACTTTCAGATTAGACACAGGGTAGTTGATTATAAACATTGAGCATAACTGACTAAAGTTTTGTCTATGAACAGGAAATCAGGCATTTTTATAATTCTCATTCAGAGCCTTTAAAAATCCAGAAGGACCTGGAAAAGCTCGAGAAGAGGGCCCATGGGAACCTCACAAGGTCCAATAAGGCTAAGGCCAAGTGCAAGGGGCTGCACCAGGGCCAGGGCAAACCCCAGTATGGGCTGGGGGAGAAGGAATTGAGAGCAGCCCTGCTGAAGAGGACCTGGAGGTGCTGGTGGATGAGAGGTTGGACATGACCCAGCAATGTGCACTCACAGCCCAGAGAGCCAAACATGTCCTGGGCTGCATCCCCAACAGCAAGGGCAGCAGGTGAGGGAGGGGATTCTGCCCCTCTGCTCTGCTCTGGTGAGACCCCACCTGGAATATCACATCCAGCTTTGGGCACCCCAACATAAGAAGGACCACACAATGGCACAAGAATTCCTGCCTGTCCACAAGAGAAAGGCATTGGACAGGTCCCAGTTACGAGTCTGTATGTCACATCACAATGTCCAAGTGATACTATTTGCTCTCCTACTTCCAAAACAGTCCTAAAATGGACTGAGTCAGTGCAAATTGTTGAGATTATCATGACCTATAGAAAAACAACATAACCCCAGGGAAATGCCTCACACTGTTGTACAGAACTAAAAGCATACCAGACCTGGGACAGGCTCCAGCACATGTTCCATCCTTGTGACTTTACCAGCACCAAGCTATAGCAGTATGGGTCGGAGAACTAAAATCCTTACACAGGGGAGTCCATACTAAAGAGAACTCTTCGGATTCTCAGTTTATGAAAATCCCAACCCCCTGAAGTACTGCAAAGCTTTCCAGCTTCCAAATTATCTTCTAAAAGTTACTGTATCTTTGTATCTAAAAAACCCCAAATCCCCTTAGAGTTCTCCCAGGTGACCTCTTTCTCTGCCTGATTCCTGTCACAAACAGTTGGGCCTCAAATTCCTTCTCTTCCTCTCCTCCCTGAGCTTGTATATTGCTATTTTTCTTTACATTAAAACAGTAGGAATACAAAGCACATCAAAGCAATTTAATAGAAGTAATCTGGGAACTCTTGCCTCTAGATATTATTGAAAAATGAATAAGCTCAAGACTAAGTTGTTTGCTTGAATTAGTAAAGATAAGACAGGGAAGGGGGGGATACAAGTCCTGCTCCAATTTAATACACATTAAGGACAGGAGAATCCCTCCTTTTGAAATTCTCTCCTCAGTTCTGAATGGGGGTGGGGGACATGGGGAGGGAAAGAGAGAGTGAGAGAGTGCATTTGTACAAATGTTTACATGCCCCCTTTACCAGCAGTGATGCTCATCACTAATCCCCACTAAATCTTCCTACTGAAAATAATGGTTCCCCATATTGACCTCGTTTTCCTGACCCAGAGTTACACATGCAATCAGCAAAACTAATTTCTTATCTGGTACAGACACACCATTAAGCATTGCTATTAGCTAAAGGAGCAAATTAGCCTTAAACTAGATATGACAAGGTTACAGGCCCACAATAGCAGTCAAAATTCATAAAGTTCTTCACCCATTACTATTCAATGAAATCACTCTACCCTTGGATTCATTGGTAAGCAGAGCCCCACGTGCATACCAACAGTTCTTTTAGATGTATCCATAGAACTGATGACACGGGAAATGCTGCGTAAGTCAGCAACCCAAAAGTTGATGAAACAACTTCCTTGTACACAGCTCAACAGAACTATCACAATGTTTTCCATTACATTTGAAGTTAAATGTCCTTCCTTCACTCTTAAATGAGAGCTTACAGTGATCAAATGAGAAACTATTTGCCAAAAGAATTCTTTGCCTTACTAATATGGAAGGATATCCATCCTCAGAAACTGAGATGCCCAAATAGAATTCTAATGGAGTTTTTCTCTTTAAACAAGGAAACAGATGCCAATAGGTAACAATTTTTCCAATTTACTGATATTTTACTATTATTATTTCACATGTTCTGCATTGCAAATAATGTTTTTGTTTGTTTCCACACAGCAGAAATATTAGGATATGTACACATTCAGAAGGTCTCTGAAGGTTTGGCAGTAGCTTTTTCTAAAACTCTTGCCAGACAGTCTTGGGCATTTTGGGCTGCTGCATAATGCTTTCTTTGGCATGCCCTTCAACAGCTGTCTTCCACAGACACTTCTCCCCCACAGGCAGAAAATCATCCGAAGATGAACTACTAAAACTGTTACAAACAACAGGAGACAGTAAAACCAGCTTGATTTAAAATACCAGGAAACTAATAGAATGCTCATGAAAGAGGCAGAAAAGAGTCAGTGAACCAAGAAAGCCAGACCGTTCAAGAAAGGGAATTAGGCTTTCCTGTATCAGACATTTAAATAAACCCTGCATTGCTTTTATATATTGCAAAAGCAAGCATTTCACACATACGTTTGTAAAATCCCACTGTGTACTAAAAAAATAGAAAGCTTTGTAATGACACAGCCTTGAAGTGTTTCCTCACTGCTACTGATTCTCTTGGAATGTCACTACCTTGGCACTTCCTCATACACCACTGGATATGGAATTTCCCTGGGTGAGCAAGGCAGCTTTTTTGTATACTTTCATTGCCACACAGCCTGGGCAGCTGATGCAGTGCCCTTGTGCCAATGGCTTCTCAGGTGTCAGGTAAACAATAAATAAGGTAATAACATCTTTATAAAATTATTTATCATAATAGCAATTAAACACAATTTGTCAAAAGAACTACAATTAAAAAAAAAAAAGCGCTTCCCACCAACAATGTACACTGAAAAAAAGCCAAAACTAAAATGAAGTAACAGCAACACCATTTTTGCTTTTTCTGCAATGCATTATAAATTTTTAGAATGTTTTAAAAACTGGGCACCATGGGTTCAGACTTAAATGAAACTTGGCCAGTGTTCAAAAGAAAAAAAGCATTAAGTAATCCATGGTTATTCTACACAGCATACTGTAGGGTGTTTCAAATAAAAGAGAGTGATGCCAAGGTCATGGAATGCAGCTGCTATGATCAACCAAAAATAGATACCGAGCTCTACATCCTCCCTCATAATTAAAATAGGAAAATTAAACTCAACGTAAGCAGGCTGAAGCCAGACAACCACATTATTCTACTTTAGCATTAAATCACTGCCACCCGTGTGAAAGAAAAGAAAAACTGCAGTTCAGGGAGTGAAGCTGTTGCAAACTGTACTACAGATAATTCATATATTAAAAAATTAGGTAAAAGTATAACAAATTAATAAAAATAACACACTGGTGAATTTATTTTGTAAAATTTACTTCCCTAGGTTTTTTGGTTTTTTAATTGTGGCATACAAATTACAGACAGCTAACTGAGATGGAAAACCAATCAATGCATTTTATCTTAGTTTTGCAGAACACACACAGAGATGGCTTGCAGGGTTTGATATGAAACAGAAAAACACATAACCCTGGAAATGTATTCACTGTCATTAGAGTGAAGTCCAATCATAATCTGATGAGAAGTTAAACTGCTCAGTATTTCACCTTTTCTCCTTCAGACAGCAGCAAGTAGTTCTTCATTACACTGCATACGAAAAAGCTGTTACCTCATCTTTGCTTTTTGTGAGTTTATGTCCGACTTTCTGCTTTTATTTCAAACTCCATTTGAACTTGAAAATAAAGAACTTTTTGCAACTGAGTCTGATTAAAATAAACCACCTCTCCTTCCACATACTTTAGAATTAACTACTAATAACAAATATTTCAAGGATTAGTACTTAAAGGTGTTAAGATGCTCCCTCCGAATTCTGAAGAATCAGACATGTAAAATGAAGTACAGTTCTAAACTGTAAATTTAAAACTTGGATTTTTCAGTCTTATACATAACAATAAATTCAAACCTTACTTATGTCCTCTTCCTGCCTTAACCTGAAAATAGGTTAACCTTAAACATGTCTAACAAAAAACATTTTCCATGAGCTCAAGTCCTCCAAAGAAATTTAACAATTCAAGGGGACTTTCAGAAGAAGCAATCAACTGCACAGCCAAGCAATTTCTAGAATAAGGTGCTGATGTATGCACTCATGAGTTGTTCCTGTCTACCTCTGTAATAATCAAAGACCAATATTAGAAATTTTTTTATGTTGACATTGGTGAGAGACATTAGGCTAAATGACTACACTGACATATTGTACAGCAACTATTAATTACATTAAAGCATTACAAGGTGATAAGAGATTGGAAGGCAATACAACTCCAAAACATCTGAAAAACAAGTGCAGCTAGATGCTTCATGGTGAGCTAAGTAAACAAACCACCAGCTTAATATCGATTTACTAGCAATAGCCTAAAGATACTTGTAAACGTCCAAGAAGAGAAAGACATAAATGCAGCCTAGAGAAGCGCAATTAAAAGTTATACTTTGTAGTACTCCTTCCCCAATACATGCCCAGGCCAACACAACTACTAAAAAGATTAATTATCCCTCTCTCAGTAAGCTTCCTATCTTACATAGCAAAAGTCTTTAGTGACATCTCATCCTTGCTTAGCACAGACATAAGAGTTAAGAGGAAGAAATCTACAAGTCTAAAGAAGATACACAGACGACGTCATGATAACATCACAATAATGTCAGAAATAAGAGAAGAGACAGGTGAGAAAGCCACCTTCATAGAACAGTTCTACCACCCAGTGAGCGGCTGCCAGTGAAAAGGGCTGTAGAGGAGATGTCACCATCTCATCCAGAAAACAACTGACAGGCACCATAAGCTTTACTGCCTAAGCACACACGGCTTGCTCAGGTAACACTGTGACAGACAAGCACCCTGGGGTCAAGGGATATAAAGCAACTTTGATGCTCAGTCAGGACCATCTCAGGCAGGGTCACCCAGAACCAAGCTGGCCCACAGTACTCTGCACTATTAGTTGCTGTAGCCCTTTCTGCTTTACAAAACAAAGCAACTGCTAAACCTTCCCTTAAAAAAAAAAAAGCAAGTTGCTTTCCTAATCACACATTCTAGAGCCAACTACATCACAGAATAGAAAAAATTTAAAAACCTTATTTCTTTTCAAAAATAGCTTTAGCAACGTGCTTGTAACTTCTTCAGAGACACTGCATGTACAACGAGTACACATTTGGCTGGCAACACAGAAATGTTTCCTTCTCCATACGGAGTTTAAACTAGAATCTTTCATGGATTCTGCTCTCCCATCCTCCCCAGGAAAAAGATGTTAACCTATGCCAGAACACCCACAATACACAAAAGCTGGCTCTATGTCCTGACTGAATCAGGCTGCATATTTGCAAAGTTACCTCCCTCATCGAGAAAAAAACACTCTCATTAGTGGGTATTCTGAGCAGATGTGACTAATAGCAAACAAAATCCTTCCTCAGAAGCATCTTCCATGAGGGGTGTAATCAATTGTTTTTAAAAAATAATCTTCATTTTACAAAGACAACAGCTTTGCTAAAAGCTTCCATTTTTCACGTCTAAGGAACCAATCTGCCCGCCAGTGCTGGCAGATGGGAAAGTATGAGTTTATGGACAGAGGTCCAAAAAAGACTAGGATTTTAGGGAGAGATTAAAAGATTTTAACTTAATGCAATAAGTAAAGAACAATGCAATACAGATATGACAGATGTGTGCTAAAACATGAATTATGCATATATTATGATTACACGAATATATAAAAATTATAAAAACCAAGATACACTTAAGATTAATTCAAGGAACATTAATAAGGAAATTACCTATTGAACAGAAATCATATTTCTAAGTTCAGTGACTAAGTTTCAAGAAGAGCTTGGAACTCATCATGAACACAAATTAACTGATATCATCTTAATCTATGTAATCAAATGCAATCACATCACCATCAATCTAAATAAGGTAAAAAATGTAAAACCTACATAACACAAACTGTGTTGGTTGTAAAAAGCCCCAACTAATTTCCATGTTTATTTATTTATTTATTTTAAAGCAATAAAACTTCCCTTATCACTAATGGGTATATAACAATATTAATTGGCTGGTGGTTTCTTATGTCATTCTACAGCTTTAGGAAACCCAAGTGGTTCCCTTATGTCTATTTAACTACAGGCAACGTAGCACAGGCAAGATCACCTGCCAAAGGTCCCTATAAGCCTTCCACAAACCAGTTAGGGGACCTGGATACTTAGTTCAGCAGAGTTGCTTCTTTAGCTGTCTCAACACTCAGGTTGGGTACCCATTTTAGGCTGATTTCCTTTTGGCTTTTTTCAAGTCAAGTCTACACATTTTAAGAGCTAGAGAGGATTTTCCTTTTCCTCTGTTGAATGCAAAATTGGTGAGACCAATTTTTCTTCTTAATAAGGACAGCATTCAGTTGGCATACTCTGTTCAAAAGCAGTACTTACGTGAGATTTTCTGGAATAAACAGGTATGTTTCATTGTGGTTTTGTCTCCAAAAATGAGGGTTTAGTCATTATTTGAGCCTATTTTAAGAATGTTTTGCTACCATGACCTAGCAGAATCAGAGCACATGTAGACCTAACACATCTGACTAGTCAAGGTGTACACTTGTCTGCTCATTAGACAGTCATTGCAAGATTGGGATATTCAAACACAGACTTCACAAAGATGTTAAAGCTTATATTTAGAGTCCATTACAAGACTTCTATCTGCATTCTGTATATTACTATTTATAAATAGACAAAAAAATGTATCTTAAGTCTTTCTAGCATCAGTAGCTTTATTCTACTTTATATTAACGACACATGTCAATCTTTCAGCTTAAAATAGTCTATTAACATAACTAACTACCTGCGGGTCCGCGGAGGCTTTGGTGGAGGAGAATCCTGTTTCTCAGCATCTGAAGAACTGACAGCATTCTCTCTATTATTTTCATCCTGATAAAAAGAAAAAGGGTTTTTTTACTCATGGCTGTAAAGCTGATACGTGCAATATTTGAACCATAAGGTCCAAAGATCCATAATGATACTTGACAGCAATACATAAGAACATGACCTACTTTTTTGTCACATAGGGATCAAATTCAAAATGCTGCTCTAAATGCAAAAAAATATTCTCTATACCTTGTGTATCCAACTTCAGATTTTTTCTGACTAAAGATTTTGTTCTGCTTGTAATTGAACAATCCACTCAGGAAAATTGTCAAAAGTTGATCTTATTTTCACTCACACAATCCCTCCACTGAAGATAAGACTAATCTACACTGTAGTAAGAAAATGAGAATTTCAGCTACTGTAAAGTGACAAGTAGGTGAGATCTAATGCATTGATCTAAAACACTATGAAATCATCTCCCATTAGTGAACAATGAATTTTACCCAGCAAAGCATACAGATTCCAATTTTGCTTTAGGAGGACCATAAATATATATTTTATATGTGTATATATTTACAAATATACGTATCCATACACACTTTTAGGTATATACATGTAAAATATTGTGGGTTAACCATGGAAGGCAGCTAATCCCCAAAAGCCACTCACATGCTTATTTCTCCACCCCATCCCTGGAGGGGGGAAGAGGAACAGCAAGAAAACTCATGGGTCAAGACAAAATTGTTAGGTAGGCAAAGGAGAAGTGGGAGAAGATACAAAGAAATCAAACAAGCAGTGCAAACACGATCATCCACAACCACCCAGCTGGTTTCAAACCTCACTGAAGGCCCTCTTGTCCCTCTTTACTGCTGAGCATGTGTTATGGAATGGTGCTATGGAATGTCTCCTTGGTTAATTTGTGTCACCTGCCCGGTTATTTCCCCTCCACTGGGAGTTCAGACTAAGAAACAGAGTCGGTGTTAACTGAGCAGAGGTTGTTCAGACACAGCTGCAACATGAGTTACAAAAACCCACCAGCACTGGTTTTGCCACAGATCTAAAACACAGCACCCCGAGAGTGGCCATGAACACTACTCAACTACAGCCCATGCATTCAGTAAAAACATGCATGTATAACAACAAAAATAGAGTGAGCAAGAGTCTAAAGCTGACATACCATTTCCATACATGTGCCACAGCCAAAGACCCAACAAAACCAAGGAAGACCTTAGTGTTATCTTGACTTTAATGCTTATTTTACCTAAAGGCTTCTCTTGCAGGAATTCTCTTTCGAAAAGTAATTTTAGAAAAGAGCAACAAACATCCCAAATCAGTGTAATACATTTCAAAGCACAACACCAGGCTGACGCAATAGGTTTGCCATCTGCCAGCCTACCCAGACTGGTGACAGAGACTGACCCTCAGTCTTACAAAACTAAAGGGAATTCTCTGTTGATTTCTGCTTCAAATGTGATAATTGCACTTGAATTTGGTGAGCAATTTCTGCTTTGCAAGACAAACTATAGCTAAGTTATCTCAACAGCTAACTAACCTCACTTAAATTTAGATTGTTTTTGTTTTCAATTTCCATTTCTAGTTTTAAAAGTTACCATACCACTGTTACCTACTGTGAAGAGTCTGTTACCAAATTCTATTCCTCAGTGTACTAAGTTGAGCTTTACCTGCAAAGAAAAATTAAATCTTTTGATCTTTCTTACTGTTTTTCACTAACCTCCCCCATTAACTTGCTGTCAAATACAATATGGCATAAGTACTCCAGCAGAAATACCCTATTGTTCCGCAATAAATGGATTGTGTTAGCCCTTTCAGAGAAATGGCACAGCGAGTTCATTGTCCTGCTGACCACTAGCTGTGACTATCAAGTTTTTTTGGGGGTAAGATTCAATTAGCAGATAAAAGCCACTCACTCACATTTAAATGAACACAGCTGAATCTCCCACTACAGTCAGTCAGAGTTGGTTGGTTTTCACAGAATGGTCTGTATCGGAAGGGACCTTTAAAGGCCATCTGGTCCAACCCTCTCCCTGCAAAAAGCAGGGACATCTTCAAGGAGACCAAGTTGCTCAGAGCCCTCTCCAACCTGACCCTGAATGTTGCCAGGGACGGGCCATCTACAGCCTCCCTGGGCAACCTGTTCCAGTGTTTCATCACTCTTCTCACAAAACCTTTCTTCTTCCCATATAGTCTAAACATACCCTCTTTTAGTTTAAAACCATTATTCTTTGTCCTACAGGCAACAGGCCCTGCTAAAAAGTTTGTCCCCAGCTTTCTTATAAACCCCCTTTGAGTACTGCAAGGCCACAAAAAGGTTTTCCTGGACCTTTCTCTTCTCCAGGCTGAACAATCCCAACTGTATCAGTCTGTCTTCATAGGAGAGGTGTTCATCCCTCTGTCCATCATTGTGCCCCTCCTCTAGACTCTAATAGGCCCACATTCTTCTCATGATTGGGTCCCAGAGCTCAGTTGCTCCAGATGGGGTCTCACCAGAGTGGAGCAGAGGGGCAGCACCACCTCCCTCGATGTGCTGCCCACGCTGCTTTTGATGCAGCCCAGGATATATTTGGCTTTTTGGGCTACGAGTGCACGTTGTCGAGTCACATTCAGCTTTTCATGCACCAGTAAGAGACCAGCCAGGAAACTGGGGATTAAGATAACAGAACAATTGACCTCTGTTACAAACTAAATTCTACCCCTTTTTGTTTCCAGATCTGAGCCTTTACATTTTGCAACATCTTGCTCAACTTGACAAATAGCCCAGAACTATTTTTTGTATTTATGCTGGAATGTATTGTTTCTTTAAGTCTCTGTTACTTCTATTAATAATGATTCTTGGTTTTCCTGGGGTCACGCATTATCTGTTGCTTGGCTTTCAAAGTGAAGTGCACTGTGAACTAAGTTTCAATACATTCAGTATAGTGGGATTTGTATAATTCTAGCTTCTTAATAAACAGTATTTGTTGCAAGTCTAACACCTTCAGAGATTTATTGCATCAGCACCGCCTTAACAACCATTCTCAGCAAAAAGTGTTTTTATCAGCACATAGTGTCCAAAACTGTCTAATGGGATCTGAAAAAGGAACAAGTACAAATGTCATGCTTGATTTGTAAACTAAATGCAGGACCTCTTATCTTAAAAGGGTGCATTTGTTCCTAGATAAATCCTTTGTCAGTTTTCCATGACTTACCGAACCATTAAGGGCTCACAGAACTTTTACAATCTAGCTGCAAACCATTGTAGACACACTAATTTCAAAAAACCCCACACCACACTTGTATTTTTTCCTAGTCATTGATGGAATGAAACATTACCATGGGGCACGGACATCCAACCCCTCTACCAGCCTCCTCTCAAACATGCAAAAAAGCAATTTCCAGCTTTTTGACATCAAATCATGGGTAACCACACAGATCATTTTGCCCTGAACACACATGAAAACAAATTTTATTGCTCTCACTCAGGCAGGGGACCATTCTGAAGGTTGGTGCCAAAGGTGTTGAGGCTCTCAGTATTCAACAAAAGCAACTTGGTTTCCTGCTCAGTGGTTGTGTCATGTTCCTCCCCACTTCCCCCAGCTGTGCACTGTAAGGTCTGAATCTCTCCAACATGTATTTGTTACTATGGGTAACACTAAATGCATTGGTATTGTACTACAAAGGCCCCCACAATCATAAGTACTAACAGCCAGAGCTGGAAACTCCTGCAACTGCATCCTGAGAACAGAGCAGGCTCCACGGCACACACAGGTTTCACAAGGCAGACAGATACTAGAAAGAGTGAGACTCCACAAGAGTTCCTCCCCCTGACCACCAACTCCTCTCCTACAACAGATCAGAAAAGTCTCCCAGTTCAGTTCCACCAGCACAGAAGTTTTGAGGAATAGAATTCTTATTTATGCACTCAGTTTTCTAAAGGGTATTGGCAAGGGAAAGGGTGTGCCTGTTGGCTGTGGTGCAGACTAACTTGTCCAGAAAACAAACCAGCAGCTGCATCCCTGTCCTTCTGTGTTTGTAAAGTGAAGTGTTTGTGAACAGAATGTTTCCTGAGATATGCTTTTCTCACAGGCAGAAGAAAAGGCTCATTACAGAAGTGAACATATGTCAAAGACTTTTAAAACTCCACATATACAGTAAGAAGTTGTTTCCAGTTGAGACGGCCAGCAGTAGCTGAAAAGGCACTGCCATTTTTCCCTCTGGTAATAAAAGGTATGGATATATCTTATAAAAATGTGTATAAATTCAAATGTTCAAGGCACATATGGAGTTTACAAAAACAACTCATTGGAAAAAAACCCCAAAAACCAACAGAAAACCCTTCCACAAAATGGTACTTTTAAGTTTAACCCAAAAAAAGTCAGTGGTTACCCCAACTTTGTACAGTGGGAAGGCTTCAGGCAGATAGGTGTCCAAGTATTTTCACCTGTGCATTAGGTTAAACTCCACATCCATTCACTGTTTCAGTTACATTAAATGAGGTGCAAGAATGTTACAAGAATTATTGTCCCCAAAAACAGAGCTACTTCACTACTTGCCTTAATTAGCTCAGTGGATTGACGTTTCTGTGGAGGCTTGTCTAAAAGTAAACAAAGTCATTCCCCAGTAAGAGGCAGATTTTTACTTCAAAGGTTGAGAATGATA
Source organism: Acropternis orthonyx (assembly GCA_035583155.1). Taxonomy (NCBI): domain Eukaryota; kingdom Metazoa; phylum Chordata; class Aves; order Passeriformes; family Rhinocryptidae; genus Acropternis; species Acropternis orthonyx. Next base: position 11,347,230 of record JAWWEU010000040.1, read on the forward strand.
CAAGGTTAAAGCAGTATCAAATGCACTAACACAGATAAGAAAGAAGAGAGTACTCGTATCAGTGCTGCTGTAGCATAGGTTACTGCTGGATCTTTTCTTGGTTTTATCTGAAGAAATGCTGCTGGCTGAACTCTCAGAGCAAGTCTCTCCCTTTTTCCCAGTTCAATGTCACAAGAAATAGGGAATAACCAGTATTTTGAGCACCCTCAAGTGATATCAACTCATGGATTTCCCTGTCATATGTCAAACAGGCAGAAAACCAAACAGAGAGCAGAAGAGGAAGCTCAGCCCTAAAACTGAATATAGGGTAACTCACTGGGATGACCACATTTGTTGAGAAGAGCAGATGGCAGCATTAAGAAAAACCCTTCCACAACCTTCCTAATCACAGCTTATCCACATCAGCTGACACTCTCCTGCTTCTCAAGACAGATGTTGCCTTCTCAGGCAGAATGCAGTTTCTGAAAGTATCAGCTTAGACAAACCAGGACAACATACGTAGTTCACAGGGGTCACAGAGAATAATTTTTTAAAAAACATGGATTCCCAAACGTGCAATTCAGTGAAGTAAGTGTTCAGTGCAGCATTCTGCTTTCTTACAGGAGATAGCTATCTCTACCCTGGCAGGCTTCTCACCACAACAGAAGCATTAACAATACATGGGTAAACAAAAGAACAGGATCTTTGCCCAGCCTTTGTGTCTATGTGCATCAAATGCTCAACAGTGCAAGAGTTCCAATGTCCTCACTGAGGCAGTAGCTACTCAGATCAATGCTCATACCTCAATTTATAGGTATTCTGTTAAATTACACATATATAGAAATGTGTGCATATCTACCTATGAAAGACTACATTAAATTAAAGGAAAGGCCATGAAGTCAAATACTTAGAAGTGTAGATTGAATCTAGTCTACTACAACGAAAGGGCAACTCATGTTCCTGTAGTAATGCAGGAATTCTCACGGCAGATGCAGTGTCTGAATTCAAGTTGCTAGGGAGACCTAAACTGTTCTCTCATCTCCCAAGGGAGGGTCTTTCCCCCAGTGGCTGAACCCCCAAAGAGAGCTGTCACTAACTTCAGGAAAACAGAGGATCACAGACAGATTTCACACACACTGCCTACAAGTCAAAACATTTTGCCCAGGAATTGCAATGTATAATTTTCTTTTGGAACTCACAGTGGAAATATTTAATGTCATTCAGAAACTTTCTGAACTGATAAAATACTGGCAATTTTACTGCAAAGACTCCTCCAGAAGTAACTCGTGTTTTCCCTTAAAAGGAACAGATGCATTCCTTTTGCCTGTATAATAAGGCAGCATGGGAATCACTGAGCACCAGTAGATAAAATGAGAAATACTTCAGACTGAAATGATGCACCCAAGTGACTCAGATCAAATAAAACATTCCAAGCAAAGGGAACAAGATAAATGTCACTGAAGACATATAGGATTTTTAAGCATGCTACAATGGCAAAAAAATCTCTTTCCAAGCTGCAAAACAGCAAAGAAAATATGAACAGCAAAGTCTTTTCACTTACAGTTTCTAAACCACTAATGTCTGAAACATCAACATTCTTCTTATAGCAGCTGATTCCTCCATGACTTCCAAAAGTGCAATCCACCACAGCAACAGAACAGTCACTTTTAGAGCAAGAAATGCAAGAGACACTGGAGAGCACCAGCAATGCCAGATTTTGGGGAAAGTGTTTATTAACACAAGCTTCTACTCATGGATAAGGGTAAAACAAGGACTTGCAGTGCTGTAACATGCTTGTTACTGTCAAGAGACAGAATTCAAGCACAAGTATTTTTGAAGTGATAGTGAACTTGGTTGTTTGTCTTTTAATCAATTTTCCTTTTCTTACATCCAATCAGAACATCCAACTGGATGGAATTCCATCTGATTCAGACTTTCCAAGACAGCTATGGTTCACTTCAGATCATGAAGAAGCTTCTCAAATAACTGAAAATATTTTACTGACACAAATCTGACCAAGATCTTATCAAATGATCAAGACTAATCAGCTCACATATATTTCAAAGCTTCCAAACACAACACCAAGTGTAATATTTTCACAGCAGTACTAACAAAACCAATGATGGAGAAAAGCACAGTTAGTGACTTCAAATACATGACAGCATGATCAAAAATTTCAGTGAGAAGGGGGCTGAGTCCAAGACTCCGTTCCAATTTAATTGTTTGGGAATTTAAAGAGTACTAAGGGGAGGGAGGGGGTAATTCAAACTACCAAATTTAGCATCTGAATTATTTTCTCATCAGCGAAGCAATTCTTCACCCTGAAATTTGGCTGCTGTGGGGACTGTTGAAAGTACTGTTATCTAAGCAGAGCTTCTCATTTCACTTGCATACTTAGTATTATTTCAAGTACATTTGTAGTTCTATACATTCACAATATGGTAAGAATATGCAATTACTACATTACAGTATATCACATATTCATTTTCTACATGGTTTCAAATCCTTCTATCAAGCTCTAACAGAAATTCTAACCCTATAAGTCTATTTTCAAACACTGCATGTCTTGTTGTTGACTTTTTACATTATTGTTTCCAGCAGGGCAAAGCTGGCAAGTTCACAGAAACACACATTCAGGATTGTGTCTGAGCTACTTCCCTATGAATACTGTGCTTGCTGCCAATCAGATTAACCTTTTACTGTGATGTTACTGGCAAGCCCTGCTTACAAAGGCCTCGGTAACTCAATTCATTCCAAACACTGCCTGAAATGAGAACTGCAATTGGACAACAAAACCATGAAACCAATCCTACAGAGCACTCCAGCTCTTCAGAGTATTATCAAAATAGAGTAAATGAAACATTTCCTCTTCAGGCCAGTAGTATGTCCTATTCAACTAACAGTAATATACCCAAAGTAAGCACATTATTTTACTTGGAATTGTTTCCACTGGACATAATTAAAATTCAACATTGTACAGTTATTGTAGCATCTGCAGGCAGAGTAGGATCTGTGAAGGAATCTTAGAATATTACACTTCTAATAAACACATTTAATAAAGTTATTTGAAAAATTCCTGCATCAGAATTAGCTTTTTAGCTAAGACACATCTCAGAATGTTGTTTGGTTTTCAAGAGAAAACAAACTAGAACATTTCCAGGGAAAGTCGGACATTATATACAACAGATGCTACATAACACCTTTGGAGAAAAAAAGGGAGCTTTTTCAGAATAGTAAAACCACTGTGGTCAAGAGAGTCTCAAAGTTTTGAAAATCAGGTTCAAGCTACAAGAAAATATTAAACTGGATATGTGAGGCAGAAGACTTTCTTATAACCAAAACTGAAGGTAAGCCTACACCAGGTTAATTCCCTGAAGGCAAATTTCCTAACAAATGGACAACAGTAAATTAAAGTACCAAATTTTTAAATACAGAAACTCTTCACCTATGAGGCCTTTTTCCCCTCAACCTTTCTGCAGAAATATTCAAGCAACAATAGGAAGAAGCATCATTTCCCAATGCAAAAAAGGCTGTGCCTGGTTAGACTGAAAGGCTTATTTATACAAGGCTTATATTATATAAGGTCAGAGCAGGTATGCAGGAATCCTTCCCTATAGGATGATCTCCAGCAGAGAACATCTGGAATTTCACAGGAAAATTCATGGAAGAAGACTCCAAGATGGTGAGACATTTATCTCAAAGCTACAGGCTTTCAACTGCAAGGAACTCTGCAGTTTCATGTTGCATTCTTTGTATATATATATATATATATATATATCACTCCTCTACTGTATTTAACTTCAGCCATTTCTTCTCCAGCTCAGTCTGGTTGTTCTTTGGATGGAGCCTTCCAACACCTTTGATCCTTGTCCAGTTTTTTAATGTTTGAGTTCTGTAATAAGCTTTTGAGATAAGCAGACTTGACCTGCAGACAGTATTCAAGTTGCAAGGTACCCACACAATGACATTATGTTCCCTGCTCTTATTAGTTTCCAAATAACTGCGAAAATTCCATTTCCTTTTTAACTTACTGATTATAAGCCAAGATCATATCCAACTAAAACTCAAAACTCGCACTCCCTTGCTGCCTATTCAGAGCTGGGATTTCTCCCTGTCTCACTCCATGTACATTACCCACCCATCATCTATTTGCTCTTGTTTTATTACTCAGTCAGCAAATCTCTCAAGCGCTGCTACAGACACCACTTGCCTTTGTTACAGAAACAGTATCAGCACATCATGCCACTGCCTTGCTCATGTTCTGGAATACATAAATAAGTAATATAGTATATATAGTAATAGGTAAATAAGAGATATTTCTGATTCTATATAAGAGCACACACAGAGGTCAGATCAAAGTGAAATAACCAGAAGATATGGTAGACTGATCTACCTATTATTTCATGACCAAAACTCACATAATTAGAAATCACTTCTGTACAAAGCTAATAAATCTGCACATTCCAAACCCTATCATTCTCATTCCTCAGGAAACAAAAAAAGATAATTCACTTATCAGCTTAATCAAACTTGTAACTAATTAAACAGCCTGTTTTATTCATATTGCCTTTAGTCCACAGGCTTCTTGTCATGACTAGAGATTCCAGAAGTGTTCCATGAACTCATATAAACTCTTAGGAGTTAACAGAAGGGTGTATGCCTTTTTTTTTCCCAAGAATGAAAAACATTCTAGACTTCCTAGAAAGCACAGTATAGAACAGCTAAACCCCTAAAATTAAAGAGATGCTTATTAATAAAAGCAGACTTAAAATTGCTTCCAGACATTTCAAAGAGTCCTGAAATTACTACTCATATTCCCTTCTAGAGAGCTGTGGAGTATACACCAATTAGGTACTCAAACTGCTGAATAAACAAAACACAGTCCAGGGCTGAAGGATGATACAGAGTTCTGGACTCTGGGAGAGAAAGAATATATTGATCCAAAAAGCCATTTTTCATAGAGTGCCCAGTAGCAGACAAGAAAACATATCTAAACATAAAAAAGGGAAAAAACCTGCAGGGGACATGAAATTTAAAGTGGAAGGACAGAAAGACAGAAAAATCCTCAAATACTATGATTGCCAATGAAGAATACTACTTTTTCCACTTTTTTTTTTTGTCCTTTGTTAAAAGGCATTTTAAACTCAATTTTCTTTCTCCCAGTCTATTCCAGTTCAAATAACACTTCAATACAACACCAGATCATTCACTGCCAGTCCTGCTCAACTCTCTCAAGGCTGTGTTGGGCCCAGACCAAGGCAGAACACAATGCCATGCAATACCCATGTTTCAGGTGAAGAGTCAGATTAATGCTTATTTACTGCTTTAAAATTGGGCCCAACACCACACTGGGGGGATGGATGAAAAATTATCAGTAAAGTTTTTCCTCTTTCAGGAATTTAAGCTAAACATAGACCAGATAGAACTAATCTACATACACATGTGTGTATTCATTTATTTTTATTTGTATATAAACACATGCATATGTAGCCTGGAGTTTTACTTTTTACTTGCTCTTCACCATACTGTATAGCATGCAATGTGCAGAAGGTTGAGTTTTACACTAAATTTCATTTGCTGCCAATATATCAGAATTGGGCTTAAAAGCTGACAACCACAGCAACAGGTCAGCTGACAACTACTGTCACCTCCCCAAGGTAAGGGCACCATTTCACAGTTCAAGAGAGTTAAGAGTCCTCCATTTCATCCATATGCTTTGCATTGCTTCCCTCACTGCAAATGTATTTGGTGTGTATTGTAAATGTTCCTTTAATTACCTGACTCAACTCTTACAATCAAGTCCTCAGTGTAAGTTGAATACAGACCAGCTGTCCGTGCTCTGCGAAAACCACTTGCAGTTCAAACAAGTTCTTTATGTGCCTTAACACCACTCAACACTTAACTTTAAAAACCAGACTTCACAGGCAAATCTTGATCAGAAGGTAACAGCTACAGCTGATTGAAATTCATATGGGAAAGACACCTACCACTCCATCTGCAATCTTCCAGTCTGCACAACTTTCGTATTTTTGCAGTTGCTTTTCAAATAGTTGTGCTATGGCTCGATGGACAAGTTCGTACTGCTCCTGTAAAAGGTTACCAGATAAAAATTAGTGCACAAGAACTTTACAAAGAATAATCATATATATCACATTCACTTTAAAACAAACTATACCTTTGTCTGCACTGCAGAATGCCTTTGTGTCCTCATTTCCTGTATTAAATTAAATACATTGAATTCTTCAGGTATTTTCTGAAATACAGAAGCAAGTAAATTATGTTGACATAACTGTTTGTCAGAAGAACAGTACAAAAGCTGTTAGGCATTAAAAAATAAGTCTAGCTTTTGTAGGTAAAGCTAATTTCTTCTCTACACACTACAAACATTCAATATTCTTTTTAAAAGCAATTCCAAACCGGCATTTATATTTAGACCAGATGAGAGCATTTCAAGTATGTTCAAAATGAGACATCCAATGTCATTAAGATGACATTGCAACATGAATGATGCTTCATAATCTAAAAATCCCAGAATGAAGTTATCCCTTCATATTTGAAATATCAGGCTTTAGCAGCTGCAGGATTAATCAGAGAGAGTAAGAAAGTTGAACTCAAAATCACCTTATAGTGAAATATTTTTTTTTAAAATTGGAATTTGATAGTGACCTTTTTAGATAAAAGCTTGCTGTCAAAGGAAAGTAAGTTCATAGTAAAACATGAATGCAATGAAACTAAACATCCAACCTGTCAGGAAAGTTCTGGAATGCCTTAAACATTTCACTATTTTAGAACACTAAAAAACTCAATCAGTCATTGTTATGCAATTACAGAATGCCATAAAACCTCTTTTAAGATTCCTTACCCCAGCTTTAAGCAAATTCCATGTATAATCTATGGCACAGATGGCTCCCGTTCTTCCACACCCTGCACTATGAACATCAACAGTTATGTGTTAGAAATTATTTTAGTTTGTTAAAAACACACCATAAGCTTTATATTTCCAGAGTCCACATTAAAAAAAAAAAAAAAAAAAAAAAAAAAAAAACATTACCCAAACAC
>JAWWEU010000040.1:11354367-11500707 GCA_035583155.1 Acropternis orthonyx
ACCCTGCTGAGCATCCGAGATCTGACGGGATCGGATGGCAGGGAGGCATTTAACTGCCCAGGGGACGGTCCCTGCTGAGACTCGAACTCGGGCCCTTGGGATTCAGAGTCCAGAGTTCTAACCATTTTGCCACGGGACCGCCCTGTGACAGCGTGTGTAATGTGACATTACAGTGTCTTCAAAATAAAAAATAAAAAAACCCCAAACAGTAGTGCAAAGTTGAGCACTGAGGGTTTTAATGGAAGTTTTCCATAACCAATTGGAAATGCAATCACAGAAGAGGCTTCAGTGTTGGTTATTTTCTTGCTTCTTTCTTTCATCACACTACTCCTAGTTACCACTGCTTCAACAGTAGGGATCTTGTCCAGGTTTAATGATAAATGTTAAATGGAAGAACAGAATACATTTAAAGACTTCCTGCATTTTTCTGATTTTGTATTACACCTGTATTTTCTGCTTTTTAGCTCAAAACCATAAATATTAAAGTTATAAAAATGCCAGTCAACTATCACATTTATTTTTCTGAATAGTATGAATTCTCCTATTTTACACCTGAACAGTTATAATTCATGCATGTTTATTACATTATACTGTTGCAAAGAGCCAACATTTACAACTATATTGACATTCTGGAGAAGCAGGACAAAGTGAAATAGATTTCAGTGCTAAGTAATATTTTTACAGGTTTAGACATCACTTACTTAAGAGTAACAAGTTAAACAAGAATGCAGCTTAAGTCAGTAGACTTCTACGCACTTTGAGAGAATAACTGAGCTCTAAAGAGTTAATAAGCCCCAACAATTTACATTTCCTAGTTTACAAATCTGAATTCACTTTTTTCCTGACATAATAAATGAACTTTTGTCACTTTAAAAAGCATGGAATATTATAGGCAAGAATTTTCCAGATAAATTACCGGAAACTGTCAATTTACCAAAATACCTTCACAGCAGTTCAGTTTAGCCAAATTTCAGGTCAGAAGCAAAGACTTCCCAACTGGAAACTACAGTCTGCTCATTAAAGATTGTTTTTGCCATATTAGAAATTAGAAGACAGACAGAGTTCTTAGTGATGCACCTGCTCTGTAGTCTCTCCTATCGAGAATGGAGCCTTCACTCCCATATCTGATTTGCAATGATCTTCAAAGTCTATTTTGTCCTTGTGAGGATTTAGATGTCTTAAGAACCACAAAACGGTTTCCCTTTCAAAGGCTCATTCTTTCCTGATTTATATTCTGTCTTAAACTGAAACAGAAGCAAAATTTCACTGTGGCATCAGTTTTAAGAAAAGGAAGACTGTATAATTTTGAATTGAGTTTTGACACGAGGAATTTTTTTAAGCTAAAATAAATAAATAAATTCTGATTTAGAACCAAACTAGTGCATCTCATACCAAAAGTTTAGGTTTCAAAAAACGAAAACGTATACAAAAGAAAAAAATAAATATATTTGATACCTGCAGTGTATGCAAATTGGTACATCTTCATGTTCCTGGTATTCTCTCATCAGGCTGATCATGTCCAGAATAGAATCAAAAGATGAAGGGACATCATGGTCAGGCCAATTAACATAATGAAATTGATAGACACTACGAGTCTCCTAAGGGAGAGGCAGAGAGAAAGGCATTAATGAGAACACATACTTGAGTTTGTACGAAATAAGTAGTTTTAGGAACCTTCACTTCTGGCATGACTAAGTGTGAGCAAGCAAAGTCATTTACTGTATTAATAATACTTACAGCTCGTACCACTTCAAAAAACAAAAGAGAAATTCTGAAGTAGTACTTTGAGTGCTGCTAATGCATAAGAAAATGCACTGTGGGACAGTTCACAAATGCCCCTCCCTATTACATGGGTTAAAGGACCCACAACACTGTACCACATTAAAAGATTCTATGTCCTTGCAGTCATAACCTTGGAAAGGGAGAGAAAAAGGGAAAGACCACATGAATTGTACATCAGTAACTTACATTGGAAAAGAAAATGGGGGTGTGGAGGAGTGTTGTTTTGTCATATTAAAAAATTGTGAGCATGTGCTCACACTCAGAGGGAAATTAAGAAAATGAGAGAAATAATTGAGATGGTACCTAAACATGGATCACACTTTCAACAATAGGTACACTTTCATTCTAGTAATATGAGCTACAATAGTACTAAAGACAGGGTAGGAAGTGGACTTTAGAACAGCCTAGTTACTCAGCTCCCTGAACCCCTGAAAATCCTCTCTCATCATTACCCAAAGCATCCACAGCTACCAGTGGAACTGGCAGCCAGTTCTACTGCACCTTTCCATGCTGTTGACACACCTCCAGACTCCAGGACAGCCTTCAAAGCATGAATTTTCTGAGCAGTGTTACAGTTTACAAGGTTCAAGACCTATGCTACCTTCTGTTTAGTTATCTGAGAAGCAACACAGCAGCCTCCTGAGCATGGAAAGTTATCTGGGTTTGATGCTTGACTTTCCCCAGACCTGTGGAAATGCCATAGCCCGTGGAAACAAGAGAAAATGCAGCCTAAGAAAACACAAACTTTAAAATCCGGACAATTATGTAAAACCAGGATCATCAGTAAGAAGGAATTGTTAGAGCTGTCTATTAAGGTCCATCAAGAAATTTCACTTCATTACTTTTAAAAAGACCAGTGATTTTTCACATTAGCAGAACTGTCAGGGAAAAAATATCTGAATTTGTTTTTTAGATGAAAATTGAAAATTAAAAAGAAGCTTCAGAGTACTTGTTTTACTGCCACTTTTGAGCCAAAGCACTAAACAGTTTCATAGCCCAGGCAGTTGTGAGCATTCAGGACACACTAACAGAAATAAGCTGATTAAGTTTATGACTCCACTGCAAGCACCTAGAAGACACTGCAGACAAAAATCATGCTTCAAAATTAACCTCCTCATGATTTAGCAGCTTTCACAACTGTTGTGCTATCAGTTGTTGAAACGGAACAAGGCATTGCTACAGAAAACATAACCATAAATGAGACTAACCTGTAATAAATAATTTATTAGTACAGGTTACCAATTAAAATGACAGGTGTTCTGTAAAATAGAACTCTGTATTTTTGCAGGATGGCTCTACTGTTTTTATTTACTGATGGTTGCTTTTTAGTCAAATGAAGTCATCTGACACTTCAGTATAAGTTTGTAAGAAAGGCTTAAATCATTCATTCTTAACACATGAGAATGCAAGTGCTTTTATTTCAGTGAAAATAGGACAACTTTCACAATTAACATAACATACTCAGTTTATGAAGTATGTCTCATGTTCTACAGTACTTTCTGTCAAAAGTTATCACTACAATGAATAAATTAAAATTCTTGCATGAAGAGACTAATCATAACCATTTGCAATTACCAGTTTAACAAACAATGTAAATGAATTGGTTTACCAGAATACTTGTCTGGTAAGCCAATTCTGCAACTTGAGCACTAAGATATGAAATCTTGAAGAATTCTGAAGTCTGGAGCTGCCTTTTAAAAGTATATTTTAATCTGCAATTCCCCCATGCAGAAGGAAAGACAAGGAAAATGACAATACAACTCAATTTAGTCAAGAGCACTCCATGTTTTTTCGATCTATTTCAGTTCCATAAAGAGGAACTTTTACAAGCTCACAAGAGTGAGAAACTTCAGGGAGGGGCAGGGAGGGACCCACTAAGCTGTTGTCATTCTTGCTTTATTTTTATTTGTCAATACAAATATATGAAAGAGCATCAGAACTACCCTTCAACACCGTAAAACCCTCTTGACAATAAGTCAAAGTATAGGGCAAATTCTAACAAGTACACAGACTTTACCTAAAAATAAGCTAACTAGAAGACATTGGTTTTTTTTAACAAGTTTGACTCAGTTTGTCATCATATTTTCAGTTGGATTAAACAGTGAAATTCTCTTAGGGTGGCAGCAGCTTTTTAGTTATTACCATATGCTATTGAAGACCATCACACACCTTTGGATAAACAAGGACATAAACAAAAGACGCAGTTTTACTACTCTTCCCTTATATACTAAGCTTTTAACATCACTTTAAACTTCATCATTTACATACATAGAGTCAGCACCTAAAAAAGATATTTTCATGAATTTCCACCATTGTATCATTTTTGAGACTCTGAAGAACCAATGAAGGTGAGACCAGAAATGACCATGTACTTACATTCTGAAATTCAAGTAATAATGTTCTAATGAAGTAGTCTGTTCTTGCTTGCTCAGCTTCCTAATCATGAAAAAAAAATAAAATATCAGTATGCAGCATACAGGACATAACTAAAACCCCAAACTTTAAACTCAGATGCCCTTTTTGTAATTTACTGGTTTTGCATCAATAACTTCCTCCAAGGAGGGGCAATCAAAACATTGTTTAACACACCAGCAGCATAGTTTGCTACACAGGATGTGTGAAAGATGTTACTGTTACTTAAAAATGTGAGTTTTTAAATGCATGCCTAGTCTGCTCCTGAAACCATCAATAAACCTTGCAGGAATATTTCCAAGTACCTCCTTTGCTTTATTTGTCCATACTTTCAATTTACAGATTGTATTTCCCATGAACAGTTGCAACACCGCGCAGGTTTAAAGGACATAGAGCAGAGCAACACAACCCACAGACAGCTGTGGACCTACATGTAATACAGTCTCAGCTGTACCCAAGAAGTCAATTACAAAATACACACAAACCCTTTTCACCAATACCACTAGGTACAGAGGAAAAAAACAGCCACATTAAAATCAATTTAAGGTAGGAAAAAGGCTACTCAGAATTTTTATATACTGAAAATTGCAGGTACATATTTTCCTGACAAGATGAAGTTGAAGTGTACTTAATTCTTGCTAGACTACTTAGAAGTAGTATTAATAGCTCAATAAACTGGCACGTTAGCTCTCTCTGAACACCTGAAAAACACTCCAGCTAGAAAACAGCAGCAATTCCTGTCCAAATCCACATAATTTTGAGTTAAGAAGCAAAATACAGTTTTGAGATCAATTTGGAAGGGGTCAACGCTACTGTTTTAGAATATGAACAGCTAAGGCCAGTGATGAACTGCAGTGTGAAAAGTTCACAGTAAGACCATTTATACTGATGAGAGCTATGCTCATGACTTCAATGCCACATTTCATTCACATCCTAACAGCAACTAACAGCACACAGTAGAAATTGATTAAACTACCCTGTGGCAAGATTAAAAATAAAGATGCAGGGAAGTGTTTTCTTCCAGCAACACAATTATGCCAATGTCAGAAAGAATAAGTGACAGAAAGCAAAACTCAAACAAAAAAATTATCAAGTTAATCACACACTGAATGATTTCTAAAAATATCAACAATCCAGGACAACACCCAACTAAGGATGTCTGTCTGCCCCTTGCTAGAAGGTGACACATACAAGGAGAAGCATCATCTTATTTGTGGCTTCTCTATTCTCTTCCCTTAGGTCATTAGGCTGTCATGGAACACAAGAGATGGGCTGGATGGCCCTTGGTTTCACCTGGAAGCAGAGGCTGTGATCACAGCCCTAAGAGATACAAGTTGAACAAAAGGCTAGAAGTGTATTTAAAGCAGGGAGGAATAAAGATACATGAAGAGGTGTGGACAAAGGTAAATCACATACTATCCCACACCTAAGGAATGCTGATCATTTTGATTTTGGTGGCTATGGTCCCACACAGTGTATCCTCCCCCATACCCTGAGACCCTCACAATTACTGGAGTCACTTTCTGCTATTTCCTTTTGGGAAATGGCAACTGCACCTTGACTTCTCTTACTATCCAGCTTTCTCTGCCAAGGAAATATGAATGCAAAAACCCACTGGAATATATACTCTTGTGTGATGTTGATGGTGTCAATGGAATGATTACTTTCAATCCATTGCTGTGCCTGGTGTAACAGATACCCACAGTCCCTCCTCCTGCCTATCAGTCTGCCAGAAATCCTAATGTTATCTTCTACAAGCAAATATCAAAAACTGGAAGAGGCTCTTGTAGTTATGCTCAGAAACCAGAACTCCTGGCAACACAGACGTAACACACAATGGAAACATTTGGGCTTCTTCTATCTTTTTGGAATCACAGACTACTTGACAGTTATTCCCTAGGAATCCTTTAGGAAAAGATTGAGACCTTGTGGTGACCTGCTACTCATTTCTGTTTTGATTTTAAAAGCAACAGTAGAAGTAAAGAGATTTTAATTTCTCATGCACATTCAGAACACAAAGTCGTAACAGACAAAACAACGGAGAGATTATCTGATTTCTTGAGTGTGGTGCAAACATTCAAGACTACATGACGTAAAGCTGAAGTAACTGCGAAGATGTAAGACCAAGGCACACAGTTCCCTACTGTAAAAAATAAAAACAATCATAGAGGATTCAAAAAACCACACAGCTTAGTTGTGCACATTCCTTTAAGAATCCCTGTGTAAAATTTAGTACTGAACAATCAAAAAAGCACTTCTTTTATAATACGAACCGTTTGCTGAACATTTATTTTAAGTTACAAAAGCACTAAATCCTAACAAAATTGATTTATAAAGCTTTATACTTACACAAGAAACACGAAACGGTCCAAAAGTTACAGCTGCTTCTCCATACAGGGGCCAGTAACGCTCACATTTTTTCTGTTGAAGCAAAGAATTCTAATTTAATTCATGCATAGCACTGAAAGATGATGATTAACAGAAGCAGAGCAGACAAAATGATAACCCAAATGCCTTATGCTGGTCTTCTTTTAAGATAGTAAAATAACTTCTCTTTTGGATAATGAAAGAAAAACAAAACCAAGACCCCAGGTGACCAATAAATGCAACCAAAAGACACTCTGCAAATTAGGACGTTAACTTCGCGTCTGCCTGCACAAATGCAGAAGCTTGCACTGCATCATACAGAGAGAGGCAAGGAAGCTCAGTTTTTCTGAAAGGTGGGAATTCACCACTCTGGACACACTTTTCTTTCCCCTTCTAAGGTCATAAGAATAAAGCAGAGAGATCTAAAAAAATAATTGTTTTTGCAGCTGTATCAATTGACAGGAAATTCTGAAGGACTCAGGATTTTGATAGTTGGCCCACATCCCACAAAGCATGTTTTTTCCATAGTGACATGACCAGAAACAAATAATTGGTACAGTTCTGTATACAAACACATATTCCACTGAGATGACACCTAAAGAATAATGTAACACTACCAATAGAGTAAAGAAATGCAGACTCATTAACTGTTTTCTATGAACAGAAATGTAAGGACAGGCACTCTCATTCCAACTAGTGTTTTATCATTATTGTTATAATTACAGTTATGGATTTGGCATATGAAGCTTCACAGGTATTGCCCCACATGAGCAGAGCTTGTTTAGTTTTGTAGGTAGGATACATACCCTTCCCATTTCAAACTCTCGACAGGCCATCACAATTATCTGAAAACAAAAAAAGATGCTCCAAGTCAGCTGGTTTTAGATTGAGTAACATCATAAAGATGCTAATACTACTTAATTGACTACCACGAAAGAGACTAATTAATACTATTTTCCTACCTGCACATACATGCTCTTTTAATTCTAAAACAGTAACCAAATTCCATCCTTCACAAAACCTACATCACTAATACAACACTTTAAGGCTACTTAATTCAAATTTACTGTAATCCCTATACAAATACCTGGTTTATTCAGCCTGAATGTAAACTCTAAACTTAATTTTGAAAACATAGAATCATTTTCCAACTGTAAGAAACATTGCTATATTTTCTTACAGTGACACAGAATGCATAATATAGAAGCAAAACCCAAACAAACCAAGAATGAATATTCTAGGTGAAGCTATTGTGAATTGCACAATAAGAATCCACCAACAAGTAAGTTATTTGTTACAGTAAGTAGTGATTCAAGTGTCTGATAAAACAAAAAAATAGTTTCAGAAATTATTTGTTGAACATGTCCAATTTTAACAGTATTTGATAGTTAATTCATGACAATAACTGTTTGAATAGATCTAGAATATATAAACCAGTAATTAATCCAAAATTAGCATTAGTAGAAAGGTAAGTGGGGTTTTTTTGCTTCACATGCTGCTTCTCTATTTGATTTTGTCAGTTCAATTCAAGTCAGTGTTGTAAGGCCTCCCACAGGACAGTTGTAACCAAGCAAGAACTTATTTATAAATATGAAGGATTTAACATTCATTCAATACAATTACTACTTTGAATTTATACTGTTAAATTGAATAAATAATATTAATGATATATACAATGCTATTTAAAATACAAAACCCCCAAGATTTTGGAAGTAAATGAGCTAAATCACTGTCAATATTTTTTGGCAACAAAAGCCAGCTCAGGCAAAAACCAGACAATTGCTACACCATGAAATAAGATAACACTCAATTTTTTAGTAGGTACTTACAGCAACATTGTATTCCCATATCATCCTCCAGAAGTCTATGACTGTATTGGCTAAGGGTCCCTGGGTAGCAACATATGCTTTTGGCCCGTGTACTCCCTGGAATTGCACAAAGGAACATTAATGTTTAAAAAGAAAATTTATCTGTACTGAATAAAAGAGGCTTTAGGTTATAATCATGTAAAATCAGAATATCCTTTTTTTTATATATATATATACAACAGGAAGGGTGAATATGAAACATGAGTCCCAATTACACCAGTGGGAATTTTGCTGGTGGTCTCAAGGAGGCCCAAGATTACGACAGCCACGGCATTGACACAGACTGTCACAGAAAGTAAGTTTCTGTACGTTCAGATTCTGAAGATTACCTTTAAGTCCACGTTTTCTTGGTTACTCAAACATTCAGTGAGGAAAATTTGAAAATCTTTCCGCTAAAAATCATCCTTTTGAACAAATTTAAGTTCCCTCCTCCCACTAATACATTTCAAAAATACAAAGTTTTGAAATTTGTTTTATATAAATCTAGAAGACATTAATATTCAGCTTTTTAAGCTAAACATTCCAAAAGGAAGAACTACAGGAACACCTGTTTCTGAATAATAAATACTGCATAAAAGCATCAGAATAAATAAAATAGAAAGACAGCTCAAGATACTAAGACTTTGAAACAAAACTGTAACAGGCTTTTAGTCAAATTCTGGCTTCTCTCTTAGAATGTTAGACATAATTTCATTGCCACCCTTCTGCCCTGAACAGTGAGAAGTGTGTATTAATACACACAATTTGTCAAACTCCTCATTTATGGCTCCTAAAAAGAGTCTTTCTTAAAAAGGGATATTTTTAAACACAACAATTGCATCTGAATTTTCCCATGGTATAAATTTCCAATTTGCTTGCCTGCCACATTAAAATGAAGTATTCTATATTTCCACTTAAGAGTAATAACAAAGCTTTAAGTTAGAAATGGCATCATGTTTGCAAATTTATTCAAGTCATAATAAAAGAGTATTTTCCCTCACACTTTTAAATTCTTATCTCAGACTATAATATTAAATCTGCAATGACATGAAATAAAACCTTAAAAAGAATTCAAGAACTGTTAAATTAGTAATACATACCTTAATAAAGTTTGCATTGATGTAGTCTGAATCTTGTGGGGGAATTTTTAAGGTCAGTTTAACTCGGCTATGATCAACTAAAAGAAAAAATTATGGGTTTTTTTTAAACTAGAGTTACAACACAAGTAAATCAGTACAAAACTGCAAATATTACATATATAGTACATTTCCCAAAGACAGGTCACACAAGCGAGTCAGTTCATTTAATTTCTGGGTGAAACAAGGTGGGTAGAGATAAGCAGAGCAGCTCCTACTGCCATGTGGTGCTTCTGATGCTCAAGTTCACAGGATACCATCTCCTGGAATCCCAAGAGCAATTCATTACAAAGAGGCAAAATTCAATAAATCAGAAGCCACCAAAATTGTAGTTACACAACATTAACACAGATCACGATGGTCAGAATTCAAGGCACACCTAAGGAAAGCGGAAATAATAAAACACCAGTGCGTGGTTAAAGCAACTGGCAGGTCTTAAAGTGCCTGCCAAGGAGGACTCTGTCAGGTACCATAACATGAAACTTGACTGGGGTTTATTGCTCAGGCACAGACTAACCTCTATCCCCCAAACACTGGGCTGGACACTTTGCTGTGCCACTTTTGGACTAGAAAGCTGAAGACTCCTTCATTTAAGGGCGTTTGACATGTCAAGTTGCTGCCTCAAGCTTTACTGACTGTCTCAGAGAAAATTTCTTATGAAAACAGCAGATCTTTGGAGACCAAAATCCTCAGCAGTCTTAAAAATAGCCTTACTACTTGTTGACAGACTAAACTAAACATTTTGGTATTCTTCTTGGCACTGAAAAAAAAAAACCTGCACCTTTAATACAGCAACAACTTGATGTTACTAAAATGGGGTAGGTTGTTGGCAGGTTCACCAGTCCTTCCAGCTCTTGTTGACAACAATACTTCCTAGCTATGACACAAAAATCACTCAAATTATCTCTACAATAGAGGCTCTTTCTGTCAGAAATACAGATCAGAAAAAAACATCTTCAAAAGGGGGAACAGAAGTATCTGCAGAAACAGCATCTGCTCAAACAATTTCTGTTGTGTTCTGCTCCCAGGGTCAATTCCTCAACCACAGAACAGCTGCTAAGCCTTTGATTAGACCTTAATTCAAGAAAAAAAAACCAACATAAAGAACAAATACATTTCAAAGGAGAAAATATGGCTAGTTGGGCTTTCTGGTTTGTCAAAACATCACTGATAATAAAACAGGGAAGCATGCCCACAAGAACTCCATTCTAAGAGTTACTTCTCTACAAAAAGCTCTTTTAAAAAGCTTGCAAACATGGTCAAATCTTTCTGCCAGAGTCCTTAAAACATGCAGAAAATATCTGTGTTACCATGAACAGCTTCCTAAAAAAGCACAAGTGTAAATTACAAGACTTAGATCACAGATCTAAAGACAACAGACTCACAGAAAGGCCTAGAGGAACCCTTAAAACACATTAACTCTATTATACTCTGATACATAGAATGTAAAAGCAAGAATATTCTCTAAGCATGCAGTGGTATCACAAGCTTTACACTAAAACCTGCTTTTAAGTGGCAGAACCAACTAATTAAAGCAGGCTAATGAGAGATCCTATCTTCCCAGCACAGCAGATCAAAAATTCTGGAGCAGTTTTCAAATGTCAACATTTCCAGCCTGTGTCTATGTGCCACAGCTCAGCTGCTACAGAATTTTAGGTCTGGAATAGAATTCCCTAAGAAAAACCCACTGCAGGTTTCAGCTTCAGAAGATTAAGTGCTTGGATATTGAAAGACTCAGTTCTAATGGGTTCCTCGGGTGAGCAGTGAACACCATGTTTCATTTAACTACCACGTAGGATGGCTCGGTAAATTGTAACAGGAACATGTATCCTTTACTCTGAAGCCAGTGTTGAGTTAGTGGTGATGTATTGATCTCTCTGGTAGCAGTAACCATGCCTGATAACCACAGCACTAATCTCGGATTAAGTTAAAAATGTAGTTTCTTTCATGGATTTACGAGAGATAGGCAAAGTATAACCGCCTCTCTCCTGGTTCTTCTCATCTCTGCCAAATGGGCCTCCCATCAATTTATTGCTGGAAACCTTGGATGTTTGAAGACATTCTCACTTTAACTGAAAATATACCCTCAATTTCCCTCCATGCTTTGAGGTTCACTCATTTCCCCCCTGTGAACCGTGTACCCACTCAGACCCCAATGACTCAGGTTTTATTTTCATGTAGATAAAAGACATGCACATCTACTGCTCCAGTTGCAGCCCTTTGCTACTACACTGCTACTGTCTCACAACTCAGCCTGGGTGCTACCAAGATTTTGCTGTATTGTTCATGATCTCCCAAAATGCCAGGACAGAAGAAAGTATATCCACTATTAATAAGATGACAGTAACAACTTCTGTCTCTTTTCACTCCATCTATTAAGCAAAGAACCCCAAAACAAACACAAAAAACCCACCCCAATGATATTTAATTATTTTGCTGCAGTTCAGCTTAGTGACACACAACTCTTCAAAATGTGATCTATGTCATACATATATCCCCAGCAAAATCTAAAACCACACCTATTTCCTCCTCAGTGCAGCAGCAAGCACCATGCCCACCTTGTCAAAAAATCTAGGGCCTTGGCTTTAGGCTAAAGTTCATTGCTGGAATTGTTACTCCAAGCACTGATAAACAGTAAAAATTTCAGCACTACAAAAACACAGCACATGGGTATACAACAATCTTAAACACACAATAACTCACTGAAGTTTATTATTAGAACATATTTTAGAAGTGAAAACTAATGATGCCTAAGACCATTTTCAACAACAAACTGGTTGTAAACCTCCTAACACTTCAGGGAAAGTTAAGCAGAGCAAAATGTACGTGGTGGTGACCTTGTGGGAAGCCTGGAAGCCTTTCATCTCACTGTCAGCTGATCGTAGCAAAAAGCACCATAAGAGCCTCTAATTCATGGCCTCACAAGCTACTCAAAGTGAGCTTGTAATAGGCAATCTTGTAATTTCAGATCACTGATCTGTTATATCCACACATTGGCAGTTTTAAAATTTAAATTCTGTTCTGAATCTTGTTTTCTATGTCCACACATTAAACAGAAATTCATTTAGGCTTTAGCAAAATAGAAACCAAAGTTAATCCAACATTGAAACTTCTCCAACACCATTTGCAGGATACAAACACGCAAAAAGATCTGTTTTACTTCAAACTAGTTTCTTTAAGGATCTTTAAAATTTCATCTGGAGTTTATGCTGACATTTATTTGTTTTCTACCATGAATAGCATGCACCTAAAGAAAAAATACATTTAAGCACATAGTAAAGTTCTCAGCTATTCTGAGCAAAAATGAAAGTGTTGGTTTGATACAGCCTCAGAACCAGCACACATTTATCTTCAGGTGATATCTCTCTTAAAATATAAAACCCTTCACTCACTTTGCCTTCCAAGTTAAAAATAAAAATTTTAAGGAAGTTATCTTTCAGCAAATTATCTCCAATTTTGTCTTTCAGTATTAACTAAGTAGTAACACATGAAGAATAACAAGCACTTTGTCTTCTATTAAAATGTAAATCAGACTTACATGGCAATATATCCTTGTATCTATTCTTTTTAACATTTTCTTCTTTTTCTCCAGTAGCTGTTGGGTAGATCTTCTCCGTTCTGTATTTTGTTGATAATCTTCTTAACCTCTGAAATAAAAGATTTATGTTATATTTTCAAGTCTCAAGATAACAATCATCACAAGGTATTTGTTTCATTGATGAAGATCACTCAGAAAAAACCCCTCTTCTCTCCTTTTACAATACTCACTATGATGAAGTTTAAAAATCTAATTATCCAGTGCTTTCAGCACATCAGCAGTTTATAAATCAGCTCTATACACCATGAGAGATAGAACTTTGGAAAAGCCACTCTACTTGTCTCTCAGTTGCCGGCTACTCGCAATTAAGATGAGTGACAGGGGGTCCACTGTACTCACAACAGTGTGTCATTTTTTTCCCTCTCCGTCTATTTCAAATCCTAGAAATTGGAGAGAGTCAAAACCTCTAATAAAAACCAGCCCCTGCCTTTCAGCAACCTAGGAAATAAAAGCAATACGGCTTTTATCCTCCCAAATAAGTTAGGCCTTTGCAACCTTAAAACTGAGGAAGAAGAGAAGAGTGTAGGTTTTCTTTGGGAAAAAAATAAAAATACAAGAGGAGTCAGCAGAGCTTGTTATTTTAGATTGTGTAGACATCCAGATTTCAAAAGGAACACCAAAGAACTCAAACTTAAGTCTGGTGGTTGCAAAACCAGCCTTTCTATCAACCCTGCCATGGTGGTAGCTTATGAGACTATGAAGAGAAAGGCTGAATGCAGCTGCAAACAAGTTCAGCACCCCCAGTGAGTGGTGTTGTGCACAGGCAGAAGGAGAAAGGTTGTTCACATTTCCCTCCCTCTACATTCAATGCTCCATTATCATCCTGAAGGCTCAAAACATTCATGACTTGCACTCTTTTGGGGAAGGGGGACAATGGGGGAGGTTTTCTGCTAGTTAAAAGTGTAAATCTTGTTTGTCACTGACCATGCAACAACATACAGGCA
This sequence comes from Acropternis orthonyx, assembly GCA_035583155.1. Taxonomy (NCBI): domain Eukaryota; kingdom Metazoa; phylum Chordata; class Aves; order Passeriformes; family Rhinocryptidae; genus Acropternis; species Acropternis orthonyx. The sequence continues at coordinate 11,368,454 of JAWWEU010000040.1, forward strand.
GAAGGGCGTCATAAATAAGATCATCTGCTTGGAAAGCCAGTTTTCTTCTTGAATTCCTCTAAAACTACTAAAACACTTGGGACACTCACTACACACTTCAATTAAGAAAACGATTTGGCAACTTGAGTCCTTCAATAATTCTTTGAGCAAAAGAGAAAAAGAAAAAACCCACATAAAATTTAGCATTTCTCTTACATAGAGAAAAACATTTTCATTAAATTTATCTGGATATAGTAAAAAAAAATATATCAGATTACCTATGCAAATGTGGATAAAACTTGGCACTAATTTAGTTGAATAATACACAGCTAATAAACCAGAAAAGTGGCATTTACAGAGCAAAGACAAATGACAAGGTAAAAATTAAAAAAAAAAAATAGCACTAATCAAGTAGCACCAGTTTTCTCTTCTAGAAGGACTTAATCACAGATTATATCACTGAACACTAAAAAGAGTAAGAGAACTAGCCCACTGGGGGGTTTCTTCCTTAAAATGAATTCACCTTGAAAAACTTGCAATATTAGTCAAAAAAGTAAAAACAGTAAATACCTGGAGATAGGGCAGCAGGTCTCTAACCACACAATGATCAAAGTGCTAAATATATTGTGTGAAAGCATTGCTACAGTGAGGAACAGGAAGATGCAATTCTTAGAGACACATGAACAGTTACTGGAAGCCTCCATGCAGACTACACTCATCTTGGCAACACTAAAACCAAATTCATAGCAAAACCTGTGAACACAGCAGGCAGAGAAACCTGGTTTGTCACATGGTGCAGACAGTGAATACCGCTGCTCACAGAAGACATTGTCCCATGCAACACCGACCTTTCCTGTGTCAAAATAAAGAATACCACTTGTGCTGAGCCTGAACACAACCAGGAGTCTAGAAATACCAAAATTAATGCACATAAACCAGCTATATCAGTTATAAACTGCAAGGCTGAGATAGGTTTTAAGCCTCCAATCAAGGGAGGGGGGGAAAAGGCAAAGAGCAACAATGATATTTTCCAAGCACAGTCACTTATATGATTTTGTGTGTTGTTCCACATCTCAACGTGGCTTTTTTGTCCATCTTATTGATTTTTATGGGACAGATGTAATTACTCTGCTTTAAAAAGAGTAACAAAGAAGTTTAAAGAAAAACTACCTCTACAATCCATGAGTAGGAGCAAAAGTAATTTTGCATGAGAAAGAACAAAATTAGGAAGTTAGGTTAAGTATCAAAAAGCACCCAAAGAAGATTATCTTTTCACTTTAGCCCATTTTAAAGGCATGTAAGAAAAAATACTTTCACAGGTACAACTTGGACCTGTTGTACTCCAAAAAGGCTTAAGTGACAAGTACCAACTTTCATTTTCCAGAAAGTGATGCTGTAAGAGTTCAGCACAACCTCCTTCCCTGCATGATTCACCCTCCTCTGCTCTACAACCTGCTAAACAGACCAGAAAGAAGCATTAACATAGCCCATCTCCAAGGCAAAGGCTGGAAATGAAATACAGGTTGATTTTAACACACATCTGTTCCTAAAGTACCTCAAGATCCATGCTTTTAATGCATGTTTGCCAGCTGTGCTGTGACATGGGTAATAGAAGATACGCAAGTACAGTTTTGAGAGCAATCAAAAAGAGTAAGGAGCACTTTTTATGATTTATAGTAGTATCCCCTAATCCCCTACATAGAATAATGACTACTTCATGCTTTGGAAGAGGAAGAATTGAATAAGGAGTAAGGAAAGTATTTTAAAAACTGAGCTTTGAACAAACTACCACAGGAATGGAAAAGTGCCAGACTCAGCAGAGGATTCCGCCCTACACACAGTAGAAAATTCCCATAGAAAGCTCTTGCAGTGTGCTCCCAGGCTGCTGAGGGATGCAGGAGACCCGGTGCTTCCTAGGTTACAGCCCAGAGTGATCAGGAGGAGCAGAATGTACTCAATAGCAGAACGGGGGTAAAGACAGGGCAGAAGAGGAAAGAATTTTGTTCAGACGACAAGACAGCCAGCAAATTCCATCACAGTCCGCTTTCATGCTAATTTTTAATAAACAACTGTCTACAGAACAAAGCAGCACTCATTTGGGTTAAGCCAGTAAACTGCCAAAGTGCTTCCCAGAAGATCCTCGGACACCAACAGCAGGGACATCAGAGGTCCAGCCTGGTGCCTCTGCAGATAACACTGGGCGCCTCCGTGACACTTGCCTATTCATTGAGATTGCTATTCTGGTACCACAAAAAACTTCACTGGCATAGTCTTTCAGGAACAAAATGGTCAGAAAGTAAGCATGATGAACCATAAACATACATTTAGAGAACTACATTCACAAGGCCTTTAGTTCCATGCTCATTAGAAAAAGCTCGATTTTAATTCTGCTTATTCATTGCGTGACAGAAGTGGTTTGTGGGGTGGTGACAAACACTTACCACATGTGACAGTGGGGACATGAGTCTTTGAAACAGTTTAAGTTTCAGAAGCATACTTTCAACTTCCATAGTGGTTTTACAGTCTGCACTACAAATCTATTGCAGTGTTTACACAAAAAGACAAAACAGCTTTTCAAACCCACCTTGCGGAATCCTACCATATTACAAAGAACTTTGTCCAATCAGTTCTGGAAATACAGATCTCTGACCTTCATTGTCAATTTATTTGTTTATTCAGCACTTTAGAAAGTAAAGACACATTGCTTAATACTATGGAAGTGCCATTTGTGGATTAAAGAAAGCATCTATAGAGTCTACTGAGATTTTAAGAACTCACTTCAAAGGCATAAACCTCATTTAGGGTACTGAAGTACTTGTGAATCCTTTCCAGGCTTCTTTTCAAGGAGAACATGACAAATATTTCACCAGAGTTTCACTTATCTCAAGTCCTCGAACTGTCTCCTAGGCCTTGTCTGGCATTTCTAATTGGCAAGAACATCAGATAATACAACAGTGATGTTCTCCTGAATCTCCTTGCTGACCACACCTGAGCAGCAATACATACCAGAGTGTCAAACACCAGTTGCTGCAATACTCCAGGTCACCTGTGGTTCATTTGCCTTGCTCTAATGGACAGCTCTGGCAGTGCCCTCCTGAGATTGCACCAATCACACAGGAACCTATTTTCTTTTTCAGAATTTTCCTAATTTTATTAAGAAATACTCAAAGAAAAAAAAAAAAAAAAAAAAAAAGAAAAACTGCCATAGAAGTTACCGCTAAAATCAAAGCATAAAATAAGATACTCAGAAACACTAAAAAAATGTTGTAGTCATGCACTCATTTAATGAAATAAGACAGCTATTTCTACCATAAGGAGGACGTTGCATTTTTCTTACTAGTAGGAGAGGAAGAAACCACACAAGAATTATGTTCAACTCTGGTCTCATTCAAGTAATTTAGATAAACATTATTAGGGTAGAATAAATTCCTGAGTACTTTTATGCAGTGAGAAAAATGTACCTGTATGGAGCAACACGAACCAAATCACCACAAAAATGTCAAAATTACTATCTTCTGGCTATCTATAGTCAGATTACAAAGGTTTCAGATTCTGTACCTATGAACACAGAAATGCCAGAGATGCCTTTGGCAACTGACAGTTCAATGCACACTTAGATACAACATTGCTCAAATGAGGTTCTGACTTCCTAGAGCTGCTTTGGTTCCAGAAGTATTTTAGCTTCAAGTCCCTGCAAATCCAACTGGAGATTTCCTACACCACTTTCTTATCACTGAGAGCTCTGGGAAGACTACCTGATGGTAACAAACCCAATTGGAGAATGGATTGTTCAGGAGTGCATCTGCATCTCTGGGTTGCAATAGCAAGGAATAAATGATCACAGTGAGCTGGGTTTCCTTTAGTCACTCTGCCAGAAGAGCTGTGTGAGAGAATGGGGCACTGTGTAACTCAGCCCAAAAAGTTTCTGAGGAAGTCAGGTCCAGTTGGGTTGAATGAACCCCAAATTGGGATATCACTGGTTAACTGATTCCCCTGCTAAGTAGCACAAATAATGGAGGGTTTAATATGATTTCGGGCATCACACTTGGCAGCTTATATTGGTATATTAAATGCTCTGCATCTTTTTGTGAATAAACACAGCATGAAAACAGAAAAGACCGACATGCAAGACAATGTCCAAAGAGTCTAAGCTGGCAATTAAAATTAGTTATCATACTTAGTGCATACATATGACATTACAGATAAAACTCCTTTTTGAGAGTATGCCTCTCACCATTCCATCTTAAGTGTATTTGAAAACAAGCATCCACTTGTGACCCATGTCAATATTTTCCCATCAATTCCTGTAAGCTTTCAAACAGCAATTGTTTTTAAGAATTCCTAGCTCTCATGGTGGAAGGAAAAAGCCTTCCCAAACACTAGTCAAGCATAAAAAATGAAAGGAGAATGATCCGGTTCTATAAAAACATCACTGTATCTCGACATTCACAGATGGCATTGGCTGCAAAAAAACACAGGCTAGTGGTCTCTACTTAACCTATTTCTCTGAAACAATGCCCTAAAAGGAGATTGCAAGCTGAACTGAGAAGGAGGAGTTTTCATTGCTTTGGCAACACCTACTAACTCTCTGGAGCTCCAGGTGCTCCAAGACAATCTCTGCTGAAGTGATTAATAGACAAGCCTGACAACTGCAGGCCCTCGGGAGCTCTGTCTTTGGTGTTTCACAGCAGGACAATGACAGGGACGAAAACCCCCATGCATTCCAGGAAGCTTGTGTGAAGCAGGCAAAAGAAAAGTCCCTACAACATTACCCAGAAAACTGAGAACAGCACCATTTCAGCATTAGATGATACAGTGTATTCTATACAGCAGTTGGACTTCAATGATCCTTGTCCGCCCTTCCAGCTCAGGCCATTCGATGATTCTAAGGTTCTACAATATCTTAACTCTCATATTTTCTCAGGAAAGAGGGGAATTCATGTTATTGCATTAGTTGGAGGTTTCTATCCAAAAAAGAAGCATCAGCCAATGAAGATAGAGCTGGTACATCCTCATGCAGAGAAGGCACAATGACCGCAAAAGCAGTCTGTTGGGCACATCCTTTCTTCAGTTTCACATTAGAAACAGGTAAAAAAACACAAACAGCAGAATACTCTGCAGAATTAGGTATTGACAGAGTAAGACCAATATTTTCCATCTTTCCAAACCTGTATTCTTCCTAAGAACAATATTAGAACCAGACACATCTCCCACACTGCTAATAACTAAAGATAACTTTACAAACTCATTATCAAAATGTGGGTTGATTGATTGAAAATTCTTCTTTCCTCTCCCTCATTTCTAAAACTATTTTTATACTATCTGCATGTTAATCCCAGTCTAAACTAGCAGTACTATCAACTGCAGTTCATTTATGTTCAATGTAATAGTTGAGCCACATTGCCATTACACATGCCAGTAATGGGCTAGTTTTACCAGGTTGGAGAAGACGAAGTAGATCTGTGGTTTGGTGATGAGCAAGGAAATAAACAGACAAAGCAGAACATAAAATTACTAAAGCACAGTCAAGTTTTAGTTGGTGGGTTACTAAAGCATGTTCTAAGGTATTTTAGGAAGTTCTGCAGCACACTGACTAAGAATTGGGATTATAACTTTCCATCTCTGAACTGTATTGTTCCCTCAGCACATTGAGTTTACTGTCAGGGCAGCACAAGTGAAAACATGCAGGGCAACACAGCAGTAACAGTTAGTTATAGACTGTAAGTGAAGAACAGGGAAGTTTCTATTAGTATGAAAGCACCTGATTAGAAAATTGACTGCTCTGGGTTGAAGACTGGGAAGATTCTTGATGCAAAACCAGCAAAGGTTGACTTTAGCACACCCTACAAATAACACACTTCCTAAGAGTGTTAAAGCAATTTCAGAACAATTGTTGATAATTCAGAACAGAAGTAAGCCTTAGATTTCTTGCAACAAGATGATTTTCTGACTTCACCATATAAACCCAAACAGCACATAGAAGCAAAGCACTTACAGAAACAAACAAAACTCATAAACAGGGAACTGTCTTGTTTAAAACCATGATTTCCAAGTTAATATTTTCCTCTTTTTCCTTCAGTAGTAGGTTTTATGCGTGCTGACAGCACCAGCATATTAAACACATCACATTTAATTCTGATTTTCCCTTTAAGACTTTTTTTTTAAACATATTATTCATCTTACTTTGCCATGTGATTAAAAAGGAAGATGCTCCTAAACAAAGCTGCAGCAAATAGTTCTTGAGAAAGTTTTTACAGCTGTAGTTGATAAAACATTGTAATGCAATCAACCAATACATCTGGAAAAAATCCAGCAGCTTGTTACGGAAGAAAACAGCTACTAAATACAGTAAAAAATTTTGTTAACTGGAGCCTATAAAATATGTCATCTTCATATTTAAGGCTTCTCTACCAATCTCCTCATTGATGCATTTTTCACAAGCAGTTGAACTTAAAAGTCAAGATGGTGACTAAAGACTTGAGTTGTCCTTCACATAATTTTCTGCAATTTTTCCAAGGCAACTAACACCATTCATTTAAGGGCAAATGAATGATGATTGTTTCTTATGTGAAAAAGAATTATTAATATCCTAAAATATTTTAAACACTAAAAAATTGCAAAATAACTATAAATGTCAGTCTACTGAAGAACAAACATCTTGAAATAAGGAAGAAAGGGACAGTTCCCCCCACCCACCACCACCCCCCGACCTTCCTGTCACAATACTGTAGGTGTCTAGTGTACTAGTACCTCTTGTACAATTTCACTGCAATATTACCGTTTCACCAGTCTTGATGATTTGCTCAAGAAACTGATGGACGCGTATTTATGCCACATTTAGGCTGAATCTGAATTCAGCTCAGAGTCAGAAATTTAAGGTCTTGGCATATGACAGCAATAAATAACTTGCAAAAAAAATGGTCAGACTTAGTTCAGTTTCCATTACATTCATGTTTTCTTTGTTGCAAGAAATTGCTGTACCATCACAAAACAAGGGTAACAAAGATGTATAAACCTCCCCACCTTCAGCAGCTTCCTACAGCATAGGATTTAGGCCCACGTGGGGGACAACAGGAACTGGTATGTATTGTATCTGTTCTCTGAGATGTCATCTATATGTGCAATCAGTGCAGGCATTTTCCATGTAAGCACAACAAAACTGTGTATCTGATCCTAGACCATGACAACCTTCTGAATTGCTGGGGAAATTCAGCAGCCCCAGAGTGAAAGGCCAGCTGGGAGCATGCACAGACACCCTGAATCCAGAGTGCCTTGCTGTCAGGCATCTTAAAACCAAGAGGAAGATGGCTTAGTCTCTTTACAGTCCCAATGATTCAAGCTCCTCAGTAAGGTAGTAACTAGAAGCAGAATGACCAATATTAAGCAGAGATTTAGACTTACATGAAAAGATATGAAGAACAGTTTAAGTGCCCACCTCATCTCCCATCTTGGTCTGCAAAAGCAAGCAGAAGTGAACTGCAACACCAACACTGCCATAGGCAGAGCTTTGCTGAAAAGCCTTACCAGGAGCAAGTATCAGAAGGTGGGTTGATCTTTCCACTCTGATGCTGGAAGGGGGATGTTTTTTTGTTTATTTAAGAAGAAAAAATTAGTTATAGGTCCAGGTAAACTTCTTCTCAAGAGCCACTCTGACTTATCCAGGAGAGGTGACCCCACTACAGTCCACTCCATCCAGACAGTCTATCCTTGAAGCCAATCCAATTTTGACATCCTGAACATGATGCTGACACTGTCAGTGCAATATCTGAGTGAAGACTTACAGAGCACGTCCTTCACCCAAAACAGAGATGAAGTAGATACTTGTCCTACCTCCCTCACACACACCGGATTTAAAGCTTCTCAGGAAAGTTAAAACCCAAGAGTTTTGTTGGAATAGGAAAGGATACCAAAGTAGCAGCATCCCCAGGACCAGCCTGTGGAAGCCTAGAAGAAATTATCTAAAGGTAAGACTTTTTCCACAAAGAACTCCCCAAAGGCAAGAGCTTTTATTTCATGTCAATCAGGCAGCTAAAAGGAACACAAGCCACACTTTTTCATGGCCACACAAGAGGGGCTGGATGAGTCACTGCTGGTTATAACTTTGCAGCTCTTCAGCTTCAGTGCTCATGTCTCAACTGACATAACACCCTGAAACAGTGAAGAGCATCCTGTGACAAGTATTCACATGAAAAGCAAATACACGTGAGGTACAATTCACACAAATAAACAGCACAAGAATCTAAATAGGTATCAGCTAAGCCTCTGTCATTAAAGAATATTTAGTTTTTTCAACCATATCAATTCTTCCTAAAATATTTAATCATCTATTACTCCCCACAGTCTATACCATTCCCTTGGTTGTGACTTCCCTGTATGTGGAATGAAGCATTAAGATCCATGGAGAATGTATCTTGCTTTTGTTTCTGCTCAGCACCAGAGAAAAGGGAGGGAAACCAACCCAAATTCTCCTCCTTCTTCCTTCACAAGATGCAAAACCCTTCCTCTTTTCCCACGCCTTGGAACACATTTCCTTGAGGTCAGTGTTTGTTTTCAAAGCAATTTATAAGAGGGGGGGAAAAAAAGCACCAGAGCTGAAACAGGAAACACTGAGCTTTCACTCCAACAGAAGGAAACTAAAATTTCCTACCTGCTAGTCCCCCACTACCAAAGCTGCCATAAATAAAGACACAGGAGAATAATCTTAGAGCCTTATTAAAACCTTATTAATGACTTTCAATAGATCTGCACATGCACACCATGCCCCCACCCCCCAAAAAGGTCTGCTATAGGTGTTATGTTCTGCCTTCCAAAAAAGGCTTTTAACAGCCATGTTTTGCCAATTTATCTGAAACACAGCTGAAAAACTGGAGCATAATAACTGCTCTGCGGTCAAGAAACACTGTACCACTTCTGCTTTGGAGTCCAAATTACCTTCTGGACCATCTCTAGAACTCAAAGGTGCTGTTGCTTTCAGGTGTCTGATATCCTTTAGCATACAGTTGGATTGCTATGCAATGACATGAGTTTAGCATTAAATATGCAATTCCAATAAAAATATGCCAATTTTATCTTTCCCCAGAAGTCTAACTTGCTTTTTCAGAAGCAAGCTTGAACCCTTGTATAGAAACACAGTATCTTTAGAGACTTTCAGCAGTTTAGAAACCCCACTATTCATCAGGCAAGATTAGGATACTAATATAGTTACGCTCGTTCATGACTGGCAAGTAAAACACTCACAAGATTTTAATGACTACTTCCCCTTCAAAAGAACCACTATCTAATAAATACAAACCCCAATATTTTTGACAAGTGCTGAATCAGTACTTCCATGCAGCAACACATACACAGGGAACACACAAGTAGATTGCAAAGAGAAAGATAAAGTACCAAATAAAAAATACGTTTCTACTATCGGGAGAAAACATGCTTACAACTATTTTCACCCCTTCTTTGAGACTGTGTCTGGAAGCCAAGGAATGTGCTAGTTATAAAGAAGCCATTTATGACAGAGTTCAATAGCATTTTAAGAGCCAGAAAGAAGTAGCCTCATTAAAGATACAAACTTGTACTAAGATTTCAACTGTAATGACCCGAGCTAATAACCAGCACAATATTTATGGAGAGACAAAGGAACTTTGTGTAGTAATTGTTTATATTAGCAGTATCTGTCAATTTTTGCCTAACAAATGTGTCCCCAACAGTTGAAAAGCACACACCTTTCAAGCATAATTTTGGTTTAAAAAGGAGATAGAACAGGGAATCCAATGGCCAACAAAATTCTCATGATTCTGGCAGAAAGGGCTAGAAAGCAACTATTGAAAGGAAATCAAAGCAGCGGTGGCTAGTACAGAAACAATAAATCTAGACAACCAGTTTGAAATATTCAAATGCTTGAACAATACAAACGCTACCATTTGTTTCTACTGAATTAAAAAAAAAAAATCCCTAAATCTTCTCCATACATGCTATACTGTATGCAGCTCTCTTACACAAAAGTACCACAGGCATATACACAGTAATACCAATTCAGCATTACCACTAAGACTTTGTATTACAGTATTAATATAGTATTACCATTCAAGGTATTACAGTATTACCACTCAAAGAGAATGTTTCTTATTTTCCTCATATTTTGTTCAACAAGCCACTTCAACCAAAGGAAACAGTTGTGATGCTTCTCCAATAAAACCATTTCCAATGTACTGTTTGACATACCATTAACACTTTTGAATTCCATTGTAACCTTGATCCCAGGTATTCTCAGGCCAGCAAAAGAAAGTTTTCTCTTCTACAGCCCTGTACCATGATTTCAGTAGAACTCCCAAAGACAAGAATACTGCAGTGAAGTTACCAAAAAGTAAATGAAAATACTGGTTTAAACAAACAGTTTGAAGCTAAACCTTTTTAAAATGATGAACGTTTTTAAGGAAATTTTTAATTCTGAAGACTCACAAAAGCTTGTACCACACTAAAGGGTCAAGTAACAAATATTTAGTATACATCCTGTTAAAGTCAGTGCCGAGAACCTGTATCCCTAATACTTCTAAAATAAAGCCTTTATATAAATTTTATTTTATTTTGTATACCAAAACCACAGTTCAAATTTTAAGTTATTTTCCAAATAGTTGTAGGATGCCTTTATTACACTTATAATGCATTTACTTCTGTAATTCTTCTGTTTTGAAGAGCAGAGAAACATTTACCTCATATGAAGAATATACTCAATCACCTAAAGGTTTTTAAGTACCCTGCCAGGTTATTTTTATTATGCAGCTAATGTGTGAAATACAGTCCTTATACAGTGCCAAATTTCAACAAATAGGAAGGCACTCAAGCCAACTGGTAGAATAAATCTGGTTCAGGCAAGTGCCTTTCAATCAAGCTGCTGATAAATTTAAAACAACCCTCAGCTGCCACTGCTTAAAAAAGCTGAATATTTACAATCCAGAATGTACAAGCTGATAGTTTGTTTGGTAAACAACAGCACAGGTCTTTATCTGATATAAAAACAACTTTATTCAACACCTCCGGGTTCTGGATGACAGATTTACTTCCAGGTATTTCAGAAACACACAGGAACACCTTCAGATCCCACCTCAAGGTTTTTATCTATAATTCTCATCTATGTGGAATATGTGACTCCACTTCCTTTCTTGGAAAAGGAAGCTGTTCCAATCTGAGCTTCAACTAAGTATTTGATATGGTGCCAATTCAAAAGAAGAGTATGTGAATTTCTACAAGAATTCAGGCGAGACTGGTCTCTAGTTTGTTTTTACAAGGAAAAAATTGTTTTAAAAAAATCATCTGACTGAAGGGATTTCACAAGCAGAGTTTCTCAAAAAAACTTCCCAGGCCAAGCAGGCATTTTCCTTCATGACCTCTCCAGCAAAGCCATGCACACTAACAGACATGCGATGAGAAACTAGAAAACAGTTAGAGATGAAGATGGGAGTATAACATTAATCAAGCTGATGGACTTTCGGGGTTAAAGAAATAAGAATAAACCTCAAAAATGCCAAATAAAGTTGTACACTAGAAGCTGCTAATGAAGAAAACATAAATGCATATTATCACAAATAACTAAGTGGCAACTCATGTTTCTAACAGTCCCCAAGGAAACAAAGACAGAATAGTTACTAATAACCTGTACTCAGAAGTCAGTCCAGCATGCTGGGAAACTTCTAGAGATGAGGAAATATGAATTCTCAACATAGAACAGGAGATACACTATTTTTTTCCCTTTCTTCTTAATTAACATAACAGATCAGTTAAAGTTATTTTTTTCCTTTTTTCATGGGTTGTATGTTCTTATTTTTCTTCTTGGTCTGAAATTAGTAAAACTGATACAACCTGAAACTACCGAAATTTTCCTCTTAGGACAGAAACATTCATATTCTACTTTATCTATTGCTTGCTTTGCCTAAGTGTCCCTTAGCACACAAAAAGTCTTAGTAGCTTTCACATTCTGTTTTCTGACACTTCATGTAAAACATGAGTTCTTTTTTATGTCCATGGTTTTGGTTGGGATAGCCTGGTTTTATTTGGTGATACTTTCAGTTGTAACCGAAGAATGCTAGCAAACATGAGCACCTTACAGAAAAAAACCCAACAATGTTTATTCTGGACAAGGAAGCAATATTTTGTTTTAAAACCAGTCCCTGAACATTTAAGTCTAACACCCTCACCCTATGCACTGTCAGTCTATACTTTTTATGACTCTTGCACGGATAAAGTAGCTGAAAGAATTTTTTTTATTTTAAGCCTTAAGTTCATTGAAACTGTATCATTTTAACCTCATTTAGAAAGTTACCAGAAGGTCAACAAATCCAAACCCAGTACATTATTGTTTCATGAACACGAGTGCAGAATAATTTAAACACTCGAGTGATCAAACAATAATCTGCAGCAATACTTAAGCACGGCATCTCCTGCTGTCAAGCTTCAGGCAGTGTTTATTTTCTCTGATAAAGAAACATGGATTTTATTCTAAGGAACTGAAATGTCTATTTTTCTCTTAAAAGAAATACTAACATTCTGATGAATATTATCAGAGAGTTTGACTTCTAAGCACTGTTCCCCACATAGGAACATTCCTGGAAAAACTGTGGTTTTGTTAAACCTTCCCTGATGCTTGGTTCCCAGTTAAACTAACAGATGTCCTGGACAAGCTGCTAAGCAGCTATTAGGCATTTATTTGGCTTCAGGTTTCATTGAAAGAACAGGCACAGAACTGAAGGCAACTTAGAGGCACCGTCTGTCTCCGAGGTGAGAAGCTGGAACACCTGCTGAGAGTTGTGGTTGTTCAGCCTGGAAAAGGCTCCAGGGAGACCTTAGAGTAGTCAGCAAGAGAGATGGAGAGGGACTTTTTACAGGGGCATATAGCCATAGGACATGGGGTAATGGATTCAAACTCAGAGGGCAAGTTTAGATTAGATATTAGGAAGGAACACTTCACTGTGAGGGTGGTGAAACACTGGAACAGGTTGCCCAGAGAAGCTGTGGATGCCCCAGCCTTGGAAGTGTTCAAGGCAAGATTGGGTGGAGTTTTGAACAAGATGATGTACCTGCCCATGGCAGAGGGATTGGAACTAGATGATCTTTAAGGTCCCTTCTAATCCAAACCACTCTGATTCTATGATCTGCCTCCTGCTGTACTACAGAGGTAACATACCTTCTTCACAGGCTGGGAGGACAACCAGAGAAAGAAATAACTTAAATAATTTTATTGCAAGCATCTGAGGCTCATATGCAGGTGACCTGAATGAGCAAAAATCCCCAAAACTCAGCAGCAAAACACAGCTTTTTTGACTGTGGAAACTTTACTCCTTAAATGCCAGAAGTTACAAAAAATTGACTGGGCTGGTTCTTTTTTTGTGTTTTTCCTTCTTCCAAACAACCCTGAGGAGCTGAACAAAAGCAAAATTTAGTTAAAAGTCCATTAGAAAGATGGCCAGTAAGCAGGAATTCACTTGCCCTGTGTCAGTAGAACCCGCCCACTAGATGTCAGTGTCCTCTTGGGCAGAGGAAAACCTTGGCTCCCAATGGAAATTGGGCAGCTGGTAGTCCTTGCTTATCAGGGCAACTGTACAGGAGGAAATTCTTATGAAGCATCCCTGAGCCACAACAAAAGCAGGACAGTAACAGTGGCATTTGTGGGTAAGAGACACGGAACTAATACAGTCCTGGACACAAAGTTTAGCCAGTAACATTAAAAGGCAAAATAACTCTTTTATGCAACATTATTGATTAAAAGAACAGCAGATTGTTCAACAGGAAGGTGATAAAATGACTGAAAGATAAAAGTACTTCTGTTTCCTGTTTCCTGAAATATTTGGACCAAAAAAAAAAAAAAAAAAACCAAAAAAACCAACCAAACAATCAAAAAACCCCACAAGAATGGTCTCTACCTCTACTAAAAGTTAAATGAGGCTTAAGGAAGCTTAGACTCGAAAGCAATAAAGTAAATTATTACAGCACAGTGTGAAATCCTCTGTGATAGGCATGAAATACCACACCCTAAATAAAGGGCAGAGCAGAAATCAAAGTTCAGGCACGTTAAGTGCCTGTTGTCAGAAGAAATGGGTAGGTCTTTCTATTCACCTGCACTACATCTAGGTATTAAGGCAAACTACAAATTTTGAATTTTCAGGTGGAAGAGACCTAAACCGAGCATCTAGTTCAACTGTCTGACCTCTTCAGGGGTGTCTAAATTTGAGTCTAAAAGGAAAATACTGATGAACTTGATTGCAGGACCACATACTTGTAAACTAATTCCAGCCCAACAAATTATGTTGGGCTCATGGGCAAGGGGAATGTCAGAGGGGAGGCAGCATCATGCTTACAAAAGCAAACAGACAAACAAGAGGAAGGTGAGAAAAAACAAGCTAAGTTTTTATAACATATTTTAATGCACCCAGGATTATGGAAAACCTATACTACCAAGGAGACAGTATGGCAGCACACACAAAAATCCTGAGGGTTCTTGAGGCGACTGAGAAGGCTATGAAGCTGAAAAATAAGAAATTAAGTATTTCAGAGGGGTACAAAGTACAGATTTCTTTCTTTTTAAAGATATCGGTTCAATTCACCACAAAATCTTTCACTTGATCCCCAGCAAGAAAAGCCACCTTGAAGCCAATTTGAGCTAGCTAAAGGTCCTGAAGAACCACTTATTGTTACTGAACACTTACATCTGTTATCCTTGCCAGACAGGAAAAGGCTAAAAAAGAAATTCACCACAACTTTTTCCTTTAGAAATAGGAACTTTAAAAAAAAAGAAAATGAGAAAGTTGAATGATAGGAAATCATACAGAGCTAAATAAGTAAAACATTTGCAAGCAGCCCAGGGCCTGCTGACATGTGCCAAGTAGCAGTACCTGCTGCTGTCCTGACCAGGGATGGGTTCTGTGTCCTGTGCTCATCAACCCACTGCTACCATGGACACTACTCAGAATCTGCCACTGAGACACACTGGGGACATAGCTCTATTTCATTTATGACTTCTACCAGGATCCACCAGTCAGAAAAAAGGACTGGACTAGCTGCGTATTTGATTTGACACATTACAGCATTCTGATATGCTGAACAAACTAAAATGTATCATATGATCCTAAAACTCATCTACTTCTCTTCCCTCCCAGTTAATAGTGCACCTATTGCACCAGGCACAACAGATTGTATTGCACTGCCTCCAAAGCATAAAAAAAGGATCTCATTCGTGTTGCTGATTTGTCCCAACCACCTCAACTGCAGTTATGATCACTTTAACTGTTCACTGTTTTATAACCAAGTTATTTTTAAGGGACTGTCAAAATTGCCCTCAATACAGGAATAACTCCAGGTTATATTTCCCAGGTGCATATATGCACTAAAAGACAGTGTGCTTGCTGGTCCATTTCTTTCCGAGGCAATTGTTCTGATAATTTTAATGAACAAGTAAGTGGTTCTTGAACATCAACAAAGGCAACAAGGGGAGCATCCTGGCCAAATTCCAACTCTTCACCATTTCCTGTAAGCCTTATTTACACCACACCCTCATCCACCATGCTGACACTATTGGTTGGTCAAATACAAGTGTACTCAGCACCAACACAACTGATCTGTAGATTCATCTACTTATCTTCTCCCCTGGTTACGAATACACCTATTGCACCATGTGTAGCACATTCGAATTTCAACACCACTGAAAAAAAAAACAAAAGCAAAAACCAACTAACAAAACATGTTTATAGCGTTTTGAAATCCTTTCCAGACAGCATAAGAAAATCCCATTCATACCATTCCATTGTTCCAAACAGCACAATTATTAAAATTCAACTTATTTGCTGTGTTCCAGTAACAAACCCACCACCTCAGCATACAAGTAGCCTTCACAAAGCAATACTTCTTTCATGGTTTGTTGATTAGGATTTCCTTATTATTACTTACTTACTTAAACGTTTAGATACTATCCAAATCCTCTAAGTTACAAATGTGAAAGGGTTACTGAGACAGAATGGAAATCACAAGTTTTTGTTTTAGAAATCAGCAAAAATAGGAAAAATCAGAAAAAGTAGATTATAGACTTTTCCATCTTGTAGAAAAAGGCAAGTAACCACTTTGGATGCAATTCTAAGGGATACTTCAGATTTTAAAAAAGTTTCCATCCAGATAAAACTGGAAGTGCATAAACCACTAGTCATCTGCTTCCTTCCATTACATATTGCAGAATCTAACAAATGGAATACAGGAAAGACAGGTTTTGATGGTGTACATGATTACAAGATACAGATAGAGAGGTTCCTTTCTTTATAGCTTTGGGATTTTTTTTAAGTTTGGTGTGAGCCATGTGTCATCAATTCAAGTCTGTTCAACTTCTGGTACTATGAACTAACACAAGGACAAAGTTCCATACCCACCCCTACAATGAAGGGTCAGCTGGTTTGTTTTTACTGTATCAGAAGCAACAGTTAACACCAATAACAACAGCTATTTATCGATACAGATTTTCTCTAGTTCTTGCATCAAGTTTAAGTTTTCCACATCTCAGCTTTTTATTCCAATTGTTTGCTTTAATCTCATTTTCTAAGACACTAATCTCCTTTATTGCCATTCCCCCCTATGTCTGTACAGTGCCCTGCTACTGACACTGGCTGCAGCCCACACTTCCCCATCCAGGAAGGGGAAAGCTGCTCAGCACTCACTCAAGTATTCCTCTTTTCTCTTGTTTACACATACATTAAAAGAAAAAATTCCAAGCTGTGGTCAAATTCACATCCTAATTCTGGAAAACCAGAAACCATTTCAGCAAAGCCACAGAATTAACAACGTGGCGGGGTGAGATGCTGTGACAGTGGATGCACCAGAGCAGAGACAGCCGCTGAATCAGCATCACAAAGCCCCACTGTCTGCAGAGACTGGAGGCAGCCCTTGTGTGACTCTAAAATACTGGGGACAGCTCCTGGCACAAGCAGAACTTCTTACACCTTATTTACTGTCTCTTTAAACTCAGTATGTTGCTTAACATACACGACTCACAGAGAGAGCAGCAGGCTGCTAACCTGCACGCAAATAAGCCTTGAACACCTTCCTGTTTCAGCTCGCTAAAATGCAATGTAATCTCCACAAACTCTTCTTTTCTGAAAAGCTTCCTCCTAGCCTTTACTTTGCTGCCATCTCCATTAAAATGGGGTTTTTTACCCTCCTCAAGACACATTACACTTTATAGCATTTTACTGAGTATTGAACTTGTATTTCCATTATCCAGGTGTAATCCGGTGTCATTGCTAAAGTTTTAGATTTCCAAGTCTGTGAAACTGCTAGTCACAGCTCATCAGAATGACAAAGTAAGTAGATAGAACACAGGAAATGAGGAAAGTTGCATTACCAAAGTTACTTCCTCTGATCTATCAAAGTCACTCTCAGGAAAGGTTAGATAGAAAGAATGGAATCTAAAATTTACAAACTAAGATAGGAAATACTAAAAGCAAAGTGTGAACTTAATTTTTGTACAAAAAAGAGAAATGGGAAAAGTGAGGCTACGTAGCACTCAACAACTTAAAAGGACCAGGTTGTACTGCTGCTTATAGCCGTGAAAACTCTGTGACTTGCTTGTGTGGAAACAGATGTGCCTTTAGTCAGAAAAAGCCAAATTTCTGAGTTCTACAGATGTTGAGGACTGCCTCTTGCAGTGTTTCTAGCTAGGAAATAGGCTAGATATTGCATGAAGCTTGGATTGGGGTGAAACAATGACCCTTTCCAAATATCAGAACTCCCCACACTTACTACAGGCAGAATTACTCAAGCACAGTAAATAGGACTCAAACCAAGTTTCTCAATCTAATTTTCCTTTGATGGAAGTGGCAGCATTCCAAACAAAATCCATACCTTTAAAAGATGTCAATTAATTCTCAACACATTAGTTAAATTTAATCTCAACCCCAATGTCTGCTGCAGTTTAAGGAACAGTAGAATTTTTCTAAAGCAATGCTGTCTTTAATCCTTGCACTGTGCCTCTCCTTAAAGGTTACCTTCTTCTCATTCCCAGTTTCTACCACTATGCATTAGTATTCCACTGGGTAACCAGAACAGCTATTAATGCTAATAAGCCCAGACAGGAATACATGTTTGTTCTAAAGAGACAGTAACTGCATGACAAGTAATGGGATGAGATGCACAGGATTGCTAAGTCCTGGTTTTAAAATGCAAAATACAGAAACACATACTCTACAGCCAACACGAATTAATTCACAGAAGCAGTGAAGTATCACAAGGTCTTATCTGGATGGAAGTGCTTCTTATAGATGCATTATGGTGAATAGTACAGCATGTGAGCACACTCAAGTACACTACTTACTGCAAGATTGCATCATGGCCCTGCTGCTATTCCCTCTGAATACTGACTGCATTCCTTGTAGCTGCCAGGACCCAACATTTATTTCTAAATACTCAAATTAGGCTTTAGTCTCCATGAATCTCTTTATCAAGCTTAGACAACACTACAATGCTACAGTTCCTCTTCTGACGAGAGGGATCCATAAGCAGTATTACCTCGTCCAGTACAAACCCTGGGATATTCATCCTGGTGAAAAGAACATATCGTAACAGGAAAATTCATAAGGATCTTTCTGCATGAAGATTCTTACAAAGACCATTTAAACCAGTCCTGCTTTTTGCTTCATTGTCCATTGCCATTAAAAAACAGTGATTATCAGAGCTAGGTAACGTTTGTAAAATTAACCTTCTCTGTAAGAGGATAAAAAAGCCAATAAACATGTGGCTAAGCTACTTTGTTCTGAATTTAAAACCAAACCCAAATAGAGCAGTAATTTCTACTTTAATCACTGAGTTAAGAAAAAAGGAAAAAAAACTCCACAGCTTCTTATAACCCAAAAATTGATCACTCAGTGCTCACACAGTTTAAAAGAGTACCAAACTACACTATAGACAATTATTTACCTGTATAAAACTAATGCTTGTTCTGAAGAGCTTCTAGTCTGAAAGCGAGGCAAATACAAAGTTGAAGAAATATACAAAATTTATTCACATGGTTTTCCACTCATCATGCAATGGCTTCTGTCTTCCAAAAACAGTAACAGCCAAAGGTTTAAAAAATATATGCAAACCCTTTTAGCAGCACAGGGATAAGGTAGTACAAGCACAAGAATAAAGGTGAGGGCAGAAAGGAAAAAAAAAAAATCAGTAAAATCCAACCACAACAGCAAGAGAGAAACAAAATGAAAACAAAACATTCAAGACTGATTAGAGTTGATATGAATCAAAAATACATGTTGCAATTTGCATAAGCTCTGACAGAAGTATTAT
This sequence comes from Acropternis orthonyx, assembly GCA_035583155.1. Taxonomy (NCBI): domain Eukaryota; kingdom Metazoa; phylum Chordata; class Aves; order Passeriformes; family Rhinocryptidae; genus Acropternis; species Acropternis orthonyx. The sequence continues at coordinate 11,387,735 of JAWWEU010000040.1, forward strand.
GCTCAGTGGAAAACTACACACTTTGTAAGATGATTTGACTTCTAGATGACATAAATGCAGAATTCCTGAAGGATATCTTGTTTATACAATGTCCAGAAGCTAGATCCAACAAGCCAAAGACAAATCAAAGCCAGGAGTATGAATACAAAAGGAAGTTCACATGATCAAGCATTTCTTCTTTTCTTCTGCAAAAATCCTACCTCTGTGGCCTTTAAGATACCCTTAAAATTCACAACACACCTTGCATAAGCAGAGTTCCTCAACTTTCCTCTGGAGGTTTCCTCAAACCCAGCTTACATATTAAAAGATTTTATGTACTTTCCACACAACATGACAATCGTATACCCATTAAGCCTACCAAGCACAGGAAGATTGTGATCATCATCCAAGCAAATCTTCAGTTCAAGCATATGAAGCTGGTAAGCTACTGTGGTGGGGTGGCCCTGGCTCGATGTCAGGTGCCCACTAAAGCCATTCTATGGCCCCCTTCCACAACTGGACAGGGGAGAGAAAAATATAATGAAAAGCTCATGAGTTGAGATAAGGACTGGGAGTGATCACTCACTGATGGCCATGACAGGCAAAACAGACTTGTCTTGGGAATATTAATTGAATTTATTAACAATCAAAATCAGAGCAGGACAATGAGAAGTTAAAAAAAAAAAAAAAAAATCTTAAAAAATTCCACTTTTCTGCTACCCCTCCCTCCTTCACAGGTTCTACCTCTTTCCCCCCAGCAGTGCAGGGAGATGGGGAATGGGGGTGACAGTCAGTTCATCACATGATTTTTCTGCCCCTGTTCAGGGAGAAGAGTCCTTCCTCTGCTCCAGCATGGGGGTCCCTCCCTCAGGAGACAGTCCTCCATGTACTTACTACATGAGTCCTTCCCAAGGGCTACAGTTCTTCACGAACTGCTCCAATGTGGATCCCTTTCCACGGGGTGCAGTCCTTCAGGAAGAACCTGATCCGGCGTGAGTCCTCCACAGGCTCACAAGTCCTGCCAGCAAATCTGCTCCAGCATGGGCTCGTCTCTGTTCCAGGGTGGACTTCCCACAGGGTCACAGCCTTTTCTGGAGCATCCACCTGCTCTGCAAGGGGGTCCTCCAGGGGCTGCAGGCGGATCTCTGCACTCCCATAGCCCTCCAGGGCTGCAGGGGCACAGTTGCCTCACCACGGGCTGCAGGGGAATCTCTTTGCCAGCTCCTGGAGCACCTCCTGCCCCTCCTTCTTCACTGACCTGGGTGTCTGCAGGGCTGTATCTCTCACATATTCTCATTCCTCTTTTCTCTGAGCACAATTACATTTGCACAATAACTTTTGTTTTCCCATCTTAACGATGTTATCCCAGAGGTGCTACCAGTGTCACTGATGGGCTCAGCCTTGGCCAGCAGTGCTTCCACCTTGGAGCCAGCTGGCCTTGGCTCTGCTGAATGTGGGGGAAGCTTCTGGCAGCTTCTCACAAAAGCCACCCCTGTAGCCCCCCCGCCTGGTACCAAAACCTGGCCACACAAACCCAATACAGCTACATTCCTACAAGAAGAACATTTCACCTTCTCAGTTGTTACCAATAAATGCCAAATTCCAATACCACACTAAGAAGAATCTGTTAACAGGGAAAGGAGGGGAAAAAACCCACACAAATCTTGCAAGTAAATACTGTCTGCTGTGTTACCACTTGGAACAGTTTGCATGGAACACCTGAACATCTACACCATCAGTGCATGATTTGGACAACTCCTGACTTCAGGATCAAGTTCTGAAGGTTTTAAAGTGGCAAGTAATACAATGACCCCGTAAAATCTAAAGGAAAATGCAACAATAGAAGAAACTAATTATTGCATTTATTTACTGAAGCCAGTTCCACTGCCTCCCTGCTACGCCTCACAAGATCCTTTACCTAAAATCCTGTTCATTTTTAGGTCAAAGGTTTTGTCTCTAGAAATAAATCAGTTCAATACCTAATTATACTCCTTCACTGGATTCCATTGTTACTTCATTGCTGCTTTTCTCACTTCTAAATACATCCTGGCCTCATGCACACTTGATACATCTGGAAGTTACCTTCATCCATGAGATCTAAAACCATCATCACTGAAGTTTTTATATCCACATACTTTCTGCATGGGATGACCATATTGCCTTACTGTACCAGACAGGGTATATTTTTTCTATGAATACAGGAAGGGAAGCCCATTATGTATGCTGTAAGACTGGAGAAACAGGATGCTGGCTTCGTTTTCACACAATCACCAACTTAACCAGTGCTGACGCTTTTTAGTTCACTGTGCCAGAAAGATACGTTGCTACAGCTTTGCACCAAAAACACTACAGTGTTTAATCATATATAAGGTACCAAATGCAAGCTCTCATTCAGGCTGTTCCATGTTAGAATTAGCCACGGCATTAGCTGGCATTTTAGAAGCAAATATTCTTTCCCTTTAGGAAATAACATTAATTTATGGTAACAGCTTGCTGACTTCGGGATACACACGTTTTGTCAGTGTTATTGGTCTCTCGATTTGAATAATTTATTAACAGGCTGTAGATTTCTGCAATTTGTAAGAAATACAACTAAGCTTCTCCCTGCCACAGTTTTACCTGCTCTTTTCACAACAAAAATAGGAAGTTGACATCTCAGATAACTTGCAGGGTGCATTTTCAACATAACAAAAGGGAAAAGAAATGAAAGCTCAAATTTCATCACCTTAATCCAAATATTAGGAAAATATGTGGCACCAGCTGAAGCAGCAGTGTAGTGGTACAGAATATCAGGGCAATTCCCGCAGTGGTTCTGTGGAATAGCCTCTGGAAAAGTTCTTCCATTTATAAGGAAAATATAAAATGTTGTGATATGGCTTAACATGCAGCTTTAATGACAACCTATTTCAGAGCATTCAGTTTGAAAAGGAGACTTGTTCTCACAGCTTTAAGGGCAAAACTCTTGTGTTCACTTCTGTAGCAAAGAGCTGTTAAAGGAAACAAGGTACATTCCTCCCTTTTGGCCTAGTCTTTCTGGAGTAGAAACAACAGAAAAATAAAGCATCTAAAAACCACCACATTTCTTTGCTAAAATTCATCCCAGTGAGTGCCTGTGATACCTCCCAAGTCCCTTCTACCCGTCTAAAAGCAGTCATTTTTTTCTTCATTAACATTTACATATAATTACCTGTATGTGCTTAACATCACAGTTTTGTTTATGCAACCTCAAAGAAAATGAGTTAAAATTAATTTTACATTATAATTTGGTCATAATGAAAATTCACACAGCTTTGTATAACCACCTAAACTAGTAAAAATTGAAGTCTTAGAAGGAACTGTCAAATACATAGAGCTATCTGGGGACACACACAATATCTAGGAGATTATTTCCTTCCTTTAGCAGTTTGTGCAATAGGGGTGCTGCCCTATAGGCAATTTATAATTAATTCATCTCTGCAGGAATTCTCAGTTTCTTGAAGCAGTTCAGCTAACCTACATATGCCCTTCCCTCCAGAAAACTGTTTCACTTTCCAGCTTTATTTTGAGCTAAATGTTTCCCTTGAGTACTCCTACTAGACAACTGTATTCATTTCAATTAACAATTACCTATTTGCTAAAATTATCAGAATATACGTGAGGGAGTAATTAATAACAAAGCATAGCTTCCAGTTGTAACTCTGCTTACCATGCATGAAGGTAAAGATTCAAGTAGAAAATAAAGGAAGAATTAAGACTTATTTTCTACATATGTAAAAAGCAGGGGGAGGAAAAAAAAAAAAGCAAAGCTATGCACTGCAAAAAAATATGCAGGACATGATACATTTTCCAGTGAGACATCTCCATGATTACTTTTACTCACTCAGAACAGCCAGTCACCAACTTACAAAGCCAGCCTATCCACAGTCTAAGTGCACTGCACTGTTCCTGTCACTTGTTTTCCTCTGTTATTCCTATCACTTGTTTTTCTTTGTCTGTTCTGCTTTCCATGTTAATTGATCTCTCAGTTTCATGCAGGGAGACCGTGCAAATACTGGACAATTCATCCAAAGAGAAAATTTGTCAAAGTGGGAAGCTATACCCAGGTACCACACATGCCACCAGAACACAGAGTGCCTTGAGGAAAAAAGACACTGTTCCATCACAAGGTTATGCACTACAGAGTCAAACACAGTCAAATAAGAAGTGAAACATTTAGGACAGAGTGGAACACCATTCAGACTTCACAAGAGCAGTGCAGTTCCCACAGCAATCAGTCATTTAAACATGATGCATAATCTACACTGGCAAGTCCCCTGAACACTTTGACAGGAAACCCATGAAACATCCTTTCAATTTGGAATCCAGTTGTTCAAAGATAGCTGTGTCCAACAAGAACTATCACAGAAATAAAAATAATGCCATACTAACATAAAGGAAGACAGGATGTATTTAAAAAATATAATCAGCAATGGAAAACAATATGAAAACTCTGGAGCAACAGACCCTTCAAACTCTCAAATGTGACAAGTAGCTGGAAATCATGCTTATAAGTCCAGGCAAAAACTGCATGAACTAGTCTAGCTCAGCACAGGAAATGGGTTTCTCATCCACGATACTGACCCTATAGCAAATATGAAAGATAGCAATGACAGCAATAATGACAGAGTGCTGACTGCCCAACCTCAATAAAAGCAGGAACATAAGACAGCACCACTCATGTACCACATTCTTTTCAGCCTCCCTTTGATTGTTCTTTATTAGCTGCCCAGAAGAACAAGTCTTGGCTCCTTGTTCCCACCGTAGCCCGGTTACGTAGCTGAAAGACAATCACCTACCTTTTCAGAACCCAAGGAAAAACCTCCCTCAATCTCACTGATCCACAGAGAAGCTGTTCTTCCTGTGATCACAAAGAGTGCAAAACATCTGTGTGTTTTCAGAAGAAAAACAAAAAGCAGATGTCATCCACATGAGGCAGCAAGAATGACAAGACAGCAGGCCGGACAAATGCAGCAAGATGCAAAATTTTTCAAGAGGACACCACTGTACTCCAACCTTAGAAAAACAAACCAACCCAGCTACACCTTACAAGACTACATAAGAAGGAAATTCATGTTAAAAAGTTTGTTTGAAAATGACAAGTTCAGTGCCATAAATAAATGAGATTAAAGTGGTATCTACATTCTTTAAAGCAATATGGTTTTAACTAAGTTAACTTCCTCTTAGACACTGATGCTTTCCAACCCATGACTGCATGCACCAAAAAACATAGCTAAGATCATACAATTAAAACTAATACATTTCAGTAACATTTAGGAATCAAGGCCTGCTCTTCAACATGAAAAAAATGAAAGATATAGCCCTTCTGACAAAAAGAAAGGAACCTAAGTTATATGGATACCCTTATGAACTTAACAACTATGTTAGGGTATCTCCAAATCATAGTAACTTCAAAATTGGACAAGCCAACCGATCCATACAGCTCTTAAAACTTTCTGTCTATTAATATAGTGGCCCTTGACACATTCCTAACACTAGGCAATTCTTTTTGCAGGACTAAGGGAGTTCAGAAGTAAAACTAATGCAAAAAATTAACTGTCAGGAGCATTACACTAGGATTTCCTTCAAAATTATTGATGCTTCCTCCTAGAAATCTGAATGAATGGAACATGTTTCTCTATTTGCTTTTGTTCCTAATGACATGTGTTGCCCATGAGGCAGCAACATTCCTAGATTCAGTCCTCTCATAATAGCTAGATATTTCCCCACCCTGGAATAACTGCCCACATCACCTTGCTACTTTTTACAGTTGATAAATTCAGTTCTTCTAAGCTTTTCTTTCACAAGATACTTCCATTAGGGCAATATTGCCTTTAAGTATTCCCATAAATTAACACCAATAAAATTACCTTTTAAAGAAATTAAAAGTATTGGCTTGTAGGCGGACAGAGAGGAGGAAAAATTAGGTCAACTAAACTAGGTCATCCATTTATACCGCTATTTATCTGATACCTTTTGGGAAACATATTTCTCTGCTTGGTCTTTTTAGCTGCGTAAGAATTTTTTCATTCTAAAGCTGATGACAAAAGGGTAGCTAGAACATGGCCCTCAGGGACACAAGCAGTAACTTTCCTGTGCAAACCTCACAGTGACTGAAGTACCCTGACATCAGGATTCAGAGATACTTTAAAACAACAGTATCCAACCCAGAATGACAGTCCTAAAGCCTGACAGACCTGACTGTGCTCTTCTGCTCTTTACAGCTCCTTCCTTACCTTGCTGCACTCTTAGCTTCCCTAGTAAAGCTTTGCACTGATATCATCTCAGCATTGTTGGGTTTGAACACAAATTGGTTTCTTGAAGATGCAGAGGGACTCCAGACAGAACTCCAACAACACAGCCACTCTCCGGGGCTCCAGGTTCTGGATCAAAAACTCCACAGCTGTACCAGAGTGCTCTCCTTTCATAGACACATTCTGACTGCTCAAATTTGAACAAACAATTCATGAGTTAAGTTTATATTAGCAAGCTTTTTTGTCAGATGAAGCAGGAAAACAAAGAGCTTAATCTCTCTGCAACACTCACGTGCTAGTTAACAGAAATAGAAATGCATGTCCGTGCTTCACTGAGGGCAAACGCACATAGCTGAGTTATCCCAGCCTGTGCTGGCATACCTGTAGCAATTGTGGAGTACAACAGCCTGAGGAAAACACCAGGATCCAAACACTGCACTTCCAAACGGCACAAAAAGCTCCTGCTCTACCCAATTAGCTTGTACTTTACTCAGTTCTGTATCTGACCTTTGCCACTGATGCCTCTCCCTAAATGAATGTTGTTTTATAAGACCAAGAAAAAACCCCAACATCTACCTTCTGATTTCAGTTCTACAAATGCATTCCCAAGGTACTGCTATAGCTCTACCTCTTCCCAAAACTTACAAGTGCATTGCTATTTTCCCTATGCCAAACGTCCTATGTACTTACTAAGCATACTACAGTAGAACTGCAGCAGTACACAAAGCAAAATCCATGAATCTTGAACATTAACAGTGAAGGAAATAATACAGAATCTGTTTATTATAAATCAATGGCTTTAAGATTAATATTAAAACCTCATAGTCTTGTTGTGCTTATGATTAACAAATGTATACATATTAGATGAGCTGAATATCTGCTTAACCTTTCTCTGCTTGCTGCTAACTTCTATTCAGCTATAACAGCATCAGGGAAATACCCTGAATCTTCTGCAGATTTAAAGTAAACTATGTACACTCCAAAACAAGCAATTTGTTCTACAGCATCAGTCACACATATATGCAGAGTAGTACACAGACACGCAACCATACATCTACAAATATCTAAGTATGTACACAGAGCTACAGATCTACAGATTACAATCTGGGGTTGATGAACTATGGTCACATGAGACATATACACACAGAGGTATCTATTGATGTGTATCTATTTATCTATATATGTGTATGCATAACTAAAAACAGCAAAAGGCACTGTAGGGTTGAGATAAGACTAAAAACAAAGTACTATTTACATTATTTGGAGTGCATGTAGTGTGCCATGAGGTGCAAGGTCAAGACTACCATTTGTTCCTCCTGAAAAATTCTATAACATTCCACAAAATCTGTACACAACCCTTCACTCCATAAGAACAGCAGAATTACACACTGCTGTCTTTGGAAACTGAGCTAACAGAACTTATTACCACACAAGCTATTTGACACAACCCAGAGCATTGCCTAACTGACTTGGTTTAGTTTCATGTACCTGAAAAAACTGCAATTTCAGGCAGAGTTTGTGAGTTCTTATACCCCAGGGTCACTACAGCAGCTTTATGGCTGTATTCAACTGCCTCTAGAAAAACTCAGAGAGGCACCTTTGAGACAACAGAAACAGCACTCATTTCCTCAGAAGGGGACAAAAACGCTAAATATTTAAGCTGAACGGTTGTTCATGTAAAGGTGAATTCTTGAATAACATTTAATGAACACTATTTCACAAAATTCCAGAAGCCTCTGAAGTTTGGGTTTACTGAAATGACTGTTTAGTCACATTGCTCCAACCAGATTTAGTCCATGTAAAAGACGCTTTATGAATGGCCTGGATGACTATGACCACACACAATGATGTAATGTGTTGGTGCACACACTCCACATACAGCATCATCTAGCTGAAATACAGTTAATGGGAACAAAACTTTAAAAACACATTAACACTCAAACATAATATGAAAGGTGAGCAGTAAGAGATCCATCTCTCAACCCTGAAGTGATAAAAAGGCACAAGGCATATCTGAAGTGACAGTTGTCTATAACCTGTTAACACATCACTAAGAGCAGAGCTTCTTATAACTGATCAGCTGTACATTACACTTACAGGCCATCTTCTCCAAAGCAATTACTCCTTCTATCACACTTAAGGGAAAATAAGTGCTCCAAACTGTTGGTGTTTTTTCAAAAGCACCCAGTTTACAAGAACTCCATGCAAACCTGTGCTTACACCAATTAAATCTTGATTTAGAGGTTTCAAGAAACAGTTTGCCACCTAGTTGATTCTACCAAAGCATTTCTCCTACTTTAACCTTAACAGGTACAAATTATTTCTCTTGAAAAGACAGCATGTGTTTTATAACATATATGATAAAGCATTAGTGTTTCTAACTAAATGCTAAAAGCATGAAATTCATTAAATAAATACTAGAAAACATCACTTCCAAAAATTCTATACAGTGCAATCTTAAAAAAATAATAATGCAGAGATATAAAACTCTTATTCTTTTTTAATTAAGTTTCCAGATTGTATGCTTGCCTTATAAGTTTGAAAGATACCTTCACAGATACAGAGGTGCACTAATAGTACTTGAATCAGAAAGAGTTACTCAAACGCACATTAATACACAGACAAGGTTTTAAGAGGGGCATTTCCAAAGTGCTGTAGTTGAATATAGTACTTCTGGTATCCTTAATGCAGTTTCAGAATCAGAACAAAGTCTATGTCCTTACTGGCATTAGTACGTGGACTTTCACTATGTACCTTATTAGTTTTAATCAGCGATTTAGAATAGTGTAGATTGTTAATTCATTTTTAGTAGCCTTTAGGCATTTTAGAAATAATGTCTTTTCCTGGGGAAAAAGAAAAAAAAACGAAAAAACCCCAGAATAACAACAACAAAACACAGAAAGCAAGTTTTATATTATCTGTTATAGCACTGCTTATGATTGCTACATTTTATCCTTAGAAGTCAAGCACATTCCGGTTTTTTTATAGGATTTTCACAAAACAATGAGGTAGAAGTACTTAAAAATCTCAGAAACAAAACCATCAACAGGTAAAAAGCATAGAAACTACCTTTCTACCTGTTTCAAATCAATGACCCATTCAAACTCTATCTTACTTTAGAAAACATCCCATTGAGTTCTTTACTATTTGCAAACCCAAGAGTTTCAGCTTAGACACATTGAACAGAACACAGATACACAATAATCAGCTGAGTTAGTTACTTGTGTCCTCTTGAATGAAAGCAATCTGTGAGGTAGGCAGCTAGTAACTCTTTGCAAAGTTGTCAAAACAAAACAAAACAAAACAAACCCCAAACCATTATTTACTGATGATCTAAGACAAGATCATTTTGACACCACTGCCTCCAAACAGCAGCTGAGGGTCCCCTACACATTAGGCATCACAAAACCCAAACACTTTCAGACATTCACTATGTTCCATGAAAACAGATTAGCCAGATATATAACCTAAAAGTTGAAGCAAGACTGTCATGTACCACAAAACAATTGAAACATAACATCTGATTTTTGAAGGTAAAGCCTTACACCTTTCGTATTTCAGTTCTCCTATCACAATGGCAGTCTACATAAAACAACAGAAACGAAAGTATCAGAAGGCTTTTGTCAAGCTTATTGTATAAGAAAACAAAAATGTGTTAATTGCGGATAAATTAAAATAAAAAAAATAACCAGCAAATATTATTTATTGAGGTCTTTCTAAACTCCAGAATCTAGAAAAGCTGTTCTCTTTGCCTCCATACAGAACCTTGACTTCCAACCCTTGTTTGAGGTAAGACACATGTTTATTACAGAAAGCCAGACCCTAGAATATGCTGGTTGTATTCATACAGCATGAAACACCAAGAGGAAGCAATCTATACTTATCTGCTTCTGCCCAAACAGCAATGTCAGCAGAAACCAAGGAAAAAGTACCTGGATTTACTGCAATCCTAGTAGCAAAATCCTGTTCTACATTATTTTAGAAAAAAGCCCCCTTGCCCCCATAGCCACATATATATATAATTACTGGTAAAGCACACAGACATGCCTGTCCTGTTTTCAAACTATCCACTTCATTTAATTCCAACTGTGCACGCTCAAAGTACTGAAGTGATCTACCAATAAGTCCTGTTTACTTCCTAGTGCAAACTAATTAAATACAGTTGATTTCCAGTAGCAAACTCGCTGATTATAGAATTTATCTGGTAACCGGAGTGGGGAGCGGGCAGTGGTGGAGTGGGTAATAATGAGCTCTCCACCTTCCAAGCGGAAGTTGTTTCCAGGTATGTCAGTGGCATTATTAAATAGCAGTCTTAGTCATCTACACTCTGGACTTTCAGTAGCAATCTGCCAGCTTATCAGCCTACCTGCACACACCTGTAGCTTCTCTACCCTCTCCTCCTGCACTCCCTGGCACCCATCAAGTACTTTCAGTTCATTCACCCAGGCCTATGTACAACTCTCTAAACTATTCCTCAATACATTCAAAAGCAATAAAGACATAAAAATAAAGAATCGTTTTCATTTGTGTTCACCCACTATTCCATTCATATTTTAGATTCCATTTTGACTTGGAAATGAAGCAACAAGTAGCAGCAATTCCTATTCCACAAACTTGCCACTGCTTAGCAGAGACAGTACATCCTGCACCTAAATGAGAAAATAGAACTTCCTCCCTTCCCACCCTCAAAAAAAAATCTACCCCCTTCACCTCTTTTATTCTCCCTTTTCCATCATTTTAAAGACAACCATACACACCTCAAAACATATATCCCCAAAAAACCCCAAATACCCCAATATGTTCAGAGTGAAAAAAAGCCCAAAATCATGACTCTTATCACTACACTAATCTATGTCTGCTTTACTACATAAAGGTGAATATTAAGCCCTGAAGATCAGCATCTTAGTTTCCTGGTTTTCCTTTAATTTGTGATACAAAAATCAGACATGAAAGCTTGAAATACAAAGTGTTAAGAGGACAAAAGAAATTTTGAACACAATTCTCTCCAAAACATTTAACACTGCTTCAGGTAATACATCTTTCTCCTGAAATGCCTTGCCCATTAGTTCTTATTTTCCTGCTTTTAGCAGCACTCTCTTTCCTTGCTGCTCCAGGAAAGCAACAGGAAAACTCATTGCCTACACAGTTGAAAGCTGCAGAAACAACATGCTGTCAAATAGAGAAATTGAAACAAAATCTATTTTTCCATGCAGAGGTGCCACTACTTCAAAGAAAGGATGACAAAAAGATGCTATTGTATACCATTTGACTATAAAAAAGCTAAAACATTAGGATATTTATCAGATACGAAATGGGAGAAGTGGTTTAGGAGATCTAGTACAAAGTATTAAACATAAAGGTTATTAAAAACTTTCCGTATTTTGCACTAGTCTAGGCCACCCTTTCTGCAAAGTACACGTAATTTACATGAACAAGACAGACTCATCGGTTCAAGGCAAGATGTTAATTTGTGTTAAATAGCAATTATATTACTAAAACTATTACTTAATGAAAGGCTTCTCTCAACGCATGCAACCTCTAAGCTCTCGTGTGAAGATTTAGAAGGGTCCAATCGCTCCAACCCCGTCCTTCACTGTACATATTTCTCTCTTCCTTTCCCACACGCTCAGATGTTTCAGCAGCATACTTTCAGTATTTGCAAAATCCTGCCCAAAGAGCGTGGCCGATTTCCCACGGGCTCCCTCCCCACCCTGGATGAACTCGCTACTTCCCAAAGTCCACTCCACTTCCTCTTCCACCGCTGGACCTGCCAGCGCTCCCAACGCCCCTCCGCCTTGCGCAACATCCGCGGCCTCCTCCCCACATTTCACACAATCCCCGATGCGACATTTACATTGGGATTTATTTATTTGTTTGGTGTTTTTGTTCCCAGACCACTAGCACGGGCTGACAGCTTAAAGAGCTAACGATGTGGTTTTAATCCCAAAGAGCGCGGAATAATAAAACGGGCTACAAAGACACACGTATACGGAGGACACTACCCCGCTCTCTTTCACCTCTTCTGTGGGTCAAACTGCATTTTAATGTTAAGTATTTAAACGATATTGAAAAGTGCCGGTGACATCTGCCCAATCAAAATTATTGTTGGAAGCTCAGACCATCTATTCAAAAGATAAATCTTCTGATATTCTAACAGCCCGATTAAACAGCTAAAATAAACCAGTAAAAGCACTAATTCTCCGACAGAATTTTCCCCCGAGCACACACGTTAACCGAAGGCTGACGGTGAACCCATCTGGAAGGAAGAAAGGACGAGGGATACAGGCAGGGCTGCGATGGGGGATGGGAGCGAAGGGAGATGTTCGGGAAGGGAAGATGAATATTCCTCCAAGGACTACCAATACATTTGACACATCTCTTCGGAAAGAAGAGAAATCTCAAGCAGGCAGCTAGAGGGGCAGATAAAGGGGAAAGGAGGGACGGAGTGCCCGATTATCCCCAGCTGACATTAGAGGAGACAACCCTGCAGAAAGGGGCTGCAAGGGCGAGGAAGCGCTCGCAGCCCCCCCCACGCCCCCTTCTCCTTCTCCTCCCCCCACCCCCTCCCCCGAGCCGCCTCTGTCCCCTTTATGTGCTCAGGGGCGGAGCGGGGCGGGGGGGGGCGAGGAGCCTCCGCGTTAATTCGGCCGGAGCCGATCGCCCACCGCCCCCCGGAGCGGGGAAGGGCCGGGGCTGCGGGGATAAACCTGCCGGGGCGAGGGGCAGGAAGGAGGGCGAAGCCCGGCGGACACCCCCCCTCCCTCCCTCCCTGTTCCCGGGGCACACGATGGCCGGGCAGCCCGGGGGGGCGATGCTGGCCCGGGGAGGGGGCCGGGGATGGGGCCGCAGCCCGCCCCGCCCGCCCCGCCGCCGCCCCTCACCATGAAGTCGCTGGCGAAGTTGTCCTCCCCATTGTGATCCGTGTCCTTCATGGCCTGGACGCGCTTAATGAATTTCCTCAGGATCTCCTCCTGGCTCATCCTGCCCCGCCGGCCGCGCTGCGGAGGGGGAGCCCCGGCCGCCCCCCCGCCCGCTCTCTCTGCCCGCCCGGAGCCCCCTCCGCCGCCACCGGGCTGCCTGCCTTGCCGTGCGTTCCCTCGCCCTCGTTCCCCGCCCTGCCGGGGCTGCCGGCCCCGCTCCCGCCCCGCTCAGGGCCGCCCCGCCGCCCGCTCCATCCTCCCCTCGCCCCGCCCGGCCCTGCCCGGACCCGCCGCCGACACCGACACGACGCGGCCCCTCCCCCGCCCACCCCGCGCACGCGCGGCGGGAGACGCCCTGCCCCGCCCCCACCGCGCGCCCATTGGCTCACCCGGCCGTCGCCCCGCCTTACTGACGGCGGGGCAGCCAATCAGCGCCCGGCTCGGCCTCGGTGGGAGAGGAGCGCCTCTCCCGCCGGCCCCCCCTCTCTGTGTCCCGCGGATGGGACCGCCCGAGGGGCGCCTCATGGAGCGCTGGAAGGGACCACTTGGCGGACGGGGGGGAGGCCGAGCGGAGCGCAGCGCGATCTCTGCTGTCCGGAGCACAATGGGCGGTGGGTGCCCGCGGCCCCCTCCGGCAGCGGGCGGCATGTCGGGACATGTAGTCGCGACAGCGCCGCCTCCCAGCGCTGCGGGGCTGGGGGCTCACGCATTGCTTCCCCCGGAGCGCCCGGGGACCGCTCCCCGGGAGTATGTCTGTCTGTTAAGTCCATGTGTGTGTATATATATATATATATATATATACAGAAACCCTATATGTATATCTACACAAAAATATATATAAGTATGTATATGCTAAGTATATATATGTGGGTATATGCTATTTATTAAGTGCATATATATATAAGTATATATACGTGTGGATAATAATACTACTACATATATAATATATAAATACATATAAAACATAATTTATATAATAATAAAGATGTCCGCAGGCAGAGCTGCATCACAGAAGTGCCTCAGGCCGGTGTCTCCTGCCGGTGCAGGGAATGGGGGGACGGTCCCATAGCCCTCGGCACTGGGTCAGGCACCGCGGGCCTTCCTGGCAGAACATGATTTAAAACTTCTCCCTTGCGTGGTGCTGGAGGATTTGGCAATGCGCTATTTCATGGTTTATTTCATGTGGAAAAGTTAAACATCTTGTCTGGTGTCCTGGTGGCATTTATAACTTCTGCTTCAGCAAAGCAAGTTTAGAGGGGTGTGTATATATATATATATATATATATATATATATATATCTCCCTATAGCTTACTAAATATGCTGAAAGTGAAGCCTTTTAAAGTATAGTTTTATTGGTGAAGAACTGCACAGCCTTGAGTGGTGCAGTTGATGCAATAAAACTTTGTCACAAAGTGATAAAGGTCCATGCTGAGAAGCGTAACCCAGCTAAGACATTCCTCCCAGATCACCCATTCCCGACTGCTCATTCCCACCCACTGGAGTGGGTTGCCCTTGCAGTCACACCAACACAGCCCCTTGTTGGACAGCACATCGAACCAGCTCAATATAAGCCCACAGAAAATCAGTGTGTTTTCTTCTCAGATCATTCAATTAAGTTGGCTTTGTTACCAAAAGAAACCTTCAAAAAGCTTGGTCTTCCTGTGTTGCTGTAAGGTGTTACCGGTTTAGATGACGGCCAAAGATGTTTCCTCACCAGAATTAGCACAATGGCATGTTGCCACCCTTGGCCCAGTTCAGTGCCCAGCAATTCACCGTCTTCCAAGTGGAGGCAAGCCTTGAGCTGTGCCCCTGAACTGTAGCTGCAGGTGCATGGACACACATCTCCTTCTCTTGCATCTGCTACTGACACAGTCATCTCTGGCAGAGGTGCAGGTTGGAAAATTGAGAGGCTTAGCCTTTTCACATGACTTGCTGCAGACTGACTTCAGCGTCTTATAAAAGGGTTGGGTTTTTTAGCAGTTGATGTTCACGGAGCCTAATGTACAGCAGGCATAAGGACATATCAAGGATCTGGGAAAGGGTATCAGTTCTTCTGTGCTGAGTTTTATTGAAGCCTGAGCACCCCACACAAGCACATCAGCTGTCAAAGCTCAGTCTCCTCTCCATGTCCTTTGTACCGGCCTCCATAATAAGCTAATCAATTGGCCCTGAAGAGTCACAAAGGTGCCTGCTCTTCTTGCTTTAATCCCTCTTGCCTTTTCATGCTCCCAGCCTCCTTTTCTACAACTCCAAAAAGCAGCATTAAAGGGAAATGCTGAAGAGAGAGAGAGAGAGAGAGGAAGGGAGAGATCACCAAGGACAGCTGGGACCTGGATTGTCAGATAGTCTTTCCATGCCACTTTGCTTCAGTAAGGTTGCTGTTTGCTCAGTAGTTGTCCTGGCAAACCTGCTCCCAGTGCCAGATGGCAGGTAACTTTAGAAAAGTGATACTTGGGACTAAGTCTTGAATGTTGTATGGTTTTCTTCATTTATTCACACACCTGAGTTATGGAGGAGAAACAGAAAGATAATGATGTACTGAACTTGAATCTGATGTCATTATTGCCAGGCTTGGAAAGGACCCAGTCGTCAGTCTGGCCTCGTTCATAATCTGTCGCTGCATTGTAATAAGCTGTTGTACACCAGCAAGGGTAGCAGTGACCTTTCATTTGGGTTAACTGATAAGAAGGTTATACAGTCTCAGAAGAAAAAAAAAAGGCCCCCAAACTAGGCACGTGCAAGTAGCCAAAACAAAGGCAGGTATGAAACAAAGAAATTAGAAATAGTGGGGTGGAGAACTGTGCCTGGCATTGTTTGCACATTCATGTACTTGTGAGAGCTGCCAGACAGTCCTGAGCACAAACCCGATAGCACCAGTTTTATCCCCTGCAGCCCTGCAAGTGCTGCATGAGGCCATCTCATCTCTGTGCTATGAACACAGACACCTAAACCTTCAGCAGCAAAAATAGCATTTTAACCAAGACTTTTGATCTGAGGCTCAAGCTGTCTGGGTTAAACCCAGACATCTGACCAATCTAGCACGTGTGCATGAGTGCATATTTGTGTAGCATTAGGAGAGAGGCGGAAAAACAGAGACACAGGGTGAATTACTCACCCTATAGACAGAACAGGAAGTTGCAACCCAAATTTGTAGAAGAAAATTGTGGTTGTGTCTTAACAATCCATGCAAGAATGGTCCTTGAAGAAAAGCAAGTAGCTTCTCTGCTATAATCTCATTTTGCCTTGCTGTGCACTACTCCAGCTGCTGCAGGGAAGGAAGACAATTTTTTTTTCTGTTCAAAGGTGGCTTCTCGTGTTCCCACAAGGTAAACATGTGTAAACTGGTAAATGTGTTTCCCAGCATGCATACCATGGTTCTGCCCAGTCAATGGCTGGGAGTACCAAACATCTGAGTTTGCCAACCTTCAGAGGCTTCCCTCAGGACTGAGATGGAGCACAGGCTCACCTCAAAGCTGTTTGACCTCAGTGCCTCTGTGGCTTTGGAGTTGTGTTCAAAACCCAGTGCATATCTATCCAAAAACTGTATTTCAGAAAGAAATCAAAGAACTGGGGTAGGAGGGAAGGCTGAAAGAACCCTACAGCTTTTAGTTTTAATTCCTCCTTTGTTCAGCAAAAGGACTTTGTGCATTCCTTTCAATTTGGCGTGACCACGTTGCAATGATAGCTCACTCTGCCCCAGCTTCTTCTCTCCTTTACAATAATCTGTAGGCTCATATATTTTCACTTTCACTAGGAGTAGTGCAAAATAACTATAATGCAGTGTAACACATTATAGTGTTGTGTAATTAATAATGTAATACTGCAATTATAATTGAATTATGTTCAATATATTCTATACATGAAACCTCAATTAATTTTATTTATACTTACAATCTGAAACATTTTTGTAATCAAGATTATTTAGGATAAAAAACCAGATGGTAGCATTCCTAGATTTCAAAATAACACTCCTGACACATATTTTAAGGACAGTTGGTTGGAAGTTTTCTAAAAATGTACTGTTTCAGTGGAAAATGCTGTTTCTGTAAAAGTTACATTTTCCACCGGAAACAATTTTGCCAATGTTTTTCTGCTTTCTGACAAAAACAATGCACTGTTACACTTACAGATGCAGAAATGTCTTTACCATTGAAGACAGCACAAGCTGGGCTGGGACTCAGCACATGAACGAACTGCAGCATGGAGTATAAATGCCAGGAAGCTGTTGAACAGCTCAAGGGTACACATAAAAACTAAGTCCAAGTGAAACATTTGTCTTTGATCTGACAAACTGAAATGCAATGTATCTTTCCACAGTTGTCAAAATGTTTCATGATGGTTGCAAATAGTTAAACGAAACTTTCAGGAATATCAGCATCACATACTTTTTGTGTACTCTTATCCTCAAAGCATTTCGGTATTTAGTCACTTTTGTTCCCGAAGAGGATAAAAATAATATATCAAGTTTTCTGGCTGATTCTCAGTTACAATTTGACCACTTCACTTTTAAGTAACAAACTAACAGACAGCAATTCTCATGGAGTCTCAAAATACCAATTTTGAAAACAAAAGCCATTGTGAGCAATAGATCTGAAGGAAGACACACAGTATCCTTTGTAGGCAACAAATAAATTGCATTTCTGATTTAAACCTGAAACTAATCTCATTTTAAATGAGTCATAAAGACCTGATCAGTGTCTGTATAATATGTTCCATTCATATTCATTAAGTGCCATGTGACTGCTGGATTTCTTGACATTTGCCTCTATTACTCTCAGTTAGGCAATGGCAGACTCCTGTAATTACCACTGAAAATACTACTACAACAATTTAATTTTACCTGGCTTGCTCAGTTTTTATTTATTTACTTACCATCTCCTGTGGTTCATTTAATATTACTAAAACCCTTCAAATGTGACATTTCTTATGCAGCTAATAAATATTTTAGATCAGAATTACTGAGTTTCATGATCACTGCATAATTTGGATTCCTCTCTAACTGTAACATACACACACAGCCCCATACAGAAACAGTTCCCATACATAGAAGAAACTTTGTTCTTGCTGCTGTACTTACTGTAGCAGCATTGAGGTTTAAAGTGTTTTTTTAGGTATTGCTAACATGAAACTGAAATGAAAATAAGTGTGTGCATTACGATCATCAGCATCATCCTCCACAATGACCACTTCTAAAAAGGAAACAGCCATGAAACACTGTCCAGACTTAAAATGTTTCTCCTCATTTTTTTTTTTTTAAGTTGCATCTAATTAAAGATTCTTGATTGAGGTACTGTGATTGATTTTTGTGAATACAAAAAAAAAAAAAAAAAGGTGTTTCAGAATACAATTAATATTTTCTTCAAGTTTTTAACAGTATTAAAATAAATAGCATATGGGTTTCAAATAAATTGCTGTGTCCCCTTTTGATAGTTGCTTTTCAACAGCCTCATTGTAAATCACAAAGAGGCCCGATGAGGGTTATTTATACACGTCACTATTAATGCAGCAGGATACCTGCTTCATGCTATTGGACCTGGAAAACTGAGAGCCACTTTCCATCTGTGTCTTTTGACCTTATTAAAATTGGACACACGATTTCTGAGGCAGGAACATTTCCATCCCGTGGCTAAGCCCTGCGTCTGACACGGCGTGACACGGGGCCAGGTCGCTGCTGCCCAGCTGCAGCCCCACGGTGGGCTGCTCTGGGGCCACCTCATTTGCCTCCTCATGACAAAGCTTTCCTTGAGGGTATTCCCCAGGCACAGCCACGGCACATCTGAAATGGAAATACCAGCAGCAGAAGGTAAGCCTGTGCACAGGGCATGGGAGGTATCTGTGCCCTCAAATCTTTGCCTGCAAGTGTCGGAAAAAACATCGTTAAAAGTCACCAGGGAAGAAACTGGATGTTCTAATGGGAGGCACTCATTCAAAAGGTAATTGAATAAAAATTAAGTTTGCAGTATCCCTTAGGAAAAAAATAATCTTAGTACGAAATCTTGCATCAATGAATCCGAAAGATGCCTAAAAACTGAATGAGCTTCGCTTCATTTATCACATTTAGTTATTGTGAATCAGCCTCAAGAACAAAAGAACTTATCTGTTTGCTACCAATTCTATTTCAAGGTTTGTATCCAATAGTGTAGCAATACTTGTATCATCCTTAAACAAACCTCAGACTAATGTTTGTCTCTAGTTTTATATTCATCAATACAAATTAAAGTATTTCCGCTTCTCTAAAATGCATCTTGACTGAAAATAGAACTAAAAATTGCTAAACAAAATCTGAGCAAAAATGACTAAACACTGCTCTTTTAGCTGGCATGAACATTCTCTGGATGTATGTATTATTCCATTTTATTCTGAAAATCCTATTAAAATAGTAATAACAAGAACAGAGACTGCTGCTACGAATGCATTAGATATGCTGGTGAAGCTGAGCTCCCTAAGAGTCCCTCCTTCAAAATGCCTGCTGTTATGACCATTAGTGGTCATAATTGCCAGTTCAGATTCTCAAATATTTTGTTAATTTAAAAAAACCCAAATTTTAATAGTCTCTGAAGGGAAATAGTGAGCTTTACAGTTTGGGAAACAAAACCAGATGGGAAGGGGGAAAAAAGGGAAAAGGAAAAAAAAAAAGGAAAACTAAAGACAGCCCTTCCCCTCAAGCCCATGAAAATTATACAATAGGGAACCACCCTATATATGACCAGATCTGTTTTTACATTAACTTCAAACAAATACAGGTACAGTTCTGACTTTACTCTCTAAGGTGAGTTTTCTCCCCACATTTCAGGGAGAAGTTTGCTGTGCACATTTAACAAAATGACATAAGCCCAGCATATACTGTGTCCAACAATATTCATATTTCATTATCAGAGAGCACAACAATAGTTCTATTGTGTAGGGCAGCTCTCCTCGGAGGTGGAAGGAAGGCTGCACACAAGCTTCCAGAGTGGTCCAGAAATACGATGGTGACACCAGAGTGGCTCATGTAAACAGGAAATCAAACCAGGATGTAAACTGGACTGCTTCCATATTCAGTAGCATTCAGCTAAAAATAAACAGGTTGAATAGAGGTAGGAAAGCCAATCCTCTCTGTAAACTCATTTTTCAACTTTAATTTTGCAAGACCTGATAGAAAAATTCAAATAAAAGGAGTGTTAATGTTGCTCTATCAGTGTGTCCACAATGAGATTGCAGTCCCATCCAGAGGGGCTACTAATGTGAAAAAGACAATGGAAAGTCTCTTTCCAGAGAATAATAAGTACTTGGAGATAAAGGCTGAAAAGGAGTATGACTGTCCTATAAGTATATCAAGGGATTCAAAAAATCAAGGAGAAAGTTCTACTTAAGCTAAAAGACAACATAGTCATAAGAATAAATAAATGCAGACTGTGAAATCTAGAACATTCTGAGAGGAACAAGCTCTCAAGCAGACTGTACAGAGTGAGGAGAAGCTGGTTTATTTGTTTGTTTGTTTGTTTGTTTTCTGTAAGAGCATTATCTAATGTTATTGTTCCATCAAGAGCATCATGTGGAGTTCATCTGTGCAGTCTGAAGCTCCTTACAAATTCTCTGACTGCTGAAATTAGGCCCAGCTCTTCCCCAACTTTAGGAAAAGGTGAATGCAGGGCAAGAACTGGAAAAGAGTAGCAAGAGTCACCAAATCCAAGCTCCTGCCATCACATGTAAACCTGAATATAATCAAATTAATAACACTGTCAAGCTTCATCTCCAAATAAATCACATTATTTGCCTCCACTGGCCACACAAGAAGACTGTTTCAAAACCTCATGCTATAAATCTGGGAGGTGTTTCTTATTGTGGACCTCAGTTTTTCAAGGATATTTTTTCCAGTGCAAACTATCTCTTCATCACAATCATCTTTGCTTTACCATATTAGAAAAGCTATGCTTTTGCTCTGCTCTTATGAGAGACTTTTACAAGGGCATGTAGTGACAGGACAAAGGGGAATGGCTTCAGACTGAGAGGGTAGGTTTAGATTAGGTTTTAGGAGGAACTTCTTTGCTGTGAGGGTGGTGAGGCACTGAAACATGTTGACCAGAGAAGCTGTGGATCCACAACTGGAGGTGTTCAAGGCCAGGCTGGATGGAGCTCTGAGCAACCTGGTCTAGTGGAAGGTGTCCCTATCCATTGCAGAGGGGTTGGAATGAGATGATCTTTAAGGTCCCTTCCAACCCAAACCATTCATAGCACACTCCGTTAGCAGCTAATCAAGGCTTTGACATTGTACAGGCTTTGTGACACTGGAATAGGACCTAGAAACCAAGTAAGCCAACTGATCCAGCCTTCAGGGAGGGCTCTTTCTTGACAAAACTGTCCATATCATTGAGTATTGGCACCTCAGGCCCACTGGAAATGTTGGATAAGTAAATAAATAAGGTGCGCAGTATTTTCTCCCCCTGAATGTAGACTTTTTGAGAAACTTGGAGGCTGTGGAAGGACAAAAGCCCAAACAGATTTGGTCATAAGACAAACATCTTGGTTCAGGAGTCACAGTTCTGACCCAGAGACTCACAAAGGTCATCCTAGATGGTAGAGGCAGAATTTAGGTGACTGCCATTAGTAAAAGGAATCCTAATATAGTAGAGGTGGTGCATGTTCTCATTCATGTGCAAGCTCTGAAGGGAAAGGATTTTTACACCATCTAGAAGCTGAACAGAAGGTGTAAGTGCAAAATCTGTGACAAAGGCCTGTAGTGAAACTGCTCTCCAATGCAATGGAGTTCACTCTAACTCTGTTCCTAGTCCTCATGTGCCCAAGGACTGTCTGTCTTCCTCCTTGACACCAAAAAAGCTCATTAGTATATTCTTATTTTTGGTCATCAATGAAGGTGATGAATAGTACCATTGAATGATTTTATGCTCATGGCTGAATTCTGAGAACTTCTTGCAAAACAAACAAGTCCAGAAAACCAAAAATAGTAGCATACAAAGTCCAGTAGTTAAAACTGTTCCATTTTCATAGTACAGACTTCAGGCTTCTTAGTTTCATAGCAAACCAAAGTGGATGGTAAAATCTGTAAATTTATGAACTAAAATAGAAAGAGGAAGAGAAAAATGATTCAGTTGTGATAAAAGGAAATCTGCACAAAGAATGAGGGTAGAATACAATGCAGCTGTTACATTTCAGCATCACTCATTGAAGAAAATTAACATCAAGCTCTTTTAAAATTATCTTTTTTTCTTCTTTTATTTAGCTCTTATTTACAAAAATGTAGCAATTGCTCAAATAAATGAGTCATAAAACTATTTTGCACATGTATTTGACTGTCATTTTCAAGCATACACTCTTGAAAGTACTTAGACCTCAACATTAACATAACTTGGTTGCAGTATTGATTGTACATGTGTTGCTGGTTAATTATTTAACTTCGAAACAGCTCACTGCTTTTTCATTACTGGTTGTTCCACCAATTTATACTTCTGGCAAGCCTCAATTTCCATTCATCACAGAAGACACTCTGCTTGATTTAGAGTCAGATACAGTCATATTTGGTTAGGTTTTCTAAGAGCAACATGTTCCCTGTATGTGGAATAAATGATGTACCTGCTTCATTGCCAGATGCATAGTCAGTAGGCAATCTTCTGCAAACATGGGGGTCTTTTTGTTGTTTTCACATCAATATTAACCATCTCAATCAAAATGCAAAATTCACATTCACTGCCATCTGGATGGTTGTAAACACAAAGTCCCACACACTCCCCCGCCACCCGGACAGCATTCTCCGGGGACTTTGTGTTTACAAATGGAGAATGGCTTTCCCTTCTCTATTGATGCAATTTCAAGCACTAAATAAGCAAGATAAAAATCGCCATTAGATATTACAGCACACACTAAGCACTTTCAAAGCACTTGTGTCAAAGAATTTAACTGGATGTAAATTATTAATATCAAGGAAACAATGGCATAAGCATGTGGGCAGAGCAACAAAGATAAAGTTCTGCCTTTCATTATAGACAGCGTCAAGCACATTGCAAGTGTTCACGATGGAGAACACACTTGAGTACTTCCAATTTATGATAGCAGTGTACAAAAATAGTAAGAGGCAAATCTGTTCCACTAATGTTCTTTGAAGTTACAGCACGTGCCCTGTGAAAGATACACTGTCTGGACCGCTGGTATTTTTCACAAATCAGGATGGTGTCAGTGTGTTGGAAGGCTATATCTGGTGAATGAGTGGCCAGGAAGTCTCCCAGAACAAGATACATAATTGACAAACATTTAATAGGTCAAATCTTCTATATATACATACAGGCTGTCTTACTGGAAATACCTCCAGAATCCATTAGCAAACTTTTGGATTACACTACTTTTCTCCCAAACAACCAAGAACCCAAGAGCCTGTAACACAGTAAAAAACTTACTTTTTTCTATAATCTATCTGGCACAGTCAATGAGTAGGTAATATCATGGCTGAATTCTTTGAATACTAAATGCAAAGACAGAGAAAGCCAAACTACTCTCAGGTCCACACACAGCTACTAAAGCAGAGTGCTCACAAACTCGTGGTTTAAATCTGCTTTTAATTTTAGCCTTTAGTTGGATTATACAAATCCAGTCAAGTCAACACTCACACATTGTAAAACTGGTATAACCAAATAAACAGTCTTTTAATATGCACAGCAAAATTCGCCATTCCTGAAAAGCCTGATCTCTGGTTAAGTGCAAATCTACATGCTGCCCGAGTTGTTGTTGTGTTTTTGCTTTGTTTAATTCTAATTGAAACATGAATGGTTGTCTTCTATACTACTTGTAAGAGGCTTCTCAACCCCAGTGATTCCAGCAGCACTGCTCAGCCCATGCCACTGCACAGGCACAGCATCCTGAGCTGTCTCCTGCATGTACTTCAAAGGACCCAGCTGCCTAAGTGTGTGTCCATTTAATACATCTCCCCTAAAGACAGCCCAGAGAAGCATTGGATAAACTTAGTGCTTGTCATCCTGATACCAGTTTTTAAGCAGGACTCCAGGGCAGATCTTCAATACTCTGAGCTAATAACCTCTATTGGTCCAAACAGAAAAAACAATAATAAACAATAGAATTCATATACATCGGGATAAATATGGTACAATGAAGAAGAGTCAACATGGTTTTTGTAAAGGGAAGTTCTGCTTCGCTAATCTACCTCTGACAGAGTCAACAAAACATGTTGGCAGCACAGATCTGTTTGATACCATCTGTCTGAATTTCCAGAAGGCACTCAAAAAGTTGCCTTCCTCGAGGTTCTTGAGGAAGCTAATCAGACATGAAGAAATATTCAGAAGATACAAAGAAAGGAGATAAAGTACTTGCCTCTCACAGTCAAAAGAGATCACACATGAAGTCCCACATGGCTTTGTGCTTAAGGCTGTGTTGCTCAACACAGATCACATGTGGACAGAAAACAATGTCAAAAAGGGATGAAAAGGTTTGCTGATGGCACTGAATTAGTCAGTGATTGCAGACTCACATAAGAACCTCCCGCTGTAAGAGGGATTTGCTGTAGAGGAATGTAAAATGAAGGAAAATGTAGCTAGAAATCACTACAAAAGGAATCAAGAATACAAAAGGAATCAGGAACATAAAATATCCTTTTGCTGTTGTATAAATACATGACACCTCCACATCTTTAGCAGTCTTTATAGTTATGTGTCCCTCTGAATACAGATATAGAAGTACTGTAAAAGATACAGACAAGTGCAGCAGAGGTATGGTTAAAGGTATGGAGTGGTTACACGATGAAGAACAATAAAATAGACTAAGGATTTTGTTGTGAAAAGCACTAAGAAAACATGTACTAGAGATCAATAATAGGGAGTACCTGAACAGAGTGAGTAGGAAATAACTTTCAGTCCAGAATCTGAAAGATACCAAATAAAGCCAGAAGATGCAGCCTTCAGGCAAACAAAAGGACCTTCAATCATCACATTGTTAACCAATATAACTTGTGACAGGATGCTGTGGATGCTAAAAAAATACCTCAATTCAAAAGAAGTATTTGATAAATTCACGTAAGAAAAGGACACCAAGGGCTATTCAATACAAAACCTCATCATGTAGTTTAGGAAGTTATGGAATAACGGATCATCAGATTCTCAAAAAATATTTTGGGAAGGGTTTCTGGAGGGCCCTTAAAAACTTTTTGGGAAGCTTAGCTGGGGTCACTAGTGGAAATAAGGTGCAGAGCTGGGTGAAACTCTGCTCTTACTTGTGTGCAATTACTCAAGTTTGAATTGGAGTTATGCACTGTCCATGCTGAGACAGTGAGCACAGGGAAAGTCTTCTGTGTTTCACCTGCAGAATGAACCTGGAATTTCTGGGCTGTGCCACCAAACTGTACAAGCACAGCTGCACTTTTTGGAGAAACATCAAGCCTACTCTACACGTGGAATCACAATCTCCAAAGTGTTATGAATGTCCAGGGTCTCCAACATATGCCAAGCCTGCTCTCATAACTGCGCATGCTCATTGTCATTGCACAGCTGCCAGATTTCCCAGGAAAAGGGCTGCTGCATACCTCCAAATCTTAGATAAATACAGAATTCTTCTATGTTGTGCCAGACAAGATTTATAAGTGAGAAAGAAGCTGTGCTCGTGAGAAAACAGAAGGATGGTAGTCCTACTTGAAATATCCTCTTTTGTCTGGAGTGAATGTGGCTTCTCTGACTTGAAAGACAGCTTTTATGTATTTTGGTGGTTCTTGTTTTCATTGCCTGCAAATAAGCTGCCTCCTTGTCTCTGCTTGGTGGCAGGATTTAAAGGTTTGCTAGACATGTACATTTCCTTGCCCTCATCATTTTTGCTGTCACAGTTCACAGTCTTATAATGAGAGGTGGTTGAGTTCATGAGAACACTCTCAAATGTCTGTCTTTTTGCCAAACTATCTTCCCTGTCCATACTGCACATGTGACTGAGATTCTCGAATGCAGAGGTGTGGCTTTGTAGAGAAGTAAACCCAGGTAGGGTCTTAATCATCTTCATTTGCATTAGTGTTTGCTTTGCTATTTCAACACCGTTTTCAAAGTCCATTGACCTTTGAATAATACAGGCTGTGAATGTGTCTATGGAACATCTTTCAAATATTTGAAATTGCTGGGGTATTTAATGTGTTCTCTTATCTGAAAAAACTTTATCATAAATGTTGTTTCATACTATCCTGTTGTTATTCATTGCCTTGTTGACTAATGAATTATTTAGCTGAAGATAATTAATAAAACTAGTGCAACAGTCAACTCTGAACAGGTCCTGGTCTCCTCTGTGTTTGAATAATTCCATTGCCAAATGCTTTCAGGCTCTGCCTCACAAATTAGCACAGATTTATTGTAAGTTTATCTTTAATATTCTCTGTACAGTGACAAAAATTTTCTTCTTCTGATTTTGCCTTATATTGGATTATTATTTTTTAAATTATTCTTGCATGTTCTTTGGTCTTCACAATATCAGCATGAGTTCTGTAGGATTTTTCTCAAATCTACACATTTTCCTCAAAAGAAATAACTTTTCTTTTAGGACTAGCTCATTTCCTACACCGAATTTTCCGCTTTTATTTTAGATGTCTGTAAGAATTGACAAAGTTTTCTACCAGCTATCCAGAAGATCTTTTTTATTCTTTAAAACATTACATTGCTTCTCTCTGTGTCTGAGGGATAATTTGTAGATTATGGTAAGTGTATTGTGCTCTTTTTTCTCCTTGGTTCTACATATTTTACATCTTCTTGTATTCTGAAAAGGAGCAAGATCTGGTTGTCAAAATGTAATGTAATCCTCTGGTTTTACATTCAGTTATATTTTCCCATCTTTTAAGTTTTCTCACAGAAAAGTTGGCAGCAGAGATACCAGACATTCCTCGAGAAGATTTTCTGTGAGTTGTTTACACAATTCACCTCTCCAGAACGTGTCTAGACTGTTATCCTTGCTGTCCATATCATCGTGTCTCACTTCAAAGTTCTTGTAGACATGCTAGGCTTTTCATGTGTGCCACAGCAAAATATGGCAAGTTTTCTTACTGTTACTAATGTGACTTTCTACCGGTGGGAGGCCAGTGCTTTTGACAGATGCTTAATGACCACAGATAAACTTTCTGACGTCTAGTGACAATGTGAAATAATTCCTTTTCTGCCTGAGCAGGATTGTGCCCCCTCAGCATCAGTGTTCTCCATTTGCTCCATGCCTGCCACAAGGCTGCTCCAAGGGCTGCTTACAAAGCAGCTTAGAAACCTGTTTTGCACATGTTAAGGAATTATCAGGCTTTCCAGCTCACACTCTGCTTTCAGCAATCAACTCAGCAGAAGCAGTCAGTCACCCAAAAGCTGGAGTCTCCACTGATTTCAACAGCTTGGCTTTTCTAAATAGAAATATACATAGGCATAGATATTTATTATAGATTCCTCTCATTCTCTCTCCTAAAAGCTTAAGGCAATGTAATTCATCAATAATGAACAGCCTAGTTTATATTTTAGAGTCATATTTTAAGCTGAAAAATATCCCAAATGACAATAGACGTTGACTGCAGACACCCTGAGCAGCAGCTGCAATCCCACTGCTGTGGGAGATTCTTATGCAGCCAACAGCTGGACAGGGGACAATGTGGGAGCAGATGTTTGTGGCCCTCTGTCCTATACAGAATTTCTGTCAGAGGAGATCAGCCCTGCTTAGACTTGTTGTTCCACAAGCTCTGTGAGGAGGAGTGGAGGAAGCCAGGATGAGCACTCATCCTGGTCCACCACAGGAAAAGGGAATTACTGATAGCTCTGCTGCAGTCTAGTTGGCACTGGCTTTGGCAGTCATTTATTTAGAGCATACTGAGAGCTGCTGAATTCTGAATCTCCTCTTTGTGGTGCGGCCACAAGAAGTGAAGACTTAGGACTTAAGCTTAAGAACATTAACGTTAGGGGATTCTGATGTGCCCTTCTGTCATTAGCAATCACTTGCAAAGGCAGAAGGAAAATCAATCCCATAAATATCATAATCCGTCTTGGCAGAAAATGCACGTAAAAG
This sequence comes from Acropternis orthonyx, assembly GCA_035583155.1. Taxonomy (NCBI): domain Eukaryota; kingdom Metazoa; phylum Chordata; class Aves; order Passeriformes; family Rhinocryptidae; genus Acropternis; species Acropternis orthonyx. The sequence continues at coordinate 11,415,904 of JAWWEU010000040.1, forward strand.
CACTACCACTTTAAAATACTTCCAGCTTCCGCATTAAAAACTGTGAAGCATCTGTCTCAAAACCCTAGTTTTTTAAAATAGCTTTCTCAAGGACAGATAATTTTTAAAAAAATCTTATCACTTCATAATTTAGTTGGATGCAGATTATGGCCTATGAACATCAATTACTTAAATCTCTCACTCCTTTTATTGTCATTTTTGTGCACATTGCTCATCACACACTTCTCTAAGCAAACTTCTTCATTTTGTCCTACCAGTGATCTCATTTGCTTTTCATAGAAGAACCTACCTATCAGCAATGCTTGTGATAAAATATTTTGAATGCCTGTTTTATTGTCATCTTTTGAGTTTATAATTCACAATGGGTTATGGTAGGTGGTTATTAAATGTACATTTCTACTCATTAAGGCTTTAATTTCTATTCAAGTTGAATAAGAAAGATTCATGACTCAAGCCTTAAGAAGCCAGGTGTTTTTAAGAAATCTTACTTTCTACATTTTGAAATAACTGTGAGATGGGTGTTTTAAGTTAATTTTGCTACCAGGAGAAAGAGTTCAACAAAAATGGAATTTTCTCAACAATGCCAGTTGAAATAGGATAAAATTATAAGGATTAGGGGGTTTTTTGTTTTGTTTTGTTTTAGTTTGGGTTTTTTGGTACTGGTAATTTGTGTACACACAGGTCAAAGAGTGAATTTCAATAAACTTATTTCTGTTTCTTTCCAAAAGTTCAAGGAAGAAAGCATTACAACATTTTTTGGTCAGGGTAGGTCAGGTCACAGTCCATCTGGGTACGTGTCCCCCTGTAACCTGTGTCTGAAGTGGCCAATAGTGGACACTAAGGGAATGAATGCAAGGGATGAGATAAACCCATGGAGAGTTCTCCACAGGCACTGGCACTTTGCAGCCAAGGAGATCCCTAACTGCAGTTTCTGTGTTGCCCATCCTGTGCTACAGTTATCAAACAGTACCTGGGGATGTATCAGCTCCTTTTCTGGACACAATATATTTCACATACAAAACATTCTGTGGCAGCAAGTTCTGTAACATTGTGATACGACTTGTGAAAAAATACATCCCCTGGTTCATTTTAAATCTGATAAGTTTTCATTTGATCCCTCCTAAATCCTTGTGTTGTGGAAAATGATGGCTAGCCTCCTTTGCAGTCACAAGTTCAGAGTTGTCTCTTAAAACCCTCCTTAAATTTTCTTTTGCAAACTGGTCAGTCCAAACCTGTTTTGTCTGTCTTCATACAGAAGCTATTGTAGCTGCTCAGTGTTTGACATTTTAAGCTCTTGTCTCTAAACTTGACTATCTTGAATAATTCCTCACCATTCCCAAAATTATCTCTACTTATCCAAGCTTGTTTATTGCCAGTCTACTCAGTAGTATCCATCCCAGTAGAGATAATTTTAGAGACTGCTTATAACGCCCTTCATTGTGCAAAGAACTCTGAAGAGAATTTGCTCTTTTATTTTGTGATACCTCCATTTCTTTCAAGTACTTTGGTAACTGACTTAGGTTTTCAAAAACCCTGAAAACATCAATATACTTACTGTAAACACTGGGTGACTCTTGAGCATTGACCTCTAATACCTCTAATAACTTTTGCAAACACCAAATCATGTATAGAGATTTTGTTGACTTTTCTTCAACATATCAATCTGAACACAGTGCTTTTTTTTATATATTATTATTGTTTTGCATAGTTTCTACTAATATATTTATATGGACTTTCTCCTCCTATGGCCTTTCTGTTTTAGAACAGCACCTGGAAGGTTTAATTTCCCTAGCCTCTATCTGTTGCAAAAGCAAACAAGGAGATTATTAATATTTGATTATTATTCAGATGTCTGTAGCTATATTATTAAAACATCTTTTCATTTTTTGTACTCCGTGCACAACGAGTCAAGAGAACGTCTAATAAAAAATTAATACAATGCATTTGCAGATCTCCAAAGGCAAGTATAACTGTACAGATAGGCTTGGAGGCCCTTTGGAAGTAATTAAAAGCCCACTGGGTATTTTTGCAACTCCAAAGATCTCCAATGCATTTAGATGACTTAGTGAACATGTGTTTGATATAAAGAAAAATCTGCAATCAAGGCTCTGCTTCAGAAAATACTTGTTATTGGTTATAATGGTCCCTAGGAGGTTGATGCTGTTCTGTAGAAAACTTCCCATTGGCTGCAGTGAGCACAGAGTAAAGCTACACTGCTTTGTTTTGAGAAGCAAAGCCCATTTCAAGCAGAAGGAATTCTTCCAAGAAGAAGAATTCTGTGCCATGGTTTGGGAGAACCAAATCTCCAAGTCTTTACTCTGGAAAACTTCCATTGAAAGTAACAGTTTAAAGCTGGGACTACAGAAGAGGAATTCTGCACTAAATAGTAAGTGTCTAACCTTTTTTTATTAAAAATGCTGCACCAAGGTAAGGAAAGGAAAAGCTGCTCTGGTATTTTAGTGAATTTTATTTCCCTCGTGAAAAACGTAAATGACCAGTCATAAAAATGTCAATGCTGACATTTTATCTACCCTTCCTCATTTTCTTACCTGTTTTTGCATACTCCACATAACTCCTTACTAGTTCATTAAAAAAAGGGAAAAAAGCATTTTATATCTATTTCCCCCATGTCTTGATTCAAAACTTTCATGCATGCACCATAATTTGCACATTAAAAGCCAATTTACAATGCAAAATTTCATACTAATTTTATATGCAATTCAAATTGCCAGAACAATGGTGCATACATTAAAAAATACTGCATTTTGAAAATTATCTTATGTAGGCAATAGAATATCATAAAAGAGTGAAACATGTCTCACAAGTCATACCAAAAAACACATCACCACTAAGCAGTAGTTTATTTGCATGAAAATTAACACTGAGACGTTTTACTGGGAAACTGAGTGCTTGGATTTTCCATCAGAATTCTGAGTGCAAGATGTGGAGTTACTTCCATTTTTGTGTGGCTTCTGTTCTTCTAAGTCACATGGAAATACCCATGTACTTTGAATTTTTTTGAGAAATCTCACTGACTTTTAAACAGAATACTTAGGTTTATGGGAAACTTGTGAACCCAATAAATAAAACTGTGTTGCCGTATGCCTTTGGGGAAGCAATTGTCATTAGTTCACACTCAGAAATATGTTGCTGGATCTCAGCAGGGATGTTTGGAGCTATAGAAAGGCTAAGGGAACACAGAATTTCCATGACTGCACTTCACATTTGACCCAGTGACTTCTCAATACCAGAGGATGATTTATATAATGATCAAGGGTAGAATCTGTCCAGCACTTAACCAGTTAGATGATATGGCTGCAGAGGTATTATAAAGGAGTTATTGTCACCTCAAGAAGAATTAAAGAAGGCAGAAATATTCCCACTTTGGAGTTCTCTATATCTCTTCAAATTAGACAAGGTAGTCAGGCATCAGTTCTGCAGTCTGGGTGGCTCACATTGAAGATTTTTCTGTAACCATGAGCTAAAAAAAAATCCCTTTCTGTTGATACTTCCTGAAATTCTGGACAGTCTGTGTTTCTTGTTAGGCCACATAAATGTCCCTTTAAACACCACAGATCCATTGCATAGTCTGTGTATGTGATAGTCCTGTTTCAAAGCATGTGGGGGGACAGAAGTAAAGGGACCTGCTGAAACACACTTGTTATTTCTTGGGGTTACTTTTGTTCTGCTGAGTTGTTCTTGAGCTTTTGCTGTCCCAAGCTTTTCTCTATCCCTGTTTACTATGCTTGCACTACGTTCCCTCTACAAAACACAGAGTAAGACCAGGATGACCACAGCCACTCTGCAGAGCTACAGTTTGTAACTTACACTGAGATCAAGTGTTGGTCACTGGGCTAAATACCTTTTTTTCCATTTTCAACTAGAGAAATCAGTATTTACCATTTACACAGCACTTAATGTTTCTGAAATACTGAAAACATTTTACATTTATTAATCCTGTCTATTATACACATTGAGGTTAAACCTGTTTTTATGGGCAGCAGTGTTATTCAGGATTAACTCAGCAGAATTCAATTTCTCCAGCATTACATGACATTATAATTTGGCTTTTAGTGCTTACAAATATTTTAAAGAGGTTAAAGCATGGAATCAAATTTTTTCCTGATCTGCTAAGCCATTGCTGTGGTCTTACAGGATTCCATAGTTTTAAGCAATGGCAGGATCTGCTTATTTGAGGTTAAGCTTGCATAAGGGGTTACTGTGTTTGTGGGACAAAATTTATGCCTGAGACAAATTCATTGAACACAGGTTTTTGCCAACACCCAAGGGTAGGTCCCTGCTACATCTGCGCTACAAGTCCAAAAACTCAGAGCAGGGCAAGATGTTACTGAATTTACTCATGGCCAAAACTCAGAGCAGGGCAAGATATTACTGAATTTACTCATGGCCACACCAGTGGATGCAAATACAGGCAGAAGGGAGGGTTTCTCTTGCTGCTAAGGAACGCTTGTAGGCTGGCACAGAGAAAGGAGAGTGAGCCCACAGACCACTAACCAGGTCGAGTACAGCAATTCCTGCAAGTATTGTTGCATTTTATCATATTAGAAATATATTTAAATAATTGTAGATTTAAAAAAATGAAACACTCTCTCCTTAAATGAAGAGCAGATGGTTATTTTTACTCACAGCCACAAGAGGAAAACCAGGAAATAACTGGGTTAATTTATAGCATGGGAGATTTAGCATAGACATTAGGAATATTCTTTCCAACCTAAAGGATTGTTAAACACCAAAACAGGTTAGCTTGGAAGGCCATAGACAAGGAAGGCCTTCGGAAAGGGAAAGTTTGATGATCAGCTAAGCATGCTGGTATTGAGGATGGTCTAGGATACAGCTGGCCAGCTCAGTGTAGGGGATGGACCACTGACCTCTTCAATTCCCATCCAGCTTCTCAGTATTATGATTCAACAAGGGCAGGGCTGCCCTTATACTGGTGCAATACAAATAATCCTGAAAGTAAATGACCAACTAGAAACAATTGCATGACTGGGTAAATTTAAGAGAAAGGAAACATCCTCACAGTTTTCTTACTACCCTTTATCTCACAGTTATGTATCATACTAGGTTGGACAAGAAAACTAATGCCGTGTTCTGATGCAATCCAGTCCTGTCTGTGTTGCCCACATCACTGTTTTTTTTCCCCTGTCTTGATTACAGATCAGAGTAGTAGAGGCTTAAAGTTGCAGTTGTCAGAACAAGAGGTCACTTGAGTCATTGCAATTTTCAGAAATGTGGCTTATGTCCTCAGAATTTTCTTTGGCAGTGTTTTATTGCAAATGAAACATATTTGATAATAGCCTATCTTTGCAAGACTTCACAAGAGTTGACAAAGTGGGATAAAATGGCTGAAGGGTTTCTGCTTGGGTTTTTTTGGCTGCATAAACATTAGAACAATACATTTCTGGTTTGGCCACTTTTATGGCTGACTGCCCACACTTCTGGTAATGAAACAGCTTAAATGAAACAAACTGAAAACTGATGCCCTGTTGCAGTCATGGTGTCTGCATCATCTCGTTAGAGAGGGCAAATCCTTTTGAGTAGCCAGAGCTCAGCCTTGGAGTCAAAATCTTCATTGATGTAACTCCTTTGATGTATACAAATCTGACTTCTGCTTTCCTCAGTTTTGCTAATTTGCAACCTGAGTTTTCACGTGTATTCTTTTATGATAGAAATTACATTTTTCTGTAAAATCTCAACCCTGACCTGAGTGCAGTCTTGGCCATCTAATGCTGTAAAATTAGAAACTGAAAGCTGAAATGACACATTTGAAAATACACAGTCATTCTAATTAATATTAGAGAAAACAGAATTAAAAAAAATCCATGAGATAAAGTTCACTATTTTCCCCTTAAATCCTGATCTTATTCCCAGCAGCAAGATTACTAGCTAGTCTAGCTACTGTCTAGAGAGCTAATTTTGAAGCGCACACCATACTTTGCCCACAAATATGATCTGTAAAGATGTACATGGAATACAAAAGTTAAAAGCATCAAATTCTGATCTAAGCAAAACCAAATTCTGTTCCTGATTTGCACCAGTAAAACACAGTGCAGGTCAAAGGTACAACCAGCAGCCAACAGAATAAAAGACTCCAGCTAAGCCCTGAGAAAAATCTTTACTGCACCAACCACACCGAAGCAGGAATAAAAAATACTAGCAGCAAACAACAGCAGAAAGTAAGCTACATTTATTCCCTAAATAGCAGGAAAAATAAATGCATAGTGGTTTTGGTTCTCAAATGCTTCAGAGGATTTCAGAGTGTTTAGTGGAAATCTTTCAGAATTGCCAAGTGAACTGATGGACATCTTGTTTATACATGTTACATTACCGAAATTGGGCATTACTATATTTAAATGAGGTTTTGTGAAAGTTTTTCACGTCTTACCAGTTTCAGACTAAACCAAACAGTGGTTTATTGAAACATTTTTCCAGTCAGTCTGGCCTAAAGACAAGCCTTAAGTGACTTTAATTCTGGAATAGTTTCAATTAAACAAGAAAGAAAGTTTAAAGGTGCTACACTAATGGCATTAATTTATTTTTGCTGCACAGGATTTTTTCCCAGCTTTTATATTTATTAGTTACTTTTCCAAGATTTTAATATCTGCCTCTAATTCTCTTTTCACTTATTCTTTATTCTGGATGGGTTGGGAGAGGCAGGATACAGGTGAGAAAGACTGGATTACAATGCTTAGAAAGTTATACTGTAAAAAGTAATTCCTACTTACGAACATAACCAAGGATATGCTCATGAGGTAACTGCAGCTGACACATGGATCTAGCATCTGGGACAGTCTGAGACCAATAATATGGTTAACTTACAATATGATTCTCTTCTCTGATGGGCAAATAAAAATAGAAAACACTTACAGTGATCCTCACAGACCCTAACATGTATACTTCTTACTGTTCAAAGATAGCCCATTTTAAGTAAAAATGATACATACCTTACAATAGCACACTTGTGCTGAAATTTACAGCTTCATCTTTCAGGTCCAGCAGTAATTCCTGTGTTTTCCTGCTTCTGCAACATTTATACCCCCACACAGTCCAATCCCAATGAACCTTTGAGAAAAAGCCCACAAGTTTCCCCACCTTTATGAACACAACTCATCCTCACAGACTATTAAGCCCAATCTAGTTCGTTATCAGGTCCAGCTCATGGCTCTAATAATTTTGCTCATTGAGTTCGTTATTCTTACACATTCCTTGCATGACTTTGTATTACTTTGTAGTTACAAAGCACCTTGGCCTGGGGGGTTGGGGGGCAGACAGACCGCTCTTTAGCTTCTTCTTCCATTGTCTAAATAGTTTCACAGATTTAGTTTCTTAGGTAACTCTTCAAAGACTTTGATGTTTTCATTAGCCTTGCTTTGACACTCTGCAGCTCCCCACTGGAAAAGACAAAGCCTTCCACCTCATGCTCATCCTCTTCAGCTGTGGGATGATTCATCCAGGACTCCTAAGTGAATTGATGGCATTTCACCTGAAAGGACCAGTCTGCTCTGATCAATTCGGTCTTCCAGGAACAACATCCTGTTAGAAAACAGCTTCTCCTGCTTGTGACACCTCCTGATGCAAGGGTGGTGAGAGGGCAGTCACTGCAGCAGGGCTGGCAGCCCTGAGCAAAAGGAAAAACTGGCAGACACGGAGTTTACTCTTATGGTGTCTGCAGTCCCCTGAAACAGACGTATTTTCACCGGTTTGAAAGTGAGAATTGTACTGTGCACGCCTGGTGAGCCCACGAGGTTTACTGGAGGAGTGATGGCTTTGCAGACTGACACAGCTGAAAATGAAGCACTGAGAGGATGTCTACAAATTCGTGCTCTGTGCTCTCCACAGTTTGGGGAAGGTGGTGTCTTAGGGATACCATCCTTAGATTAAAAAGACATAGGATAAAAGACTGAAATAAATTACTCCTGATCATTATCTTCTTAGCCATGGGAGAACTACAAAAGGCACCAACAACTGGCTAGATTTCCATGTTGTGAATCCGTACAGTGCTCCTCAGTGTGTTCCTCAGTGGTAGGAACAGGCCCGGAGCAGAGAGCTGGAAGTGCAGCTCTGCAGGATTGTGCCTGCCCTCCTCAGGGACCCTGGTGATTACTTCCTCAGGTTGTTTCACTGAGCAAATTTTCTAACTCTGCCTAGATTTTAAGAAAGATTACTCTTTTTCAGCTTTCCATACATTAAACAACTTCAAAACTTTACAGAAAGGACAAAAAGCAGAGCAACAGTAGGCGGTATTATTTTCAACTGACTTCACTGGCTTAAGTTCAGGCAAGCTGAGATGTACTGATATTTAAAATGACCTATGAAGCTGACCTTTACATTGAGAGCCAAAAAATACTATTTCAGGATTTTGAGAAAAAGAAACTAATATAAATGCAGGTTATATACCAGTAATTAAAGTGTAGAGTAAAAAATAAAATTGTGGTAATTAAACCAAATAATTTTATTTAATAGCAAGATATCAAGGTGTCCTTAAGGCACCTACGCAACTGTAACCTCACTTCAGAGAGAAGTCACAAAATAATCAGACAATTAGAATTAAGGCATTCTTTGGTGCATTTAGCTTCTAAATAATTAAAACTGGTTTTTAAAGTTGCATTTACATTTTTATGTAATTTTTTTTCCCAGCCTGAGAATACCACTCAAGGCTATTTTTCACGGAGTTCTGAAAATACAACTGTGTAGAAACATTCACTCTGCACAATATAGGACATACAAATCATTAGCTACATTTCTTAGGCTCTCAGTCCACAAAGCAGCCTAGAGTATGTAATTTGAGGTCCTTAAACAGTTCAGAGCATGAAAACTAAGCAAGCATCTTGTTCCCATAACCAGGAGCTACAGTCCCAACTGTGTGCCCAGCACCACCCTGCACATTTCCCTGCCCACAGTCCCCACTAGGAATGCATGAACATGTAAAATCTACTGCAGCTGAAAGGCACTGCTGATTTGTGTGGCCACTCACTTCCTGCTGGGCAAGGAGCAGGTAAGAGAATGGGTTTGGCAAGTAGTGATCACAGAATCATAGCATGGTCTGCATTGGAAGGGACCTTAAAGATCATCTAGTCCAACTCGCCTGCCATGGGCAAGGAGGTTGCTCAAGGTCTTATCCAGCCCTGAACACTTCCAGGAATGGGATATCCACAACTTCTGCAGGCAACCTGTGCCAGTGCCTCACCAACCTCATCACAGAGCATTTCTTCCTTATAACCAATCTAATTACTCCCTTACAGTTTAAAACCATTGGCCCTTCTCCTACCATCACAGGCCTCACTGAAAAAATCATTCTCTATCTTTCACGTAAGTCCCCTTTAGTCTTCCTGGAGTCCTCTCTTCTCCAGCCTGAACAACCATAACACTCTCAGCCTGTCCTCACAGGTGAGGTGCTCCAGCCCTCTCATCATTTTTGTGACCCTCTTGTGGTACTGGTCCAATTCGTCCATCTCTTTCCTGTGTTGCAGACCCCAGAGCTGGATGCAGCACTTCAGGTGGGGTCTCACCAGAGCAGAGCAGAGGGGCAGAATCTCCTCCCTCACCTGCTGCCCTCCCTGCTGGGGATGCAGCCCAGGACACGTTTGGCTCTCTGGGCTGTGAGTGCACAGTGCTGGGTCACGTCCAGCCTCTCATCCACCAGCACCCCCAGGTCCTTCTCATCAGGGCTGCTCTCAATTCTTTCCTCCACCAGTCTGTGTTGATACTGGAGTTTGCCCCAATCCAGGTGAAGGACCTTGTTCTCAGCCTTGTTGAACCTCATGAGGTTCACATGATACTACAGTGTCTTATGGATAGGGCTGAGGAATTCAGTTCACCATGATATTCCAAAGCCTTTGGTGTGGATGGTGCCATGTACAGACTGTTTCTACAGCAGTGTTGCTGTCCCCACCAGTCTGCTGTCCTAGACAGCTGCTTCCTGCCCTAGGGTTAAAGCTAAAGGCAATGTGTGAGCTGCAATTGATAATTAACATTAGATGGCTTTTGTGCCTGTGGAAAGCAAACCACTCATTTACATGCCTTCATAAAAGATACTTATGGAAAGTAAAGTACGAAATGGAAATGAGAAGGCCTATGTGAGAATTTGACAAGCAAATAGGCATTGACTTAAGACAAATTAAAGGGAACTTAATTGCAATATTAAAGATACAAATTATGAATCAATGGCACTCCCAAGAAAATAAAAACAACAATTACAAAGAATATAGTCTCTGTATGCATTTCCAAACATGAATGTGAAAAACACAAGGAAGTATAATAAGGATGATAAGAGGTAGGGCATAGATTTTACATTAAGAGATATTGAATACACTCCTCACTTTGGAATAAGGATGAAAGGGAAAGAAAATGTGATAAATATATTTATGATCCTAAATGGAGAATGGATTTTCTTAGTATAAAAAACTGGAGTACATAACACAAAATTATCAGCCAGGAGAAGCAAATAGACAGAAGTACTTTTTCACATTTATTAAATTGTTAAACTAATTATCATAGGATTATTTGCTTGCCAAAAAAACCCCCAAAAACTACTATGTTCCAGATTGTCTTGATTCCTTAATTTTATAATCTGGAGGAGAGGCAAGAGAATGACATAAAATCTTTTATGCTTTTATATATATATTTTCTCTTAGCATCTATTACTGGCTACTATCAGAGGCAAAATGTTAGTTAGATGGACCTTTGATCTGACTGGCTCAGTTAGTCTGAAGTTTTGTGCAAAAAAAAATCATCACCCCTGGTTAGCTTTTTTTTTCCCCCCAGAAGAGCACATTGGTTAAAATAATATTTTTCTTGTAATAAAAATACAAAAATAGCAGAAGGATTACAGAGGAAATAACATAGATGTTATAAACTGATAAATTTAAAATAAAACACAGGCAGGATACATCCAACACTGTAAGAAAGAGAAAGTTCATGAGCTAACATACAAACTTTCTCATTTAAATAATTTAACTATTGAATAGTATTGGAAGTCAGTAATGTGTGTATATCTGCAAAAATAAGACTAAAAAAGATTTCTAGGAACTATAAGATAAGAATCTTTATCACTAGGTCAAGTGATTGACACAATCTCTAATGAAAGACTTATTATAGGCCTAACTATGAGCATGATGGGCCAAACAGCTCTGCCCATGTAAAGGAAAACCACGCTCCTTATCACCGAAGTGTCCTGACAAAATGGAAAAACAAGTGCATATACTTGACGTCTGGTTTTCAGAGAGAAAGTTTTTCAAAGCCTCTCCTCAGAAAATGTTCAGGAAAAGCTACAAGAATGACCCAGAGCATGGAAAGCATCTTCTTTGAAGAAAAATTTAAAGGCGTGATGAACTTAGGAAAGAACAAAAAAGACTGAAAAGTGCTAAAGGAAAAATAGACCAGGAGCTTGAAATTAATTCAAAGCAATTAAATGATGGCAGTTTCTTAAATAATTCTCTTACTTCTTACGTAGCCTGTAATTAGACTGTGGATAAAAATAGGTCATTGAGCCTAAAAGTTAAAAAGGAATGAAACATTTCTATGGATTTTGAGAACATGTGTAGTTCTCATCAATCTGAATACCCTGGAATATTAAATGTTAGTCTTTGAGGCATAAATCAGTCTCTGACTATCAGAGATCAGAGTGAAACCTACTGTCCAAGACTGGTGCATAGTACCTTTAGTTGACAACCCCAGGGCTACTTGCACCTTTCTCAGAAGAATTTGGAATTCACCATTTCTGAAGGTACAACAATGCATCCATATGCAATTTAAAGTACATTTTCATTTTCTGTACTCCTGCCATGAGAAGAACAATTAAGCAGTGTTGTGAGAAGAGGTAGAATCAAGCCCATTTGCAGCATTCCTCAGTTTTGGACTGATGGCATTTGAAGTGGAATGAGGAGTCAGTGGCCCAAAATGAGAGAAAGATGAAGAGGAAAGCTAAAAAGGAGGTTTTTGGTTAGACCCCAGGGCAGCTGCAAGCATGTCAGATATGATATTTAAAACTGTGTTTGCTGGCTGAGGTTAAAGGAGAGGCATGTGCAGAGGAAAAGGCGGAAGAGAAGGCTGGCCAGTATGTGCTCGTAGGGCACTTGGCACAGATGTTCACGGCAGCCGCTTTGTGGGGGGAACACAGGGAGGTTGGAGACCTTAGGAAAAGAGAAACAACAAGGCATGAAGACTGCTGCATGTAGGACATTACACATGAGGACTACAGGAAGGCTGGAATGGATAGAAGCGCAGAACCCAAGTCTAATCATAGTTTTTATCCACATGGAGCCTTCATACAACAAATAAACAAGTAAGTCCCCTTGCAGATACTGTTTCTAAGTGTTGACCAAGCTGATAAAAATTGTCCAGGATGCAGTAACAGGACTATCTCCTGATGCCAGTAATGGAATAGTCAGAGCAGACATGGCCTCCTTTCCACTGTGGGCTTGGTCTGGTCTTGGGAGAGAATAAAAGCTGAGTCTCAGCTTCCAGCATGGTTGATAAAGGGCAACTGCCTGTGCCCCTGATGTTTGTGGGTCTTCAGAAGCAAGGGAAGATGTATGTGCCTCCAAGACTGGACCAGTGAAACGAGGCTGACCACCAATACAAACAAAGTCAAATGCTGATAAATGTGTGACAGTGCTGACTGGAAGGAATTCGTTAAATTACTTGTAATCATTATGGATTCCACCTTTACTGCACCCACTCAGAGAAAGGCCAAGGCATCTTCGTAGACAGCTAACTGAAGACACCTGTTCATTGTATGCTTGTATTCAAAAGCATAAATAAAATACAGGAGCTACAGAAGACCACCATATAATAAATAGTGTCTCACCATGCACAATAAGACAGAGGAAAATGAAAAGAAGTGATTCAAATGTGAATGAAAAAAACCACTGAGAACTTACAAAAGCACCTAAAAGTTTGCATTCTTTCAATTTAAAGTGAGCAAATATAAATGAAAAAGAAAGAGATGTATAACACAATATGTGTTGTAAAGAAGACATACCAAGTATACATATTTTCAATCTTTATAATTGCAAGAGTCATTAGATTGGATATTAGGGAAGAGTCAGTTAAATTTGATACTAGGAAAAATTTCTTCCCTGAACAGGTGGTCAGGCATTGGGCAAGCTTCCCAGGGAAATGGTGGACTCATCATCCCTGGAAGTGTCCAAAAAAATGTGTGGATTTGGCACTTGGGGACATGGTTCAGTAATGAACACAGTGGTGTTGGGTTAATGGTTGGACTTGATGACCTCAGAGCTCTTTTCTAACCTTAACGATTCTATGGTTCTAAACAAACTGAAACACACTCCACTGCTAAGAGTCATTTTTCTGTATAGACAATACATCTTGTTACCCAGCTCCACAAATGACAATATATTAACTTCTACAATGTATCACCCTGCATCATAATGGAAAATGCAGAATTATTAAGAACATCAGCACTAGTTATAGAGTAATTTAGATGTTACAGAAGATGAAATTGAGAAAAAATTTGCCATTGTCCCACTGTGCTAGTGTGATCATCTAACACTGCAGCAATATTCTACTTAAAAACAACTATGTTGCTGAGAAAAATCAATTACTTGTAATAATCTTTATGATTGAGAAACTTAGTGACTGCTTTCTTCTAAAAATACATTCACTTTTTCAAAATAAGAATTTAATGCCTTTTTTTTAATGCATTGGTAACTGTACACACCTAATGTAATTACACTCAGTTTATTGTTGCAGTACTGGAAACAGAACTCAGCTGCATATTTTCCCCCTATTTTTGTATTTATAACGTTGTAAAAATAATATATGCATCTCAGGAAATGATTCTGTGACATTTACCAAGTCCCACTGAGCTGGGAACCAAGCCTGTGAAATCATACTCATGAGAATACACTACCCAAGTCAGGACAGCAAATAAAAGCTCCTCACATGAGTAAGGCTATAAGAATAGACCAGAGGAGGTCAAGGTCAGTGGTGAGTTTTGGCTGAGTCAGGGTTGGAGGGTAAGGCCCTTATGAATCCTATAAATAGTTCATTGTTAAAAGAGGTCAGACCTAATTCTGGAAGCATTTTGGAAGAAGAAACCACTGCGGGACTAATGACGTACACCTACCCAAGTCTCTCTGCTTATTAATGTGACATTTGTTCGGAACCAACATATAATAAATAAAAGATATTTTTAGAATGTGCCAGGGAAATGTATTCAGATTTTCAGAGAATAATTTGAATATATCTAAAGTGTTGCACTGTATCAAAGGAATGGTTGTTACAGCATACAAATAAGGTATTAAAAACTAGTGGTTTCTATTGATCCTGATGGAAACAGAAAACCAGACCAAGGATGCTAAGGGTGGGATTTACTCGCCTGACTTAGATCAGCTAAGAGCTGATGCTCCTTTTACTGAAAGTCAGGGGAAGAAGGTGCCTCCACTGACCTATCCTAAAGCTGTGGTTTGGTACAAACTTACACTGGCCTAAGTGAGCACCAACATCAGGAAAAGCCATTTCCCCGAGGCCCTTCACCCAGCAGGAGTGGTTTATTCCCAGTTCTGTAAAGTGACTTTGTTTTTGTTGACATAAGGGTTTGATAACCTTGACAGATAGATGACATTACTGAAACCATCCCCTCCCATCTCCTCCTTTCTCCCTTCAAGGTTATTTTTCAGTTGGATCACTTCTCTGGTCTGGAAACTATGCCAGCACTGGCTGGGCAATGAACCAGGGCAATGCTGGACAAAAATGACTGCTTCTTTCAACTTGAAAGTCAGAGGAAGGCATTTGACAAAGGTTCTGAATAAGCCATGTGGGTCTAACACTTCACTGCTACCAGTATAGGGAGGTCTTCTTCTCTTCTGTTCCCCTCCCTGCTGCACATAACCACTGCTTCCCTTTGCAATGGCCGTGGACTTGTAAAAGCCTTCTGTGAACAGAGACACCTTCATAATCTGGTAGAAAATTAAACCATTAAAAGAAGTGGGTTAGCAAGTACAGTTGGATCCCATAGGCATTAGATGTGCAGCAGAGCTGGCAAACAAAGAGGCTGGGTGACCTGGGGATGTGGGAAGGGAGAAGAAAACAAGAAGGGAAGGAAGTCTGGGCCCATCCTTTAAACAGTCATGAGCTGTTATGGCAGCTGCTCATCAAACCGCACCCTCAGGGTCCCCTTCCATATTACATTGTAAGTGATCTAATTGGAGGCAGACCCAGGAAGGGACAGTCCCACTTTCCTCCAGGCCTTTTGCTGCACATTCCTGGTAGGCATGACAGCAGATGGGGGAGAACAGGAGACCCAGCACCCACACTAAGGCAAAATGCACCTTAAAGTAACTGCCAAAACCAGATTGTATCAATCACCCTTTGGAGTTCCCATCTTTCTTTATTAACTAGAAGGAGTCTAGACAAAAAACAAAACAAAACAAAACAAATCAAACAAACAAACCTCCAAAAAGTAACACCTTTGAACTCTGGTTTCAAATTGTCTGAAGATCAATGACATGAAATTCAAACTGACGCGTTCATCCTGTGCTGTCCCTGTCTGTAGTCTCCACTCTACCATGCTGCACCCTTACATTTTGAAAGAATGCATTTGTGCTAATATTTCCTTCGTTTTACAATTAAAAATGAGAATCAAAAGGCATCTAAAAAGTGAAGGAAACTGGAACTGATCTGCTGATATACGCATCATTATATCAATTCCCAAGAGTTGTGGGGTACTGACAATGTCCTCTTGCAGTGCAAAATGAAGTCAAAACAATAAGATCACAAAGGAAAAAAGGGCAAGTTTTTAACACTGCTGATGAGTCCCAATGAGGCGGGAGCTGGAAGAATAAACACAGAGCCAAGAGCTCCTTCAACAGCTGTTGAGACAGTGTGTGCTCACAGGGCTTTCATCGGCACTAGCAGGGGTTAGTCTGTGGCAAGAACAAAGGAGCCTCAGAGGCTGGGACACGGGAGGGAGAAGCAGCGGAAACAAAAAGGCCACTTGGATGACAGTCAGAGACTCTGCTAAGCCCCATTCTCTTCCCCTCCCTCACTTTGAGGAATACCTTAATTGTTTCAGAAGCCTCGCTGACCTATGTTACTGGCTTGAGCATGTTATTGACTTCAGTGAAGGTAGTTAAAAGAGCAAAGTACTGTTCAATATGAGCATGAATAGCAAGATGATTTTTTTTTCATTAGTAGTTAAAAGACTATTTCCAATGATTAATTATTAAACAAAGCATACAAAAACATCTCCATGGAACACTGGCTTCCATCACAGATGCTGACTGACTTCAGTGAAATGACTTCCATTTATGTTAATATTCTGTGATTAAAGAGACTGAAAAAAGTTATTCTCACACACTGAAATAAAGGTATTTTATTCTGCCAACCTTGAATTGCACACTTTACTACTAAAATTTCACATTGTATCTTATTTGTGTTGCCAAGAGGGTTTAGTAAACATGTTAACCACATCCTTGAGGAGAGAGTTTATGTATATATTTTGTGTTTGACTGGATGAAAACATTCTTCAAGGAAACAACTGTCTAGACATGATGACAATAAACCCTTTATTACTGGGATAGCGGGAAAAGATGTTGCCCTCAGTAAGCACAACTTCCCAAAAAAGTCATGAACTGTTTGCCAGGCTGTCATGTGCTTAAATAATTATTTCAGATATTCATTCTTCATAAGAAGTCTTCAGTATAATTTCCTGATGCGGAACACATTGATGGTTTATGGCTCTGTATGTTTTTTCCAGGAACAAAGCTTTGTTCTGTTTCTGAGAGCTGAAAAGTACATTGCACCCACCAATGCCCACCAGTGGGGCAATGCCTCATCAGCCCCACATTCATGTCATGCTATAATTCTGTAATTCTTGCCACATGAACTGTGTGAAAAGGGTTGATAGGCACACAGGAAATTAGCACAAAAGTTGTTGTTAGTGGTAAAAACATGCTGATGCTGGTTACAGTGCAATCAGGAGGGCCATTACCGCTCTCTAAGGATTTGCCTGGCTACAGTCAAGACACACTCCAGCTAGAAATTTGAGGGGGATTCTCTCATTACTAAGGCAGGAACAGATTTTTGAGTAAAAAAAAAAAAGAAAAATTTGGGGGACTTTTTAAGAGAGTTTTAGTTTCACATCCCTTTCCTGGAAGTTGCTCTATCGGGATCAGCTCCTGTGCCTACACACAGCTTCAACCTGGGTCTAACAACCAAAACTGAGTCAGATAATCAGAAAAGGAAACAGTATAAATAGAGAGTAAAATTCCCAATTTGGTTTCATGGTGCAAGCAATAGTGACAATTGGGTTATAACATTAATCTCACCTGGCAGAGATAAGAAATTGGGTTGGGTTTTTTTTAGACTAGGAGCTTCTTTGTCCATCTAGTTGGGAGATGTCACCAAGAATTCATCAGGCTCTTTGTCTTAATTCAAAGTCTGTTGAGGAAAGTGTAACGGGCTTTTTAGATGCTTATGGCTTTTGCATCAGCTTTTTGATTTTATGTATCAGGTTTGAGGTGGCCTGATAAACTGTACTGAGTTATTACTTGGAGTACTCTGAATGAGTCAGCTTTGTGGCTTCTGAGGAATGAGCTGTGCTTTTAGGAATTCAACTTGGATCCCTGGGCCTGTGGATACGGCCTCTGATGTGCACAGTCAGATGGATGGCTCAAGGAATAGGGAGCTTTATGCAATGTGCTCTAAATCTGTGAATTAGTTTTTACAGTTGTGAAGGAATTAGGTATTAAAGGTAGAAGTGATAAAATAAAAACAACAATGGGACCACAGGAAGAGAAGTAAGAAACCCCATCTCACTTCTAAGTCTTAGGTGCTACTCAGCTGACAGCAGCTGTACCAAACAGTGGCATCTTGAGGAGAAAGAGCAGAGTGGATTAAGTTTTCTTCATGGCACTGCAAATTCCTATGTGAGACAGTTTGCCTATTCCTTGAACATAGGACTGTACAGACCCAATTCTGCGATTGTCTGTTTTTCTTCAAGGATGGGCTATCCTGTACATTCTGGAAAGGAGGCACTCTTGAGTTTGGAGGTGAAGGTTAATGCTGGCATCAATTGTCAGCGTTTTGTGATGTTTCCTGTGATAATTTGAAAAGTATGACTGTTAAAATTAATCAATTAATAAAACGTCCACTTACTACAAACCTCAATTATTTGATTGGAATTATTGTTTCTGTACTATATAAACACACAAACAGGCAGGCAAACCATCTCCTTTCTCTTAAATATATTTTTGGCAACTGAATGCAGATAAATGTATTCCCGTACACTGTAAATTAAGCGCTCAAAAATAAGAAATTGCCACAAAAGCATTGTTTGTGCAAGCTTATTTAGTTCTCTTTGAAATATCATTGATCTTGCAGTATACATTTTCCTGAAGATTCCCCTTTTATTTTGTTCATAGCATGGATTATGTTTTAAAAATGAAAGAAGATACAACAAATTAGACTGTTATCTAAATCAGAAGTGGGTTTGTTGTCAGTTTATATATAATTGTGTGTGGTTTGGACCTGTAAAGAGTCACAAGGAAATCTTTACACTTGGATGAAAACATTGAGAGAAAATTAGGAGTCCTTACTGCTATTCTGGGAAGGTTGACTTCAGTTCTACATTGCTTACAAACCTTTGATTTGTCTTTCCATACTCCCTCTCCCTCATTACCTTCTATTCTGTCTCCTGGCTCCTACCAATTCCTTCAGCTCCTCTTGGTATGCTGGTCTTTCCCAGCTCTGCACAGTTGCTCCTGTCATGTCTCTGCATCTCTAAACCCTGATAGTTCATCATGAATCACCTCATCCCTTTTTGTTTTTCAAATCTTTTCATCTGTCAAGCTACCACTTCCCTCTTTTTACTGAAAAGACAGAGAAACTTCTGAGAGAATTTCTCTCTGCTTGATTTCGGGGACTTATACCAGAAAAGCTTCCAAGTTCCCAGGATGGTGCACTGGAGGTGAGGTCCCACTCTATGCCAGGAGTCTTGAGAAATTTCAGTGAAATAATGCAAACAAATTTGGCTTACAAAAGTAATGAAGAGTCCTTTGCAGTGAAAAACCAGAGTCTGAGGGTAAATTTTGTTAACTACTTCCTCAAAAAGAAAAGTTCTTCCTACTGCACACCTGGCTGTGAAGTCTTGTACAAACTCTTCCAGCAACTTGTAAAAATCGTTCCAGTTCTTTCCCAAATAATGACTGTAGGATGGATCCTATGCACAGGCCACAGGCAGACTACATGTTACCGACATGCAGCTCCTACTGTCCCGAAACCTTTCCCATCCTGTGTAAGATACTCCAGGATACTCAGCATTGTTATATGGTTCTTAGTGTGTAAATATTAGAGATTAATTCATCCATCACTTATGTGGGCTCTCTTTCAAGAACTGTAACAAGTGGCATGATTGATAGTGAAACAAAAGAACAGTGAGTTATTTTATTTATTTGGGTTTTTTTAAATGCAGGACCATTATACTACACAGCCATATTGAATTTTCTCTTTTCCTCTTATAGACACACTTTGTTACGCATGTCCATATTTCTTCCTGTTTTGCTTTACAGCAGAAGCAAAAATTCTGTCAGTTGACCTCATCTGGTCTTAAACACAATCTAGTTCTGGGTACAGGAGATTTTCTCCCTTTTTGCACATTTCATTGGCTTTACTTCACTCCTTTGCTTGCCTTTCCAGTTGCATCATTCCAAATGCCCATACTCATGAATTAGCCCCACTTCATCTCTTAAAAAAATGTACCCATTTGGGATATTTTGTCTGTCTTCTCCTTTTGTCTCTGAAATAAATGTTCCAGTCACATTTTCAAGCTTTATTTCACAACACTGAAAATATAAGCTGAAATTCTTGCACAACCACTTGATCTAAGGAGCTTTAAGAAGAATGCTGATTATGAAACTTGTGATAAAACTGTAATAGCTGGCAATACAGAGACTGAGAGGAAGCTTACGTCTGCTTTGCCTTTTGATTATCAAACTGCCTTTCATCCACACCTTGCAAAGGTACCTGATTCTCATCTGGTCTTCATATAGCTCCAAAGCTTGGCAATGAAGGGGAACAACTTGGTCCTGGATTACCTCTTAGAACAGGCTCAAGCTGTTCTGTCCTTGGTGTGTGCCCTTACAGCCTCTCCACTTTTACACCACCAGCCTGTGCATGTAGAAGGGAAATGGTAATTACAGGCATGCCATAGATAGCCACGGAGTAGCACCTTATCAGTGCTACAAGTATTCTCAACAGCTAAAATAACTCCGAGCAAACAAACCACAAAGACACTTAAAAATACACAAAGCTTCACCTCCTTTGCAGATGGAAAGCAGGATCGGGCCAGGCCTAGTCTGAGAGGACATCCTGAGCTCTGCCAGCAGTTTACATAGAGAGACTCGATCTAGTCAACACAGGATTTCAGAATGCACAACCTAAGAAAACAGGGATGCAGGCTGAAGTCCTGGAAAACACCTCTAACCCTTCGTGGGGGGTTGTGAAGAGGGCAAGGTGTCACTGGAGTTTCCTGGTCAGCAGACACCAGATGACTGAAGCCCAACACCCGACCCCAAGACAGGCTGCTGTCTGAGGCACTCAGAGTCACTCCGTGGTGAGGCTTCATTAAGGATCACCCCGACTTCTCTCTGCAGAGCAGTGACAGGACCCGCGGGAATGGCCTGAAGCTGTGTCAGGGGAGGTTTAGGTTCGGTATTAGAGGTTCTTCACCCAGAGGGTGGCTGGGCACTGAGTGGCCACAGCACCAAGCCTGGCAGAGCTCAGGCAGCGTTTGGACAATGCCCTCAGGCACAGGGTGTGGACCCCTCGGGGTGCCCTGTGCCGGGCTAAGCGCTGCAACTCGCCGATCCCCGCGGCTCCCTCCCAGCCCAGAGCATTCCGTGCCTCTCCCAGCCCGCCCGAGGAGGAGCCAGGGCGGGCAGGCGGCCCCGGTACCCGCGGGCCGGCGGAGCCTCCCAGCGCTGCCGCGCCGCTCCTGGCCCCGGGAGGAAGCGGAAGGGCCGGCAGGGCCGGGCCGGGCCGGGCCCCAACGGGACAGCGGCTGGGGGCGGGCAGGGCCGGGACGGGCCCCACCGGGACAGCGGCTGGGGAGGGGATGCTGCTGCGGCTCCTGCCCGAGTTCCAGCTGCGGAGGGACGTGGTGCCCTGGCTGGCGGCGCGGGGCTGGGCCGCGGCTCTAGGTAACGCTGCCGGGAGGCCGAGGGGAGCCCTATCAATACATCCATCCATCCATCCCTCCCTCCCTCCCTCGCGCCCTCTCTCCGCTCCTCCGGGCGCTCCCGGCCGCGGGTGGAGGAGCCGCGCTGCGGAGGGACCCCTGGGGCGGGTCCCCGGTGGCACCTCCGGGGGAGGATCCCCAGTGGGACCCCCGGGAGTGTATCCCCAGCGGGATCCCCAGGGATGGATTCCCGGCGGGAGGGTCGGGGGATGCGGCAGGGGGAGCGGCCGCCGCTGCCCCCTCGGGTGCCGAGGGGCTCGAAGTTTGGTGTGTTCCAGGAACTTCTCACACGCCCAAAACACTTCCAGCTCCTCTGCTGCGCACTCCACAGCTTGTTCGCTTTCTCCTGCGTCTTCCCACGTTTTTGGGGCTTTTTGTCACCACCCCCCTCCCCATACAAAACAAACAGAAAAAAGTTTTAGCATGGTTCCGTCTCCCACGCTGCCCCCCTTTCTGGGAGGGAAAACCCCCATAGCCTAAACACTTTGGTCTGTCTGGTAAAGGAGTGCTGGTTAAAATTAGCTGCAGCGTCAGCTGCCGCAGCCCCGTGCGATATCCAGCGGAGAGAGTGCTTTGGGTAGTGGTTGGAAAAAAGAGTGACCCTCTGTATTCTTGGCCCTGTGGCTTTTTGCTTTTATTTGTTCTTATTCATCTGCAGAAAATGTAACTTCTGGCCCAGTTCTGCTTTTCAGAAACTGATAGAAACCTACTGATAAAATAATAATAATGTAATAATAACTGCTTCAGTAGAAATATCATTGATGCACTGTGGGATGAATTTGAAATCAACTCCTTTGGTTGCTTTTAATTTACTCAAAATATTTAACTTCCCACATTGAAGGGCTGTTACGAAGCAGGTTTGTAAGATCTTGTTTGGCAGCAAACCAAGAAGTATCAGCTTAGTAAATAAGAAAATTGTTTACTAAGCCATCATTTACAAAATCTGTTAAAAAGTATTATGATTTTATTACATAGTTTACTGAAAACCTGCTGAATGATGTACTGAAGGGGTTTGAGGTAGAATTCTGAAAGTCTCCACACATAAATCTATAAATTTATCGGGTCTGTCTTTATGGCATAAGAATCTCAAAATGGTGCTGGCTTGTGTTGGGGAAAGGGACAATCATATTCAACTTTTTAAAATGCAGTACAGAGTCTTCATTCAGGAAAAGTCCCTGGTAATACAGAATCAGAAGAATCTAATTTGGAAGGTGCATCTGATCCAATACCAACTTTGCTGTGTTGCATTTTAATTTTTATCTGTGTATACTGACTTCTTCCCTTCATGCAGTGCTGTTGCATTAGGAATGTGAAGGTGGGAGGTAGGAATGAAAAGATTAGTTTAAACATCAAAGATATATCTAATCACAAAAAGCAAATAATTTTTAAGAGTTATGGTACTTCTGTGTCGGTGTTACAGTTATCCATATTTATTATTTTTTTCCTAAAGTCTTGAAAGCCCTTGACAGCATGTGAGAACTGCTAATTGTGTGAGAACTGGGAGTAGCTGTGATGATAGGAAGGGAGCGGCCAGTGAAACGAAGCAGCCCCCTGTTCTCTTTAATCAGCTTAGTTTGGGATGAGCTGCATGTAATGGCCTTCAGGAAATCAAACTCTTCGTTCTCCTGATTATGTCAGTAAGAGCTGTGGGCTGGGCAGGCAGGTTGGGTTGGGTCCTTTGCAGCCCTTCATCTGCTGGTCTCAGCTGTGGGCATGAAGAAATTGTGATTCTGTGTGCAGGGGTTTATTGCAGGACTTTCCAAGGGTGGAGACCATTGCCACTTCTTCTTTGGCTCCATATTCCCACTGACTGTTCAGTGACATGAAATTCTTTTCTGACGCAGAATTAGTTCAACATCTTAAAGATGTCTGTCAAGTGATAGGGAAATTCATTGACATGGAGATTTCTCATGGGCCTTCTCCACAACTTAAATTCTATTCTGAGGCAGTACTATAAGAGAGAGAGGTGTGTAGACCATAGTACTCATCTTGAAAGTTTGAGGTGGTGGTTAAGTTCCAGGAAGTTTCCCCTAAAAAAAGCAGGTTGTATATTTATCTGAGACTGACACAGTTGTCACCAGCTAGCCCTGATGCAGTGGTATTGTGGTGATGTGAAACCAATAGAAAGTGATGCCTTGTTAAATGTGCACGAAGGATTTTCATTGTGCTCCCATGACAAAACTGAGAATTTACTTCCTTCTGATAATACTTGTAAACAGTTTTTATTTCCTTATCACTGCAAGCTGTACAAGCCAGTTTATAGTATCAGGCTTGCTAAACTGAGTTTCACTAAGTGTCTTCCTTCTATCAAAGCTCTGCCATAACTGCCAAGTAAATAGTGTTAAACTTGTCTAAATGTTTGTAAAGAGTTGTGGACAATTCTTTTTGTTGATGCTTACTGAACTGCAGGCCACCTTTATCATAAAACTATAACCAGTCATGCAGCTTCAACCTTGTTAAGGGCAAAATTTACACTTTTAGTAAAAATTGCATGTTTTTGATGGCTGCAGTGGTCAGAAAACATAAAAGCAGCATCAGGAAAATATGTATATTTGTCACCTCAAGGACCTCGAGGGGTTTTGTTTTACTTGTTTGGGTTTTTTGTTTGGTTGGTTTTGTTTTCTGAGAAGGAGGGGTAAGAATGACACAGGGGTGGTGGTGGTGGTGGTGGTGTAGAACTAATCTCTGAAGATTTAGTTTAGTTTCAGGCTTTCCTTTGAGATGCTAAAGGGGCAGGTAGGAGCAAATGACACTTTCTTTAGGATGGTTCTGTCTGTGTGCTGGAGTGCAACTTAACTGTTTGAAACCCATATGTATAGTAAATAAGTGTAAGATTTTTTGGATTTTTTTGTTTTGCTTGTTTTTCTCTGAAAACGTATGTTCCATTTTCATAACAAAAGACAGTGGTCACTAGAGTTAGGGGCTTACATAAATAATTATTTCTTATATGCTTTGAAATCCCTTAACTATTAGTGTTGAAGTTCATCAGAATTAAATCATCGTGTAAAAAACACTCTCTCTGTTTCTAGAAGGGAGTAATTTTAGCATATATAACTATTTACATGTGAAAAATTATTGCATGTATTTAGCATCTCTGCTTAATG
Source organism: Acropternis orthonyx (assembly GCA_035583155.1). Taxonomy (NCBI): domain Eukaryota; kingdom Metazoa; phylum Chordata; class Aves; order Passeriformes; family Rhinocryptidae; genus Acropternis; species Acropternis orthonyx. The sequence goes on from JAWWEU010000040.1 coordinate 11,440,228, forward strand.
TTTGTATGAATTGTATGATGAACCAGCCCAATTGAAAATCCTGTGCCTTTTGATACTTCTTATTTCAGATATTTCTGAGAACTCATCAGCACTTTACGTTGTAAATGTTGAAAGAAATGGAAAAATTATTTATACCTGGAAGGTAAGTCTGTCTTGGAACTTTATAAAAATATAGTTGAGAATAACAGTGCATGTGAATCTAATTGAGTTCTTGTAGTTTAATTGTTTTTTTGCATTGAGGTTTGGAAAATGAAAACTCTACTGATTACAACTTGGGGGGTTGGGCAGTAGGAAAATACCTGTCTCCACTTCAGACAAAGAATGATGAAATGGAGAGTAAAGTACTGACGTAATTAGGTCCATAGGGTTTTTCCCTTGTTTTTTTGGTGGGCCAGAATATCACTCTGAATGAAGAGCAATTTCTTTAACAGATAAACTCTTCATAAGCAGTACATTTTTTTGCCCTCAGAATTTCTTAAGGAAGTCTTAACTGTTAAATTCACTGCTTTAGTTAAATATTTTATCTTACCAATCTATATATGTTAAGATGCCATTTATCTAACACTATTTCTGCATGTACCTTTCTTCTCTGTGACTTTAAGATTCATCTATAGCATTTTATTGCAAGTAGTTTAAAGTAACCATTGTTTATTTGATGTCTCAAAGTATCTAGAGCTATCCTTAACATAGAATTCTGCTCTTCCATGACTTTTAATTCCAAGAAAATTTTAAAGTAGTTTCAGGTGACACCTTGTCTTGTTACCTTGATGAGACAAGCTGTGCTTCTTGACTGTGCCGATCAGAGGAATCCATAGACCCAGCTGGATCCTGGAGGATCTTGGTTCTTGAGGAGTACAGATATGAAGTGAACTCCGGTAGAGCAGGGCTGCCATTCATTCCCCTCAGGCACAACAACGCTAAAACTCTCCAGCTTCCTTGGGGTTAAGGGAAGAGGTGAGGCCTTCATCAAGGTGTAATACTGTGGGTGGATGTTTCCTTTAGTACAAGCATAGGGAGGGAGAGTCTGTACAAGACAACAGTAACCAAAAAAACAATACTAAAGAATGTATCAGATTGTAGGAGGTTTTTTTCATTGCTCAGAACTCTAGAAGACTTAATGCACGTAACCACCTAGCTCATCAGGAGAGCTGGTACTGTGTGTATGGGAATGAGTTGTAGCTCAAGGTTCACACATCTGAGTGTAGGTGTCTGCAGGCAGGATGGGTGTCTGAGCTCCCATTGTGGTTCATAGGGATCTGGTCAAAACAGTTACTGGAGCTTATGGAACTGGGCACTTGTGGCCTGTTCTTTGAGAGGAGGTGTATGGGGTGGAGGACGTAAACTAAACTGAGCTGCCCTGGCTTGTTTCCTAATAGATAAAAATAGAAAGCAACCTTTGTCTCCTAAGTGAGAGAAAGTCAAGTGTGTTCTGTGTGAAACCGGGAGAAGGTGGAGAATGAGCTTTATTTTCGAGCTTATTTTAGAGTATTGCATTGTACTGTGGTTTTGACAGTATCTGCCTTTTGTGACACTAATAGTTGGTGTCAAGGAAGATACTTTTAACAGAATTGAATTCTATTTGCAAGGCAATGCAAGAATCTTTAGAGGGCACATGAAAACAAGTGTCTTAGCTTTGCGTGGTTATGGGCATTGATATAGTTCTGTTACCAGTCTTGTAAAGTGTATTTTTCAGTATCAAAGTAGAGAGGGTGTTGGCATTTCAGACACACTTGGAAAGAATGGTTATTTGTGGAAGCACTTGCTTAATCTTAAATTAGGAGGCCTGGAGCCTCTGTCTGAATATAAAGACATTTTGTTTTCATTGTTGAAATCAGAAGTCAAAGACTTTTGTCATTGCCACAACAATAATGAGACACTCAGAAATAGACCCCTTAGGAAGCAAATACTCAGGCTTTTGTTTTAACTTCACAAAGCAAGATGCCATAACTTTGTAAATAACCACAGATCTCTCTCCTCTACCCCCAAGCCGTAGTTAAAAACAATGATGTTCACTGTGTGAGTACAAGCCTGTGGCTGCATTTAATGGCAACAGTTTAGCAATTCAGTGCCTATACCTAGAGGCCATTAATAGACATCAGTTTGATTTGATATACAATATATACTGCCAGCAGAATTCTCTTTTTTAATATATTTGGAAAATTTAAGGCATGGTAAAAGTTAACAAGAAGAAAAGGTTTGATTTATATAGTTTCAAACATTTGTGAGTCCCCCAAACAAAATAATTGTACAATGTTATCAATAAATGAGAAAGGATGTGTATTATGTTTCTCTTCAAAGGCAGAAGGCTTATGGCGAGCTTGTGAATGTGTTTAACCTTCAAGCAATCACTTCCTAAGGCAGAGCTGAAATCCTCTTTGCAGGCTGCAACCAGATCACTGGGAGTTTATTTTTTTGGATGTTTGGTGTTTCTGTACTCCCTTTTGCAGCAATAACCCACCAAGCTGGTGAGGTTTGGAATACTAGCCTTAATCTCCAGAGGCCGTAGCATCCTTTTTGGTTCTTGTACAGACATCTCTCTTCCTGGCTCTCCTGCCTGTAACTAAAACCAGCTTAGAAGCAAAGTGAGAGAGAGGCACTTGGCTTATGCAATGTCTTGTGGGCTGTGGATTGGCCACATTTCAGCTTTATCCCATGTGTTAGTTCTAAAAGGAAAAAAATAAGTCTTTGTTCTCTTGGAATTAGAATTTGCTTTCTTGGAATTACATAATTAACTGTCTGTTTATAGGATAGGGAAGTGTGTGAGGATGTGTGTCAAGGGGCCAGGGAGAAGAGGGAGGTAGGAAAAAAAAATAAAAGCAATGTTTAACTTTATAACTTAACATTTGTACTGCCATTGCTAATTTGTTTCCATCCATAGGGAAATCAGAGAAACACTCATATTGGATTGTATGATCTTCAAACTAAACAAAATGAGGTGAGAGCAATACCAGTTTTCTCTCTGATGAAGGCAGTGCTGGACTGTTCGGATTTTGATGCCTTGCAGCACAGTGTCCTTAAGGAGTATATCCTTGTTTGAAACCAAAGCGAGACAAGAGAAGGTATTAAAATGATTCTCAATAGTATTAGGGAGCAGCATACTACAGAACATCTGAAAGGCTTGAGAGTTGTAAACCATCACCCCGGCAATCTTTATTTCTAAACAACCAGTTCAAGCCCTTTCCACTCCTCTTCACACTGAGCATGTGTGCTAAGATGTAAATGTTTGGGGGTTTCTTTACGTGTGCATTCTCCATCTGTTTGATGCTACCATTTATAGGAAATCATTTGATTCTAAAACTGAATGTACTGCAATTCAGTAAGTAGATCCATGATAACAGGCCTTTGCAGGTGTCCCCATCACAGTGTGAAATGGGTGAAATTTTATATTTACATAAAAGTCTGCTGTGCTGCTCTGCTGGCAACACAGAGTTCAAAAGAACCAGTAAAAATGAGAAAAAGAAGTTGTACAACTGAGGCTTAAAATACGGTTCTTCTGGCCATGAAAAGATTTGGTTTAAATATGAAAACTGTGTACTGGACAGCAGTGTTTTCCTGAGGAGAAGGGATTAGATGGTTTCCTTTAGGTAGTTTAAAAAGTGCATTTATTAATCTTCCCATGTTTCTCTGTAGCACCTCTATATGTTTGAGAAGGATCTGCACATAATCAGCTGTTCGGTCAACAATGAAAGGACATTATTGGGTAAATATGTGTTCTGTCACTAAATTCTTTTAGTATTTAGTTTAGTAGGATCATACATTTGGGTCTAGAATTGCTTAAACCTGTTTTGACCTATCTGTTGCCCACAGCAGTTTATGCATTTCAGTGGATCTCTCACCAAACAGTGTACGTAACAACATAAAGACACAGTTGTAGTGATATTGCTGTTTTATTAAAATGAGAGTCCAAGACACACTGAAACTTCGTTCACTCCCCCCTTCCTGCATTTATGTCTGCCTCCAACTTGTAGAAGAGCTTCTGTTGTTCCTTTAACATACATGTTTCTGGTAGAAAAACTGTGGTGCTCACTCTTCAAGAATGTTTTATAAGATTAACATCAAACATGCAAACTCACTGTGGCTGTGTTGGTGTTTCCCCCCTCCTCAGCGGTCAGCTTCCGTCAGTACACAGAGGAAAAAGCAGCAAGTCAGCTATTACAGTCAGGTACTGCAAGTGGATTGTTTTACTGCTGTTGGAAATATTGTACCCTTTTGCTTTCTTTCCTATATAATTTCTGTTTAGAAAACAAAATTGTGTTCATAAAAGAACTTTAAAACATGTTCTTTTTTCAGTATCCAAGTATTTAACCTTGCTAATTGAAATTCATCCCATTAATAATGTGAGAGTCCTGAAGGCTGTGGATAGCTGCGTTCGAGTGCAGGTAAATTATTCAACTAATCTAGAGATAGCCCTTTGTAATCCACTATGTTAGGGGAAAAACACAGTTGTATGCAGAAAAATCTCATGTTATCTTGCAGCTGTGACAGAGATGGTATCCCCATGTGCCTTCATGGAATTGAGAATATGAAACTTTATAAAATGTTTGATACAGAATACTTCTCTGACATGAAGGCTGCTTTTTATTTCTCTTCAGTCCCCTGAAGCTTGCAATTACAGTGATTGGTGACTTTTAGTATGTAATAATGGTTGTTTTTATTAATTCAATATCATTAACGCATCTTAGTTAAAAAAATACGTAAATATCCAGCTACGCCCCCCGCCCCTTTTTTTTAGATAAGTGTTCTAAACTACTTTGGTTATTTACTTACGTTTGTGAAACTTTCTCTATAGTTCCTTTATCCAGTTGAGGACAGAAATGCTTCTACAGAAAGTCGCCTCTTGCTTGTTTCAGAAGATAAATGTGAGTTAATATTTTCAAAATACCTTGTCATTCTTTTACTTCAAGGTGATAATTTTAGATTATGTGATTACATTCTTGGTGAACTTTTACTGGGAAAAAAACAGGAAAAGAAGGGTGTGACCTATTCTAGGTATTCTGAAGGTCTTTCAAAAATTATCATGTACTGGGATTCTTTTCAATGTCGACAGAATGGCCATCTTTGACTTCAATTAGTTGCTTAGTTAATGCATTCATCAGTTATCTTTATTTACAATACAGCTAAAATAGACTTTTTGTAGGTGCCTATATAAATTCAGAGCAGATCAATTGACTGTGAAAGATGGATTGTGATTTAATGTGTGATAAGTGGGATAAGAATAGCACAATAGTTCATTGGGTTCAGCTAATATTGCATGATCAGCCCAATCTAATGGCATGGAATGGATAAAGGTGGACACTTGGAAAAGTCTGTTTATTGCTCTCGCCTTTCAGTCTTACAGAGTGAGATTGCTTTTGCCATCTCTTTGGAGAGGCCCATCTTCTCTAGGCTAGACACCAGCCTTGGGTAGCTGGACTTAGGTGGGCAGGGTTCACCTCCTTGTACATTCACATAGTGCTGTGAACTGCAGCAGAAACATAACATCTGCTGGGTGAATCTTGCACTCTTTGTACAGGAATTTTTCATGGTAGTGCTCTTGCTGCCCGTGCTGATGTGGGCAGGGAATTCTTTCCAGGAGTTGCCGTGGTTGAGGCAAGCCTTGGCTCAGGAAAGGGAGAGGATCCAGGTCTCTGTGGGAACCTGGGTTCACATCTCACATGTATCCCCCTTACACTGAGTTGAACTTTCCTGGCTCTAAGGTGTTCCTACAGAAGTCTAAGAGGTGAGATTGTTTAAAAAGCTGCATTAAAGTGTTTAAAAATGTATGTTTCTAATGATTTTTCTTATGTTTTAAAGATATTGAACAATTTGACATTTGTGTCGTTGCAGAAGAAGAACACAAAGTGGTAAGATTTGAAAAATCTTGGGTTTTGAGGGTTTTTGCTTTAATTGAAAATGTAAAAATCTGTGATTTTAGCTAACAGTTTTTGTAGTTTTATTCTTGAGCAACACAAAGTGTATTAGAGAGAATATTGGTTATATGGCAACTTATGCAGGTAGCCGTAAAGCTGATTGATAAACCTGTGTAGCCTGTAATTTCTGAGGAAAGTTACTTATTTTGTTGGGTTTTGTTTGCTGCTGAATACTTTTGTGCATTAGAAGTTGGGAGTAAACATGGCGTATATTAATTTTTAAATCATTTTAAGTATTTGCAGCATCACCTTCCTAATCTTGTCTTTTGGGAGTCTGTGTGATCCCAGTAAAGGATTTGCTTAAAAAATAAGCAAACAAGGGATGTAAAACTTATATACAGTTCAAGTACAGTGAATGTTCCAGTCTCTTTTTCCCCTAATCTCTTTTCCTTGTTTTTAATATAAATTTGTCTTCAACAAATTGTGGATGTTTTGCTTAAAAGACTTATTATTAATAAACATGCATTTAATGTAGTAAAGAATTGTGCCATGAAAGCCAATGTTTTGCTTTATGGAGACAAATGTAGGTTTGGAAGGAAAAGTTAAGGACTTGATTTGGATCACTTTGTCTTTCATGGTTTTATCCAAGTTTATCATCGTAACCCATAAAACAGATGGGTTTTGTATGCTAGACCACAGCAGTGGAGTGAAGACTGAGTGTAGTCAGGAAACAGATTGATCTGATATCCTTTTAACAAACAGATTTCTTTTGATTTACGTGAAATCTCCCTGCAACTTTCAAGTGCATTTATACAATCCCAGCAGTTTTCCACAACTCCAGTCCTTTCCCTACCTCCAGTGCTCTCTTATCACGTAGCTGAGACTTTGGACAGAAGTCTCTTTTGGAGCTGACAACCTCTTCCTTCAGCAGTTAATGGAACTGATTCTGAACTGTCTGTGGGATTTCCCTCGTCTGTGATGAAGAGTGCTGTCTGTTTTATTTTGTTCACTTTGAGCAGCTTAAGTAGTGAATGTATTGCAAGCAAGGAAGTCTGAAAGAAAAGATGTGTCGGTAGGTGTAGCCTGACAACTGTGCTTCAGATCTCTTTAAACTGAGCACCCTGCACACAACAACTGTGGACTTTGTGCACTAACAAGGAGCATGTTCCCTCCAAGCACCTTAGTATTTGTGCCACTTCTGTCATTGCTCTTCTTTTTAAAGCACAGACTGTGCATAGTTGTTACAGAACCTTATTTGACGACTTCTAATGTTCTTTCTTTCTCCTTAGGTGATTCAAAAGTCAGGTCAGCTTCCCAGAGCCAAAGTTGCAGATGATCTTGTTTGGGCACAGTGGGATATGATGGAACAAAGGCTCTTCTACATTGTTCCAAAGGTGAGATGAAAGTCATTCTTGCAGTTTTGTTCCTGCCTTCCTGGTGACCATGAAAGTTTTGAGTGTGTGGGGTGATAAGAGGGAGTTTGTTTTCATAAGGGTAGTCACTCTTGTTCCTGCCTCAAATAACCTAAAGTCAGACTCGCCTTAGCTTCTGTTGTGCTTAGTAAATTCCAAGATGACTGGTGGTCTTAGTGCTTTCTATAAAAAAGGGTGGGTTTGTTAGGTTTCTTGGCTTTAGGAAGATCTTTTATTCAAAAGAGTCTAAATCTACCCAAAACTGTTGTGAATATAATGACTCTGCCCTAAAGAATTCATGTCTAGAAAGTATTTTGTATGCAGACTTTAGTGAGTTACCAAGTGAGGACAGGTTCTTGGCTAGAAACTCTAAAACTCTTTGGGTCTGAGTTTTTTGTTTTGTCTGAGGGACTATTTGCACTTGTTCTATTCTGTGTAAGAGGAGATTGATTTTTCTTCACTCTTCTTAGCCACAAAAAGAGTGAATATTAGCAAGTAACAGGAAGTGAACTTTGATGAAGAAATGTGTGCCTGTTTTTGTTTCTGAAATACCTTTTTTGAACTGACCAAAGCAAGGTACAGTTCTTTTTGCCATATAAGTAGCTATGGAAAACATTTTTTTAAACTTTCTAGAATGTGTGAGACTTGTATTGCTGTGCTTCAAGTGAGAGCCCACGCAATTATAGATGATTGGCAGATAATGATCTGGGACAGGAAGGAAGCATGTCATAGTGCTATTGTGAGGGGTTATATGTGGTTTTTAAATTCTTCTTTTGTCCCCTAACTTCTGCATATCTGTCAGCAGAGCAGGCTGAGTGCGGAGAATGGTGTGGAGTATCCAATCACTTTTCACTCTATATAATATGCTTTCTGAGTTACAAAACACATCCTTTTTAATTCCAGGAATCAAAGAGTACTTTAAGGTGTGTCCAGTTTTATCCTGATGAAAATTTTAACTCAATAGTAAGTTACGAGTATTTTATCATATAATGGTTTTCAGTGGGGTGTAATTATGTGTTTCAGGCATGAACACAGAGAACTATTTCAGTGTCTTTTCTTGTTGAAGGTTTCTCAGAGTAAAACTGGGATTGGACTTTCCTTTTTTTTTGGGGGGGGGGCGTTGTTTGCATTATTTTCTTGTCAAGAGTATATTCAGTCAGAGTCAGATTGTGCCACAGTAAGGTAGCTTTAGTGGAATTACAGTTATTAACCTAGAAGGAAGTCAGGGACATTCATGACATTATGCTGATCTTATATTCAATTATTGAAAAGGCAGGCTTATCAAATGCACTAGAAAAAAAAAAAAGGTGCTAATTTTGTGTCAGTTTTAAGTGAGACAGGAACGTTTATTGCAACCAAAATACAGGGAACAGAACATAAAAATTACAGTGTGTAATTATTACTAGACCTTTGTCCAAGTGCCTGAAATTTGCTTTAATGCAGGAGTTTAAATATCTCTCCATTTATTTTCTCTTTTTAAAACAGAATCTATTTTATGGGGTTTTTTTGATTGACTGTAAGGATTAGAGGAGCATAAATAAACGATGTTAAATGTTGAATCTGGTGAAATGTGAATGTGACGCTTACTGGTCTGAAATAATCATAGTATACTGACCACACTAAATAACAGGTTTGTTTTCTTTTTTTGATAACAGCTGGAATCAGACCTGGATATTTCTCTAAATGACACTCAGTTGAAGTAAGTTGTTTGGTGTTTTAATGTTTTGTTTTGCTTTCCTTTGAATATACATGATAATGTTTTGCAAACCGAAGTAAAATTTGTCCAAACCACAATATCTGTGTTTGCATTTGCCTACATGGTACTGGAACATAAGAATAACATGAACACTGTGTCCAAACTTCCAGTTCTTGTTTTCATCAGGGTCAACTGTAAAAAGTAATTTAATCCTTGACTGCTTCTTACTGCCATTTTTAAGAATTATTTGTCTGAAGAGCTAGCTGTAGGTTAAACCTTTGAGTACGCTGTGCCTATTTAAATTAATTTGTTTTAACCTTGGGCATGTTGTAGCAGCGATGTCAAAATTTCTCTCAAGGAAGCTCTCCATTTTTAATTGCTGTTGCAAGTTTTATTGGGCAGTTAAACAGATCAGTAGCTGCTTTTTGTAGCCTATGAGATACTGCCTGTACTCTGCTGTGCTCCAGCATGCTCTCTCCAGGCAGCCTGCCCTTTGAAAGGTGAAGATTTGTCTGATTCTGTCTGCGTGTGCCATGCACATGATTGCATCTGAGCTTGTCTCCTTAAACTCCCTTTTAACTGAGGAAAAACCTAGTCAGGGCGGTGTGACTCTTGGTCAGAATTCATCTCATCCTCATCTATCTCCAGTCAGTTGAGTTTGCATTCCAAAAGGGCCTGTTTATCTTTGTGAACAAAAAGGGAGGCCAAAGCTACCAGGTCAGACACCAGTAAATGGAGGTGGTTGAGTTCCATCGTGCCCAAACTGTGGCTCTTGGAATGTCTCAGTGCGTGAGGCTCAGTGTGGTGCTCCTGCACATGGAGGTTGCCCTAAAAGAGCAGTGTATCCTCTTGCAATTAGTGCTGAAAAAAATCCAGCTCTTGTAAGAGCTTCAGTGCTAGTATTTTACTTAATTTTTTTTTTTTCACAATTATTGCAGAAGACCTTGGGGGGAAGTCTCTACAGGATCAAAATCCTTTCTGGAAAAAACCCCCAACCAAACAAAAACCACCACAAAACAACATCAAAGTTAAAGCGGACTGACTACAATCTTTTGTTGCATGTTCTGCAGGGCAAAAATAGGCCTTACAGATTTAAAGATATGTAAACACATTAAAGCACAGGCAGCACGAGACTGAAAATGTCACGGTGTAACAAGTTCCATGGGAGTGTGATCTTTGTGCTTTTCTTTGAAAGTATTTCTGCTGAAATTAGCATTCCTAATTGCAAATTAAAATGTAGCTTTACAGACAGGGGCTGTGGAGTTAGTCTGCAGAGCCTTGGAGTGACCACATATGATGAGTAGTTGGATTTCCAGTGCAACATGAGAACTTGCTTTCACTTCCAAATGCAGGAATGGTTGGACAGTGCAGTAAGAGAACCTGAAGCTGCCAGGTGCGATCAAAATTGCTGGGTAACTATGTGCACTCTTAGGTTTCTCATTGGGATCTCAGCATTGAGCAGACTGGTTAAAGCCTGATTTGACTTGCATTAGAGAACATTTGATTGTAATTTAATCGGTGTGTTTTGATTACATAGTGACTGTTCTAGTGATCTTTTTGTTGTGACAAATCTCTGTGGATGAAGTGGTTTATTTGATGATCTTTTTTTGCTCACAGACTTGTGAATTTTGGATATGATTACTGTCAAGACCAAGATGTTTCATCTAAGTCTTTGAACTTTCATGTTTTTACAAGCAAAGCAGGTAATTAATAAATACAAGTATGGTCAAAATTATCTTTACTAGTGATTATCATACAGTGTAATCATAATTGGATTACTAAATTTCTTTGTAAGGCATTAAAAACCACAAAACCCCCAAATATATATAATGTGAGTGTGAAATTTGTGGTCCATTAGAATATACTTGACAGTTAACTGTGAGGAGAGGCAGAAGGTTACCATGGTTTGTCTTATTATTTTATTTTACCCTCTGAAAGCTGCACTGAAGTTGAGCTGAAGTACCAGGGGTTTTATATATCAAGACCAACAACCAAACAGTCACCCAGAAATTTTCTGGTAGCCCAGCCTCAGAGAACTGGTATCATGCTCTCATCTAGGGAAATATCTCAGTCAAAGTACCTTGCAGCATTTTCCTGCTGGTTTCAGAACACAGTTGGTATCAAAGTGTGGTTGTGTATTACATTAAAGCAATTTAATGTTAAAGCTGACCAAAATCATGTTAGAAAGTAAATTCAAGGAAGGTTTTGGCTAGGTCTGTTCTCTGGGTTGCCTGTTGCACTGAAATGACCACTAAGGCAAATCAAATGAAATAGTTTCCTTACACGGATTTTTCTCTTACCAAGGCAGACTGCATGCTTAGAAAGGTTACAGGGAAGAGAATTAGAAGTAAGAGAGCCAAGTTTTTATCTACCAAATATAGATTAGGCTACTTTTTCTCTGTTAGCAGGACAATTTCTTACACTAACAGCCTGTCCAATAATGGAAAATATTATTGATTTGTATATGTGTTTCCTTTTAAACATATACTCCTCTGAGGCTTGTTCAGATTGAAGCACCTCCTTAGTTTAGGATGAAATTAAGGCATCCTCCAACAAGACTCTTTTTTCTTACCCTGAAATAAAATGTCATTTTCCATGTGGCAGCACAGTACCTAAATTCTGTGTGGAACCTCTCACAAGTGCTTCTCATTGCTCTTAATGTCAAACACATAACTTCACAATTGCACTTACTAAATGAGATTACTGTGTGTGGCTTTTCCTTGAATGTTGTTTGGAACTGAGGATTGCCTCTCACGACCCATTTTGTGTAACTGTTTGGAGCAAATTATATTGGTACTAAAACCATATCTAGTTGTTGAAGAATACTGTGGGTAATCACACTAAAGTTCCCTTTTGTGACTCTGTTTGTGGGGATTTGCAAAAGTGGACTGCAAGTTCTTTGTGGCTCAGACTATGCCTTCTGTGGAACGGCCAGCACGCCTCAGATATTAATGCCAATATCCCGATTTGTACCATTTGGACATCTCTGGCAAAGAATAATTGACATAACTTCAAACTGGAATATTCCATGCAATTTCCCATTTAATAAAACTGTTATTGGCTCCTGCCAATCTGAACTCTGAATGAAATCACTCTTCCTTTCTCAAACTTCCGCAGCAGGAAAGGATCTCTGTTCCTTACGCTCAGCGCAGACAAAATGTCTCCACAAAAAACCTGTGATGTGCTTCTCGAGTAGCTGAGATCAACCAGTTCTAGTCTCAGAATTAACTCAGAATTCAGTGGTTGTTTAAAAAACACTGCACTGTTATGTTTAGTGCTTTAGAAGTGCTTTGCAGTTAAATGTTCTCAGTATTAAAAAAAAATGCAGGCAGTAAGAGGACATAGACACTGGAGTGCCATCACTTGACTATCTGCCTGAAAGGTAGGCATCTGGATTTTGTTTCTAGAGAGAAATAGGCATCTCCAGGGAATGGTTGTTTCAATCCATATTTCTTTATTTGCTGTATAGAAGTCTAAATGGGAGATGTTTGGATGGCTGAAGTGAGGCACGTCACTCCTAAGCCAGTGCAACTAGACAAAATGCCCTGGTGCAATGTTGTATTTGAATTGTGGCACTTGTATGGCATGTTGAGATGTTAGTATGACCTTATGTCTTGAGTTTTTACTTGAACAGAGCTGAGGAATTTGAATTTAAAGGTTTCTAGGGAAAAATTCATGTTTTCGTAGGTGATTCTTACAGTCTCAGTGGTATGACATTTATTTTTCAAGTGTCAGAGTTGTAATTGTTGTTTCCCAAATAAGAGTAGAACTTAATTTTTAAATGCTTCCTCCTCCTCCCCCCCCCCCACCCCCCCCGCCCCGTTTTTTACTTTGTGATTGAGATTTTTTTCCCCTCTTATTTCTGGGAAGATAAAAGCCCATCCCAGTATATCTTCTTGTCAGTCTTCTCACCTTGAGGCATCCAGCTGCAGCTTTCACTGTTTGCAAATGATTTTGAAATGGGTGATGTAGAAGACTTATTTCTGCCTTCACATGAAGCACTTACCATGCAGGTGCAATAGGATAACAAGCTTTTCCTGCAGCAGCACAAACCAGCTCTACTTTGCAGAGAGCACTGGTAAAGGACAGGAAAGGAGTTTGTTGTATATTCTCGGTCTCTGGCTGCTCTAGTGCCAGGACTGTATCAGATGTAACGCTGCTTGGACGCTCTCTGAGATTGCCACGTTTGTTACCTTCTGTTGTTTGTGGTTCAGTTTGCTGACATTTGGACCATATCCTCCAACGTGAAAGATGCACATGCTATTAATAGTCCCCCATAGCTGCTGTTTGTGTGATCAGCTTGCACAGATCACCCAGTGACACTCCAGTGTGAACAGCCTCCCTTGCATGTTGTGCAGTTTACAGAACAGGGTACACAGTAGCCTCCAGCCTACAAGAAAGAAATTTGCAGTGCTGGAGGGAGCTGTTGATAATAAAACAGCATTGTGGGTTGCTGGAGCTTCTCCAGTCTTCCTCATGAGTCCTGATGCTGCTACTTTAAAAATTATGCATGCTCTGGAAGAAGCAAAGGGCTCTGGCAAAATGCCCTATCTGTTGTCTGGATGACTCAAATATCCAAGCAAAACTGTATCAAACAATATTCAACCAGCTAAGAAGAAGCAGAAAAAAAAAATTGCATCTAAAGAAAGTATTTACCTTCCCCAGAAGGCAGAAGTGTGAATTGTCTCAACCATATCTTTATCAGAGCTGTGGTACAGTCTTTGGGTGTGAAATATGAGGCATTAAATCAAATATCTTGGTATCTGTGCTTTTTTTGTATTTGTGCTTTTCCTGTACTGTGCCATTTTCCATATACCTTGTATGCATAGCCTTTGTTCTTTTACAGAACAGTATATGTATTCGTATTACCTATTTTTTTCCTTTTAAGTGATAAACTTTCCATAAAGGTAAAAAGTGAATGGTCATAGTTGTGGCCAAGCTTTCTCAACTGTATTGGGATAATGTGGTTTGGAAGCTGTTTCTGACATGAGTGCCAAAGCATCAGAGTAAGTGGAATAAAGTTTTTACAAGAGGTGGAGGCAGGGCTACCATCCAGTGGGGTCAAAACAGGATCAGTCTGGTGTAGAATTAGGTTGGGAGTGGGGAGCGTTCCTGTATGCAGTACCTTGGCTGAGATAAGCTTGTGCCAAGGAGTGACTTTTCTCCTAGAAAAGGAATTAACATCTCTTGGGGCTGGAAAGGGGAGAAATGACTATAATTTCTAGTGTGAGAAAGCTCCAGTAGTCTATCGTGCTGCCGCCAATATGAAATTACTTGAAAAGTAAACAAACCGTGTTTTACTATGTTGTTCTGAGAATATCTGACAGCCCCTGAACAGAAAGTATCTGGATTGAGGCAGTCTGTGGAGAGAAAGGCTTGATCAGTTTTCTGGCTACAAGCGTGATTTCTCCTGGGAAGGGCTAAAATGCACTTCTAAATGGAAGAACTGGCCATGTCAGGACAGAGGTTTCCACTGTGCCAGATTGTCTCCTCTGTTCATTCTTGATTTTGTGTTTTGTTAGGTAAATGATGGTTAGAGGTACATAATAGATATTTCTGTACTCTTTACCTTTTTTTTTGAGGGATTATTTTTAGTTTCTAATTTGAAACAGTCTTGCTTTCGTTTTGTGCAGTATAAAGATGTCTAGATATTCAGGTAGACAAATCAGTTTTCCTTTCCTATTTTGTCTTTTTAGGGGGCTTGTGTGTGTGCTGTAGTCTCACCTCTGATACTCCTGATGAAATCATGTACTCCATATATTTTTTACATAAAGGTAAGATTAGCCTGTTAACTTACTATGTTTTATTTTGGAGAATGTCACTGTGCTGAAAGAGTCACAGAATGCCTTTCAAAACAAATAACTTCCAAAGTGTGCAGACAATAAAGTACTGTGGCTGGAGTTTAAAGACAGCAGCTGCCTTTAGCTGCATAGTTGACTTTCCTGCTGTAGGCTTCCTGCCTGATGCTGAATGAGTAGCTTCAAACCAGTGGCCTTGTAAATGCTTATTAATTTGGTCCCTTATTTCTAGCCAGACTTTCTGGCATGCTGAGCACAGACATCAATGAAATCTGTGGGAGCTTGCAGGTGTGTTGTACTTCTGCCATAAGGCATTTGTATGGGAAATAGAGCCAACAGCTCTTAGCTTGAATGTCTGTTTAGAGTTCCAGTTTAACATGTCATTTTCACAGCAAGAGGTGCAACACCCACTGACTCTAAGAATAGTTGCTGTGTAAGTGGTGCTCTAGCTCTTAAAGTTAAGACCTTGTTTTGTTTTAAAATAATAAAAAACATTTTTTGATTCTGATCAGAATAAAACTTGTTGTCAGCAACATTTTCTTATTTGATACATGGATGAGAGAGGCAAATTATTTCTCAACTGAGAAGCTTTATAGTATGGAGTAACCGTTCAAGTGGACAATGTACCTCAGTTCTACCTTAGATGTTTGGTTTCTTGTGTCACAACACTTTCCATATGTCAGAGCTGCACTAACATGTGGCTTTGCTGCTGGAATGTTGTGGCATGGAATGAACTACATTTTTGTGTTCTTGAAGGCATCAACAAATTGGAAAAGTCCTCTTTGGGTGTTTCACACTGTGCACTGCACTGCTGTGAAGGGCTGATTTCCCCAGATGTACTTGATGTGTAGCCAAAGGCTGGTTGCTTTGCTTGGAGCTGACCATGGCCCTTCTACATACTAATCTGTGCTAGGAAGAAACTGAGAATAAACATGGTGACATTGAGTAGCTAAGTCTGATATGACCTCCATGGAATGGAGTTGTTGGTGCAGAGCTGCTTGTGGGTTCATATAAGTTTAGTCAGTCGTGCAAGAGACTTTTGAGACTGGTCCTGTGGTGATCCACAGAAGCAATGGTATATTGGGTCCATGAGCCATATTTTGGAGACATACAAGGAGTCCAGTTTGTTCTGCAGCATCTGTAAACTCACCTGGAAACTTCCCACCCCTGTTAAGGCCATCATGGCATCATAAACAGAGGAGTCATGGTATTGCAGTTGTACCCTGCAGTGCTGATATTAGCTTGCTTGTACTTCGAGGCTAGTAACAAATTGGGAAGGATGAGTATATTGACTCATTGCAAGCAAACTGCAGTCAGTATTCTGTGTGAAAAACTATTTGTTTTGATACCCCTTGTCTCTGGTGGTGTTGTTGGTCTTGGAGGTCTCTTTCTTAAATTTTTTAGCAGCATATATAAGGCACGTTTCTCTGCTAGGGTCAGGAAGTCATGCCCTGGAAGAGTGACTGAAATGTGGCTCATGAGCAACTTTATTTCCTTGGTGGTCCTGTAAACTGTGGAGTTTATATTGAATTTTTGTGTGCTATTAAGAAGCATCCTGATCGTGACGCCATTAGTTACTTCAATCTTCAGCTTTTCTCAGAGAGGGAGGAAGTTTGAGGGCTTTGTGTCATTCTTGCTGGGTGCCAGAAGAAATGTGGTACAAGTCTGGAATAAAACAACAGCTGTGCTAATGCAAAGTCCATGCAAACACAACAGGTCTGATATTGGCCTATGTTTAAACTGAGTTAAACTAAATTAGAGCAATAGGATGTGCAGATAAACAAAATGGAAATTCTTTAGAGCAGTTGAAAGATCACCAAAATGTGAAACACAGCTACATAAAGGATTTGTGTTTGGGGTTTTTTTGAGGAAAGGAAGGTATTTTCACACAAGCTTGCCCTGAGATGGAATGCTTCCTCAAACACAAACACAGGCTGTGCAGTACATGGCTGGTTTTCACACACTGAAGAACTGCATTGTGTAGGTGCAAGCCTACTAAGTGTGCAGCAACTCTCTTTAGTATGAAGTAAATCTGTCTGTGCAGACAACCCCATAAAGCAGTCTAAAATATTCCTGTTTGGGTGTATTGGCACTGATGTAGTTTCTAGCTACAAAGTCATAGGTGGATTGTAACAGATGGTATTTATTGTTTGTGGTTTTTTTAAAGTATTATTGTTTTTCCCCAGGTTACAACAAAACTTTTACAGTTTCTCTAGAAAGAACAGAATCTCATCAATTGAAGGAAGTGTCTTTTATGAATCTTGGTAGGTTACTTGAGTTTCTTTCCTGTGTGATTGCCATTCTCTGTCCCCAGTAGGGGGACAAATGACTAACCCTTCTCTAGAAGGAAAGGATTTTTTTCTTGACTTTAGATAGTTATGTTATTTTACTGCTTTTTTTCTGCTTAACTTTTATATTTGGCACTTAATATTGCAACACCTCACTATTAGTGAGCAGTTTCCTCTGAAATTGCCTCAGTATCTGCTCTGGACATCAGCTGCTGAGTTCTTGAGTGTCTCAAGTCTCTTGAATCCTCCCCTGGAAACCCAAATGTACCACTAGTGTTTCCTGTGTTAATATAACAGCAGCTTTTAATTAACTCCTTTTATACTTCCTAGATATAATCAATTCCATCACAGAGAAGTGGGCCAAGATGAGAATTATGTGAAACAGCCTCTTAAAGCAAATAAGTGATCACGTGCTAAATTGACCACTGTTGTTTCTTTAAATAGACTATTATGTGGCTGCTTATTTGCCTGGCCAGTTCCTGCACCTCCTGAATATTCAACATCCTGACCTGCTGTGCTATAGTTTATTTCTGACAGGTATAGTAAAACTGCTGCTTGAGGTAATTTTATTGTTGATGTGGAAACTTGTTCAAATCTCTTTACATGAAAGTTGTATTTCTCAGTGTTTCCTTTATTGCACAGTGTTCTGAAGGAGAGGTACTGAAAAAAAGCAAGAATGGCATTTTTGCCACTTTCCATTTCAGAAAGAAAAGATGAAGTGACACTTTATATTTCACATATTGCATATTTCTAGCTTGTTATGAAATGGAAGAAGACCTTTCACTGAATTTGACATACTCTGTCTTGGTTTCATAGTTTCCCTTCCCTCATCTTTGCACATGGTTGTTGGTCCTCCACTGTTCTCAAATTTCACATGGAGACGTAAATTTGATTTTACATTTCCTTCCTCCAATTGAGTTGCTCTAAATGTGTGTGTTTGGAGGGTGTGGGGAGAGGAAATCTGTGTTTCCTTCACCTGATCAGGCTGATGCAATTTAACTCAGAGTCTCATCTGAGAGGCGCGCTATTCCATTTCCAACTAACTGTCCTTATGGGAAGTGGTTTATTTTTGGAAGTGGGGTGCCTTTGTTTGAAAACAGGAATCTGTTGTTCTGATTGGGTGAAGGAGATGTAAGTTGTGGAAACTGGTGCCGGGGCAGCATCTCAGGAGCCTGATACCTGTTTTATGTGCATAATGAAATACAGTTCTGCTAAAAATGAGTGGGGAGCATCGCTGTTGTATGGTGGGCCTGATCTCTCTGATGCAAACGGTCTGAAATATACTACCTGTACAGTACCATGGTGGTGAACCTTAGCACTAGCATAGATGAAGTGGTTTTGGTCTCATGCTTCACTGAGTAATCATAGAGTCGAACCTTCCTGTTCTGGCCACTGTGATTGATGGTAAGAGATCCACCGGTACAAGTTTGTATCATGATTCTGCATGTGAGCACTGAGTGTACCAGTTGGTGCTAATTCTGGTATTGAACTTGTGCTGCCTGCCTTGTACCCTTCTCTGTTCCATCACATCTATTCTGATTTGCCTTAGGACAGCACTGTGAGCCTTGGATCTGTGCACCTTCTCTGTGTCAGCAGTAGGGAAGGAGAGAGCTGGTTATGGACTGTGCTGCTTATCCTCTTCCTGTATCCAGCCAGCACCATTCCTCCTTCTCTTCAGCTTAATACCACGGCAGCTAGTGCAAGGGGCAGACTGTTTCTTACTGCTGGGGACCTGGGAGTCTGAATAGAAATCTTGTAGAGGCCAAATTTTATGTTCTTATTCATTTTTGTTCTCAAACCAATGTTCTTCAGGCGAGGATGCAAGAATTGACACATTACAGAACTGCTCCATCCGATCCCCACTCACGTCAACAGTCCTGGACTGCGCAGCAGGGAGTCTGTATGCTGTGAGCATCAGTGACAGCGCCTTGCTGCGGCTCCTGCAGAAGAGCAAACAAGACAGTGAGAGATTGGCAGCTCTACACTGTGCCCTGCTGTACTTCCAACACACAGAAGACTTGGAAATGCAGGTGGGAAAAGAACCTCCTCTATATTTTTTTTTGGTGGCTGATGGTCTTACATGAAGCAGAGTCAGGGCATGAATGATACCTGCCAAAGAAACGTCCGGAATCACGTGGACCTTTTGGCAGTGCCAGAAGACTCATCATCTGGGCTGACCTAAACCCCTTCATTGGTCCAGGCTGTCCTGAAAACATTTGTATCTACATCACTACTTCATGCCAAGTGTTACTACCAAAACCAAAGTTTTTTTAATCTCTTACAACATATGCTTAAACAGAGAGCTGTGACAAACTCCCTGTTCTCATTCTGACAGATTATTCGGTGGATTTCTGAGAACCTGTCGACGTGCCACTCTTTTGACCCCATTCAGGAATTTATCATTGGTAGGTATTTCTTTCCCTGCATGCTGAGTCTCCCTGCACATTCTAGGTGGCACCGAAGGAGAAGCCACAACGTTACAAACTGACTTATTTCCAACTTTTTGGTTATGGTTTTTGTTAACTGACCTGCATTTTATGGTGTTAAGAGACAGTTTCAGTAGTTTAGAAGATATATAGACATCTCAAAATCAGATTGACAGTAAAACCTTTCAAATGCATTCTTCTTCTCTCTAATGGGACAGATGGATTTATAATTATTTTAGGTCTCTGGAGATCGGAGCTGAGGAACAAATCTCCTCTATCCTAGTCCAAACCTTTTTTTCTTAAAGATTTGGCATATCATGATAGTCTCTTCCAGTAGCTGATTCCTCAGTCTAGCCAGTGCATAGTCTCTGTACAAAGGACCCCTGCAGTGCTGAGCTGTAGCCAAGCAGCTGAACCATCCCTGCAGCCATCTGGACTTCTCTTCCTCCTTTTGTGCACAGAATGAGACCAGTTCCACCATGGAGGAAGCTGTTTCAGAGACAGCAGCAGGATTTGTCCCTAAAAAAGTGTCACATAAGGAACTATGAAGCCTACACTTGTTAACTGATAGTGTATACAATCTTGCCCTTACAAGTCTTTTTACATTGCTTTCAGCCTCCCTGTATTGCAGAATGTGCCCAGAAACTCAAAACCTGGATAAACTTTTGCCTTACACATCACTGCTTGACTGGATTGGGGTAAGATAACAGCTGGTGCTTTAATTGCTAGCTGGAGGGTCTGTTTTTTCTCACTTAATACAGCTTTTAATTTGTATGTCTTATGTTTTCATAGATATGCTTTAAATCAATATCTGTGCTTCATGCTTGTTTTAGTTTGCCAAGTCTCACCTTTGTGATGTTTTCTATAAGTCAGTTTTTTTTGCAACAAAAGCATTTATAAAACAAGAACAGCTACTATAATTGAATGGATGATTAAATATCTCAGTTTTCATAATGAAGTATTAATTTATTATATATCATATGAGGTTTCTAATGAATACAATATACATTTAACAACAGAATTATGCCATTATTTCCAAGGCAAACAGTATCAGTAGAGTTAAATTTACAAGTAAGCTTGCAGAAGTAAAATAATGTCAGGCAAGACTTTACAGTCAGAGCAAGTAGTGTATTTTAATTTCTCTGATCTGACACTTCTACTATGTTGTCTTTTTTAAAATGAGGGTAGAGTTTTGACTAGCTAGCTAGTTTCACAGAGGAAATGGATAATGGAGCTTCACCTAGATCCCAAACAGGCCCATTTTCTGTGCTAAATTATAAGACTATAAATATTTGTCTGTATTTCTAGGTTGTCCCTGGAATAATATGTACAACAGACATTATATCTCTACCTGTGTTAGAGGTAAGCTCAGTATAAACCCACATTCGTATTTGCAGATTAGGAGCTGCTTTTTTTGTGTGGGATGAGAGTGTGCTAAATACTGATGAAGCAGTGTCCCCACAGCCCTATCTAAAAATGGGTGTGAACAGAAAATTGCCCTGTTTGAAATGATTTATGCCTTTACTAAAATATCAGTTGTTCAGACTTGATGCTTGCTAGTTCAAGGATGCATTTTTATTTCCCTTTCTGAAGACACTTCTATCCAACAGGGAGGATTCTCCAAGAATTAATTCTTGTTAGATCTGATTGATACCACTTCACGTTGTGACTTTGTTGGCATAACAGACACGTAGGATTTCTGTGTATGTCTGCAAATGCCCACTTTGAGGGATATTTCATTGTGCTGCCCTTGGTAGGGAATGGTTCATGACCCTCTCACTTTGTTTTGTCCAGAGCATCCTGTGATTGCACTGATGTCAGGACTTTGGCTACTAAATCTAGACAGGTTTCTGCACAGCCTGGAAAAGGCAGCAAGCTGGCTGGGGAGAGTACATGCTGTTTGGGTAGGAAATTGTTCTTTCCGTTGAAAACAACATGAATGATTCTTCCCATCTTCCCATTCCACTCCCTCGGCTGCAGTTTAGAGAAATCCTTGAAATTTTCCTAAGTGTTCCCCTACAAAATCTGAAAGAGGATTTCAATAAGCAGTTTGTTGTGGAGAGCTAAGGGGAAGAGTTAAGAGTTTGGACTCAGCCGGACAAGCAACACGTGGGATCGGGCTCTGGATACATGACCATACTGTTCCCTCTTTAGAGAGGTGAGAGTCTGTTTCTTTCCCAGTGCTTATAATTAGTCATAAAGCTTCACTGTTCACAAAATCTTTTAAAAGTCAGTGAAATTGCCCACTGCTTGCTTACTCTGCAGCAGTGCATCACTCACAGCTGTGCTGCACACATTCACAATGTTCCTGGTTCCTGTCAGGGAATCAGGCTCTGCATGGGAAGCCTGCCCTGAGAGCTGGGACACCTGGGAAAATCAGATCTTGAGAAAATTTGTTGCTGGATAATTTATGTAATTCACTGAGGTCAAAGTTAGCAGGCCTTTAATTTGTTTGAGATTGAACCTCAAGCCCCTGGGGGCACATGCCTTTAACAGCTATACTTCCTGATTGTGGAACTCATTTCCTAAATCTGTCTGAAACCTAAACAGATTGAAAAGGTCAGAGTTGAACTAATGACAAATATTTCCTGCTACTTTTGACTGCAAATTGCTCTGACTCTTGCATGAGGACAAAGATGGTAATGCCCAGGCTAAGGTTTACTGCTCTGGCTGTTCTGTACCCCTTCAGTGTCACAAACCCACCATGGCTCGAGTTCAAGTGGTGTCTTGATGTTTTCAGTTGGTGCACATTATTGGCATCAGGAGTCAGACCCTGGTGACAGATCTAGTCCTACAAGCAGTATTTCTTTTGCCATTTTATGGCATTTCCTAGGAAGAATGTTGAATTGTTACTTTGAGGAGGTTTTCTGGAGTTACTGAGAGCTTTTGGGAGGGCCGTGTCCATACTGCCCCCCAAAAATTGTGCTATTTGGGTATCAGGTGTGTTTTTATCACTAAATTGCTGTTCAGCAAGATACATTGAGAGAGTCTGGGAGAAAGGGGGAACAATCAATCCATTTGTCAAAAAGCTTTACATAAGGATTGCAATTAACATCTGATTCTTTTTCCCCCCTTTTTAAACTCAAACTAAACTTGAAGGGGTGCAAACAGGCTTGATCAGAAAGGAAGAAGGAAGGGGCAGGAGGAAGAAGGGAAGAAAATAAAAGAGGAAGAGGTCTAGGAGAAGAGTGAGAATATATAGTGCAAGAAGCTGTCAGAGCACAGTAGGACAGCCTCTCCCTCACACTGCACTGAGCCACTGGGGTGCAGAGCGATATTTCAAGGAGTGGCTGCCTGTGTGTAGTTCATTACACAGCTCTCTCAGCACTGTCACTGCTGGGGAGGCACAACACTACTGTCCAGAGAGGACATGGGCCTCTTGCAGGTAATTGTCCCCCTACATCTTTTCAAAGGGGTAGAGCTCTCTATCTTCAGTTAAAAACCTACTACTTATGAATGGGTTTGTGGCAGCTTTTCATGGATTACAATCTGGTAAGGCCTTGCTTTGACTTCTGGTGATACAATGTCTTTCAGGTGTTCATGCTTAGGTATGTGTTCTTGACTCTCTAGAAATGCCTGCAAAATAAACGCCTAAGATTAAGAAGCCTTCTCCTTCTAGTCCTTGCCCTGATGATCCTCAAGAAATGGCAGATTTCATTAAAAAAATCCTTTATTTTAAACTTTTGACTTTTTAATGAGCTCTAATCCTGTGCAGGTTTATGGAATTAAAAACAGACACCACTGAAGTCTGCCACTTCCTGTTACAGATTTAATACATGAAAGAAAATTGCTGTCTTGCTTCTCCCCACCACATATCAAACAAAGTTCAGTATGGCTTGAACACAGTTCTGCAGTGCCAGTGCTGTCGCAGTTGCATGGATTGGTCACTAGATGATACCCTTATGCTGTTTGATATTTCTCAGGTTTCATATTGGCAACATTCTGCACTAGTTGGTTGTAGATCTTGTAAGTTAACAGAGGGAACATATGGTGCCACATGCACTCCTAGTTTGCAGCTGCTAAATATAAATAGCATGAAGCAAACCCCAAGATTTATTTTGTCGCTGCTGCAGCTACAATAATAAAGTAACAATAGGCACTGGCAGCAAGAGGAAAGTGGCTGGCAGGATTGAGTCTTTGAAATTTATTTTCCTTGACAAATTGTAGTTTATAGTAGGAAGTGGTTTCTTCCTTCTGAGATTTTCTTTTAAAGTTATTGTCATTGTAGAAAAGCAGAGGGGAGGGAGCAAAATCCAACATATTAGTGCAAGATGGAGGAATACTGCGAACTCAAACTTTTCTTTATTCAGATGTTGCTACTGTAGTGTCTGTACGGGGAGATAATGTATATTAAGAGGGGCAAGAACAGCTGGTGCCATCTCTTGCTTTTTTAAAACTGCCAAAAAGAATTGCCTTAATCTCATCTCTTCTTCAGCAATGATCACATCTCCCCCTCTTTATAAACAACAGCTTCAAGTCTTTATACCCAGTCCAAGAACTAGCTCAGGAAACCAGTGTGGTTTTGTTTGGGTTTTTTTCCTCCTGTCTCTTCACAGTTGAGTTTAAATTAATTTTAACATTAGAGGCGAATGCTTTAGAATTGATATGGGAATGTTTGGATTTTGTTTCTTCTATGGAATGAAGTTCTGATTTTGAGGTTGGTAGATGGATGTTTGCAATCTAAGTATTAATGCAGCTTGAAAATAGTGGCAGCCTGCAGCTTTTGGGACCGTGATGATACTCCTCTATTTGGAACTACCAGAAACCCGGAATGGGATTTATTTGACCAAATCTAAACATTTACATCCAATTTAGTTGCCTAAGGCTCCTTTTGCAGTCAGAGGAAGTCTAGACAGTATCGCCAGTGTAGTCTGTGGTGCAGTTCTTCCCATCCCAAACACGTGAAATGGGCTGGATGAATTAGGGCCCTGAAGTGCTCATTTCTTCCCAGTGACTTAAAAGGATATTAAGGTGGCAAAGTGTCTACACTACAGGCACCAAATCCTGACCTCAAGTTTGAGTAAGTGCTGCCCTTGCCATGAAATCAAGAGAAATTAGTTTAACTGCTTTGGTTTAACTTTTTTTCACTCAGATTGTTCTGAAGCGACATTAATCACATGTCTTTGCAGTCACGGAGTGGGAGGGTGATGAGGTATTTCCTAAAGAGAGCAACCTGTATTCATGTTTTCCCTGCCACACTGTGCAGTTCCAAAACTCCAAAGGCTTCTGGGAGAAACTCAACTCAAACTTGGAGAGTGTGAAGTATGCAGAGCCACACTTGCACTACCACAACAACGTGCTGAGGAGGGAATGGCGTAACCTTTCAGAAGAGGTGAGTGCACGTTCACTGAAACAGCCCCCAGAGCTGCCTCTGAAATGGGGCTTTTAAAGCCAAGCATGGATGAGTTGCTTTTTTTATTTTGAAAATAAAGAAATGGGAATCCGATTATGAGAAGTGCAAAGACTTGCAGTCATTTCACTTGAGGTGAAGTTAAGCCTGTAAGTTTTACTCTCTAAAAATAATGCAAGAAATTAAACAAAAAGCAGAGCTTGCTCTGTATTGTCACATGGGTGAGATGTGTGTGAGTGAGGACAGTTGGAAGGTGGGTTGAAGCCCCACTGTCCATTATTTCTATTCAAAGGGAAAACCAGCTTTATTTCTCATCTGCATTCTGTCAGGGAGCATTTTAGTTGGTCTGCTTTTCTCATTTGGGCATTTCTGTTTGTTTACAAACCAGAGAGAGGAGAGAAGAACCACAGCGTATTTGAGGAATATTTTTGAAAATGCCAAAAAGTACGTACTGGCTTCTTTTGTATTTACCCTTTCTTATTTTGTGCAAGAATGTTGAAGGATTTAGTTAGTAATTTAATTAGCTAGTATCTGATATCTTTAAGGAAGATTATCCAGGTGAAAATCAATTATTGGTATCCTTGTAATCACTACAGCATGGTGTGAAATACACACAGGTTTCTAGAGCTAGGGAATTAATGGTAGATGTGAAGAGTTATTCTTAGGCACCTAGACAGATAGAATTTTTTTAATGCTATCTAATATTTTTACTAAATGTAGTCCCGTATACTGTTCTCATGTTTCTTCAACTGTCTTTGAAAGATCAAAATTTCATTTGAATGTTTTTGATGACCTTATGAACCCCTTTAGAGTATTGCATATGAAACACACTGATTTTTGTTTCAAACCTCAGGGTGCTTTCTCATCTGGACACTTGGGACTCTGGTATGTAAAACTTGTCTTGATGTAGGCCTTAGCTGTAAGATATATTAGAATATTTTCACTTGCTGTTGTTTGCTAAAAGTAAATTCCTGTGTGTATTTTCAGCACAAAAGAGCTTGAGGAATTAAGATGAGCAGTTATTAAATAGGAAGAAAACTTTCATGTACTGACTAGGAAATGCTTGAAAATAAAGTTTCTACTTCATGTTGGATCTAACAATATAAGCAGTAAAACTTTGCCTGCCAAAGAATGTCTTCTTCAGGATTTTCTCCAGGGGCAGTGTCAATGACACCATGTTACTGCTGAGTTTTGTCTGCTTACAGCTGCCTTTGCAGAATCTGAACCTGTGTAGGGGATTAGGGCTGGTGAAAAACCATGGTGTAGGGAAGGCAGATGCAATCAATTTCCCTGGGCCAGGAGCAGATGAGATTCTGTCATGCTCAGTTCCTCTGTCACAAGTAAGTAAAACTGAATGTAGCATTGAATTATGTTCGTGCTCTTCACACATCAGTGCCTTCTATGTGCCCTGCTGCTGTGTGCTGTGAAATGATGCTGATCTAAGTGCTGCTCTCTCCTTTTATTACCATGAATTTTCAGTGCACTCATTTCCAGCCCCAAACACCAGTCAGCTGTGCCACTACCAGTTACTGCAATGGGCTCTGACTCTGAGGGACCCTGTAACAACTTAGTGAGCCTCAGCTTCGTGTTTTCAAAGGTGCTTATTGGCAAAGCAGTCAGAAGTTTAACTGTTACTAGATAATTTCTAAGGAGCTGCCAGCCAGTAACACATACCAATGTAGCGTGTCTTCCCTGTAGCTTTGGCCTCAAGCTCCTTAAAGTCAAGCAGCACAGGCCTTTGTGCTGCTAAGTGGTGGAGAAAGTATATTTCAAGGTGAGCAAAGATAGCTTAAAATCTGTAAGAATTCAGTGCTTAGTTCTTTAAAATGTTGACTTGGTTTTATGCTACATGAAGAAATAGGAGATTGCTTTTCTTCCTTTCCTGTTAGTAGACCAGAGGCACTGATTAGGAAATACAGTTTCAGTAAATAATGTAACCGCCTTCCATTTAGTTAGAAAATTGTGTTCTTTTCATAATGGTCTGCAAATCTGAGTAACAGGAGCCAGACCATGGAAGAGAACCAGGAAAGTGGGAGGTGATTCCCTGGAGTATTTACTTTCTGTCTAGCCATTTCCTTGGAAAACCCATGCAGCTGT
Source organism: Acropternis orthonyx (assembly GCA_035583155.1). Taxonomy (NCBI): domain Eukaryota; kingdom Metazoa; phylum Chordata; class Aves; order Passeriformes; family Rhinocryptidae; genus Acropternis; species Acropternis orthonyx. Next base: position 11,467,144 of record JAWWEU010000040.1, read on the forward strand.
TTTAGCTTGTTTGTTTGCAAATGGTGAGATCTAAATAGCATATGCATTTCACTGGTGTTACCAGAAGGTTCGATGTGCCTCTTTGTTCTCTGGAGTCACCACACTGTGATAAATATCAAAGGAAAGAGGAAGAAGATGGCAGATAAAGGGCTATTTTCCATTTCTCAGTTCTCTTATGCAGTCCATTATTCTTCACTATCTTAGTTCAGTAGCTGAGTAGATCAAACCATAACTTCTGTTTGTTTGTGTATGTTCCTAAGTACTTTTGAAGCTGGTTGAAGTCTCATGTTGTTTCTATAGTGTCATGTCCTTGAATGATTCTTGCTCTGTTTATTTCAGAGGCGAGGCTAGTCCCTCTCTTTGAAGAGGAGGATTATCAGCAGCAATTACTAATGGGACTGGTATGTGCTTTTGTCAGTGTGCACTAGAGGACGCACAACCTCCACAAACAGATTAGGAGTGAGCTTCTGAGTTCCAGAGCTGAGTTCAGTCTCACCCAGAGTAGCTGTAGGGCAAACATGGTGGTAATTCCTAAGTTTTAGAGTTCATAGTCATGATACCATCTTAGCAGGTCATCATAAGGCATACGGGAAAAACAGCAGTGGAAAGTTGATTTGTCAAAATGCTCTTTCCTGATACAGTTTCAGCTAGATACTGTTATTCAGTCTTCTTGGAATTCATCTTAATCTGTCAATTATTTTTGGACTACGTTACATCTTTAAAACATATATAAGTGAATTCTCAAATTGAAGACCACAGATCTTCTTGCTCCTTAATTTAACATCTTTTTTTTCCACTGTCTCCTTTTCTTTCTACCTCATTCTGTGACTGCTGTGGTCATTCTGAGGTCCCTTCATCTTTTGCACTATTTTCACCAGTGATCTCCCTAAAGGATCTGCCACCTATGTGCTTCTGGGCAATACATCCTGTCTCAAACCCCTACCTGTCCTCTCTCTGTCTAAATACACATCTTTGCATATCTCTTGTTCTCCTACTGTTAAAACCAAATGAAACTCTTCAGCATGCACTGGAAGGTCTCAGCACTGCATCTGTGAAGAGCATATCAATACTGTCCTCTCTGTTCACATCTGAGGCAAGTTTTCCTTCTTTGCAGTCTTGTCTCCCTGTTTCCAAGCCTTGCCTCTCATTCTCTGAAGCTTCTCTGCGTTCCTGCCCCAGTATTTGTTCAGACAGATCCAAAAACCAGGTCACTGCTGTCCTTTGTCTGTGCTTTCCTCATACCTTTATTGCTGTCTTGACACATTGAGATGAATCTACATGTAAATTCCTTGAGACAGAGATTGTTATTTGCTGCAGTTTTATTCTGAGCTTTGAAATGAATCATGCTTCTTAGTAATTCTCAGCAAAGAGCCAGCATGGACTTGAGTTGCAATTGAAATTATGTGAGGTCAGCCAATATTTCAGAAAGGAGAGGGTAGGGAGTGGCATGGACTGTATGATAACAAACACCCACTTTTAAAGGCTTTGCGATTAATGTTTAACCTGAAATTGCCATTAATCACTCTGGTTCTCAGGTTCTTGGCTCCTGCCGCAAACTGTACTTGAACTAGTTTTCTCTATCATAAAATCTCCCAGGTTTATTTTTATGTAATACTTAGATTCTCAGGATTCAGTGTTCATACTGAAATCCTTCTTTCACCCTGTTCACTTGGCTTGACACAGAGAGATGTAAGGACTGTAAGCTTTTTCTCTTCAGTGTCACTGAAAGTTCAACTTAGCACTCATTTTGCTGAATTTGCAACAAGTGACCATCTTGAATACTCACATCTGCTGTTGAATGTGGCAAGATTGGGCAGTAACTTGGGATCTCATTCTAAACTGGAGGTTTGTAATGGGGAAATGTTTTGATGAGCCAATGCCTATTGATCAGGCCTTACACCTGCTGCAGCTTCTGTATGTCTTTGAAGATGCTACAGGACACTGACTTACTGGCTTTTTTTTATAGATGGTTGCTCAGCTAAAGGATCACCTTATGAGACACCTACAGTATGTAGGAAAAAAGAAGATTGACCAAATAGTTTTGGACTACGTTGCAAACCTGGTTAGTTGGATTTCATAGTCACTGTGGTGAGCAAGCATGTATTTGTTGCATGGTAGATCTTTGGGTATGTACCATGTGTATATAGCACATATTTGGTGGGAGAAGGTTGTTTTTAAGATGTTTAAACATATTTTGAAGATTAATATTATATATGGTGATAAGGGAAATTATATAAGTATTTTTGAGAGTTGTAACAGTCACTCAGTGTAGAGGAAATTGTTGTATTTACAGCTTGTACAGAAATGAAAATGGGAACTCATCTTGAATGTTAAAAGAATGACTGTTAAATCCATTTAGTTTCATTTAGAATGGATTGCTGCAGGTCTTGAATAATAAAAGTGCCACCAGGTGAAGTACAAATTAATTAAAAAAAGATTTCACTACAATATGATGTGTGGGTAAATCATCACCGCTCCTACATGCTGCCTTTCATTGGGCTTTCTGTGTGACAGGAGACAGAGTTTTGCATGAAGAGATCTGTGTAAAGTACAGTGAAAAATTTTCTATCCTCCTCTGAAGACAAACTTTAAAAAAAATAAGCTCTGACAACTGTGACTGTTGTGCACAGCAATTATTGCCCCCGGTTTTGTCTGTCTCAATGTCACCTCCTTTAAGCGCAGAAAGCAGAGCCCACAAAAGCTTGTGTGCCAACTGCTGCATCCTGTTTTTTGTGCAAGCCCTGCCACACTGCTCAGTAGAAACTCCCCATAGCGCTGTTTTCTGGGGATGGAAACCTTGGGAAACTTCCCTGAGGCTACTGATGCCTGCATCTCTTGGGAGGGCATGTGCAAGTCGGCTGTGCTGTCAGCCTTACAATGCTCTCTGAACTGCTGCAGCTTCGCTCCCTTACTGACTTTTCAGGCCTCCCTTTATAGCTTCACAAGTTGTTTCACTGATAATTGGCAGACTTTTCTGCATCTGTGTAGGAAAGAAGGAAAAACTAGTGGCTGATTAAAGTAGGAACAGTACAACATGAACCAAAGCTTTGTACCTGAAAATGGTGATGAAAAAGCACAAGTGTAATGTTTATTCTCTTTCCATTTTATTTCTAGTAACTGTTTGTTCACTTCTAATAAAAACTGAGATAAAAATTATGAAAACACCTATTCAACCTTGATCTGCAAGACTAAATTGTTGTAGACTAAATCTTGCAAAACAAATCTCAGCCCACTCCATTACCAAACTCTCAAGATTTTTTTTTTTTTTAAATGTTACTAAGAATTCTCTCAAGTCAGTTGACAGGCTTATTCTTAGAAAAACTACTGTAAACAAAGATAACCCTGAGATGAGCTCAGTTGGTCAGAGCATGGCGATACTAACACCAGGGACATGGGTTTGATCCTGTATGGGCCATTCACTTAAGAGCTGGACTTGATAATCCTTGTGGGTCCCTTTCATCTTAGAATATTCTGTGATTTTGTAATAGTGTGTCTCTAAAAATGACTTCTGCCCTCTGGCTGGTGCGTGTTAGGTACTTTTTGGAAAACTTCAAAATTATGTCTTTGTTAGACCTGGGTTTTCCCTCATCTTAATCAGAAACTGTTACATCTTAAACCTTTCTATGTCCTCAGTGTTTGAGTTTTTCAGGGGAATTAATTGGTTTGGGTCTTCCAATAGTTACTTGTAGCATCAGCAGCGTGTAGCTGAGATATTGAAACTAGTGAAACAGGAAGAGACTTGAAATACTTGCTTGTCTGTTTACCATCATAAAATAGTTTTTTGTTACATTCAGGAGCCCAGGAGTGGCTGAGAGTAGGGCTCAGTGATGTGCAGTCACTGTGCAAATCAGTTGCAGCTGAAGTCAGACTAGCCAAGAGCACTGGCAGTTTCTTGTAAACCAACAGACCAGGGCTGATTGCTGTCAGGGAACTGGGTGTACTTGTACACAGAGAAGTAATGTGGGGAAGTGTGGGTGACATGTCTGGGTGGGAATTCCTTGTTTGCCGAGGAGCTCTGCAGAGACAAGAGTGTGCCTGGCTTCCAGTCCATGTGCCACCTCGCCTGCTGTAGTTGTTTGTATTTCCATAGTCTCTCTCTCTCTCCTGCAATTACTTTATCTTAGCTTTACTCCATATCTGTTTCTCTCACTCTTTTCACTTCAGTGAGGCGGGAAAGGGGAGAAATAACTTACAGAAGCAGCATGACATTTGCTGCCCTGACAGCAAGCAGAAGGGGCAGCAGGATGGGCAGCAGCCTGTGGCACAGGAGAGAGGCAGACCCAAATATCCTTTCTCTGCAAGTCACTGCAGTAGCTGCACCTTTTCCTCTGATCTTTGTGGCCATTTCCTTCTGATGTGGGCTCAGCTGCAGAGGAATAGAAGACAGACACAGTTTAGATTTGTTTCCTCAGAAGGAGTTGTCATATCCCCTGCACAGGAGATCTGGAAGACAGCAAGACCTTGTCTCACTCCCTTTTCTCCTTTGCTCCGGATTCCTTTATTCCTGATTCTTTTCTTTGACTACTTCCATGTGTTTCCTGTAGAAACAGCCACAGAAGCCAAGCACTTGTGGTTCCCAATGTCTTTAGTGGGACTTCACTCTGCTTGTTCCAGGCAGCATTGCCTGGAAATGCAGATGTTTCAAGACAACAAGGTGACAGCAACATCAGCCTAGGCCCTTCTGCATGCACTGTCTCGCTGTTGGTCATGTGTTCTCTTGCTGGTTTAGAGCTCTCCCAGGGAGCTGTCTTCTGGTGCTTGCCCCAAAAACTTCATATTGTGTATCTTTGTTACTCAGTGAGAAATGGCCTTGCCTGGTGCGGGTGTAGCTCTTAACTTGGTTCCCCCAGGACAGGTTCCCCTTGGACAGGAAGCTGCCTTTGCTCCTTCCCTCAAACAGATAATATTTCCTTTCTCTCATGCACGTTGTCCTGTGTCTTATATTCTGCAAAGAAGTTCGAGGCATAACTTCTCTTTCTGTATGTATTTTCCACAAGGTCCGTGGTAGCTGTTGGTCCCCAAAGTGAGTCGTGCTGTTGGTGAGGGCGTCATGTCTCAAGCATCCATGTATTTAGGATTCAAGTGTGTTGTGATAGTGAGGTTGACTATGACTTAAGAAGTTGTTAGCTTTCTATAGCCTGTGAAAGCTGTACAGTGTGCTATGGTATTAAGCAAAAAATACTAATTCTGGAGTATCATACTCTTGAAAACCATTCTTGTTGCACAGAGGTGATTTTGGAGCTTGAAAGAACCTTCCCTTCACTTCAACGCTTACCTTCAGATCCAGCTGCAGCTCCTGGTGCAAGGCCTTAGCTGCACCCTGTGTGCTGGCCAGAGGTGAAAGTCATTCCAACAGCAGGTGCAGTTCTTGTGACCCCTGTCTGAAAACCGGAAATCACTCATTTCCTGGAAAACTTGCTATACTCCAGGGAGATTAAACTGGATCTTTCCACTGCATCTAGAAAGTGTGGAGATGAACAGTGTTAGGTGGGTTTTTTTGCATCAGGTAGCTGTGCAAGCCTGTCTCAGGTGGTGGTGGAGGGACAAGGTCTATCTTGTAGAGCTTTCTGGCCAAGGTACAGAGGAACACTCAGGAGCATTACTGAAGACCAATATTCCAGTTCTGGCCTTTGCATGGGAGCGTCTCCTGTGTGTCCTGTTTCCCTCTTGGTCAGAGCCTGTGACAAGTTAGACATTGGGAAGGGCAAAGCCATTGAGGGGAAAAGAGAAAGGGGAAAAACAATTCCTGAATTCTGGCCATCTGTGGTGGGGAGGAGGGTTTGTAACTTCTTGTGACACCTCTTTGCAGAACAGGGGCCACACTTGCTTGCTGAAAGTTTCCTGGGATTGATGGATTGCTGCTCTTTGAGGGCCAGCGATAAAAGGTGCAGAGGAAGTGTCTCAGTTGTGTTACTGAGATATGGAAGTGGTTACACATGACAGCTGTGAGGAAGTTATTTCAACTCTCGTGTGTGGTTTCTCTTTCAGCTGCAGAAGCTGAGATAGCCCAAGTGTGAGAACAGAGCTTGTGGCTTTGATATGATGACCGTCTGTAGTGTAGGTCAGTTTGGAAGCACAAAAAAGCAACAGTGTGGGCCAAGGGATTGTTTTCTTCACTATGGACAAAAAGGAACCTCAGCAGAGGAGGAGAGGCATTTGCTTGTCTCATCTTTCCTCCTTGCCAGGACTAGATCTGTTATTAGTCCTGCAGACTTTTCTTGGCAAACTGAGGATTCCACTGTCTTCAACGTCATCCACTTTGGCTGAGCCCTTGGGACTGTTTCTTGCCAAATGCTCAGCCACTTGGATGTGCAGTGTTTGCTTCCATGGCAAACAGATATTTGAGAATTTTATGCAAGGGCATGAGACAAGTTATCTCTAAGAAGCACATTGTGTTAAGTTACTGTATGTCTTGCACAATGCTTTGATGAGCTGGAAGCACTTTAAACTTCCAGAATAGGGCAACTCAGTTACAATTTAAATTTTAATAACTTTACATTTTAAGTGCCTACGGAAAAAAAAAAGAAGACCTAGTAGGAGTCCCATGAGAAGATTTTAACATAAACTGGTGTGTGAAATGAATGAAGGCCAAGGGCCTGCTGTACAGAGGCTCCTGGAAACATCCAGTTGTTTCTTTTTTGTTTCAGCTGAATCTGATACATCGAATAATGAAGGAAGTTTGGAGGAGATACCACCTTCATTCCTGTGTCTTCTGCTTGTGAGCAAGTCATTTGTTAAAGTTTGCAGCCTGCCTTTTAAAATAGAGGTGTAATGATTTTAGTTTTCAACAGTACCACTCATTTGAACAGTCAGTATTTGCACTGCTGTGAATGGCAATGTGACTCAGTATCACCTCCTGTTCCTAATGATCCTGCTGGGCTTCTCTAAACATGAATATTGACCAAACAGGCAGTTTTACAGCTGAAGCTCAGAGTTGCTGAGTTTATAGTGGTCCTGAGCTGGGTAGTGGGTGTTAAACATCTATAAAAGCCAGGCCACTTATAGGAGCACTGTTTCCTCTGTTGATGTTGACTCCAGGTGCTGCTACGCAGTGTGGGGAGGAGATGGGAACACCAGAGCAACTTTGTGTGTCCACACTGAACAGCTGGTGCTGTTGGGTGACAGAGAGCTCAGTAAACAAGGCAGCATCTCATGGCACTTTTCCCCAAGTCAGGCATTTAGTGCAAAAGCAGTACAGCAAATTGACCATCTCTCCAGCACAGTGTGGGCACCTCAGGTTCTAAATGTGTTGTTACTTCATTAACTACAGTGATGAAAGAGGAAGTGCAGGAGAGTTTGCGGTTTTCCACATCATGAGTCGCATCCTGGAAGCAGCAAACGGCATGTGCATGCCTTTACCTCCTGGTGAGTCCTGTGGTTTGCTGTTGTAATCATAAGTGAGGACAGTAATGCTATAAATCCCTCCCAGCAGAGCACTGGTTGCAGCACATGTGTCAAGTTAGCTTTGGCAATATTGAAATGGATTCCAGACAGTTAGAGAGGAGGGGAGGCCCTTGATTAACATATGCAAGTGAAATGAAGCAAAATTAAATAGTTACTAGAAACAGAGATAACAAAACAGAAGTTTCCAGTGGAGTGCTTGGGTGCAGTCATACCTCAGAACTACGATTTAGACTCTTTTCATTTCTGTATATTTTTAGAAAACAGTGTCAAGAGCTACAAGGGAAAATTCCTACCCTGGAACAAAAAGAGTGGTTCTTTTCATGCTGTTGCTGTGCTAATATTTTTCAGTTTTATCCTGAAAGGATTACCTCCAGCCTTGGTGGAAGAGCTGCTCTTGATAGTAGAATTTGATTTCCCAGAGCTTCTCATAATAGCTTACAATCTTTTCAAAGCACTTGCTTATTTTTGTTGGGGAAAGGCTTCTTAACATCTTAATGCTGTCTGATTCTGATTGACTCTTTCTAGTTTGTATTTCCTGATCTGTCTTCAGTCCTTGTTTTTGATATGAGTTGTCCCTCAGTCTCTGTGGGCACAAATGCTGCCACACAGTCGTGTCTCATGATAACAAGACCATCATCTGGCTGATGTTAAATGAGAAACTAAAGTGTTAACAGTGCCTGTGGGAGTGTGTGGGTGGCAGCCACATGCTGAGGGTGATGAGGCCTCAGGTTTTGATTAATTAGGAGGAAAGAGGGAGATAAAAGACAAATTATTTAATAGAACAATTCAGATAGAAGGCAACAATTTGGAGATGCTCTGTGACTCTGTATGATTTTAATGACTACTTTCAGTCCCCTTTAGCTTTCTTCTTTCTGGCAGGATTGTACGTGAAAGGACTTCAAGATACCTACATACTTAAATAAGACTATGTGACTTGTAAATTGATTTCCTCAACAACTAGAAACAGAAGCTAAGGGGACTGATTGCTTTAGCTTAGAGTAATGCCAGTATCTAATAGAGACTTAGGAGAAAACCAAGATATTGTATCAAACAAGTTTGTCTCTTTCACAGGTTTTCACACTCTGCACTTGGGTCTTGGTGTTCGCTGTCTCCCTCTGCACACCCTCCTGCACTATATTGATAACGGAGTCTTGCAATTGACAGAAACCTGTGTCAGGAAGTTGCTGAAAGGTACAGTGGGCATTGTGTCTCATTTGTTACCAGTCAGCTAATTGGGAGTGTTGTCCTTTGAGCCACTCGTCTGGGACACAGGATTTATTGCCCAGGACACCCAGCTCTTCTAAGAGTGTTGTTTCAGTGAGGGCTGTAGCTGATGGTGTTGCCTACCTAAAAGGGCTCAGACTATATGAGTGGCCTTATCATAGTACATGAAGCAATCCCTGTGTGGAGATAATCTGAGTTTATAGCTTTTCCACTTGGGACTTCTTAGGAAAGCAAATACTAAAGATCATCATAGACTTTATCGGGGAATTTCTGTGACTCTATGAAAGTGCACGCCTATGTGTGAGGAAGTTAGTCTGCTATCCAGTCCTCAGCTTTTGCTTTAATTGTGTTTGGAACAAGAGGAACAGGCCTGTCAATCTGACCCCAGAGCTGGGAGAGGTCATGGAGCAGATCACCCCAGAGGACCCAGGGGATCAGGCCCAACCAGCACAGCTTTGTCCTGCTTGATCAACTTGATCTCCTTCTATGACAGGGTGTCCCACCTGGTGGATGAGGGAAAGGCTGTGGGTGTTGTCTACCTGGACTTTAGTAAAGCCTTTGTCACCATTCCCACAGCAGTCTGGAGGAAGTGGCTGCTCATGGCCTGGACAGGGGCACCGTTCACGGGGTGAAAACTGGCCGAGCCCAGAGAGTGGTCGGGAATGGAGTGACATCCAGCTGGCACCGGTCACCAGTGGGACTCTCCAGGGCTCACTGCTGGGGCCAGGCCTGTTTAATACCTTTATTAATGAGCTGGACAAGGGGATTGAGTGCATCATCTGAGAGTTTGCAGATGACATCAAATGTTGATTTGCTGGGAGGCTCTGCAGGGGGGTCTGGACAGGCTGGATTGATGGGCTGAGGCCAGGTGTGAGAGGTTCAACAAGTTCAAGTGCAGGTTCTGCGTTTGGGTCACAACAACCCCCCGCAGAACTACAGGCTGGGGGCAAAGGGGCTGGAAAGCAGAAAAGGATCTGGGGGTTCTTGCTGGCAGTGGCTGAACATGAGCCAGTGTGTGCCCAGGTGGCCAGCCCTTTGTCATGTGCTATTTCTCCAGTGTCTGTGAAAAGGGTCAACAGAATATGCTGTATCAACCTGTGCCTGGCCTTGATAAATGAAATAATATAAATATGGGAAGTTGTACTTAGTCAAAATACGTTTCAATTAGTGTCTAAATGTTTACATAAAATGGTGAAGTTGTTTACAAATATGCAGAAAAATACTAGCAGAAATGGTATAGATGCAAATAACACTAGTAGACCTTATTTAAAATTGAAATTTTCAGTTCATTACAGAGGTGATATTTATTCAGAATGTTTTCAGTGAAAATTGAAAGTTTGTTACGTGATTACTGTTGTTTGATTTGGGTTTTTTCCTGTTTCTTATAGATCTGGATGACACTGAACAGAATGAAAAGCTGAAGTTTAGTATTGTCATGAGGCTTCCTGAGGTAATTAATGACTTTGGATGTAATTTCTTGGACTTTGGAATTGATAGGAAGTTCCTCCCTGTGTGTAGGATCAATGGAAGACTTGGCTGTGATTCAAATCGACCCTGATTTCAGTATAATCTGAACATCCACAGTTTCTCCATCTGCTGCTCCTGGCTGTAGGACACCCTGATAACTTAAATTATAGATTTGTCCATAGTGCTTTACAGTGTCTCCAATACCCTACAGGAGTCAACAAGACCCTGCTGAGTACTTATCTGCATAAAGCAGTGAGGGTTTAGTGGGTTTTGAAGGGAGTTTATGGGGGGTTTGTGTGGGTGTTTTGGTATCCACAGAGCCCTTATCACTTGTGGCCTCTGTGTTTGCTTCTATACACTTTATCAAATATGTTCTACAGTAAAAGCTGTAAAATCTGATCATAATACAGTTCGTGGAGGAAACTGAATTAGAAGATCTCCCCTCAGTGAAATCTGACAGTCTCACCCTCTGGTGACTCGTGTAGCCACTCAGTAATTAGCTGGGCCTAATTACTGGTTCTTCATAAAAAGTCCCAGCAGAATGGGAGATGGACTTCTCCCCTTTTGCTCTTAGTGCACAGCAGAGGACTGCAGAGGAAGCACAACATCTCAGTGAGCAGAGGAACACCAGGGATCCCCCTCGGGGAGTGCCTGCTGTGGAACAGGCTTTTCTCAACATAAATTGCCTATTGTTTGCTCATTATGGGCTGTTACATATAGTTCAAATGGCCAGAAGTGCCACTTGGGTTTTCCTCCAACAAAGGCTTCTTTCTTTGGCAGCGGTTTTGAGAAGGGGTAGAGGAGAACTCCACAGGATGTCCTTTGTCCTCCGTGTGTTGTGCTGGAGAGCTGGGGTCAGCCCCGGGCCTGGGCGTGGGGAGCACCATTCCAGGCTGAGCGGGCAGAGCTGCGGGGCGCGGGTACTGCTGGTGCACACAGAGACTCAGTGCCTTGTTGTATCTATTTACAGCTTTGGGAAAAAATGCAGGGAGTAGTTTGTTTGCCGAAAAGGTCACTTTGGGGTGACTCGGACTATTTTGAGCAGGTTGCACTCAGTAGATGACTTCAGTTCCATCAGAAGCAAGGGTTTAAGCACCACTGAAACTGTACAGCATTTACTAAAATGAACTCCGACAGCAATGTGCAGTCCAGTACAGCAGAAAGGGAGGAGGGGATAATCTAGGTAGGAAAAATAGCAGAAGGTGGAGCTGATTTCACAGTGTGTTCCTATTCATTTGCTTGTTGGCTACAATTGGAAGCTTTGGGAAACCTGGTTTTGAATCTCTTGCCTCTGGGAATGTGAGTCGATGTTATCAGTTTCCAGGATGATGACCTGAATAATGGGAACCAAACCGTGTTCCCAGTATGTCTTCTCCTCAACATTTGGCTTGTGTAAGATTCCTGAGACTGAGCCCAACAGCAGCCCTGTCCTGAATGGAGCCTCGAGGAACGGGGCATCTGCGTTATTCTTTGGGGGAAGAATAGGTCCAAACTGGAGCTCCAGTAAAGGACAAATGGTCATTTTAAGCCTCACTTAATTATTAAGTACACATGCTAATGGGACAGTGGCAGTGGGACAGACCAACTGAGCTGAGTACTGAGCAGTGAGGTTTTGATTTCCCACATTTTGTGAACATATTGTATTCTCTTAGTTACTGGCTATGAAAGGAAGGCTCCATGTCCGTGCATGATGACATCTTGGCCTCTGTCATGAGTGTCTGAAAGCAAAGTGTCTGTGTTACAGCCTTGATTTTGTTGCAGGTGTTTTCCTCCTTTTCCCCCTCCTAAGTTTCCCCTTGTCCTGTGTTCATCTTCTCAGGTTTTTGTGTTTTGTGTTTTGCTTGCTAGGCTCTTGGTCAAAAGGTCTGCCAGTTCTGGAATCATCCCATAAATGCAAATTTAATTGCACAGAAATATGTGAAACTGTTGCTTGAGAAGCTGGAGAACAGGCAGGTAAGAGCACAGAGGCCATTTATTCAGTCTTGTGCTTTGACAGTGTTGAGCTTGCTGAGCTTTCTGTAGACTCTAACACAGTAAAGAAACACTGAAACTTGGTACTGTGCGACTTGGTGAACTAACCTGCAGTGTTCTCCCTTGCAGTGCAGCAGGCCTAGCCCTGAGAGGTTCTCGGGCCCTGTGGAGTTTTTGCCACTGAACTACTTGACAAATATGTTGGCAGAGATAGAGAATCAAGGTAATGTTAATCCTGTACCTTGGAAGCTCTTTGATGCTCACTCAGATGTATCCTAACTACAGTGACATAACTTAGTTCTAAAACTCTAGTGATGTCTGAACACATAGGTTTGGTTGTCTTTCTACTGATGGGGAGTGCCGGGGGGCTTCTTCACTGCATATCCTTTCATCCAAATCCTCTAAGTGTTGGATCCGGATAGCAAACCTGCATTTTTCAGAAGACATGTAGTAAAATGTGGTTGATGTACAGAGTGGTGGTAGATGTTGTTCTGTGTTCAAATGGGGAGAGAACCATTTAGTTCTTTATGTTCCTTATGGTAGCTCAGAGACAGCCAAAATCAGATCTTCCACCTTAGAAAAGAGTACTCATATCCCTGGATTAGGAAGTACTCTGAAGTACCAGATATTTTTCCTTGCCAAGCTGTTCATTTTTGAGGAACACCGTTCCCATTGATGAGGGCATTTGCTTCATCCAGTGAACCTGAGCCCACGGAGGTTTTGGATTCTACTGAACAAGCAAAGTGCACTAGGGGAGGCCTTACTGGCTGTGTCTGTACCAGTAAGCAAAATCAAGTCAGGATAAGGACCTGAAGGCTAAACCAAGATTGTCCAAGTATGGGTATCATCCCATTTGGGCAGGCGAAAGAGTTAAACCATATAGCAGTATATGAGCGTGGGCCCTGGGTCATCTTATACACCAACAGAGCCACTGTGCTTCAATCTTTGTTTGGATCTCCAGTGTAGAATTGGTTTGGAAATCCCTAGCAGCCTCCAGCGATGGTCTGGCTTCCCTCTGTGTGGGATATCATTTACTTACATCCCACTAATAGGACAATTTTTGCCATGGGTAAGCATCCAAAGGACACCACTGAGAGCTGTAGGTATTTTGGTATGGTAGATGAAGATGCTTAATAGACTGCAGGACTATAAGTGTACAGGAGCATGTACAATTCTGTAAATACTTTCTCACCATGTTTTTCTAGGTGTGCATCTGCACGAAAAACAAGACCACGTTAATGCAAGATTTGTAGAGGAAATGGCACTCAAGCACACTATGACGCTTTTGGGCCTCAAATATTCCTGAAATAAGGTGCTGGTGAAGAAGGCTGTCAAACAGTGGTGCTTGTGTAAAAGTATTCACTTAAATGCCATGTTGTTTCCCAAATAACCTGCAGTTTTGGGTAGCTGCTAGTACTGACATGAGCTACTCAAAACAGTGTTTAGTCCAGCATATTAAGGTTGAAATTACTGACTTCTAGATAAATCCTAGAGAAATGCATTTGACACAAACCCAGGTTTGAAATACATCTGTGGTTTCATTTTGAAGTGATCAAGTAAGTGGAACAACAGCAGGTATCAACACAGGCTGTGAAAATTGGTATTAATGTCACTTATTTTAACAAGACAGTCTGGAAAAGACAGTCCAGTTTTATAGAAACAAGAACCAGTAACGGTTTACTCAGATTAATTAAAAGATTTCTTGCTGTGATTATGCAAAACAGGTAAGAATAACAAATGAGTTTTATGTCAGGCATCAGTAATGATGTATTCATTCCTTGCAGTGGTCATCAGTTACCTTATGGTGCTTCTGCCTCTGGAGCTGCATTGTAATATTTTCAGTTTTGTAATTAGCACAAAATATCATCTTCTTAAGGTGCTTGTGACAGATTTGTTGAGGGTTCTTCTTTTGTTTTGTTTTTTTTAAGATATCTATAATACACTGTAAGCAATACAGGGTAAGAACAAAGCTTTTGAAATTTATCTTAACAGTAGCTTGGACAGAGTTTGACGTAATTCTTTCTTACAACTTCTAGTGTTACAGTTCAGAGAGCAGCTTAGGGAGGCTGTTTTTCCCTCGTTTTCAACTTTTATTTGTACATAACTGAGCCAGTATTGTTTGTTCTTTTGTTTTAAGTTCTGAACTGTGACATTAATTTAAAATGGTAATAGTGGTTTGCTACACAGAGAAAATTGCCATGTTCTGTCATGCAGGATTTCTGCAGTCTTTACTGGATTTTACAATAACTTTACAGAATTTCAGCCTATTAAACTAAAGAAACTCATTAACAATTTGATATATTTTGGAGGTTTTCAATAACAGCCTTTGATGCTGATGCTTCCTGTTCCTTACCAGTGAAATAAAAAGATCCACTTCCTGGGAGTGACTCGGCAAGTTCATGGTCACACCCTTATCATTGCCATCAGTGAAGCTTGAGCTTTCTCTGTAACTGCATGGTGGGAAGGAATATTTTTCTCAACATAATTGGAATTTCTCTAGGAAGTGTAAGCTCCAGTTCCAGACTGCAGAAAGCCATGTTGGTGTATAAGTGGTGACCACTTTGTTCATATTGTATTAATAACAAGAGAAGATTTTCTAGCCTTTTCTTTTTATTGAAATGAATTGTAACATACCCTCAGATGCAATAAAACTTCATCTAGAAAAAAAACAAACTGCACTGCATTTGGGATACCAGGAGAAGAGGCTTTGGATCACCGATGAGTTAACTGTGCTTTTGGCATGAAAAAATACTTTGTTTTCAGTATGGAATTTGGCTGAACACTAAGGGACATTCCTCCAGTGCAGTGTAAATGCTGCTGATGCTTGGGATTCAGCAGCTGGGAATGGCCTCTCCTGCTTCAGGTGCTGTCTGTTGAGGTTTCAGATGGCTGTGCAGTAGATTTTCTGATGTGTCTCTGCTCCGAACTGGATTCACTCAGTCTGAGAGGAGCCAGAGTTCCATAGGGCCGCGGGAATGGGGGACTCTCTTCCTGGCCAGGGATACAGGTGGTTGGGTATTGCTGAGCTGTTCTGGGGGCATGGCCAAGCACTGCATCTTGTTCCTCCTCTGCAGGGTCCTGTCAGAGAAACACAGTCTGATCACAAAGGGGCTGTGTGCCTTGGAACTCCAGTGCTCTCCTTGAGCCAAGGTACAGAGTCCGTGACAAAGGAAACACCATTAGTCTAATCCTTGGCAAGCCAGGAAAGCTGAAGGGGTATTAAAAGGAAAGCGTGAGGTTTTGACCATGTAGATGGGAGTTTGTCCTTTTAAATAGTAGACAGTTTGAGCCTGTCATGCTTTTGTTATTTGTGAAGAAAACAGATTAGAGAAACCTTTGAAAGCTGTAATAATTGCGGAAAGAATGTTTCAGAACAGTTCTGTTCTTGAATACAGTTACTGCAGTGAGCTTTTATGCACAGCACTGAAACAAAACTGAATCACAGCATGAGGAGGAGGGTCAATGACAGAGAAGTTTCTTTCTTTAAACCATTATTCTGTAGGAGCTCTCTGCTCTGGGATCACTGACCGTCTCAAGGACAGAGACAGCGTCCAGCAGGGTAGGGTTTGAAGCACTATGTGATGTGCTGCCTTGCCTACCCTCAGTGTCTTGCCCAGCAATCTGATTTCTTGTTGCTTCTGATCTGATGCTCACTGCATTTGGTATGTGGGAGATGCTGAACCTCACATCCCGTCTTTTGCAGCTTTACCTTGAAATCCAGTGGAAAGAAGTATCCCAGTGTGGGCTGCCTCACCCGTCAGCCCACAACTGATGGTCATACAAACTACTTTAATAATCCTTAAGATTCAGTGACCGGCTCTAAGCACTGTTGTCAGTCTAGAGTTAAAACTCCTCAAAATCACCTCGTAGTTGTCTCTGTGGGTACCATGATCTGCACTGGCTGCTGGAGCTCCGTGTTTGCCAGCGAAGCAGGTCCGCAGGGAGCCAGCACAGCTCTTTTGGAAAGACCAGCTAGAGCAGTGGAAGGATGGGGCTGAACACCAAAGTGCAACGTGTGACAAAAACTTACTTCAGCTCTTGTTTCAGCTGCTGCTCTTTGTGTCTTCTCATTGCACAGGACCTTCAACCATTCCTTTTCTGTTTCCTTAGGAGGAGGAAGGCCTTGACTTATCCTCCATGAAGCAATCATCACAAATTGTTCTTTTTCTCTCATTTCCTGCTGGAGTTTCACAACAAGTGCTTGTTTCATGGATAACTCTGCAACAAGGGCCCTCCTCTCCTGGCTTCTCTCCTTTATCTTCCTCTGAAGTTCGTTTATCTGGAATTCAAAACAGTTGCATTGTAGTTAGGCCTTCGATTTAGGGACTTACTGGGCATGGCACTTAGGTCAGCATTAGGTATGTGAAAACAAGCCCAACTTGACAAGGTTTTAAATAATAGTTCCATACTTGAAAGCTACTCAATTTCTTTGAGCACTTGGAACCACAGAAATTGGCAGCTCAGGAAGTCAGATTTACTCCAGTACAAGACACAGAAAAGCACATTTGTCATTGCATCCTGCCCTTTTCAGCTGGTCAGCAAAATTCCCCCTGCCCTCAAAGGCCCAGGACCCCAATTCCCTTTGAGTTTATGCACAATTAACTTTGTAATAAAGGTGGAACAAGCCCAATCTTTATGAGATAACTGAGTGACAAGGCAGAGGCAGGGGAGGCGTGGATTGTGACGTTATCCTGGCAGGGGACACAACAGAACAGGAATGTGACAGGAATCCTTGAGTCTGACTGGAAATGGTTTAAAAAAAACCCAACAAAACTTAAATACTCCTTCAGTGACTAATAGGCAACTGGGAGAGTCAGAGCACTTGTGAATGTAACTTTTGACACGCTGCCATTCTTACAGTAGTTTATTAGCCCATGGCCATTATTTCACAAACACAAGTAACAACCATGATATTTCTCTGTGGGAAATGAAAGATTGATAACAAAAATCTGTTTTGTTTTAAGCCTTTCTGCATGCCAAACCTCACACCTACCAAAAGAAATCAACCCTGGCCTTGTTTTACATTAATTACTTACCATGTTTTTTCTGTCTTTCCCTCAGCTCTGATGTATTTACATCTATTTTTTTATTAGGAACATGGGAACTGGGAGCATTTTTCATCTTTCCCAAACAATATTACTGGCAGTTAAAAGGAAATAGCTATAATTATATAAAAAGAACTGCATCGAAAATGATGTTTCCTGTGCAATTCTCCCTGCCTAAATAAAAAGGGAACTTTGAGCTAGATACCAAGTTCATCTTTTTGTATGTTGGAGTAGAATCTACCTGGCCTTTCTTTATATCTTTTTAGCCTTTGACACGTTTGTTGTTAAGTACATGTGCAAAAGGAAGATTCTGTGAAGTTTCTAAATATCTACTTCAGAAAGAACTAATTCTATATTTTGGTGAAAGGTACCAATTGTGGTGCAACTTTCTTTTTAAAAGAAAGTACATTTCCCTAATGGTTTTGGTATATCTATATTACTGTTACTATACATGTCTATGAGTTCTGAAGAATAACTTCTGATTTAACTATCAGTGTTTCTAGCCAGTTCTGTAATTTGCAAGTGAATCAGCTCTTGCCCAAATACTAATTATTCCATTCTGTACAGGCTGGCAAGCAGAGCCTGCAGTGCCCTCCTTACCCTCTTAGCGAACAGCAGCGTGTCCTGCTTCCCATTCTCTGCCTCGGCTCGGATTCTGTCCGTCAGCTCTGAAACAGACTCGCAGAGAAAATCCATCTGCAGCAACCTCTGCTCCTTTCCCACCAGCTCTGCTTCCAGCTGCAGCAAGGAGGAGGGCACAGGGTGTAAGCAAATGACAGGGGAAGGTGCCACACAAGGTGTTCTAGGATTGAGCTGCTGAAATAATACCAGTGAACAGCCCAAACCAAACACTTGCACCATCAGTTTTCTCAAGTTTCCACCCTCTCTGCCAAAGATTAGGCCCAGATTGGTCCAGCTGGTTACTGTCAGTCATACAATTCTTCCATTTCAGAATGGGCCCTTTTGGGGGTAGGGGTTTACAGCATTGTTACTGTTGTTACTGCCTTGCTGTGCTTTTCTTGATAGCAGTGGGGTATTTTTCTAGTGATTTTTTTTTTTTTTAATCTTCTGGTTCCTTGAGTCACACCATAATGGGAAGGTTTTAGCTCTTGTTTTACATACCTTTCCCTTCCGGATGCTGAAAAAGAAGTATGGGCTCCATAAACTAAGAATAAACTACAAGTACAATGACTTTAAATCCCAAGGAGATTGAAATAGACATTTAAACTTATAATGAGTCCCAGAAACCCTGCTTTTTAATGTGTAGGTTGGTGACGGCAGGCTGTGCTGTGGCCTGCTTGGCTACGCAGGGCTCCCTCCTGCCAAGGCACATGGGACAGTAAGGCAAAAATCCCAGGTAATTCAAGCAGCAGTGCTCAGGGTATGTCCTTACAAACTGGATTTCAAAAGGAGGACGTAGGTGTGTGCTGCTCTGACCTTGCTGCCACCCTAAAACCTCAAAGCCCTGTGTGAATCCCCCCAAACATTAAACACAGTGAGAGAAGTTTTGTGCCTCAATAAACGGGATAGACAAAAATACATCAGAAAATTCCATGTCTGCTCATTCCATTCCTTTATCTTCTCCCCCTCAGCCCCATACAGAGGGCTCTGAAATTGGCTTTCGATTGCCCTGATTCTTCCCTTTAAGGTGCCTGGGGCAGTCCCCAGCAGTGCTGCAGCTGGGTGTGCAGCTGCTGGGCTGGCCTGCCTGCTGCTGCCCCCAAGGTCTGTTTGGTGGCTCCCTGCTCAGCAGGGACACAGAGCAGTGGAGTCCAGCCCTGACAAGGGGGGTGTTTGGTTCTGTGTCACAGGGGCAGACTCTGTTAAGAGGGTGGCAGGTCTGCCTCCCACTCACAGCCCAGGTGTAGTGGTGGAACAGCTTATGGCCAGTTGGCAAAGACTGACAACTCTTAGCAGTTTATTATTCTGCATTTATCTCCCTCTGCTGCCTTTTCTCTGCCTTCCCTGCTGATGGAAGTGCAGACAGTGCCAATGGAGTGGTTAGCAGAGGATGCTGCAGAGCCAGGTGTACCTCTCAGAGCTCCCTAGCCTCTGCTGGAAGAAGTCAAAATGCCCCACCATCCAGTTGACCCGGAAAGCAGATACTGGGCTGGAGTTCACAATAGCCAATCATAATTATTTCAATTCCTCTTACAGAAAATTTATTTTATAAACAAAAGACACCATTTGAATTTTCTGAAAGAGGTCAAGCACAGCAGGATAGCTTGTGGTGTGAGAAGTGATGTTACCTGTTTAATCTTTTTTAGGAGTTCAGGTGGAGATGGGTCTTTCCCTCCCATTTCTTGCCTTCTGCTTTCATTTGTGGCATCACCAAAGATTTCCTCCAACTGTTTAATCTTTTCCTTGCACTGGGAGTACTGACAAACAAAAAGCCACAACAGTTATTCGTTCCCACCAAACTCATCCCCATACCCTGGTCTGCAGACTTCGACAGATGAGGTTTCCTTGTACTGGGTAGGAAGGAAGGAAACAGAGAAAATTATGAGCCATCTTTAAATTTTCTTTTAAAAGGGAACTATGGTGTGACAGTTGCGGGACAAAGGAAAGCCTGCTGGCTGGCAGAAATTGAGTTCCACCTGTTTCTTGGTCCTCAGGCTACTTTTTTTATCCTCAGTAATACAATAGAAAGTCCTGCTTCCCCACTGGTTAGTGCTGAAGGTCTCATCCCCACAGGCATCCAAGTTTTCCACACTGAAGTTCCCAAGCACATGTCCTGAAGTGATTCAGTGGTGACACTGAGCAATGTGGTACTCCAGGGACTCATAGAGGCAGGTGTTCTCTGACCTTTCTGATGTGAGACCTTCCCACAGAATGACACTGCCCAGAATATGCTAGATGGACATGCATAAATACTCAGTGGAGGAGTGACTGGGGCCATTTTTTCATGTTTGGACTTGCAGGACTGATGGTGGGGTTGTGTGCTCTGATAAGCACCCGGCCATCTGTCAGTGAGTTGTCACTGCAACCTTGAGCTATTAGCACTAACATAACACTACCCAAGTATGAATGTTAAGCATCCACTGCAGGTGATGATTGATTAAGGAAATAACTGGTCACTGGCTCTCAACATTATGAACAGTCACCAAAATATAAAGTAAATGTTTAGATGTTGCCGGGATGGGGTTTGTTCCTGGAAGTATTTAACTAGAAAAGGAAAACTCACAGATCTTCTCAGGTGTCAATGGAACAGTACCAGAACACTTAAATACTTATTTGTCTAGTGAAAAAGCACCACACAGCTCGTTCCTCTACACTTTGTCTAAAGGCAAGATCTTAAGTAACTGTAAGGAACAATTTCTTTGGCAAACCATGATTCAGTGCATAAGTAGGTCCTGAAAGAAATATTTTAATTATAAGCAACTTAAAACTCAAGCCCAAAACTGCACAGAGTGGAAGAATGCAAAAGTAGGGCCAGCACAGCAGGATGCAGCCATGCTTCCAGTGATCTTTCCCACCTGGGGCTAATTTCTCATCCACTAACTCAGAGGGAAATACCTTGTTGGAGGCAGTGGTACCTTAATGAGATTAGGGGCAGCTCACCAAGGAAAATTTCACAGGACTGAATAGTTAATTTAAAGAAGGACTATTGCAGCAAAGACACTGTCCTGAAATCCATTTAAAAAAAAAATCCATAAAAGGTTTCATGTTAAATGTGAATACTAGGTTCACTTTTAAACGCAATATAAATTGGAAGTGATCAGATGCAAGCTAATCTGAAAGTATGTGAATCAAAGTGCATTTAGAGATAACCATGCTACTCTGTGTCTGCTTTAATGTCCTGACTATAGGCGTCTTTCTTATTTTCTCCTAATTTGTAGTGTTTTCCTTGGACAAGCCTTATCTGAGAGATTCTAAGTCTTAATATTAAAAAAAAAGACCCTTCCTTTCTTGGAGTGGATTTGATATAGGGGATAGGAAAAGACTCTAGAAGAAAAGCTTTTCTATGTTGGATTGTAATCTATCAGGAGGAATTGTTGAAGGATGGCCACACATGAGTGTGCTAGACTGGTCTAGACTGGTCTGAAAAAGGGGACATCAGGTGCTTACTTTTGAAACCTCAGAGAAGGTTAGTGAGGTAAGTACAGCACTAGAAAAGGACAAATGTCAGACTTAAAGAGTGAGAGGGAAAAGAGCTATGGAACCACAGGTAACTTGCCTTCACTTTCTGAAGAATAAATTTGGAGCGCATTTTTAAGTTTTCTCTGTTGGTATCGAGAAAGAAAAAGGGCCAGGAGTAACAACCAACAGCGGTGTGTTGAGTCATGCCAAACCAGACCAATGTTCTACTCTGATAATTTCACAGGTGTGAGGATGACAAATAGTTGATATCATACATCTTGATTTTTATATAGCTTCAATATTGTCTCTTATGTTATTCTCATAAACAAGCAAAGGAAATGGGTTCTTGATGAAAATATAGAGTAAGTACCTCATCAGCAGAATCAGGTTAAGCTCAGAGAAACTGCAAGCATTTTTTGGAGAAGATTCAAATTCAAAATTACCTTGGTCTGGGAAAAAAGTCTGAACCAAAAAGATAATATTAAGTAAGAACTGCAAGTTGCTACCTGTGGGCAGGAAAAATTGCCTGTACCAAAACAGAATCGAGGGCAACTGGTTGGATGTCTTTTCTTTAGAAAAGGGTCTGGTTGTTACATACATTTTCATGAAGATGAATCACTCTCATGTGTCAAGAAAGGCTGCCATCATATCTGGACGCAGAAGCAGGAATATAATCTGCAAGATGCCTGAATGAATCCTTTCACTCTCGGCTGCTGGTCGTACACACTGTACCTCAAGATAAATAAGGACCATATTGACAAAAATAAAAGAAATGCAGAAAAAGAATGATCTAAGAAAAATTTGTAAGGCCTGACTGAAAGAAACAGGGCTGAGTGGCCTAGCAAAAGGATGGGAGAGGAACATGATTAACTTCCTCCCAGTAACATGAAATGTTGCAGAAAGGAAAAGAATGGTCTGTTTGCCATGTCCCTGGTGTACAGAATACAAATCAATATTCTTACACCACAGCAACAAAGATCCAGGCTAAAGGTCAAAAAAATCTTTCCACTGTTAAGGAAGGACTGGGACAGCTTGCTGGGGAAACAGGTTTCCCAGAGGTGGCTTGAAAGCACAGCTTAGCCCTCTGAGGAATGACAGGCAATCCGATGCTGGCATAGGAGCAGAGCCAAGATAAACTCTTTATCTCTCTACTAGCCCTGTTATTCTGCGACTGTGGTGATGTAGTCTGGAGATTCTCATGGGATTGTATTAAAACGTGGACAAATGTTGCCAAATGCCTCAAATAAACTGACATCCTTGTACATTAGCTGAACTCTGAGGCATGGAAGTCCCATCTACAGCACCGTGACAGCTCAGCAGGTCTATGTGTTGGACTAATTAATGGTTAATGCCAAGTATTTCTCATTGATGCATGAAGGCAGATTAGTTTTTATGGGTCACTTCAGTCAGCAGGAACAGTGCCTTGATGTGCAGTCCGAATTAAAAGTTACATAGTTTTATGCTCAGAGAAAACCACCTTACAACTCACCAGGTACTTTTTTGTGTCAGATAAAGGAAGTACCTGGAAGTATTTCTATTTTTCAATCTTTATATTGATAATAACTGAAGACCTTCCTAGTCCATATTACTGGCACTTACTTAGAAGAGGTCTGGTCTTGCTTCATATGATGGGTTTTTTTTGGCTAAAGTATTTGCCTGTATGTCACTCTTTTGTGGAAATAGGCAGCTTCTGATGAAAAGTATACAAGTGGAACATCACTTTGATGATTAAGCAGCTCATGTGGAATACAGGAGACTCAGCTGAAGCGTTTGTTCTTGCTGAATTGGCACACAGCCCTGATCTGGGCTTTTCGTCTTCCCAGTGGGCACCACAGCTGCTGAGATTATGGGTCAGCAGCCTGTAAATAATTCTGGGTTTAATTCTGTACATTGATGGTAAGAAAAATACATAGTCCATGCTACTAACACTTGCTTCAAAGAGGTCTGGTATTGCCTAACACTGAAGGAGACAGGAAGGGTAGGAAAAGGGGAGGAGAAAATTTAGGAAGCACAGATAGAAGTTTCAGCCTGCCCAGATCAGACAATCTAAACTGTATTTCAGTTGGAGGTGTCTTTTAAAGAGTCACAGAATCAATTGGGTTGCAAAAACCTCTGAGATCATCAAGTCCAACCTATGACCAAACACCACCCTATCAACCAGACCACGGCACTAAGTGTCATGTCCAGTCTTTCCTTAAACATCTCCAGGGCAGTGAGTCCACCACCTCCCTGGGCAGCCCATCCCAGTGTCTAATTACCCTTTCGGTGAAGAATTTCTTCCTTCTTATATGACTCAAAGTTTCCCATGCCATTGATGGGCAGAGGTAGATGCGTTGAGAATAAAGCCCTCCTAAAGGAACATTATGCTCCCTACACAAGGTTATCAAGATTTCCCTGTGGAGGCCAAGACACGCAATTCTTTCCATTAATAAAGAGACCTTGTTCACTTCTCTGCATCATTTGTGGTCTCCTAACACCAAGTTAAGGTTAGGCACACCGGCTCCTGCACAAGGTCACAACAGAATAGAGATATAAAACAAAGAGGAGAACTCAGAAATGAGATTTACAGTCTGCGTTGGAGGAGGTCTAAGGGCCTCTGATAGAAATCAGGGTTTAATAGTCCTCTGGTGCACTGAGACTCTCTCTAAACATTTATAATTATCTACATTGAAGGACAGACAAATGAGAGACCAAAAAGGGTTCCTGTTACCCCTTCTTCAGATTTCAGCATGGCTTCAGAGGTTGGTTTCACAGACCAGTGATTTAAAGCTGTATTCACACCATCAAGTCAAAGCCTCATCCAAATGATCATCATCATAAGATCCTTTGACCGTGATAACTGAACAGAAGCTAAATTGGATTTCAGCTGTAGCTGGTACAGGAATTAGCAACCTGAATTTGGCAACCAACACCAGAATTCAGATTCAGGCTTATGGGTTTTATTTAAATCATAGAGATAAAGCAAAACAATTTGAAACTGCATCTCACTGGGTGTAATGCCTGTTGGCAGTGGGAGTAACAGTATTAATGCTGGAATGGTTGAGCATAAGGAACTGGATGAGTTAACAGCCAGTTTGAACCATGTAATATCCAATAATCACAGTATCTAGTTAAATTTTAAAGGCTTATAACTGATATTTGTCATTGTTCACTGGAAAATCTCTGACTTGGGAACATTTATGAAGACTACTGCATGTGTAATACCACAGTACTCTGTATTTTCCTACTTTCTAATTTTATGTCAATATTGCAAAAAGATTTAAACCCCTGCAACAATAGCCTCCCTTAAACAGTGATTTTAGGCTTCACATGAACCAACATCTGCAAGGAGAAAGTTGCAGAATGCAGAACACAAAAAGCAAAGTTTCGTGATTGACTCTGTCAGTTCACAAAAATCATCTTCATTTTTGTTACTATATTTGACTCAGTGACTCTCAGTATCATTTTAAGTCTTACCTGAAAATGTCTTTTTTTCCTTTAGTCTCCCCCCCGCCCCCACACTCCCCCATAATGTCTTTGTTCGTAGTTTAAATCTGTAATGGCCCTGTAAAGTTCTTTGGGGTATGATTTGCATTACATTTTATTCTTGTAGCAGACCATACAACTTCTTCAAAAGGCCAGAAGTAAGAGAATAGAGTGAACACTATTAAACAGTGAGTCACAGCTCCTATTGATGCAAGTTTGTAAGGCAATGCTACACCCTAATTTATGATTTTGTGCAGGCACTAATGGAGTATGTATGGGGAAAATTACCATCTGGAGATAAGGTCAAAAGTAAATGAGCCATTTCAGAAAGCAAGGAAAGAATGTCCCAAGAACTGCAGTTTGTCAGTTGTTTAATGTTATTTTGTAACTAGAACTAAAACTTACACTGTTTTTGTGTAGAAGAAACTATATGTGGATTATATCATTGTAGGCTGCAGAGTTTCCAGAGTAGGCTCAGGGTCAAGTGTGAATTGAGTTATTATTTCAGAAATTTGACGACCTAAGTGTATCTCCCACCCCCCCCCCCCACCTACTCCATCAATACAGTTTTAACAAATTTTATCTACAGTCCCATTTTTGCCCCATGAGTCCAATTCTCCAGCTTAGTCATACTGACATTTCAGGCTCTGGGGAGGGTTAGCTGAGATTCCATGCCCTGGAAACATTTGGCATGTGTGTAACAAAGTACATCATCCAGTTACACATAAGCACAGAAACTCCCACATCTGAAGTTAAAAACATGGAGCAGTGTTTTGCTAGGCAGGTGTGTTACTGAATTGGCTGTTTCAATAAACCTGGTAAATCCAGACATTTTTTTCTATGAAATAACTCTAACCTTTAAAATACAGAATAATAGTAAAAAAAAGGGTTTCTCTACCACCAACCTGTGTCTGAAGTCCTGCCAGATTTGCATGCAGGGCATTCTTCACTGGGAGCTCTTTAAAACATAATGCAATCTGTCTCTTTTTCTCAGCTACCTTCAGCTTCAGCAAAGTGATGTTTTCATCCATAACTTGCATCTCAGTACCTCCATTTCTACACAACATCTCTTGCCTGTTTATTTTTTCATATAAAAAGCCTAGTTCTTTGTCTCGTTCTTTGAGCAGAAGATCACTGAAATAAGGCCAAAGTGAAAAGGTAAATTTAAAAAAAAAAATTACTCATGTTCGATGTATTCCATTCAAGAACATAACCAGTGACTTTGAAAGATAGTAATAACCTGGGACAATGTACAAAGCCTTTGCAAGAATTATTTTAATATAATGACAACATTTTGAATAAATAACAAAATAATTGCAATATGAAAATCAGAGAACAAACACTTGGAAAAGTTATTCTTGTCTCTCACATAATTTTTAAGGTCTCCTGGCCTTTCACAGCACTTAAAAATGGATTAAGAAGATCAGAGAGATTTAGATCATCTACATTTTTATACCTTATCTGTGGACAATGCACAAACACAACAGATGGCTACAAGTTCTCAAGGCATTCAGTAGCCGAGCCACTGTATTTTTTGAACAAAACAGTTCTGAAGAAGGAGCGTTGTCACCAGTGGAGAAACATCCACATAGTGAGAGCAGCACTGGCAGGGCAGTGAGGCAGATTGCTCAGTG
Organism: Acropternis orthonyx; assembly: GCA_035583155.1. Lineage (NCBI taxonomy): Eukaryota > Metazoa > Chordata > Aves > Passeriformes > Rhinocryptidae > Acropternis > Acropternis orthonyx. Next base: position 11,493,434 of record JAWWEU010000040.1, read on the forward strand.
AAACGCTGGAGTGCAGCAGATCTTTTAGTGTGTCTCACTAGGAGTGCTCATACGCTGAAAAACACCCTTGCTTCATCAGTGTCAAAGTTAAACACCACCTTCGATCAAATTTAGATTTGTACCTCTCAATTTTTTGCTGAATAGCCCTCTCGTAGTTTTTGCGTAGCCGTGCAATTTCCTCTTCAATGTGGGAGACTGTCGTAGTGAGTCTCTCAAGATTCAGATGCTTTTGCCTTTCTTTTATCTCATGCATGTCTTGTGCAATTTTGCAATAATTCTTTTTGAGATGTTCTATAATTCCTTTATTGTCTTTAATCTTCACATGCTTTTCCTGCAATTTCCTTTAACATAACAGAAATGTGGGAATGTTTTCAGTCCTTTCAATTTGAAACCAATTTCAGCAATTAAAAGCAGAGCTTAAACTTATTCCACAAATACACAAAGGATCCTCTATGTCACTCTGCTTCACAGAAGCATTACAAGAAGTAGAAAGACTCTCTGAGAACAGTTTTTCTTTGCAAGCTCTTTCCAGCTTGAAAAGAACTGGATTATGGCCCAAGAAAAACGCTATGAAGGGAGGACTGCACTACAGCTCTTTTCTTCTCTACTGGGTAGCCCAAAGAGCCACAAGAAATAAAGTTCAAGAGCAGAAGCCTAAACTGTGATGAAAAGTCTTACTGTACAGAAATCCTGCCCTTCTATTTAAAGTACAATATATAAATAATTTTGTGGTTGCAACTCAAAGCTCTCCAAGTTTACTGTTTATAAAATGATGTACCACAACATTAACACAAGAAAATTATCAGGTTACCCATATGAGAGATGGGAAAAAAAAATCATAATGGAAGGTTAGTGCCAAGATCACATAAAAATAAAGAAGAGATCTCATTGTTTCCAACATTCTATACTGGTCACTGGATGGTGGTTCCTCACGTAAGAGACAGATTCTTGTTACCACATGGATCATTCACATGCTCACAGCCTGGAGTTAGTGCATTTGATCTGTGGAAAGTATCACTTCTGGATACACAACATTATCAACACTGGGAAGATATTGACACCAGCATAGGAAAGAGGCAGTGAAAGGAGAAACAGAGTCTCCTGTTAAAACACAGCCCTGCAGATGAAACACCCTCCCCTCACAGACTTCCCTGATACGTTTCTGAATTGCTGTACACAGGGCAGGGAGCCGCTTTCTAGTTTGTTTCCCTGACACTTCGAGTATCACAGGGGGTTATTGAATTGAAATAAACTTCTGTAAATCAAGTTTCAGACTGAAGTCATGACAGTCTTGCAGATATGTAACGTGTTTTAAATATCTTCTGCAAATTTTTTGTCTTATTTGAACCACTACTCTGTCTATCCTCCAAATTCTATAGGCTGCAGTGAAGCCAGTGACACTAAAGTCTATTACTGTGATTAAAAATATTTTTCACAGGCAACAGAACTACTGAGAATTCAGTCCCTCTTGCTAGTTTTAAATCCAGGCTTGCAGAGACGAAAATATCTACAGCGAGTAGGGTCATCTATAATAATTATATATTGGTGATATCTATACAATATTTATCTGTCTTAGTCTTTTTTCCCCTTCTTTCATGAACTGGTAAGGCCTCAAAAAATTTACCACAAAGTGTCAGCTTCTACACCTTCACAAAATCATTTCAATCACTGCAGTTCCACTTCGTTTCTAGCTACGTCCAGCATGATTTTGAAATCAAACTACTAAGAGATTACACTCTTAGTGTACTATTTGGTCTGACTGTGCAATTTTTTGGCACCAAATAACAAAGATCTGGGAAAATCAAGTTATTTTTAGGCTACTCAGTTTTGGTTGTCCTGTTCTGCTTACACAGCTGGCTACTCACTATCTCCCTACTTGCCCAGCTGCTGATTTCCAAGACATTGTAACTCTGTCTGTACTGCAGAATATCAGCACTAGGATGACAAAAAGATGGCATCAAGATATCTCCACTAGATAATGGTCTAGGAAAAAACAGTCACAAGCACCAGCTATTCCGCCTCATCCTCTTCGTTGTGAATGTAACCTTTCATTTTGTCTAAGCCTGCTTAGAAATTGAAACCACGTTTTGTTTTATCTGAAATAAATGTTATCTAATAAACTCCATGTGAGGCTGAACCAAGAAACTCAGTTTGTTCTAATTCAATAACCAGACAGCCACATTACTATCTAGTGACTCATTTAATAGTACCATGCACCACTTCATTGTGGAACCATATGTGTCAGACCTCTTTTTCTCTAAGGACAGCAAGTAAAAGTGCAACAGCGTAGCTCCTATTGAATGATACAGCATGATAATGCAAACATTAAGAGGTCTAAGAACTGTGATATAAAGGAATGCAATGAAAATTCATCCCTTCAAATGAGGGGAAAGCAAGGGAGGAGCCAGACAAACTTCAAAAGTGCTTCTTCCCATGCAGTGATGCCCAAGGTGGTTGTGAAGTGTTAGGGAGACAAGAAATTGGAGCAGATTATGTAAGGATATGGCTAAATGCCTTTGTTTTAATCAGGTTTTAAAAATCAGGATAATAACTACCAAGGATGATATAGGCATAATTGAAGACAGACTAAATTCTCTCGTAAAATGTTTTCTAATCTTACATTTCTATAATTGTGAACTCCATCTTACTTTAAACTCACCTTTCCTGGATTATACCAGTATTCCTTAAATTTTCTATTCTATTTTCCTGCAATTTCACCCGGTTTTCAACTTCCCCTGCTTTCCACTGAGCAGCACGCACCAATTGCATACATTTATTCTTTTCCCTTTGGATAAGATCACACATTTGAGCAAGTCCTTGGAGTCTGAAGAAGTGACACGTGTGAAAGAAATAATTATTAGAATTTTATACAAACATTACTTGGATAAAAGTTGCTTTAAAAGACTTTTTTAGATGTATTTAATGTATTGTTACTATTTTCTTACTGGTTTTGGATATCCCTTTTCCTCTTTTGACTGACTTTTATTTCATGGCCCTTTCTTGTTATTTCTTTAATAAGATTTTGGAGTTGGATCTGAAATTTAAATAGAATTTAGTGAGCACTTTAAATATATCAAAGAAATGTCTTCAAAGAAATTACTCAGAACAGCTCTTAGATGAGGAAAAGACAGTGAGAGAAGATTAGTATCAGAACTTTTATATGTATTATATATGAAATGTTACTATATTATAATGAAATGTTTTTATTACAAGGACATATAAAGGCACCATTTTCCCATCTATATTAAGCTTACAATGACTGTTATTAATGTAGATAATTTGATACTGCATCTTAAATGCTTAGTCCCCTGAACCTGGAGTTCCACTGTTTCTACTAATCAGCCTGTCAATTCCATCAACTATATAATTATTTGGCATAGGCACCACTGAAACTGTACATTTACAAATAAAATTCCATTTTCACTCAATTCTAACTTTTAAGAAATCACTGATGTTTGAGTAGAAGGGTGCATTTGCCTTCTGTTAAGGCTTTGGACCTTTGAATTCCAGTTGTGTTCAGCCATCAACAGCCTGGGCCATTAACCTTCAATGGACAGGCCTCCTCTCCCCTCCCACTGGTATCAGAAGGAGGAGATTGGTATTAGGGAAAGCTGGTGGATGTTGGGTTACAAGTTTGGGAATGTCTTTGTGTTCCTGAACTTGTATTGTTTTAATTTTTAAAGCTGTTTATAGACTGATTTTTATCAAAGGTACAAATCTTGACATGTTTGTTTATTCTATTTTTACAGGTAGTCAAAGATTCCCAAGGTGCCAGAAGGGTGGCTTATCTAATTTATTCGAATACAGACATACATTTTGGGGACATAAATAGTTGGTTCCATATAACAATTTGGTATTTAGTAAATACTGCGTGACATCACAGCATCCATACGACATTATAATACCAGCAAAATGCAGGCAGCAAACACAATGTCTAGTCTTAGGAAAAGTTTTCTTTCCCTCCTCTTTCTTTAAATCAATATAACTATTTATGCCTTAAAATCAGGAGGATTTGTCACAGGAAAATAAAAATTTCTGTCTCTCCTTCTGTTTTTCTTCTAATTCCATATATCTGTAAAATAAAACACACAGTGGTATTTCTGAGAATCTCTGGTGAATTTTTTTCCTTTCCTGCCTCTTTCTTTCAAATTGTTCATTTTATTCCGTAGGCTTGAAAGAAAATGTTCTTTCAAATACCTTGTTTCACTTGTAGAGTGATATTTTAATATACTGCAGCACTGCACCACAGATTGCAATAAAACCCCACAGTATTGTGAGCTTCCTGTGTTCTGATGGAGCTTCAAAACTAAAGTAGAAAATGAGAGGTCATAAGGATCCCCTCACTAGTGATTTAATTTCTCCTTATACCAGCCTTTACTTTTAAGAAGTTTTCCAACTATCTAACTTTTTACCTTGGCTTTCTGAACATCCCTGCATTTCAGTTGCTTCTCATTAGCTCTGAGATAAGTCAGGTGGGTAAGTCTGGATAACTCACTTCTGCATTTTTCCTGCTCTTTGAAAAGCAAGCGTTCTTCAGCAATGCATTCTTCTAACACCTGGGCATCCATATCTGATATCATTTCCTATAGAAAATTAAATGTATTTCCTTATGCATTAGTGTTGGCAAACGCAAAGTTGGAAATACTTTGGGCTCATTTGCAAAGTAAAGAAATATGCAGACTACGTGAATTAAAAAACATAATAAATTACTGCTTTAAAACACAATGCACAATCCCTGTAACATGTCAAAACACATTCACCTAGAAGCATATCTGTTGCTCAGTCTAACGTCTTTCAGCTACTGCCCATTGGACAGAATTGTTCTTTATAGCCATATAATCTGTAAATGAGTTCACTGTCAGGTCTTGACATGTCCATGCTACACAATGGAAGTTGCCCAGCTTTCATACTGAGACACTGAATGCAGACATTGCAAACAGCAAAGTTTCAAACAGCAGATGCCTGAAGCTGCTGGAGATCCAGTCAATACAGTCAGTGAGCTCTAAAGAGCTCTTTGTTCTCCCCAGTGTAGACAAACCTCTTCAGAAAGAGGTGAATGGAAGCTTCCTCCCTCAAAGTCAGGGAGGTCCTGCAGAGAGACCTCGACAAATTACAGGACTGGGCAATCACCAGTCATATGAAGTTCAACAGGGGAAGTGTCAGATTCTGCACCTGGAGTGGGACAATCCTGGATGTAGGTACAGACTGGGGAATGAGATTCTGGAAAGCAGTGCCATGGAAAGGGACCTGGGGGTCTTGATTGATGGCAAGTTGAACATGAGTCAGCAGTGCCCTGGCAGCCAGGAGGGCCAACCCTGTCCTGGGGGGTGTCAGGCACAGCATCGGGAGAGGGAGGGGATTGTGCTGCTCTGCTCTGCAGTGGGATATTGTGGGCAGTTTTAGGCACTGCAGTATAAGGAAGATGTTAAGCTGTCAGAGAGTGTCCAAAGGAGGGCAACAAAGATGGTGAAGGGGAAGCCGTATGAGGAGCAGCTGAGGGCACTTGGTGTGTTCAGCCTGGAGAAGAGGAGACTGAGAAGAGACCTCACTGCAGTTACAACTTCCTTGTGAGGGGGAGAGGAGGGGCAGGCACTGATCTCTTCTTTGTGGTGACCAGTGACAGGACCCGAGGGAATGGCTTGAAATTGTGTCACGGGAGGTTTAGGTTGGATATTAGGAAAAGGTTCTTCACCTAGAGGGTGGTTGGGCACTGAACAGGCTCCCCAGGGCAGTGGTCACAGCACCAACCCTGACAGAGTTCAAGAAGTGTTTGGACAATGCTCTCAGACACATGGTGTGACTCTTTGGGGTGGTCCTGTGCAGGACTAAGAGCTGGAGTCGATGATCCTTGTGGGTCCCTTTCAAGCCAGTATATTCTGTGACTCTGTGATTCTGTGATGGTCCATGGCACACTAGATACATATCCCAAATAGCGACATGTGGATACCAAATGTATGTATATCCAAACACAAGCTTATTCCCACCTGATAATGCTAAGGAATTTAAAGACATCACGAAAAGAAACTGTATATAAGGCCAAGAAGACAAGGAGGTATGATCTGAAATAGATTGCTTCTTATAAAGTCATTAATATTATGGCCAGCACTAATGCTCTCCTAATGGAGACAACTGCATTTCCACACTCTCTGTGGCTGTGCTGAGTGCAGGCAGACATCCACAAATGACAGGACTGTGAAGATGAACAATTATAATGCACAAATGCTGAATTGTCTTTGTTGCAACAAGAAGACACTTTCATATCCAGAGGAAATCTATACCCACCGTATTTCTAGCTGCAGTGTCATTAACAATATTCAGAAGGATTTAAACTGTCAAGTAGATTTGCTTTCTACCTTCCAGTATGTGGCCAGTAGCACCAAAAATATTTTTTTAAAAACGACAAACAGGTGGTCTTTGAAGTTGAACAAGTACCATCTCATTTTTCTCACTAGAAAGCTGCAGCTAGAAACTCCCATTGTTTTTTCTTCAGTCCCTTTGATCTCGTGTTAGAAAACCAACTGTTATGGTGAAAAAATGCAAGAAAGCAGAACTCAGCACCTGTTCAGCTAAACGTCTCTTGATCATTTCAATTTCCTCCTGCACTTCTCGTCGTCTTTTTAATAATTCTTCATTATTTCTTGAGTTAGTTTCTGCCTACAAAAAATAAACAAAGCACACTGAGTGATGCAAAAAAAAAAAAAAAAAAAAGTGAGGAAAATGTAAACTGCAGAGACTATTTGAAGTTGCTACCCAAATTAAGAAATTAATTTTGTCTCTTATTACAATAGCTAAGTCCAGGAGTGCTTCATTGATTAGTTCCTCAACTCCTCAAAGTTTCTCAAAATTTTCCTTTTAGAACTATGAACACTAAACTTCACAAAGCCCAGTTTATGGAATGAACTTAGAAGGCTTATGTTTTACAGGAACTAAACTGTCATTAAAAAACCCAATAATTGCAAAGAGAGACTATGTAAAAATGTCACCTTCTAAATTCACAGAGGATTTTCAGAGTGAAATTATGACCTTACTGAAGGAAAAAAAATTAGATCCACCATGGATTTTAGTCCAGTCAGTATTTCATATCTATGTAGACCTGATATCACATTTTTTTCCTTTTAAAGTGGGATTTTCTCCAGCTCTAGAAAGTCAAAACTAACAAACATTTGTGTACTATTTTTTCTATACATTTTGGGGAAATTTCTGATGTGGTACAAAGAAACATCTCCAAGAATAAAAACCTTGCCAAAGATGGAATATTAATTAGAATGAAGAGA